>OY821792.1:30750651-31950651 GCA_963682175.1 Triglochin maritima | reverse complement strand
ATATGCTCTGCTATGGCAAGAGAAGCACCGAGCTTCAGCCCATTGGCAGTTATAGCTTTGAATTCCTTTCCCTGCTCATCTATTGAACCGTCGGCTCTCATGAAACGCTTGCCAAATGCAAGCCTTGTTATGTTATTGAATGCAACAGAGGCAAGGTAATTCTTAACCACCAAAGGCTTTCCAGCTTTCTCTGTGAAAAAATAGAAAAATTAGCCACACAATTTGACAATAAGTTGCAACAGACATATCACAGATGTTAAACTCATTTTTGAAGTACTTCCATTTGAAATAAAACAGTCAATCCTCCGATACAAAGATTTTTCTTGATTTTCTCTTAACAATGCTTTAACAACTCAATCGAAAGTCCTCAACCAAAATAGAAAAGTCAACTAAGCACCTTGCTATTTCCCGTTGAAAAAACAATGCATTAACAGATGGCACTAAACAGAACGATCTGAGGTTTGGATTCAGGCGAAAACAAACCGATAAATATGACCTTCACTTCTTCAATTACAACAGTTTTTACAGTGGCACGTGCAATTCATCAGTTTAATATAAAAGGTTAGCATAAGTGCAACATTAAACCATTAGTTGTTAAATATAAAAGATCCAAAAGTTTGGTGGCAAGTTGGTGACCGACAAAACAACTACCAAGGAACCAAAAGCAACTTCAACAACTCCCAACGAAAGTTAGAATAAGACATTAATTCAGTCAGAAGCAGGACCACGAAATTCTTACTTACACATTCAATAGATGATAGAACACAAAATGCTTTAAAAAAATACTGGCAAATCCAGATTGCTGAAGTTTTTAGTAAAAATCTTAAAAGAAACAGCTAATTTCTACGAAATTTCACATTCTAGAACTAATTTCTACACGAACCCAAATACTAAGTAGTAAGCTTAAAGCATGAATCAAACATATCAAGTATATTAAATAAAATCAGCAGGCAATCCAGTTCAGAGACCTCAACGACTTCCTTCATGCAAAAGGCAAAATCCCATGAAGATAAGAATCCTTTCCACTGGAAGGAGATTTTGAGAATCCAAACTTAAGGGAATCTGAAAAGCACATAAATTGTCTGTCCTGACAGAAACTCCATGTAAGAGCCTCCCGATGAAGGCAACAGACTGAACCTTCCCAACCTCGCTGGAGTGACGACGTCATGTGCCATAGGCCGGTCCCCGACCAGTAAGAGAACTGAGCATTGGAAATTTCCCCATGGTTACCAGGTTATCAAATCGGGTATTGAACCAGCAAACCGGAGAAGCCCAACTCAGGAATGTTCAGAGTGACAAGATAGAGAGCAAAAGCGTCGAAATGGCACCATAGAGACTCATCCGGGGCAAAATGAGACTAACTGATTCTCAAATAATTAGAAGAAAAAAGGATGGAGGTCGCTCACTTATTTCCAATAAACCCATATTTTTCTAGACATAAAAGGCTAATACCTCACCTTCAATTTATCATATAAGCTGGTATTTCCATATGTGTGTGTGTGTGTGTGTGTGTGTATACACACGTTGCATTACATTTTAAACCAGGTCTTCTACTCTTGCTATAATAAATGCCAACGCCTGACTAAAATATTTTGGCAGTGCCACTGGAGTAGTAGCCAAGACCCAAGCTCTGTGTTTAAGCAACACAACACTCTCTATTTCCTAGCATTTATTGCGAACAAACGGTACCTTGAACTAAAATTCCCATACATAATTTCTTCAAGCCAATCAAAAAAGAACTGAAAACCATGACTACGGTAAACCTTCCATTTCCTAGCACACACATCTTAAACCATGGTCTATTTTCAAATATGTGCTCCAAACCTAAAAATCCAAAGTACCTCAATGTTTCATTTTTTGTGGGGCTACTAGAAAGGGAAGTCTACCACAATAATGATAGTGTTCAAAGAAAACTCCAGTCCATACCCATTGCCACATTCAGTTGTTGAACCTCTTACATGCCAGTGAACTATCTGAAGGTCAAATGATTTAAAAATGGGTCGACCAATCAATAGTCAACTAGCCTAAGTAGTATTCTGACTAGTTATCCCGATCAACCAATTGATCTCTCTCCAATCGTCAAATAGTAAATATTGAGCCTTGGACGATATGTAATTCGTTTGAGCAATCAACACCACCTTCCAATGATACCCAAATGTTCCTCTATTTTGGAACCTAGAAGGAAAGTCTAAACACAAGTTGCAACTTCCAAAGGAATTGTCACAACACAAGATTATGTATGTATCGGACCATCGGTGAGTTTTTACATACCTTGAGTGACGCAGTTGTTGTAGAGCGACTCAACCATGGCAGTGACCTCATCCTCCCTGATGGGCCTCAACGCCTCCAACCTCTTGGGAGTGAAAAGCTCGAGATTGCAGACCTTCCTGACCTTGACGTAGTGGGGGCCATAGTCGGCCCAGATGAGATCTTTGCCGTCCCTGCTGAATCTGGCGGCGGATCGGGTCCGGTGTCGATCGGCCAAGGCCTGGTCGTTGTCTTTGAGGACCTCCCGGGCGAGGGAAGGGGTGTGGACGACGACGTTGAGGGTGGATCCGATCCACACCGAGATTATTGGGCCATACTTTTGGGCCCACTCCTGGAAGCACCGGAATCGGACGGGCTTGACGTGGTTCAGGTTGCCCACTATTGGGGTCGGGCGTGGTCCAGGTGGGTACCGTGGTGGGCCCACCAACAACCACCGGAACAGGAAATACACGATTATTGGGAGAAGAAGAAGAAGAAGAAGAAGAAGAAGCAAAAGGAGGGGTGGAGTCATCATCGTTGTGGTTTTGGTTCCATCTTTTCGTGTGTGTGTGTATACACTTATAATAGCGAAGAACTGATGACAGATAAGGAGTTGGTGAGTGCGGTTGGTGGTGAGTGAGACCGTCTTATTTTTTTCTATCCGCCCGTCGGTACAAATCAAACTCTTTAAATTTTTCTTAATCACGTTCAGAAATAACCCAGACATCCTACATTTACGTCATTTGGAGATCAATTATGGGTATAAAAAAAATTAAAAATATAATCAAATAAAAAAACATAATTTCATAAAAAAATTGAAAAAACGATTTAAAATAATTTTTAAAACATTTTTTAACATTTTTAAAATATAAAAAGAAATTAACCAATCCGAGGGGGGCACGTCGACCCCAGATCGAGCGCCCGGGCGGATTTTCGGGCGGAAATCTGCGTGAAAAAGTGCCCAGGCGGTTCGGCCCAGGAACCGCCCTCCCGTTAAAGGAGGGCATTTCGGGCGCCAAAAAAGAGCACCCGTTAAAAAGTCCTTGGGGGGTTCCACCCGAGAACCACCCTCCCGCTAAGGAAGGGCATTTTGGCGCCTATTTCGGGCGCCCAAAATGTCCTCCCGTTACGGGTGCCCTTAACGGGAGGGTGGTTCTCATGCAAAACCGCCAGGGGGGTGACGTGCCCCCCGGATTGGTTAGTTTTTTTTGTTTTGGTATTTTAGTTAAAAGAAAAATGTTTTGGTGTATATTTAAATTAATGTATTGATTAGTTAAATTGTAATTTAATTATTTAGGTTTTATAATTTAATTGTAGTTAATATATTGATGTAAGAAAAATATTTTGGTATATATTTAAATTAATGTATTGATGTTAATGTATTAGTGTTAATTAATTAGGTTTTGTATTAACGTAAGAAAAATATTTTTCGTATTTATATATTAATTGTTAATTCAAATCGAATGAATTAATTAAATTGAGTGATTACAATAATGATTATTAATATATTTTGTTGATTGTTTTGAGAGTTTTAGATAAGAGAATAAATATAATGACGTAACAGTAACGTGATTGTGTAAATTGAATAATGATTAAGGAATTTATAAAGAAATTGATTTGTGTCGATGTGACAGAGAAAGAATGATGTGACTGAGAGAGAAAACACGATGCTCGGAGGTACCCAGTAAAAGTTGGTCTTGAGGTGTTATGAGTAGGGGTGTAAACGGGTCGGGTACGGGTCGGGTATGCCCCTACCCTTACCCGTACCCGGCTAAATTAGCGGGTACGGGTACGGGTATATACCCGGCAAAAAACATATATACCCGTACCCGACACGTACCCGTTAAGTTAGCGGGTACGGGGCGGGTAAACGGGTATAGCGGGTATAATATATAATATATAAAAATATAATATATATTATATAAAATGTATATTATATAAAAAAATATATAATATATAACATATAAAATATTTAAAAAATATTATACATATAATATAATATATCTTAACGGGTATACGGGTAAACGGGTATGGGTAATGCGTATACCCGTACCCGACCCGTTTATTAAGCGGGTAAACGGGTACGGGTATACGGGTTTGAATTTTTAAACGGGTATGGATTTTTGTACCCATACCCGTACCCGCCCGGGACGGGTGACCGGGTATACGGGTATTACCCGTCCCGTTTACACCCCTAGCTATGAGAACAAACAAGAGTTGGTGAGTGAGTTATTATATCGGTGGGTGGGACCCACCAGAATTATTTTCTTGTTGAATATTTATAATCACGTCAAACGTGATTGTAAAAAAAAAACCAATGCTGGGATTTGGTCCCGAGTCGATCGCTCAAAGGAAACAAACACAACAAAATAGATGCGGTGAGGGTTTGACGTTTATCGACTTTTGGGTTGGACTTTAGTTGAGTTCGACTTGGTAGCAAATAGGAGGATTACAATAGATTTAGAGTTTGATTAGAAGTCTTAAGTCAACTTTAGCCGATTTGACGTATATACTTGGTAAGTAATTTACATGCTTTGCGATGAAAAGTCAGGGACACTTCTTTGTTTGGGACCAATATATATATATAGACAGATAGATGCATAGATTGAGGCCTGGTAAAAAAAAAAAGCCAATACAGATGTGTTCTGTGCAGTGGGTTCAGGATATAGAAAAATTTCTACCATCGCTGTGGAATGAATGGATTGGTGAGGCATTGGCAAGAGTTTGGTGAAAAGTAGGTGAGACAGGGATACCCAAACCCCTCTCTACCTCCACATGTTAACAGTCAACATCTGCACTGCCATCTCCGATGACACACTCACTAATCCACAAATTAATGCCATTGCCATATATCAACACTTCAAGAAATAACCAACCCTTCTTTCAGAAGTCACTAGTTTCCCAATTAAACAATCAGTAAACTTATTCCAACTTTTGATGATAAAAAAACAAGGAAACAATGGAAAGAACAAGTATATATTCAAATTCAAATATGAAATGATAAGCAGTATCTAAGTGGTAGGTGAGGTGAACAACCAACCTAGAAGGGAAAAAAAGGCATGACAAAGTGGGACCAGAAATATATATATATATATATATATATATATATATATATATATATATATATATATATGGGATGATTCATGATGGATATGAGTGGGTGAGATGATGGTGACGACAAACCTTTGCAGGTTGGCGAAGAAGCCAATCTAGCAGCAAAACTGTGGACTCAGCGTTTAGTTTCGAGCAGCATAACTCACGCTAATTAAATTAGGACCAACATATGACTTTCAACTTCATGGCCAAACCACTCTTCCAAACAACACCTGACTTTTGTGTAGTTTCGTGTATTTTCATGTATAAAAGTCAAGTTGACCATACACGAACATGATACAAAATAATTCTGTGTACCCAACTGGAAGACACGAACACGATACACTTCATTTCACAAATAAACACGAAAAAATTATATCTTAAATTAGTATTCTTTCTTCGGCAGAAGCAAACTCCCTTTAAAATATATTATTTTTTAACTTAAAACTCTCAAAAAAACAGTGCAGAGGGGGAAGGAAACAATCAGGAATTCCTAGACTGGAACTGGAAATGGTTTTGGTGTTTATGGGCCGGTCGAGCCCATTGAGGCCCATCATGTTTTTTTTTTTGTTCGAATTTGTTGTTCAGTGCTGAGCTGTTGTACGTGATGTGCTTTTTCGTTCATTATATTTAATTAATAGGTTAAAAACGCGCGCGCACACATTGTTTGTTTAAGTAGTCTTTAATTGGAGAAATCGAAGTTGTATGTGTATATATGTGGAGAAAATGATGAATTCTCCTCCCACACTTCCACTTGGGTTATAATTATTTCCATGAAAACAAACATGTCGTCTGGAAACATTATTAGTGGATATTATTATATGCTATTCATATTAATAAAGTTGATGCTTTCTTCCATCATCACCACCTGCTGGATCTTTAGTTAAAATTATTGTACCCCTTTTGCATTTAGATTATTGGGAGTGAACTTTTGTTGGATTTGGATAATAATAAAAGTTGGAGATCTAGTCTAAGGTACGAGTGTTTCATTCCACTCTTAGTTTTTTTATCATAAATAAAGTTAAGTTTAGATGAAAGTTGTAAGCTAAGGAGACCATTAATGCCATTTTATGGATGAGGTTTGATATTCTTTGGTGGTGGATGATATAATACGTGGTCTATGCCTAAGCATATTTCATTTCATTTATTTAGTGTCTTTTTTCCAAGAAACCTAGCTATATGACTAAGTAATATCATGCATTATTTGAAAAGAGAGACACACATGTCACATAGGTCATTTGATATATAAATATATATATATATAGGCGGATTCATATGCCGTTTATGTATGTCTTCTTCTTCATTTATTTAAATAACGACTCGCCAGACTTGATTAGATCAAATCAAATCTCATCACCTCCAAATCAAATCAAGCATATCACGCATCAACTAATAAGGCAATGCTACAACAACTACATGCAAGAATGAGAAACATGTTGGAAGGGGGATCTATGATGTACTAACACGACACAGATTACACCCACCACGAAATATATAGAATATTGACTGCGGAATTAACTTCTGACTCTCTCTCAATCGTAATGCAACAAGTAAACACAAAAAAGATGAAATAACAAGCAATCACACAACACACCTGAAGCAAACCACGACACACGCGATTTTACAAGGTTTGGCAAGATGCCTACGTCCTTGGGGGGTCTCCTGCGGATTTCCTTTCCTTGAAGCTCTTCTCCAACAGGAGAAGCCTCCGAGATTACAAACGATTGGAAGCAATATGTCTCCCAAAGCACTCTAGATCTCTCTCTAACCTAATCTCTCTCAAGAGAATAAGTATTGTATGTTATGTTACAAGATTATGGCGAAAATAATATTTATAATAGGCTAAATTCATACAGAGAATAATTCGGATCATGCATAACTGCCTGAAAACGGTCGACCGGAATGTCCCATCGGTCGACCGGGTTTCGGTTAGTTTGTGTAACTGCCATCATTCGGTCGACCGCGTGCCCATAGCCGGTCGACCGTTCCACGCTGCTGAATAGCGCCTGAAGCTCCTGGACGTTTTCGGTCGACCGCATGTCCAACACTGGTCGACCGATCTGCATGCTGATTTTCATCTCGCAGCTACTGTCTCTTTTCGGTCGACCACGTACCCAGCACTGGTCGACCGAATCTTGATCAATCCTGAGCCCCGAATCTCCTGACGTTTTTCGGTCGACCGAATTCCCAGAACCGATCGACCGATCCTTGATCTGTTCCGAGCCCCGTGGCTCCTGGAGTAATTTGGTCGACTGGACACTTAAATTTCGGTCGACCGATTCTCCCATAATTCCTGTATTAAGCAATTATAAACCAATTCCAACAATCTTCACCTTGGTTTAGAATTGTTACCTTAGCCTTCTCCGCCCCGCATCTGTTGTGCTTCCTAGAAGCACCTTTAGCGCTACCCCCCGGAACGCTCCTTCTTCTCACTCTCTGAGGACATTAAGAAGCTTCGAGCACAACTCGAACTTCTCTCGATTGACGACCTTGGTCATCATATCTGCAGGATTCTCACGTGTGTCGATTTTCTGGAGAACAACCTGCCATTCTTCGATCCACTCTCGGATCTTATGGTACCTTACTTCAATATGTTTGGTCCTTGAATGGAACGACTGATCCTTGGCTAGATAAATTGCACTTTGACTATCGCAATGCAATTTGGTCACTTTCTGTTCCATCCCCAAAGAGCTAACCAAACCCTTCAACCATATAGCTTCTTTTCCGACATCGACAACAGCCATGTACTCCGCTTCCGTAGTAGACAACGCAGTAGTATGTTGGAGAACCGATCTCCAACTCACTGGACCTCCACCCAAAGTGAACATGTACCCTGTTGTGGACCTCCGCTTATCCAGATCTCCAGCATAATCTGAATCAACGTACCCCTCCACCTGCCTTTGTGCTCCATCTTTGGTGAACTTCAAGCTAACATCCATGGTTCCCTTCAGGTACCTCAACAACCACTTCAACGCTTCCCAATGCTCTTTTCCTGGGTTAGTCATATAACGACTCACGAGGCTAACTGCGTGTGAAATGTCTGGCCTAGTGCAGATCATAGCATACATAACGGATCCGACTGCACTAGCATATGAAACTCTCTTCATATCTCTCCTTTCTTTTTCAGTAGAGGGGTTGTACTTCAACGAGAGCTTGAAGTGAGCACTAATAGGTGTGGCCACTTGCTTGGCGTTCTCGAGATTATACCTCTCGAGTATCTTCCGGATATAACTCCTTTGAGTGAGCATAATTTCACCTTTCTCGGTATCCCTGGAGATCTCCATACCGAGAATCTTCTTTTCATTCCGAGGTCTTTCATCTCAAACTCCCCGTGAAGATTCAGTTTGAGATCATCTATATGCTTCATCTCCTAAGCCGCGATCAACATATCATCAACATACAGAAGCAAGAACACGTGTGTTCCGTCTCCAAGACTCCGCAAGTATACACAGCTATCATAATCGCACCGTACAAAACTGTTATTAATCATAAATAAATCGAACCTTTTGTACCACTGCCTCGGTGATTGCTTAAGTCCATAGAGGGACTTCTTCAGCTTGCATACTTGTCCTTCCTTGCCTCGTGCGATGAACTCATCCGGTTGCCTCATATAGATTTCTTCCTCTATGTGCTCGTGAAGAAAAGTTGTCTTCACGTCCATCTACTCTAACTCCATGTTGTCCATAACTACCATAGCTAACAACACTCTAATAGAGGTATGCTTTACAACGGGTGAGAATATCTCGTTGTAATCGACCCCTTCCTTCTGAGAATATCCTTTTGCCACCAACCTTGCTTTATACTTTATCTCCTCCATAGGAGATGACCCTTCTTTCTTCCTGAAGATCCACTTGCACTCAATCGCGCGCTTTCCCTTTGGAAGCTCCGTTAACTCCCAAGTTTGATTCTTATGAAGAGACTCCATCTCTTCGGTCATGGCCACTATCCACTTGTTCCTATCCTCCTGCTCAATAGCTTCTTCGAATGTGCAAGGGTCCCCACATTCGGTAACAAGTGCAAACGTAATACTAACATCACCGTGACCA
This sequence comes from Triglochin maritima, assembly GCA_963682175.1. Taxonomy (NCBI): domain Eukaryota; kingdom Viridiplantae; phylum Streptophyta; class Magnoliopsida; order Alismatales; family Juncaginaceae; genus Triglochin; species Triglochin maritima. Next base: position 31,941,265 of record OY821792.1, on the reverse strand, counting down.
TACCTCATCGGTGCCTTTGTCTTCCTTGATCAATACTCTCTTGCTCAGCTTCCTCATCTACTTGTGAGTCAATTGTTTCATGTTGAACTTCTTGATTCGATTCTTCCCTTGAAGTCGTGACCTCAACTTCAGTTTCGTCTTCCGGCATGGGATTCTCTTCCTGCTCTTTCTCCTCAAGGCCCTTGAGCAAACTTGTCTCATCAAAGACCACATTACTCCGTAGGAGTACCTTCTTGCTCACCGGATTCCAAAGCTTATATCCTTTCACTGTCCTATCGTAACCAAGGAATATGCACTCCTTCGATTTCGAATCCAGCTTCGATTGTTGTGTCTCATCGACCAGCGCATAGGCTTTGCATCCAACTATCCTAAGCCTCGAGTAATCAAATAGCTCACACGTCCACACTGTAGGATTTCATGTTTAATTATACATATATATATTTTCGAAATTTTTATGTATAATAAGGATCAATTACAATTTTCTTTGATTTATTTCATGCATGCATCGGTTTGTTTTAACATCTAGTTTCAAAACTCTATTAAAACAAACAAGGACTCCGAAATTCATACCTAAAAGTTCTCAAAAACTTCTTGAAGATTCGGAGACGTTGGAGATGCTTCTCGCCGTGCCGGATGCCTCCGAGTATTCACCAAACTCTAAACAAGATCGGAGAGAGGGAAGCTAGTCTCTCAATCTCCGATTGGGTTTAGAATCTAATTACTAACCCCTCTTAAATTCCCTTGAGAAGATGATCTCTTAAGAACTAAAACTAAACTTAAGAATTAAGGAATTTTCGTGGAGAATTATGGAGAGAGATATTGCATAAGAAAAATAATGAATTAATTAATTAGGTAATGAGATAAACTTGTATTTATAAGTTCTCTCCAAATTACCTATTCATGTGCAACCCCTTGCCCATGATCTCATGCAAAATTCCATCTAACCATCCATTATTTATTAATAAATAATATTAGCCACGAATTAAATCAATTATGGACCAATTCCATGCATGATCTAATTAATTCTTAAATTAATTCTGCATAAAACCGTCTGGACCGGTCGACCGTTACGAAGGTCCGGTCGACCGCTCGAACCCAATTTTGGTCGACCGTGCGAGATTCGGTCGACCATTCTTAACGTAGAATATTTCATCGCAATGTTCGGTGGACCGACCGATAGATTCGGTCGACCGTTCCGAACAGACGAAAATTCCCTGTTATCGGTCGAGACACGTCCGGTCGACCGTGCACCTTCAGTCGACCGTTATCCATTAACCGGTCGATCGTTTGCACAGTCTTGCAGACTTGTCAAATTTCGGTTTAACCCCTACAAAATTTGACATTTCGGGATTAGTAGTAAATTCACAACTTATGTAACATATTATCCTATGTAATGATCAATCATTACACCCCATAATATTTACATCACATATGAATTTAATTTAGATTCTAATTATGTTATTAATCACAACATAATTTTGATTTTGCTTGTTCACCCCATGTGTCATATTTTCAACATGAAACCCGACACATCTTATGAACTCAAAATCCTCATTTCTTGTTTCCCAGTTTTGCGGTGTGACCTATGGGAGGATCTAAACTAAGTTGGCAGTGATATTAAGAGTTTAATATCACAAGCTATAAGCGGTATCTAGCTACACATTATAGCTCCCAATTAGTTAGATGTCTTAATTCCACTCGAACCAAAACCCGATCCACTTAGTGATGGAGTGCACCACTTGTGTCCGTCCCTTGCCTCATGATATTAAGAATACACACAAAGTAGTATTGTGTCATCTTTGTATTAGTATTCATTTCTTGATCTCTTTAAGCTAGTTATAAATATGTGACTTAACTCAAATCACATTGTGCACATTATAACTTTGCTTTATCAAGGGACCCACTAATATCATCACTCAATTAAGAGGGGCAATGATAGTCTTTTGACTAACTATCTTCTCCAACAAAAGTTGTACTTAACCAACCAATGCCTTTACACTACACTGATCGATAGTTCAAGACACTGATCTAATTAAGTATTCCTTAAGTGATTAGATATAAGTCTCATATCAAAGGACCAAAGACACAGTAAAATATTAATGACACAGAAACACATTTCTATAATATTTTACTTATTAGGTCTATTCAGTATACAAAAGTAATATTTTCCTCTTTTGCATACTCATGTCGTCACTCACTTGTAGAGCTACAATGATCTATGACCAACACGACAATCTTAACTCGGTAATTAATGTCCCATGTTAATTACCATGATTGCGAATATCTTTTGTTTTATGCAAACCAATATCTTTCAGAGCTCTACGGTTAAGGACCAAGAGCCTCTTCCTTAACACTTCTAAAAGACGAATAACATAAACAAAGAACAAAATGATTTCTCATTCAATTCATAATAATTGACATTTAAAAGTAAAACTTTTAGAACACATTCCCTTCACACACTTCCTGAGGCGTCTTTAATTCAAGTGTCGATGACGGTGAGATATTTACCAAGTAACATGCAAGATCTACTGCTTCTGCCCAGAAATCATTCGACAAATTCGCATGAAGCCTCATGCTCCTTGCCCGTTCACATAGTGTTCTGTTCATCCTTTCAGCTACGTCGTTTTGTTCTGGACTCCGCGGTGTAGTGAAATGCCTCGTGACGTCTTCTTTCTCACAGAAACTTGCAAACTCCCTTAAGGTGTACTCACCACCGTTATCTGTCTGTAAGTACTTAACAAATTTTCCTGTACTTTTCTCTACTTGGGTCTTCCATGCTTTAAACTTATCAAAGACATCAAACTTATTTTTCAGAAAATAAACTCATACTTTCCTTGAGAAGTCGTCTATGAATGTGACGAAATATTCAGCTCCACCTTTTGACCGAACCTGAGCCGGTCCCCAGACGTCTGAGTGCACATACTCCAGAATTTCCTTCGTCTTGTGGATAACCGTCTTGAATCGAATCTTGTGCTATTTACCGAAGACACAATACTTGCAAAAATCTAATTTGCAGCTCTTAACACCCTTCAGCAATCCCTGTTTGTGTAGCTCACACAAACCCTTTTCCGACATATGACCAAGCCTCATATGCCAAAGTGCGGTGCTGTCTTCGTCGCGTGCACTGCGCATCATTGCCCATAACAACGATCCCTCTTTTCAGTGGCTCATAGGATGTGAATCACTCCTTATCCGGGCACATGTGAAATGATGCTCCTGTATCTAAAATCCATCTGGATGATGATTTATCAATACCTGCAACGCAAACTGTTAGAACGTCGACTTCGTTCTTCTCCTCCACCACACTGACGGAATTGTATATGTCTTTCCCTTTCTGCAGCGACTCCTTGAAGGCCCTACAGTCATGCTTCATATGACCAACCTTCTTGCAGAAAAAACATTCAAAGGATCTCCCATTTGATTTGGACCGGCCCCTTTCGTTGCTTCTTCCTTTGTTACCCGTCCTGCCCCTTTCCGGTGCTGCGATCAATCATTCACCCTTCTTGAAAGAGCTACTACCAGAATTCCTCCTTGCATCGTAGGAGATCAGCGTGCCCTTGACCTCCTCCAACACCAACGAATCCTTGCCATATATGATCGTATTCACCAAGTTCTCATACGAGTCCGGCAGCGACGTCAATAACAACATTGCCTTGTCTACATCCTCCATCTTGTCCTCAAGCTGAGTCAGATCAACTATCAACTTATTGAACACCGAGAGATGCTCAATGAACGGCGTGTTCTCCTTCATCCGAAGTATGTACAGCTGACGCTTCAGATTCAACTTGTTGCTAAGGTTCTTCTTCATGAACCTCTCCTCCAGAAGTTTCCAATATTCTGTCGCGGTCTTCCCTGATTCCTCGAAAACCAGATCATCCGAGAGGCATAACTCGATGATCTCAATAGCCCGGAGATTCAGACTCTCCCACTTTTCGTCGGCCATCTTCGACGGCTTCTTTTCAACTCCATCAACGTCAGCAATAACCCACCCGTCTGAGACATCAACGCACGAACCCTCCGTTGCCATGTTGGAAAGTTCCCTTTCCCGGTGAATTTCAAAATTCCGCGCTTCCTCCACCATCGTAAGTGCAACCAAAGCTCTGATACCAGCTGTTGGGAGGGGGATCTATGATGCACTAACACGACACGGATTACACGCACCACGAAATATATAGAATATGGACTGCGGAATTAACTTCTGACCCTCTCCCAATCGTAATGCAACAAGTAAACACAAATAAGATGAAATAGCAAGCAATCACACAACACACCTGAAGCAAACCACGACACACGCGATTTTACAAGGTTCGGCAAGATGCCTACGTCCTTGGGGGGTCTCCTACGTGTTTCCTTTCCTTGAAGCTCTTCTCCAACAAGAGAAGTCTCCGAGATTACAAACGATTGGAAGCAATATGTCTCCCAAAGCACTCTAGATCTCTCTCTAGTTTAATCTCTCTCAAGGGAATAAGTATTGTATGTTATGTTACAAGATTAGGGCGAAAATCCTATTTATAATGGGCTAAATTCGTACAGAGAATAATTCAGATCGTGCATAACTGCCTGAAAATGGTCGACTGGAATGTCCCATCGGTCGGTCGGGTTTCGGTTAGTTCGCGTAACTGCCATCATTCGGTCGACCGCGTGCCCATAGCCGGTCGACCGTTTCGCGCTTTTGAATAGCGCCTGAAGCTCCTGGACATTTTCGGTCGACCGCATGTCCAACACCGGTCGACCGATCTGCATGTTGATTTTCATCTCGCAGCTATTGTCTCTTTTCGGTCGACCGCGTGCCCAGCACTGGTCGACCGAATCTTGATCAATCCTGAGCCCTGAATCTCCTGACGTTTTTCGGTCGACCGAATTCCCAGAACCGGTCGACCGATCCTTGATCTGTTCCAAGCCCCGTGGCTCCTGGAGTAATTCGGTCGACCGGACACTTAAGTTTCGGTCGACCGATTCTCCCATAATTCTTGTATTAAACAATTATAAACCAATTCCAACAAAACATACATTGGCTATACACAAAGATAACAACCAAGATGACAATATCTACAAGCATCTCTAAAAAAAATCTTGTGTCTTGTTCTCTATATATATTCATCAAATTGTAATCACAAATAATATAATCAACAAACACAAATTCGTCCACTTCACGAGTCTTCAATCTCGATATCATTCTTCTTTTTCTTCTGTCAATAATATCGTAGGTTCAATAAAAAACAAAAATAATAATTAATGGATGTTGTAGTATGCGGAGAACCGTGGAAGATGACCGGGCCGGGGGAGTTTCCCCACTTGGGTTTATAATGCCTTCCATGAAGACAAACATGTCTTTAAGCAACATTATTCAATATCAAATATTAGTACGTACCATAACATGATCAGTGTCTACACTCATAAGGTATCACCATAGACCATTCACAAAGCTTAATTATATATACGCTGTACGTGTTCATTTTAATTATAAACAACCATGCAATTAACCTCCCATAAAGTTGTTGCTTTCATTCATCACCTCCTTTAATTCTAGAACAAATTATGCATGGCACCTCTCATGCTTGTAGATAGGGGTTGAGATTTGGATAATTAAATAGTGGGAGATCCGCTCTAAGTTATGGTGGTGTATCCGTGTGTATCGCATTCCACTCTTTAGTTTCTTTATAATTATAATAATTGTAAAGAAAGTGAAGTTCAGAAGGAAGGAAGGAAGTTTTTTTGTAGGGAGTCTAATAAATGCCACTGTATGGATGAGATTAATTTATCATGTGTAGATTTAATATGATACTTCGAATAATGAACTATCAAAAAAAGATTGAATAATGAAATTTACAACTTCAAATTTGGAAACGACGTGATTTAAATTCATTTGTTTTGGATAAGCTTATAATTTTAAAATATTAGTAACTTAAAAGGTATATAATTGTGTGTTGTTAATTCTTTTTCAAATTCAGCCCTACCATGTCAGAATCCTGATAGTTGATACCAAAATACAACAGAATTAATTAACCTGACTTTCATCAAAAGGCTTTGTATTATTTAAAAACTTTTAATATCCAAATACAAGAGATTCTTACAAGCCTCTCTCTCTCTAGTCTCTCTCATGATTGATTCTCATCGGCAGCAAGCATCACCCATCTACATCACACTAAACTCCAAAAAAAAAAAAAAAATGACTCCAACAACAAAAAAAGTAACAATAATATCCAAATAAAGACATGTTATTGCAGAAAGAAGACATAATTAAGCTCTCTGTTCTCTCTCTCTCTCCCCCTATCCTCGATCAACGTACTGTATTGAGGCCTTGGTTTGATTAATTCCACATCCGTTTATGGGACTTGGTTGTTGGTTGGTTTTGTTTCTTTGTTTGCTCCATAATTTGCTTGAACCACTTCTAAGGATTGTGGTTTAAGTTCAGTGTTAGTGTCTTTGATTGCTAATGGCAACTCCTCTTTCATCTCTTGGGATTCTTTGTATTTCCCCCACAGCACTGAGTAGAGTCCTGCAACTATCAGGATTGCACCAAGTATTCTGCATGCATGAAAATATATGGATTAATAATTACATCGATCACCACATACATGTTAGAGAAAGGTTTAATTTTTAATCGGGGTTTAGTACTCTTGTAATCATGTATGGATGGGTGCACCAAGTGGTAAAGCATGCAAAAGTCACTCAGTGTCCAGTAGGAGACGTCCATAGTCACTTTCCCATTAAGTGGAGCTAGAATATTGATTAAGTAAGTTGTTGTACTTATTCATAAAGCTAGATCTTGGATTAAGTATATCAAATAAATGACATGATATCCTAAACTTCCTTCCAACTTCAAATATATATATATATATTTATATATATTTAAGACGCCCTTTGGTTTGAAATGTTTAACCATATTTAGAGGTTAATTTTCCTCTCCTGCGCACTAATGGAAGTTTTGGTAAACGTGAAAGTATCTAAAATTAATTAAGCATGGTAAAATGGCAAACATACGTACCCTCCTAAGAAGATCTGTTCAGAGAGAATGAAGGAGCCCATGACAGCAACAATTATCATCATTAGAGGGCTGAAGGCTGATGCAAACACAGGTCCTTTGTCTTTGATCACTAGTCCTTGAACATAGTAGGCAATCCCAGAAGTTACAATACCCTGTTCATTATTAAACAAACAAATAGTCACATTAATTAATACAATATCTTTCTAGCTAATACGATGGAGATTAATTATAAGATGAGTTATTGCATGTGTTTCTTACTGCATAGGCAGCAGAGAGAAGGTTCATGTCAAATCCAATCTTCCAGGCAGAGGGTTTGTGTTCCATGAAGAGAGTAACCACAATGGATTGAAGTGTTCCAACACCACATATCAGAGTTGTTAGAGAAAGTTGAGCTGAGTACCTCTTCAATGTATATGCCTGAAACAATATTATTTATTTATTTATTTAAATAATAATAATAAAACACATAAAAGTACTCTTAATTAAGTAAATTGATTAGTTGGTAGATTTTTAGTCTTAATTTGTTGGTATATAACTAGTGTGCACACGTCCTCCTTTAATTACCTGTATCACGAAAAGAGCGGCCCAAGCGGAGGTTGCAATAATGAGGAAGACGGACCCCAAGAGCATGTCTTTATCACCCGAGTTTGCTTCGCTAGACTCCTCTGAAGCGTGGTGGTGGCCGGTCGACAAAATGTTCAGAATAGGTCCCTTGTAGACCGTCATCACCATAGCTCCAGCTACTGTCACTATCGTCCCGATCACCTTTGCTTGGCATCTTATTCTTTTGATGTCAACCTTCTCCATCCTTAATGTAGACATTAATTCATAAAATTTAAAGTAAATAAGTAGACAGTGGTTATATATGCGTACGTTGCTGTACAATCCGTTGCCGTTACCTGCAAATCACTGCCATGATGAAAGTCATGGCCGGAAGAATGTTGCTCATGGCACAAGAGAAAGTTGGAGAAGTTAACTTCAGACCGACGTAGTAGAAATTTTGATCTATCACTGGTCTGCAAATTAATAGACATTAATAGTTTTGCAATAGCCATCATTAATATTGATGTTTAATTATTAGTGATATATATTATAACTTACCCAAGCAGTCCCAACACGAAGATTTGCATGAAAATTGAGAATGTCATCTTTGGTCTCACTTTCCTGTTCATTAACCATAAATATTTGTTCAAAACTAATGAAATATATATATATATATAATTCAAGCATGCACTAATGAAATTAATTAAGGTGTGTTTTATGTATATAGATTTACACAAAATTAAAATGTGTTATATATGAATTACCTGTCGAGTATAAGTGCGAAAGGAGCCATAGAGAAGGTGGCGAAAGCGTGACGATAAACCACAAGTACATAATGGCTCATTCCTTGATTGAGTGACAATTTAACCAACACATTCATTCCGGCATAGCCGAATTGAAGCGATATCATCGCGAGATAAGGCTTCGCTTTACCGAACAACCTTCCAAAGTAGCCCTCCCGATCGGCCATTGTGTGTGTCGACCGGATCAATTTCGGTCGAATCCGATCGAATATGTATGTATATATATATATGTATACGAAGAGATCTCCACTAACACCACCAAATTATTGAAGCTATATATTAAGTACTTACGACCTAAGTAACTTAATTGTATGTGCTTCTCTTGAAAAATCAATGAACACAATACCCACATATTTATAGCATCCGTATAATGATTGTTTGATATGTTGTGAATGTGGTGGATAGGTGGTGACTAAATAAGAGTTGGACCACATGTTTGCAAAATGGTCCTTAAACTTTTGTGAAATGATTGATTTTAATTTATTGGTTAACGTGGTTGCTTCTAGTTTAAATAATTGCTTACATCTAGTCTAGAGACTAGAGGTGGAAATGTATCTAATTAACCTTTTTCATCTTTGCAGTTTAGGAGGAGTTGCATGAGTATCTTCCTCTGTTAGGGAATAGGGATGCATGTGTCAATGGTTGTTTGGGTTTCATAAAGATTAAAGAAACTATTAGTGGGGTTTGTGTATGATACGGTTGAAATTAATTGATGGCTAGGTTTGATGTTAAATTAACTTGGTTTTGTGTATGACTACGTACGAGTGTCGACTTCTCTTTACAAACACTATTCTAGTTCAACTCGTCACATTAATTAGACAATTCCACTACGTACGTTATCATAATTTTGCCAAGTATTAGCCATCAATTTCAAACGTATCGTGCACAACAAATATATCAAGTTGTCTTAGATTGCAACTATATATATATATATTTATGTATTTACATCGTGTCTTAGCTGTCTCAAATATATAGTCGGAGTAATTAAAGAGCTATATAGCTAGATGAATACATATGGGCAGTCTTTCAAATATATAATATATATGTTGGTACAAGCTCTCATGTAATGTACTGGGTTTTGGGTTTTGAGTTCATTTACAATAATGTTGTCATAAACCAATTCGGTTGATTAGTTACACCTAGCTTATTTATTATGGGTTGAGATCGAAAAGGTTGAAGAAGGGAAAAGGAACTGTTCTTGTTAATTTGTTACTTTGTTTCCTAAAGAAGAAGTTGTTTCACAAGTTACTTCACTTGAATGTTAGCCTTTAATTTAAGGCTCTAACATTAAGATTTAAGAAGAAGAAGAAGAAGAGTGTATTAATTAATTAATGATGCAATAAAAGAACGTACCAAATGCATTTCCATTATACGTTGATGTGAATGTGATGAAATCGTAGCTAGTGAAAAAGAAGTTCCCACCAAAGTTGTTGGATGCTTAGTGGTTTTGCAACAAAAGGAGTTAATAAACGCAACGCTATTTAGTGATTTGATGACTCTCCAATCTTTTGTTTAGTTGGGAATGACTCCCACAAACCACTTTCTGCCGAATTCTTCTCATTTTAGTGATTGGCTGCATTAACTTACTCTAGTTTTTAATTCCACCAAACAACTTTTCCGTGGACATTAAACTTTTTATTTCTTTATTTTTTTCTTCTCTCTCTTGAATAAAAATATTGAATATGTAGAAGTCTACAACGTATAAAATAAATAACAATTACAGTAACATCATTAATAAGACATCAGAGACCAATAATCAAAGACGGGACTGTTACTTCTCATCAAATATATAAGCGGTGCACCATATTACATCAGAGTTTGTCAAAACAATACATGATTACAACAGAATAACAAAGGGAGATAAAAGTAATCATGTCGACCTCAGTGGTCCGAAAGAGTGGATCTGATCCCAAGATGCGCGCGTCCGCTGATCACCACCCAAACTGGACCTACTGCGGTCCTGAAAAAGATATAACAACAATGCTTGAGTTTCCATAAGAAAATCCCGTATGCCAAGCTCACTTATATGCATGCAGTAGTACAAATGAACCTATCATACTAGTAGCATGTCATGTCATCAACAGTAAGGAAAACAGTTCCCCCGAAGGGTAACACAGGACATCAGTCTGACAATCATCATCGGGTCTCCCAAGGAGATCTACCGTAGGCACATACGGTGTAACGGAACATGACGTGACACTCCCCACACGCGGCTACACTAATCATGGGGTTCGGCAAGGAGCATCTGCCAAGTCCGCGCCATAAGAAACAGATCTGTAACTTCGTGGTTGAAACCACACCAACGGAGCCGTCGCTCGGTCAGTCCATCAATCATCATCTCAGTAGGTGCCCATCTGAGGAACATAGCCAGAACAGCATCAGCCCATCAATCATCATCGCCGAAACATCATCGGTGGCATCACCGGAACAACATCGGTGGTCCATCAATACGTCTGGCACAACATCAGATGGGTCCTGACCAAAGTCTGTCAGGTCATTAGGCTCCACGAGCCGCAAACACCAACCGCGCCGCTATGAAAGCAGGGCAGCGACCTCCGTAGCCATCTAGGCCGGTAGTCACATCACCCAACGACAGTTGCGTACTCGCATAACATCATACATTAGGATCCGTGATCCCTCAGACATGCTACTCTACGGTGAATCCAATCAATCCATCACATCAAGTCACGATCCATACACGGAGGTGACACGTCCCGAACACCCACACTCTTCCACACGACGGTCCCTGGGCAGGCACGCGTATGCGCCCACCGTCACCTCCCGGCTCACGCACAAGGCGAGGACACGGGTTTCCGTAGATAGAGTTGGCATTCAAAAAGAACCAGGAATTCAGTCCTGTGCAAAAACGGTCGACCGAAAGAGACAACTCGGTCGACTGCTTCTTCAAGGGAATCGGTCGACCGAAAGTTTGTAACGGTCGAACTCTTTGCGCAAAACTTAAGTCCCAACGGTCGAACAGAGATCTAAAACCGGTCGACCGATATGAGGTCAAAATTCGGAGTCTGGTCAACATCAGTTCAAACTATCGGTCGACCGACTTAGGGGTCTCAGTCGACCGAAAACTATCAGGGCATCCTAGCAGTTCTAAGTCATATAACAGTCGAACACAATCATAACGGTTGAACAATCATGCAAAATAATCCAGTACACTTAAGTTCCGATCGAACGGACCCAAGGACCCGGTCGACCGAAACACAACAGGCAATCTCAACTCACCAGCAAAATGCACTACCGGTCGACCGCCGCAACGCATCGTTCGACCGGTGAAGTTTAAAGTCGGGTAAAAACACTACATCAGTCGACCGCCCAAAGGAACCCGGTCGACTCCTCTTCAACCTCGCGCCAGCCGAGGATTTACGTAACCACGTCGCCAGAGAGGTCTCCAACCTCCCCCGACCGACCAACAAAACCCTCCCACGAGGGTGAGCAACAACCAAACACACTAAGAACCGACATAACTCGAGAGAACGACAAAACTCGTCGGAGCCTCGCTCGCGCCTCCGTTCTCCTCGCGCGTCCACCTCCGCACGCCTCACGCTGGGACCACGCCTACTCCACCGGAGCCGCCTGCTCCGTTGCTGCTCGCCGCACAAGGAAAGGAAGAGAGTGAGAGTGTGCAAGTGAGAAGAGAATGAAAGAGAGAGAGTTTTCTCTTTAAAACCCAACACCCTGAAGGGAATGTGTTCTAAAAGTTTTTACTTTTAAATGTCAATTATTATGAATTGAATGAGAAATCATTTTGTTCCTTGTTTATGTTATTCGTCTTTTAGAAGTGTTAAGGAAGAGGCTCTTGGTCATTAACCGTAGAGCTCTAAAAGATATTGGTTTACATAAAACAAAAGATATTCGCAATCATGGTAATTAACATGGGACATCAATTACAGAGTTAAGATTGTCGTGTTGGTCATAGATCACTGTAGCTCTACAAGTGAGTGACAACACGAGTACACAAAAGAGGAAAAATATTACTTTTGTATACTGAATAGACGTAATAAGTAAAACATTATCGAATTGTGTTTTCTGTGTCATTAATGTTTTACTGTGTCTTTGGTCCTTTGATATGAGACTTATATCCGATCACTTAAGAATTGCTTAATTAGACTAGTGTCTTGAGTTATCGATGAGTGTAGTGTAAAGACATTGGTTGGTTAAGTATGACTTTTGTTGGAGAAGATAGTTAGTCAAAAGATTATCATTGCCCCTTTTAAATGAGTGATGATATTAGTGGGCCCCTTGATAAAGCAAAGTTATAATGTGCACAATGTGGTTTGAGTTAAGTCACATATTTATAACTAGCTTAAAGAGATCAAGAAATGAATACTAACACAAAGATGACACAATACTACTTTGTGTGCATTCTTAATATCATGAGGCAAGGGACGGACACAAGTGGTGCACTCCATCACTAAATGGATTGAGTTTTCGTTCGAGTGGAATTAAGACATCTAACTAATTGGGAGCTATAATGTGTAGCTAGATACCGCTTATAGCTTGTGATATTAAGCTCTTAATATCACTACCAACTTAGTCTAGATCCTCCCATAGGTCACACCGCAAAAACCGGGAAACAAGAAGCTTGATTTTTGGTTCATATGATGTGTCAGGTTTCTTATAGAAAATATTGTTGGCTTTTTAGCCTTAATCTTTATTTAGTTTTGATGATTAAGTAATCTAATCTTAATCTATATTTAATCAATCAACCTAGACAATCAAAGTAAGCAAACATGAATACATGCATTGCATATATATTCGTGTACTTGCGATATTCTTAATAGGTTGATGAAGAATCAAGCTAAGGAGCTTGGGGACAAGAAGATAAAGACTCAAGACATGTAATCAAGCTTTGGACCAATATGTAATGTAGTATAATTTGAGTCCTAAGGATTAATGTAAACTTGAGCACATTAGGATTCTGTCCCATATCCCCACGGTTAACCGAACCCTTCTCGGTAAACCGAATCTTGTAGAGTTCGGTCCACCGAACACCTTGCGGTCAACCGTGTAGAATCCTTTAGGTGTTCCCTGGAATAACCACCTCGGTATACCGAACCGCCTTCGGTAGACCGAATTAGCCTGGACCGGTTTTGGACTTTGCTCCAACGGTCGTATTTTAAATCTTGACCTAAAGCCAAATTGACTTATCCATATTCGGTACACCGAACTTCATTCGGTCAACCGAATCATATTGCTTTAGGAGACCAACGGCTATTTAACTTGACCGTTATCGGTAAACCAATCTCCCACGCTTTGTCAGCGCAATTCCCGCGCTACTTCGGTATACCGAAGTATAGACGGTCAACCGAACTTAGCATAAACAGAACCCAACTAATCTTACTGTCCAGTTTGGAACGGTTCACCGAATAGGTTTCGGTAAACCGAATTATATTAGGGTTGCTAGTTAGAGAGCTACTGGAGTTGAGTGAGCGGTTCACCGAATAGAATTCGGTAAACCGAAAAGACCATCTTCCGTAATCCGTTGGGTTAACGGTCTACCGAAGCGCGTGCAAATTCTGCCCGAACTTTTGTCACATCATCACATTTCATTGGTCCATTCCACACCAACTCCCAAACGGCTAGATGAGCTTGAAGGCTTATAAATAGGACCTCATTTGGTTGCTTTGGACATCTTGAACACTTCCTATCTATCCAATACTCAAAGCCAAATCCTCTCCATCTTCAAGCTCTCAATACACAACACTCAAGCCTAAACTTCACCACTTGCATATCCAATTCCATATCATATCCAAGTGTGCTCAAGTATAGAGTGTTAGTTAGAGTGTGATTCAACTTCCATATCAAAGAATCAAAGAGTTGTAAAAGCTTCGAGGAAGCTCCCTCTCGGGTTGTGAGAGGAGACACGAGCGTGGCGAGGTTGTTCGCGAGGCTCGGTGTTGTAAACGGCGTTGGTCTCGGCCCGGAACGGAGATCGGTTAGTGGAACCGTAAGCGAGGCTCGGGGGATCGAGCGAGGCTTGCGAGGAGGACTAGGACCCGGGTGTGGGTGCCGAACCTCTCTAAACTCCGGTGTCGACGAATTTGTGGTTTGCAATTGTCTCTTCCTTAATCCTTCGATTAGTATTTTTAATTCCGCATTTTTCTATCGAATAGAGGGCCATAGATCCTAACAATTGGTATCAGAGCATTAGGTTGCTAATTTCATTTACTTAATCGTAATTTAGCATGGCATCTACTTCTAATCATTGTGAAGGATTATCTACATCTAAGCCACCATTGTTTAATGGGTTAAATTATGACTATTGGAAGAAAAGAATGAGAATATATTTGCAATCAAATGATTTGAAATATTGGACATTCATATTAAACTCATATACACCTCCTAATGATGATGAAATTGTATCCTTAACAAAACCCAAAATTAAGGAAGCGGAGATGAATTCCCGCATTATGAATATCTTGTATTGTGGGTTAAATGAAGGGGAATACAATAGGGTAAGAGGTTGTGAAAGTGCTTATGATATTTGGCATACATTAGAAATGCATCATGAGGGTTCAAATAGATTGAAAGAAACTAGGATTAATTTGCTCATGCATAAATATGAATTATTTCGTATGCAATCCGGTGAAAACATAAGTGAGATGCACACTCGCTTCACCGAGATAATTAACTCTCTTAAAGCACTTGGCAAAGATTTTAGCAAGGGAGAGATTACTCGAAAGATTCCCCGATCACTCACCGACGATTGGGAGGAGAAGACGACCGCCATCGAAGAAGCACAAGATCTCACAAAATTATCGGTCGATGAGCTAATGGGTAGTCTCATGACATATGAGATACAAATGAAAGACCGCATTGAGAAGAGAGTCAAGAAATCCTTAGGGCTACACGCCGTCGCCAATTCGATAAAAGGAGATAGTGATATCGAGGAACAATTGGCGACACAACAATTTAAGGAATTTCTCAAAGAAGAGAAAGAAAGAAGAAAAGAGAAGAAGAAGAGCAAGAGAAAAAAGAAGAAGAAGAAAGCTCTTAAAGCTACTTGGGACACTTCATCATCTTCATCAATTGAAGGCGAATTCGCCTCAATGTGCTTCATGGCAATAGAAGACGGTGATAGTGAGGTATCTTCTTGCTCTAGTCATGATTCAATTGATTCAAATGATTCAAATGCATATAATGAACTTCAATGTGAATTCAATGAATTGCTTGAAAATTTTGAGAAAATTTGTCAAAAGAATAAACTAGCAAGAAAGAAAATCAATGAGCTACAATCTCAAATTGAATCTATCATGAATGATAAGAATGAATTACTTGCTAGTCATGAAAAAATTGCATTAGAGAACACTCAATTGATTGATGAAATTGCAACTCTAAATGCAAAACCTTCATGTAGTGTTGATATTCAAGATCTAATTGCTAAGAATGTTCAATTACAAAAGGATCTTGAAAAATTCACAAGTGGAAAGAAAATGCTTGATATGCTTATTGGTAGTCAAAGACAATCACTAGATAAACATGGTATAGGTTTTTATGCTAACAACTTTAAGAACCATGTTATTCACACTACTTTGAATGGAAAGCATTTTGTAGTGAATAAAACTTCCTCAAGTATTTGGGCACCTAAAACCAAAATGGTTTGGGTTCCAAAAACTAACATGATTGGACCCAAGCAACAATGGGTACCAAAATCTTCAATTGTAGGTACTTGAAGGAGGAAATCGGTGGTGACCGGATGAGCTTAAAAGAAAAATTTAAAGCCGGTTGCATCACCGAATACGGGTTGAGTCAATTCAAAGCACCACGACGGTATAAATTTTGATTGATTCTAATCTAAATTTTAGAGCTTAATAGACATATCTTATGATATAATTCATTGCATATCTTATACCCTATTCATTGCATATCTTATACCCTATTCATTGCATATCTTATACCACATCCATAATCATAAATGTAAAATTGTAAAATGGATGTTAAATAGGCTAAGAGGGAGAATAGAAATGCACTTAATTGTTAATACTCATTGTTGCTATTTAGCCTAATTGATAGGGGGAGCCTAAAATTGCAAAATCATATAATTAAGGGGGAGAATTAGATATCTTTTACCTTTGCATCAAATGCTTAATGTTTGCTTTTTGATTGATGTCAAAGGGGGAGAAGAATTAAGATGACCTTCAATTTTAAATAAACTATGCATGTTGTTAGGGGGGAGAAATCTTGTAAATGCATAGATTACATATATGTTAAGAAACAAAACATATAGAAAGGGGAGAAATATAATTGAACTCAAAATATTAAGATATAGATTTGCCATCATCAAAAAGGGGGAGATTGTTGGCTTTTTAGCCTTAATCTTTATTTAGTTTTGATGATTAAGTAATCTAATCTTAATCTATATTTAATCAATCAACCTAGACAATCAAAGTAAGCAAACATGAATACATGCATTGCATATATATTCGTGTACTTCCGATATTCTTAATAGGTTGATGAAGAATCAAGCTAAGGAGCTTGGGGACAAGAAGATAAAGACTCAAGACATGTAATCAAGCTTTGGACCAATATGTAATGTAGTATAATTTGAGTCCTAAGGATTAATGTAAACTTGAGCACATTAGGATTCTGTCCCATATCCCCACGGTTAACCGAACCCTTCTCGGTAAACCGAATCTTGTAGAGTTCGGTCCACCGAACACCTTGCGGTCAACCGTGTAGAATCCTTTAGGTGTTCCCTGGAATAACCACCTCGGTATACCGAACCGCCTTCGGTAGACCGAATTAGCCTGGACCGGTTTTGGACTTTGCTCCAACGGTCGTATTTTAAATCTTGACCTAAAGCCAAATTGACTTATCCATATTCGGTACACCGAACTTCATTCGGTCAACCGAATCATATTGCTTTAGGAGACCAACGGCTATTTAACTTGACCGTTATCGGTAAACCAATCTCCCACGCTTTGTCAGCGCAATTCCCGCGCTACTTCGGTATACCGAAGTATAGACGGTCAACCGAACTTAGCATAAACAGAACCCAACTAATCTTACTGTCCAGTTTGGAACGGTTCACCGAATAGGTTTCGGTAAACCGAATTATATTAGGGTTGCTAGTTAGAGAGCTACTGGAGTTGAGTGAGCGGTTCACCGAATAGAATTCGGTAAACCGAAAAGACCATCTTCCGTAATCCGTTGGGTTAACGGTCTACCGAAGCGCGTGCAAATTCTGCCCGAACTTTTGTCACATCATCACATTTCATTGGTCCATTCCACACCAACTCCCAAACGGCTAGATGAGCTTGAAGGCTTATAAATAGGACCTCATTTGGTTGCTTTGGACATCTTGAACACTTCCTATCTATCCAATACTCAAAGCCAAATCCTCTCCATCTTCAAGCTCTCAATACACAACACTCAAGCCTAAACTTCACCACTTGCATATCCAATTCCATATCATATCCAAGTGTGCTCAAGTATAGAGTGTTAGTTAGAGTGTGATTCAACTTCCATATCAAAGAATCAAAGAGTTGTAAAAGCTTCGAGGAAGCTCCCTCTCGGGTTGTGAGAGGAGACACGAGCGTGGCGAGGTTGTTCGCGAGGCTCGGTGTTGTAAACGGCGTTGGTCTCGGCCCGGAACGGAGATCGGTTAGTGGAACCGTAAGCGAGGCTCGGGGGATCGAGCGAGGCTTGCGAGGAGGACTAGGACCCGGGTGTGGGTGCCGAACCTCTCTAAACTCCGGTGTCGACGAATTTGTGGTTTGCAATTGTCTCTTCCTTAATCCTTCGATTAGTATTTTTAATTCCGCATTTTTCTATCGAATAGAGGGCCATAGATCCTAACAATTGGTATCAGAGCATTAGGTTGCTAATTTCATTTACTTAATCGTAATTTAGCATGGCATCTACTTCTAATCATTGTGAAGGATTATCTACATCTAAGCCACCATTGTTTAATGGGTTAAATTATGACTATTGGAAGAAAAGAATGAGAATATATTTGCAATCAAATGATTTGAAATATTGGACATTCATATTAAACTCATATACACCTCCTAATGATGATGAAATTGTATCCTTAACAAAACCCAAAATTAAGGAAGCGGAGATGAATTCCCGCATTATGAATATCTTGTATTGTGGGTTAAATGAAGGGGAATACAATAGGGTAAGAGGTTGTGAAAGTGCTTATGATATTTGGCATACATTAGAAATGCATCATGAGGGTTCAAATAGATTGAAAGAAACTAGGATTAATTTGCTCATGCATAAATATGAATTATTTCGTATGCAATCCGGTGAAAACATAAGTGAGATGCACACTCGCTTCACCGAGATAATTAACTCTCTTAAAGCACTTGGCAAAGATTTTAGCAAGGGAGAGATTACTCGAAAGATTCCCCGATCACTCACCGACGATTGGGAGGAGAAGACGACCGCCATCGAAGAAGCACAAGATCTCACAAAATTATCGGTCGATGAGCTAATGGGTAGTCTCATGACATATGAGATACAAATGAAAGACCGCATTGAGAAGAGAGTCAAGAAATCCTTAGGGCTACACGCCGTCGCCAATTCGATAAAAGGAGATAGTGATATCGAGGAACAATTGGCGACACAACAATTTAAGGAATTTCTCAAAGAAGAGAAAGAAAGAAGAAAAGAGAAGAAGAAGAGCAAGAGAAAAAAGAAGAAGAAGAAAGCTCTTAAAGCTACTTGGGACACTTCATCATCTTCATCAATTGAAGGCGAATTCGCCTCAATGTGCTTCATGGCAATAGAAGACGGTGATAGTGAGGTATCTTCTTGCTCTAGTCATGATTCAATTGATTCAAATGATTCAAATGCATATAATGAACTTCAATGTGAATTCAATGAATTGCTTGAAAATTTTGAGAAAATTTGTCAAAAGAATAAACTAGCAAGAAAGAAAATCAATGAGCTACAATCTCAAATTGAATCTATCATGAATGATAAGAATGAATTACTTGCTAGTCATGAAAAAATTGCATTAGAGAACACTCAATTGATTGATGAAATTGCAACTCTAAATGCAAAACCTTCATGTAGTGTTGATATTCAAGATCTAATTGCTAAGAATGTTCAATTACAAAAGGATCTTGAAAAATTCACAA
The DNA here is from genome assembly GCA_963682175.1 of Triglochin maritima. Lineage (NCBI taxonomy): Eukaryota > Viridiplantae > Streptophyta > Magnoliopsida > Alismatales > Juncaginaceae > Triglochin > Triglochin maritima. The sequence continues at coordinate 31,921,826 of OY821792.1, read as the reverse complement.
GTGGAAAGAAAATGCTTGATATGCTTATTGGTAGTCAAAGACAATCACTAGATAAACATGGTATAGGTTTTTATGCTAACAACTTTAAGAACCATGTTATTCACACTACTTTGAATGGAAAGCATTTTGTAGTGAATAAAACTTCCTCAAGTATTTGGGCACCTAAAACCAAAATGGTTTGGGTTCCAAAAACTAACATGATTGGACCCAAGCAACAATGGGTACCAAAATCTTCAATTGTAGGTACTTGAAGGAGGAAATCGGTGGTGACCGGATGAGCTTAAAAGAAAAATTTAAAGCCGGTTGCATCACCGAATACGGGTTGAGTCAATTCAAAGCACCACGACGGTATAAATTTTGATTGATTCTAATCTAAATTTTAGAGCTTAATAGACATATCTTATGATATAATTCATTGCATATCTTATACCCTATTCATTGCATATCTTATACCCTATTCATTGCATATCTTATACCACATCCATAATCATAAATGTAAAATTGTAAAATGGATGTTAAATAGGCTAAGAGGGAGAATAGAAATGCACTTAATTGTTAATACTCATTGTTGCTATTTAGCCTAATTGATAGGGGGAGCCTAAAATTGCAAAATCATATAATTAAGGGGGAGAATTAGATATCTTTTACCTTTGCATCAAATGCTTAATGTTTGCTTTTTGATTGATGTCAAAGGGGGAGAAGAATTAAGATGACCTTCAATTTTAAATAAACTATGCATGTTGTTAGGGGGGAGAAATCTTGTAAATGCATAGATTACATATATGTTAAGAAACAAAACATATAGAAAGGGGAGAAATATAATTGAACTCAAAATATTAAGATATAGATTTGCCATCATCAAAAAGGGGGAGATTGTTGGCTTTTTAGCCTTAATCTTTATTTAGTTTTGATGATTAAGTAATCTAATCTTAATCTATATTTAATCAATCAACCTAGACAATCAAAGTAAGCAAACATGAATACATGCATTGCATATATATTCGTGTACTTGCGATATTCTTAATAGGTTGATGAAGAATCAAGCTAAGGAGCTTGGGGACAAGAAGATAAAGACTCAAGACATGTAATCAAGCTTTGGACCAATATGTAATGTAGTATAATTTGAGTCCTAAGGATTAATGTAAACTTGAGCACATTAGGATTCTGTCCCATATCCCCACGGTTAACCGAACCCTTCTCGGTAAACCGAATCTTGTAGAGTTCGGTCCACCGAACACCTTGCGGTCAACCGTGTAGAATCCTTTAGGTGTTCCCTGGAATAACCACCTCGGTATACCGAACCGCCTTCGGTAGACCGAATTAGCCTGGACCGGTTTTGGACTTTGCTCCAACGGTCGTATTTTAAATCTTGACCTAAAGCCAAATTGACTTATCCATATTCGGTACACCGAACTTCATTCGGTCAACCGAATCATATTGCTTTAGGAGACCAACGGCTATTTAACTTGACCGTTATCGGTAAACCAATCTCCCACGCTTTGTCAGCGCAATTCCCGCGCTACTTCGGTATACCGAAGTATAGACGGTCAACCGAACTTAGCATAAACAGAACCCAACTAATCTTACTGTCCAGTTTGGAACGGTTCACCGAATAGGTTTCGGTAAACCGAATTATATTAGGGTTGCTAGTTAGAGAGCTACTGGAGTTGAGTGAGCGGTTCACCGAATAGAATTCGGTAAACCGAAAAGACCATCTTCCGTAATCCGTTGGGTTAACGGTCTACCGAAGCGCGTGCAAATTCTGCCCGAACTTTTGTCACATCATCACATTTCATTGGTCCATTCCACACCAACTCCCAAACGGCTAGATGAGCTTGAAGGCTTATAAATAGGACCTCATTTGGTTGCTTTGGACATCTTGAACACTTCCTATCTATCCAATACTCAAAGCCAAATCATCTTCATCTTCAAGCTCTCAATACACAACACTCAAGCCTAAACTTCACCACTTGCATATCCAATTCCATATCATATCCAAGTGTGCTCAAGTATAGAGTGTTAGTTAGAGTGTGATTCAACTTCCATATCAAAGAATCAAAGAGTTGTAAAAGCTTCGAGGAAGCTCCCTCTCGGGTTGTGAGAGGAGACACGAGCGAGGCGAGGTTGTTCGCGAGGCTCGGTGTTGTAAACGGCGTTGGTCTCGGCCCGGAACGGAGATCGGTTAGTGGAACCGTAAGCGAGGCTCGGGGGATCGAGCGAGGCTTGCGAGGAGGACTAGGACCCGGGTGTGGGTGCCGAACCTCTCTAAACTCCGGTGTCGACGAATTTGTGGTTTGCAATTGTCTCTTCCTTAATCCTTCGATTAGTATTTTTAATTCCGCATTTTTCTATCGAATAGAGGGCCATAGATCCTAACAAATATGACACATGTGGTGAACAAGTAAAATCAATTATGTTGCATATAACATAATTAGAATCGTGATAAATTCATATGAGATGCATATATTATGGGGTGCAATAATTTATTATTGCATAGGATAATATATTGCATAAGTTGTGAATTTGCTAAAACCCCAAAAGTTCAAATTTTGTTGGAAATAAATCCAAAATTTGAAAAGGCAAAATCGGGTAAAAGTTCGTTAATCCGTTATGGTTCGGTCGACCGAAGGATCTATGGATCGGTCAACCGAACGTGGAACGAATATTCATAGTTGATTGAACGAACTTGACCAAAGTGCCTGGGACTCTGGTACGGTGTACCGAACCAGAAACGGTTGACCGAACAATGTCTAATTCCGATATTTTCGGTTAACCGAATGACACTCGGTCTTAGACGAGAATTCGTCCGATCGGTTAAAGAGAATTATTCTCCTTAAGAATCGGTCATCCGTCCAATACTCGGTAAAACAATCGTGACATATTCGGTTAACCGAGTGTGACTCGGTAAACCGAACTGCGATCGATTTTCTGCCTTTGATAATTAAGAGATTAATTTGATCAATGGTTGGATTAGCTCCAAACTTGGTCAAACGTTTTGTGGATGCATGTAATGCATTTTGGAATTAGTTTGTGAGAGAAAATGTCAAGAAAACATGGCTTAAGAATAGTCATGATTGAGAATAAGATTGGAGCCTATAAATAGGTCATTATTCTCTTTAATTATGTTAGAAGTTTTTGCTAAATATTTTCTCTCCTAATTCACCACAAAAATCCACGAAAATTCTCTTAGTTTTCTAAGTCTTTGGAAGGAGAAATCTCAGAGATTAAAGAAGGGGTTTGTAGCTAGATTCTAAGCTAGTTTGGAGATTGATTGGTGATGTGAATTAAATTTATACCGCAAGTGCACGACGTTAATGAAGACGTGGCAAATACGGGTCGAACACAAGGAGGGAGAGATTTGTTATTAGTGTGATTTCGATTGGGGGAAAGAAGGAGAGAAGAATAAATTGGGTTTTGAGATTTTTGGGTTTTAATTATCTAAAGCAAGAAACAAGAACAATTAAAACTAAAACAAGAACAAAGAAGTGAATTCCATTGGGTGGAGGTTTAGATTAGAGAAGTCAGAAACTTATAATAAATCATGTTAGTTATGAAGCATTACATGATAAATGATTTAACATAAACTCAAGTAATCAAAATATACTAATCACGAAATTAAAATAATAACATTTATTCTCTTCTCTTCACCCTAAATCCGTCACCCCCACCATTTGGAGAGAGTTAGAAACTCATGGAGGGAGGAAGAAGGGGTCCTAGAGGCATTACAAAAGAAAACTAAAAACAAGAAATAAAAGACAGAATTTTATTACTAAAAAGAAGAATACAAAACTAAGACTAAAAATAAAAACTAAGGTTAAGGACCAAGGACCCTTCTAACATCGTTCTCGGGGCTATTTATAGTTGTTACAAGAGACCTAAGTATAGAAATAGTTGTTACAAGAGACCTAAGTATAGAATTGGAGAGTACACGTGTCCATACATGACTGGACAAAATTGGAGCACATGGATCGCAAGGCGGGCGGCGGAATCGCCGCATGGTGTATGTGTTGTGCGGCGGAAACGCCGCACAATATAGTCAGATTAATTCCGGATTTTTGCTGAGTGTTTATGGTATGATTTGATCCTCCTTTGCGCGTCTGGATTGACTCTTTCCATTCTTTTGAGCTCCGGATTAATTCCTTCATATTTTTGGAGATCCACATTGATTTTTCTTTAGATTTTCTCCAAGATAATATTTTGGTGCTTTAATTGCAATTAGGTCCTTGTCTTTTTGCAATTAAGTCCCCGACTACTTTTGTGCTTAACTCCTTGTTCTTTTTCTAATTAGGTCTTGAATGCTTTTATGCTTGGATACATTTCCATTTGACACCCGATAAACTTGAACTTGGTCTTTATGATAGAAATGAGTTTTTTGCACGCGTTTATGCTTGGGATGTGGGTAATTTGCATTCAGATCCCTGTATTATGTAAATAAGACTAAACACATACCTTAGTAGCATTTATTGATGTAAAAGTAATCTAAATGAAAGACATATGATGCAATGTATGCAATGCATCAATTGGCTAGTTCATTTCTCTCCAACCTTGTTTAGGGTTTCGGTGAACACTCGGAGGCATCCGGCGCAACGAGAAGCGACGATCGTCTTCCTCAATGTCTCTGAAATATCAAGAAGTTTTAGAGAACTTCTAGGTATGAATTTCGAAGTCCCTTATGTTTGTTTTAATAAGTTTTTGAAACTAGTTATTAAAACAAACTGATACATGCATGAAATAAATCGTAGAAAATTGTAATTGATCATTATTATACATAAAAATTTCGAAAATATATATGTGTAATTAAACATGAAATACTTCACACCCAACCCTCACCATCACCTCATCCACAACCCCCTACACACCCCAACCCATCACCTCCACGCCGCCACTGTTCACGCCACCACTTCCCCATGCAAACACCCACTAAACCCGGGATTAATCCCTAAGCATGGGTTTGGGATATAACAATTATCTTTCTAAATAATAATTAATCGCTTAAATTTTCTTCGTTGGCGCTTAGTTTATAAGGAGTGATCACCTCTTTACGATAACCAGGATAATTATAGGACCGATCACCTCTTTATGATAATCATGGTCATTGAAGGGTAATTTCCCTAAGAAAAGTTTTAAGTTATATATATATGCATCGAAAAGGAATGAGTGGAGTCCAATTGTGTTCTTCCTTTTGCCTGTGTCAACAGACAGAACAGAAGGGAGTGCAACTCTCCCTCTAATGGCAGCTTTATGCATTACTAAAAGCTTAAGCATGGAAAGCTTTATGTCAAATACACAAGCAAATCATGATTTTGGATCTTCCCTCAACATCATCAACTAATGGTGTATGTATTAGTTCTTTATGATATTTGTTAACTTCATATATCTAGCTAGTAGTTAGAGATAAGATGTTTCTTAATCATAATTATCTACTTTTTGAACGTTATCCGAGTGTTAATATGTCTTGTGAGAGACTTTTTAAGATTAAACAGTAGTACGACATATATTCCAGTAGTTTAATAGTGATAGATTATTGAATTTTTTAAACAAGAAAAATAAGAAAGTCATGAAGACAAATATCATATATATACATATATATAGTGTGTCTCAATGGATCTATTATGTTTAAATTTTGTTGACACACGGTTACGTTTAATAATAAAATCAAATCTAAACTTAAATTTGAAAATTTGAATAATTAATTTTGATATGCAACATAAGTAGATTAAGAATACCAAACTTCATAAAATTTGGTAATTAAACTCAAGCCTAGAGAAGTTTTTATTTCCCGTTGAAATTAAACTTGCCCAACATTATTAGTGTTTTCCCTGGTTCTTTCGCATTTGGTGCAATGATGTAAATTATGTAAACTAAAATACACACTAGCCAGGATAGTTGAACAAATTGCAAGTTTTACAGCGTTTGCTGATAAAGTTGCAGAACATATATTTAGCCTGGGGCGTATGTCACTTCACTGTGTTATCTTAATAGGAAAATATTTTACTGACCTATTCATCCCCGAAAACTACTTAAATCGTCCGTACGAATTACCATTTTACCTTTCTGTCCTTTCTACTTATATAATTCTTCATTTCACTCTTCTAACATCCATCTCTCTTCATATTACTCTCATATTCATCAGAAATAATGTCTCGAATGTCAGGAAAAGAGTCAGCGGACACCCTGGACTACTCGAATCTGGTAAAATGTCTTATTTAGTTTTTTTAATTTAAAAAAAAATTGGGTTGGGAGTTCGAGGGAGACGCCCGACCCAGCGAGCGGGCGCCCGCGGGAGCCCCCCCTGGGTCGGGCGGCTCCCTCGCATGCTCGCCCGTAGGGGGCGTCTGATTGAGCCACCTCCCCAACGTAGGGGCGTCTCTAGCAGACGCCCTAATTTTTTTTGAATTTTTTTAAATTTATTCAAATTTGATTAAAAATTGTGATAATTGCTAAATAAATTGATTATTAAGTTAATAATTAGTTAATAATCAGATGACCGGGTAGAGGTCGGTAAACCGACCCAATGATTCCAGGAAGTTCAAAAACTTACTGTCTCTACGACCGATGGAAACTCGGTCATCCGCATGGAAAATGTTCGGTAGACCGAGAAGCAAACAGTCGATCGTCTGAGACCTCACCAACTCACCAGATCATGCGTCCGTGGTTAATTATACGGGTTGGATTACAACGAGTTTTTGCAAGTGATGAAGATTCAAAAATTTCCAGATCCAACAATTTCAAAATCCAAAAACTCGTTGGATTTGGAATTTTTTGAATATTAATCACTTGCAAAAAAACTCACTGTAATCCGACATGTTACTACCGAAAATCTTGCAACGGAACCTCAAATAATTTGAGATAACACACCGTATAATTTTAAGATTTTTTTAGAACAGACGTCTTAGCCAGACGCCCTCACCCCACCCAAATCGGTGAGGCGTCTGTTCCATGGGGGAGGCGACTGGGTAAAACGCCCGCCCCTTGAGGGTGACGTCTGACTAAGACGCTCCCACCATGGGATGACGTCTTACCTAGACGTCCGACTCGATTTTTTTTTTGCTGGGCTTATTTCACCGAATCTAGGCACTTCGCCAGACATTTTCGTGGTGTTTGTATTGGGAAAACGTGGAAAACGTAGGCAGAAAACTTATTTTGAGAGACAGGACGAAACGAATTTAAATGAATTGTAAATGACAAAATGGTAATTCTTCATACGATTTAATTAATTTTCGGGTGATGAACAGTGATTTCCATATTTCACGTAATCATCTTTCAAGGAGTCCATCAATTATTTTTAATCATTTTTAGAATATTCCAAAAAAGCTGACCACCGTAGAAAAAACAAATCCAAAGATTTACATCAATTTTCATTTCTGCTCGATTTTTACTCGAGATGAGTTTAAAAATGGGCCGGGCCTTGTTGTTGTTATCGAAGAGAGAGAGGTATTGGATTTAAATCTCTTCTGCTTCTTATTCTTCTTAAGCAAAAGTGGTATTAAATCTCGGCGACCACAATTACTTCTACAAATGCTTATATTAATCAGACTATCGTAACATATATATATATATGTACGCTTAAATTTTGTTGACAAATAGTTATGTTACATAATAAGATCAAATCCAAACTTCAATTAGAAAATCTGAACTGTGAATCTTGATATACAACATAAGTACATTAATGATATTAAAAATCATAAAATTTGTAATATATTTTAGGTGAAATGTTTTTTAGGTGAAATGATTTTTAAAGACATTCAATAGGAATTAAAATTCGAAACAATCTCACATGCGGCAATATTTGGATACAAATTCATATACAATTTGTCATGTTTACTTCCTAAATAATTCACAACATGCATGTTTGGTCCGAACAACCCCGACTTTGTTTTGATACATATTTAAGCATTGGTTGAATGTTTTCGGGAATATGATTCAGTAAACTGTTAATTAAAAAAGCAAAATTCAGATTGTGGAATTTCATTAAAAATCCTGTTTTTAATATTTCTTGACTAGTGGTTGATGCTTGTCACAACCATGATAAAATATCTTAAATTAATGTCGCATGGAAATCAATCTTCTACGCCAGTACAATTAAAAATACATTTAATATCTTCGTATTTAGATTTTCTTACGTCTAAACATATTGAACAACCTTTCCCGTATAAAAACTGAGACTACAGAATATGACAATTTGTCATTTTCATGTAAAAACATAATAAGTCGTGTTGACTTTTGTGCCATATTTTATTTTATTAGTGAAAATCTCATTAGGACGCACACACTTTACAATCCAACAAAATATACGGTGTATTGAGTTTTGGCAACGGGGTGCATGATAAGTCTGACAAATTAGCATGTTAATCTCGTTTAGACACATGAACTATACGACTAACAAGTTAGTATATTAATGTTCGTAATATTTTTTGTATATACGCACGTCAGATCAATGGAAACATAAAATAATTATGTGATGAGCATTAAAAAAGAGGATGGGGGAATGTGCTGGGGTGGTTTAATAGTTGATAGTGTGTGGAATGTTGATTGGACCTAAAATAATTTATAGGGAAGTGGGAAGTCGGAACTCAATCCTCAATTCTCATCTTATTAATTTCACTTCCAAGTTCTCTTTTCTTGACATCAACCTTTGAAATTGTAATGTTTGCAAGACCAAACCTTAATTAGAAGATATAATAAGTAAAACTAGAATGCTAGATTGGATCTAAGGGTGTAATTGTTCTCTAAACGAGCGATCCGAGCCTACTCAAGATCGACTCGTTAAGGGTTTCGAGCGGAAAATTCTGCTCGTGCTCGATTCGACTTGCTCGCGAGCCGCTTGTTAATCTGAATCTTTTTTTGGTATTGAATTACTAATATATTGTCCTAACAATTAATTATAAGATTACTTAAGACAAATATAATAATAGTTACTAACACAATTTTAAAATTAATACCTAAAATAAAATACAATCTTATAAATTATACGACAACATCAACATCTTATAAAGAAGATTATACGCTTAGATCAAACAAAATCAACAAAATCTTAAAATCAAACACAATCTCCTAAATTATAAGACAACTCACAACATCAACATCTTATAAATAAGATTATCCACCTGACCCAAACCTTAATTTATTTGAACTTTTAGTGTAGAAAAGAATGAGAAAAAGAAAACAAATAATAATAATGGAAAACAAAAAGTTTAGGACTAATAATGTTTTGATTCTTATGAGTATTTTGGTTTGGTAAATGAATTGTTAGGTTTGATAAATTAGTTTATCAAACGAGTTTAACACTTTACCGATTGGGTAATTGGATAGAATATTCAGGTTAATCAAATAATTGTATATAGTAATCAAATTTCGAACGATAATTGAGCGAGCACCGAGCGAGCATCGAGCGAGCGGGGTCTGCTCGTGCTCGGTTCGTTACTAACCAATCCGAGCAATTTCGAGCAAAATTGGAACAAAATCGACCAAACATCGAGCGATCTATCAATCCCGAACAGAACTTGACCGTCCTAATTGGATCTTAAGTTCATAACATACAACTTGAAAAATATTAGTTTATTTTTCTCTTATCTCTCTTAAAAATTTAAATTGTATTAAATAATTTTCTTATATTACCGTGCAAAATGACATCAAGAACAAAATCTCTGTACCAATTCAGAGAGAAAATTCTCCATCTTAGGAAGTTAGACCGAACAAAGGACATAATAATTAAAAAGGCAGTTGAAGGATCCAAAAATAAAAGTCCAAAAGATTACATCAGCATTATTGAAACATCACCTCTCTCTCCTTTCCAGCTGTGGAGGACCCATAATTCTTTTTGCCAACTTTGGAAGAGGTGGAAAATAATCCAACACCATGTGCACAAATGCACACTCCCAAACAAAACTATGATAAATTTTAGATGGATCTTAGCATCACTCTAGGTGGATGCTACACCACTGTTTCCATTCATAGATCCATATCATTTGTGTCGTGTATCGATTATATATTGACATTTAATTTTCACAATAGATATTTCTTTTATAATATTTTCTACCTTTTTTACTTAAATGCAAAATGAGAGGCCAACTTGCTATCATTACATTTTGATCACTGATTTCAACTGATTATCAATGGTTAGTTCATGAATAGGGCGAGATCCTATCAGCACCAATGGAAGAAATTAAAGGTTTGAATAAATTTCAGAGGTTTTTTTAATGTAAACTTGAATTTGAATGATTTAGCATGATAAATAGTAGTTGGTGAAAATCGGCTGAAATTAACCGAAATGTGCAAAAAAAATTGAAAATGGTTCAAACGTGTCAAGTGTGATAAACAAATAACAAACGTAAAATACTAACAATCTCACCTAATTGTGGTTTGAGGCACACATTCTAAATATATTTACCCAAAAATCTGAAGCTACAAAAATAAGGACATCAATTATTAGTGGAAATCCTAAAGAAAAGAAATAGAAAAAGAACACCAACTTTGATTAGATACTCCAACAGAATCATGCCCAAGAATAGATTTGTGAGCAAACCAAAGCCCAATAAAAAACAGACAATCTCCGATATATCCACTTGTAAGTTGTAACATGTTGTGTCTGGATTCTGGAACAGAGAGCTAACCTTGTCAGACTCACATCACACACCACCACATTTTGTTCAGCAAATTGAAATAGAAAAAAACAAAACGAAGAAAACAGTAAGAGAGTTTTGTTGGATGGATTGGATTGAACAGACACCACTGGACCCCTAACAGACACATACCCATTATAAATCTTACAGTCTGGCTTCTCTCTGTAGAGCTATTTTCTCCTACTTTTCTGCTATTGGGGTGTGATCTTAAGGGAGAAAAGGCAACAGCTTTTGTTTTGCGTCACCCTATCTGGCATGTCTCAATGATAGTTCTGCTCATCTGGGCAATTGGGTCTCACCCTTTTTCCTTGTTTGATTCTTGTTTTTTCAAATGGTAGAGCTTGATTTTGAGCAGAGGTTTTGGGTTGAGATTCTTGCACATTGCTCATAAGGTGAGTCATTTTGTCTCACCTTTTATTTTTTGTTATTAAAGGTGTTAAATTGTGAAGCTTTTATTTGTTTTCCCTCATTCTTGTCATCAGAATTTTTTTTTTTAATGTGTTTACCGTTGTGGGCATCCATTTGTTTCCATTACTTTTTAAGAAATTTTATGTAATCATTTAACTTTAGAAAAAAGAGTAAAATGTTTAGTCACATAAAAAAGAGAGTTTCATGTTGCTTGATATGGTTCATGTTTTTTTCTCTTTTTCTTATTCTAAAATGTGTAACTTGTGTTTTATTCCTGAAGAAGATGCAACTTGGGTTCTGAACAGTAGCTGAAACTATTTTTTTTATTACACTATTTTCTTTTGTGTTGCTTTTGTAGGTATCCATTGCATCAAATTCATCATTCAATCAGGTTGTGTTCTTTGTGCTTCTTTTTCAACATTTATCCCAAAACTGTCTTACGTATAGTTGATTAGTAGTTCTCTTCTCTCATAACAATTTTTTTTGTTTTGAAAATGGGGTTTTATCATTGTCATTGTTTTGTTTATAGATTTGGGTATCCATATTTTTGATGAGGCAGGAAGAATGTGCCTTTCTTTTATTCTCATTTCTCCCAAATCTGTAACTTATATTTTCTATATATAATTCTTGCCTCCAACAACTTAACTAAGCCAGCGAATCTTAGCGCTCGCTGATGCTATACGTCTGATATCAAAACTTCTGACTTTTGAGTCATTGTAAAAAAACCCTTCCCCAAGGGGTTACATGATGTACTTGTTTAACCGAGTTTCAATCAAAACTCCTTCTAAAAAAAACTAAAATTGGGCTTCTAAAAAAAACTCATTAATGTTTTTTTAATCTGTTGTAAGTATCATTGTTTCAACTTCAAAACAAGTATTTTATTGTTGTTTTGGTTTGTGATCCTTTTCTCAGACAGTTTGAATGAAGTTGGTCTGTTATTGTTGGATTTTAAATAAATGCCAACGTGTTAATGGTCTTGAAAACGTGTTTTTGATTTATCAGTCCTTCTCATAAGTAATTAATTGAACCTGGCTTTTATACCCTTTTTTTGTATTTCAAACCGATATCGTTCATTTCTCGCCTTCTTAGTCATATAATGTCTATCTTATAATCATTTCACTCCTATATGGTTTGGTTAATAATGTATTCATTGATTTGACTTTTGCATGTGTTTATGATTTCTGTAAACAATAAATAATTGCAGATTGATAAAATTGAATGATTACTTTCGACTTCTTCAAGTTGCACCAGTAGAACTCAAGCAATCACATGTGCCAGTTTTGTATTTTAGATCACTTCCATAATACGAGTTCATTGAAAAAGTTTCAACATGAGTTTGTTTTTTGTTCATTCAAGTTCAAGCAATGCAGTACTGAAGTCTAACCTGTCATTTTTTCTTTGTTTCGTTGTTGAATCTTAAATAGCGAAGAATTCAAATTCCCATAATGGCCAAAAATAAGGAACTGTTTGGTTTTGTGAAGAAAATCTTCAATTCCGATCCCAAAACCAAACAAGAAAAGGTAACAAACAGTTCGTATTTCGTATTACTGTTGTCTTGATTCCTATACACATTTCAGTTCTAGTTCTTAATGTTAATTTTTTTTACAGAAAGAAAAGAGGAACAGATGGTTATTTGGGAAGCTGAAGGCGAAAATGGCTCCTCCAGCTCTTATGAATTCGACTTTGGCAAAAGCGAAGTGTCTGTTGGAAGCGGAAGAGCAGCAAAGCAAACATGCATTGGCTGTTGCGGTGGCAACTGCTGCAGCTGCTGAGGCAGCCATCGCGGCGGCTAAAGCTGCTGCTGAAGTGGTGCGCATTACTGGGGCTCCATCGTCTTATCGTTATCATCGGGAGTTTGCAGCAATCAGAATCCAAACCTCATTTAGAGGATATCTTGTAAGTTTGCTTGCCTTTTACACATTGAAACATTTCCTTGTGTTTGGAACTTAGAAGAAACTTTTTGAGTAGATTTTGATTCCAAATGAAAATTAAGATATCTGATCGCTCCTATCATTCTTAATTCTTTTATGAGTCTTAATACAATGTAACCCAGACATTTCTTGAATTCTATATTTTCTAGCCAGAATTCAATAAACTGTCACCCACATAATCGACCACAATCACAATACCATAACTAGAAGTGTGCAAGGACCACTTATTCTATGGTTGGATCTTTTTATTACTTTTGTATGTAGGTTGAGTTAATTATTGGTACTGGTTTATCAGGCAAGACGGGCCTTACGAGCACTGAAAGCGCTAGTGAAGCTACAAGCTCTGGTTCGAGGCAGGGCTGTTCGGCGCCAGACAAGCATTACCCTAAAAAATCTACAATCTCTTATAAAGATACAGTCTGAAGCCCGAGAAAATAGAGTAAGGATGTCATTCCAATCTTGTGAAGCAAATGACCGTTGGCGTAGGGAATTAAAGGAGATGAAAGAAATGAACCTGAAGGTCAGTTGTAGCAGTAACTATGCCATTGTTTTGATGATTCTTCTCGTAATTCGACTTTTGTAGAAGTTAATGTGCATATTGTTTCTACTGACAAATTACAGCGTATTATTTTGCAACAAATCATCTCTCTTGAACCTAGTGTATGTGTCGACAAATCATTTTTATCAAGCCACTTATTTTTGTCCTTGAAACACATATATATAGGATGAAGGGAAAAAATGGGATGGAAGTTCTCTTTCGAAGGAGGAAATCAAAGCCATTTGCGCAAACCGTGAGGAAGCTGCAATGAAGCGTGAACGTGCGTTAGAATATGCGTCTACACGCCAAGTAAACTTTATAATTTACACTTGTATTAGCAGTCTTTATGTTGTAGGTGTTCTTAATTATTTGGTTGTATTTGTTCTTATTAATTTAGTTACCCATGGACATTGAGCAGGGAAGGAGAAATAGTCGCAGACACAGTTGGATGATAACCGGAAAAGAACTCGAACCGGTTAACTTGAACACCAGGTGGAGCTGGCTAGAGACACAAAAACCATGGAACAAATTACACATCCATGATAACACTACTACTATAACAAGTCCCACTCGCTGTAACCTTAACAAACTGCAACAACAAAATCTACGGGCAATTCAAGATTCAGTGCACTTAGTAGAAGAAGATGGGTTAACGAGGAGATCATTCAACCGATCAAGACGGAATTACATAAGACACGATGATTCCCTCACGAGCTCCCCAGCCTTCCCAAGACGGAATTACATGGCAGTCACAGAGTCAGCAAGAGCGAGATCACGGTCTATAAGCACGCCCAGACAGACATTAACGTCAACAAGATCAGCCTACGTACCAATCCCTTAAGTTTTTGATAAAATCGAACATGATGTGAAAACACAACTACTAAGTTAATTGTTTTTCTTATTGTTTGTTGATTGTGCACAAATGTGGATTAAGTCTGTGTGTTTAAAAATGTATTAATCTAATTGGAGATGTTTGAAGTTTGTTAGTTTGTTGTTCCTTTTTTTGTGTTGTAAATGTTTTTTGTTGATGAATGACTTGGGATTGTTTTTAGATGTATTATTAGTTGAAGTATGCCATTAGTGAAAGACTTCTTCCAAAGATTCTTTAGAGGAATTTGTAATTTTTTGATGGTAATCGAAAATACTACTCATAATTATTTTTTTAAAACACACACACACACACACCAAAGTAAGAGTTTTCCTTTCCAAGTGAGATTTAAATAGAAAAACTTTAAGTATATTCGTTGCAGATGCAAAAGCAAAGTCAGCTTTGTGGATTGATTTCACCTACATATTCTTCTTGTTTGTTTGGCAATAAAAATTCAAAATCTGTGTGTACAAAAATGGAAAGCCCCACCCAACCCAGAAGAAGAGTAGAGTCCACTCCACTCCACTCCACTCCACTCTTGTTAGTTCCTTAAATCCTGATTCCTGTCCTGTCGTCCGTCTCCAAAGAAAATCAAAGAAAGATTTTTAGTTGAATTTGTGTTATCGAAGAAGCGATTCCGGAGTCGTATGGACTTGGGTACTCAAACAGAAACAGTTTTGTCACCTCCACTCACTCCTTTTATTCCATTTTCTTTGAAAATTCCCATCTTTATGTATGTCATTTTCATATTACTTCACAAATTGGTTTTCAGATTTTGCTATGGACCATCCATCTTCTTGCTTCACAAATTTTTAGCCCTATTAATTACTTCCAAATCTAGTAATTAGTGTTGCTTACTATGCTATTGGTTTATTTGAGGACCTTTAGTTTATTGTAGAATAAATATTGAGGTGTCAACACTTCTTTTGCCATGTATCTTCATTGTTTAAAGTTTCAGTTTGATGAATCTTTTCAGTTATCAGTTCCAAAAATGAAAATTCAGCAAAAACATTTATGTAAGTTTCATTGTGTTGTTAAATTTGTAATTTGTTTGTTTGGTCTTATTGTTTCAATACCCAAAATCAGTGAATCGTAGATTTGGCAATTGAACTTTGAAAATGTTTTTGGCTGGTTCTTCATTGTATTAGTTTATAGTTGCTCTTTTTTGCAAACATCAAAATGGTGGTGGAAAGAGTTTTGCCAGGTGAGATCTACTTCGTAGCAGCATAGAGAACAAAGTCCAGAAGTGGTGGGAAGACGATTTTTTTTTTTGAAGCTCAATCCTCTGATCAGCTTCCTGAGCATGGAGAAAAATTCTTTGGGAACTTCCCATATCCGTATATGAACGGGTCCCTCCACACTCATACAAGGCATCTGGGTCATGCATTTTCACTGTCAAAGCTTGAATATGCCGCTGCCTATCTGGGAATGCAAAAGGAAGCTTGATCAGCTTCCTTTTGCATTCCATTGCACTGGAATGCCAATCAAGGCTTCAGCTGATAAGCTTGCTCGAGAGATCCAGCAATTTGGCAATCCACCAGTCTTCCCCTCTACACAGGAGGAGGAGTCTCCCATTGTTAAGGCTCCTGATGGTCCTCTGACTGACTGATTGAATATTGGTTTATATTTGTTAAGGACGCAAAATAAGGAGGAAACGGTCGACCGGATGGGATCTGGTCTACCGATCCAAAACTCCAGGTACTTTTGGCGATGCAGAGTTCAGATGACCGAATTGGATTCGGTCCACCGAACCAAGTTTTTTTTGCGGCAGCAACATTAAGACCAGAAACCATGTATGGGCAGACAAATTGTTGTGTATTGCCTTATGGAAACTATGGAGCTTATGAGATAAATGAGACTGATGTATTCATCGTTACCGAGAGGGCTGCTCTTAATCTTGCATATCAGAATTTGTCTAGGGTCCCAGAAAAACCTACTTGCTTGGTTAAGTTGACGGGTCATGATTTGCTTGGATTGCCACTAAAATCTCCACTTTCATTTAATAAATAAGGTCATTTACTCGCTTCCACTAAATGCTGATCATTCTTGCTGATCATTCCTACTGATAAAGGCACTGGAATTGTTACAAGTGTGCCCAAGTGATTCACCAGATGATTACAAGTGGCTCTGAAGGATCTGAAATCAAAACCAGCATTTAGGTCGAAGTTTGGGCTGAAGGACGAATGGATGTTTGAAGTTATAACTAAAGTTTAGGTCGACTGTTTCTTGTGTAATGCGAATGATATTTCATATGTTGCATTGAACTTTATAGAAACAGTTGATTGATGTATGGAAATGGAGTTTATAATCATGGTAATGTTTTGAACGGAAATTTCCTTTCGTGGGACTCTATTATTTGCAGATGGTATGTGCATGTTTGAAGTTATAACTAAAGTGTTGTTTATTATGTGGCGAAACGTTCTATTTGGGTGAAAAATGGATTGAGGGACCTTGATCACGTTTCTGGTGATATGCGTAATCTTAAATTGCTTGCGAAATTACTTAAAAGAATTATATTTCCATGATTTGTATTATTGTATATACGAATTTAACTGTTAAGACAGTAAAGTGTCAACATCTTTCTTTTTAAGGAAAAGGTACAGAAGGAACAACAAACCCATTAAGGGTATTGGAGCAAATACAAATGATATTTCGGCACAATAAAGATTTAAGAAAGGATATTCATGCAAAAAAGCTCAAATTAAAAAGTCAAATCATCATTTAAAAAAAAGTAAATCGAAAGTGATTATTTTAATTAAATACAATTAAGAATGAAAACAACAATTTGAAAAGAAAAGAAAAAAAAAGAAATAGTAACACTTCACTTCCACTTCTTCTCGTCCCAATCACGCTACTACCATCATTTAGAAGTACACAATCATTAAGGGTATTCAAGCAAATACAAAGGATATTTTTTGCAAAATAATATTTAAGAAATGGTATCGAGATAAGAAAAAAAACCCAAATTATCAAAAAAAAAAAAATCTAAAAAAGGAAAATGATTATTTAAATAGGAAAAAAACAAATTGAAAAAGAAGAAGAAGAGTTGAGCGACACAACACTTCCGCTCATCCGAAACCAAAGCAAACCCTAGAAGTAGAAGTAGAAGTAGAAGGAAAAGGAAAAAGGATGCTCTCCAAATCCAAATCCAAACCTCGCCTGGTCAAGCATAAGAGAAGGCACGTCCCCTCCAATGCCTTCTCCACTCCCAAAGATCCCACCTTTACGCCTTCCGGGGTCTTCTTCTTCGGTGCCGATTCCCAACCCACCTCTGCTAATGTTGTGTTTAAGAGTCGTGGTGGTGTTTGTGACTTGGTCGGTGGAACGAAGGTTGATCGCTCCAACTCGACAACTGATTCCAAACTGTTTAAAAGTGGCGTCTTTGGCTTTAAGGATTTGAGAGGTTCTGGTTGTAGTGGTGTTTCTGGTCAAGATAATCTTTATGGAGTTTGTTGTGATGCCACTAAGTTGGGATGCAATGCCACTGTGAATGTGGTTCGTTCTGATGATCAGGAGGAGAAGGAGAGGATTGATGAAGACACGTTTGTTTTTCGTGCCCGTACTTGTAAAAATTCAAACATGGTGTTTGACTCTTCGAATGTCCAATGCTCAACAATGGGTGGTAGTGGTTTTGAGACTAGTGCGAAGATTAACCATGACTTCTCCCAGAATGCAGCTACGATTCTTCCTGAGCAAATGAAAAAGTTGGATTTGCAGGGAACAGGAGGAGCTCCTCTACAAAGTTTGAAGGTTGGAGATCATGGTAACAACATTTTCGTTTTCGGTAAGAAAATTCAACAGTCGTCTAGTTTTAGTGCTTCAGACAATCCAACTCACGTGAAAAAAGATAGTTGGCTATCTGATCAATCTTGTAAAGAGGAAGTAAATTCGAACTCCGGGTTCTTTTCGAATATATTTGCCTTTTGTGCTCCAAAAGAAAACGCTGGTATCTCAGATAAGAAAATCAATGAACCCCTGAATGACATTCTGAAATGTAATCTGGAAATGTCAGCAAATGATAATGTTTATTCTGGGAACAACAGACATGGTGATTCGTGCTCCAATGGCAAAGTTTCAACTCCGTTTGTATTCACAAGCTGTGGTAGCAAAACTAGCCATTGTGGTGAGTCTGAGGCAAAGGTGGATTGTCAAACGAATTGGGATTTGCATTGTGGACTCCATGATTCTTCCTTTGGGAAGTCCAGCACTTTCCAGTTCAAGGCCGAGAAGGTGGAAACTGGATCGCGTGCCACATGTGCTCCATCTAAGGAACAAGCTGGTCATGTTATGCCAAGTGATACTCCCAAACCTCAAAAAATGTCACCTTCTCTGCACCCTGGTTTTGTATCTGCTGCAACAAATATTTCAATTGATTCTTGTGAAGTTCCAACAGTCCCGGCAAGTGGAAACTACCAACCACCAAAAAAAGATGCTCAATGTCCTTCTCAGGAAAATAATTTTTCAGCATCATGTGAAAATTTTACATTCAATATGAAAAAGGAGGTTTCCAAGGATATCAGTAGGTTGAAAAAGAGGAGGGGGAAGCTGCAGAAACCTTTTCCAAGTAACCGAAAAACTGGCATCGGTCGTGTTTTAAGAGAGAATAATTCTCAAGAAAACAGAGAGGTCAGTTCTCCTGGAAATTACTCGCCGATGGATGTCTCTCCAATTCAGGAGCCACCTTATGTAGATGCCAAAGTGGATTTTGATTCTGCCAATGATGTTGAAATCAAGACATGTCATGCCTCTGCAGTGGCAGAGGTAAACACCAGTCATGAAATTAACACTGCTCCAAAGGAAGATACTTTAGGTTTCACCCTATCAAATTCTGAGGAGCAAGATCCTAGTGTCCGGACAGGTCTGGATTCCTGCACTAGTTCAAACATCAGTGATCAATCGAAATTCACATTTACAGCTTCATCTTCTTCACAATGTCTGCTGTTGGCATCAAAACGTCTTCATAGAAAAAGAAGTCAAAAAAGAGCTGTTCAGGATTCATACGACTCAAAAATAAATGCTAAACTCCATGCAGTTTCCTCGACTTTAGATCTCTTTCCACTTTCTAAGAGTTCATGCAAGACAAAAGTTACTGAACAAGCTCCTCAAGGAGTTACAGTTTTCTGTAACAGAGAGGAGAAATTATCTGAGGTGTCGAAAGATCCAGAGCTTGCAAAAAAGTCCTCTGATTCTGCCAGCAGTGCTGCATATGAAGCATGCAAAAAGTGGAGGCTCAGGTGATCCTTGAATTTAGCTTGTATCTAGCATGCTAGTCGAAGTCAAATTCTTTTAATTTATTTCTCATCTTTTGCATGCTTCCCAAGTGAATTACCATTAACGTCATTTATGAGTTCTAAATCTAATTTCAATTTGCTTGCCTTGGTGCCTCAGGGGAAATCAAGCTTATACAAATGGACATCTGTCTAAGGCTGAGAAGTATTATACATGTGGTATAAATGCTATTTCACCGAACGAAGATTCTAAAAATTGCACTCGGGCTCTGATGCTCTGCTATAGCAATCGTGCAGCAACGCGCATGTCACGTGGAAGAATGCGAGAAGCTCTGAGTGACTGTATGATGGCCCTTGCAATTGATCCCTGCTTCCTCAGGGCTCAACTCAGGGCTGCAAAGTAGGAGTTCCCTTTATATCATATCTCTAAATTCATTCTTTTACATAGCCGAATGCTTTCTGGGTTCCCACCCCATATGGTTCTCATTTAGTTAATCATTATTTTTCAGTTGTCACCTTTCACTAGGGAGGTTCGAAGAGGCATCAGAACTTTTCAGTAAGTTCCTACAATCAAGGAACGATACGACCCTAGAAACAAGAATGTTAGAGGAAGCTTCTCTGGGCTTGCAAAATGCTCGGGTAATTATTTATATATGCCAATTTTTATATATTTTTGCTGTGTTCTCCTTTGCACTCGTAGTGCCTCTTTCAATTGAAATTTCGGTGGCTGCTGTATTTCCTTTAATTGCTGTGTGCACAATTTTCAATTTTATCTCTGCATGCCTGCTTAGGCAAATTCAGCATTTTTCTGAAGCACATGGGTGTTTTCTTGACTGACAGAAAGCATCCGAGTGTCTTCAACGTTCTTCTGAACTTTTGCGGGATAAGAAGCATGACAGCATGATTGACATATTGGCAATGATCTCCGAGGCATTGTCGATAAGCCCACATTCAGATAAGTTGATAAAGATGAAGGCAAAAGCTCTCTTAATGGTCAGAACTCTTCTTCAAGTGCTTATAAGAGATATTAAATCTCAAACTGTACACACTCTTTTTTACGTGTCCAATGCATATCCTAATCAGCAATCACCACAGAAGTTAATTTAGTTCTCAAATATCATTCTTGGGGCAAACCGATTTGATCCCACTACCCCACTATCCAAGCAATTTTTCATTTCAAGCAATTGACTTATTAACACTTACCTCTTAGCAGAGCAGGAGTTACGAGGAGGTAATTAAACTATGTGAGAGCACCATGGAATCTGCCAAGAGAAATTACATCATCAATGGATCTGATGACCAGCTAAAAAACAATGGCGGTGAAGAGATGACTTCTGTGAAGATTTGGCGTGGGTATCTGATTTCCAGGTCCCTTTTTTACATGGGAAGGTTTGAAGATTCTCTTCAGCTACTTCAGCAGCAGGAGTTAACGGGAGCAACTGCAGAAAAGTACTTGGAACCCTCCTTCAATTTTTTTTTCATTTTTCATCCCTCATCCAGTTGTACTAGTGCTCACTGCAAAAGGTTTATTATCTTTCCAGGTTTAAGAGCAAGTCTTTGAAGATGGGATCCTTTGCTGCTACCATTAAAGAGTTATTGCGCCTCAAAGTATGCTCTGTTACTGCTATATTTTTTCTTGCTGTTTGTAATATATCCTACTTCTTATAAGCCATACCTCTATAAATACTCGATTGAGTCAATTATTTTTGTTGCATGATTTTCAAAGTAGACAATAATCAAATTCATAACTGTAACTTTGTCCATTCTACGATAGACATACCATCATGCACCATAGCAGCTAAAGATGTTAGATCGCCTATCATGACATGCTAGGAATGAAGAAGGGGCAGACCCTTCTATTGCATGAACCTCCCATGTTAAATTGAACTCATTCTGCAATTCAATTGTTGCTTCTTTAGCAGGTTTATGTTTTGAAGTGCTATTATGAAAGTCTTTGTGATATCATCTTATTTCCCTCATGCGTCTTGTGTACTCCAACTTGGGCACTTGCTGATGATAATCTCAGCACTTTGTGGACTACCTCTTCAATCTTCACTGTTTTATAGATGATACTCGGAAGCTTCATACTTCATTAATTTGGAGCTGACCCATCAACACCATCTTCTTAGTCTTAGCAACAGCCTAGACATGCACTATATAATTTTCCTTTACTTCTTTGCTGATAGTGTGCTTGGTGTAGTCATGTATGACAGTATGATATGATATCTTAACCATAACTAATCATCACTTGAATGGTTTCTTACAATACAAAACCTACAATAATCTTCTCAATAGCGCTTTCATAAGAACTTCCTCCGATTTTAACATGTTTCTGTACGTATTTTAGGCTGCTGGAAATGATGCCTTTCAAGCTGGCAAACATTTGGAAGCAGTTGAATACTATACTGCTGCTCTATCCTGCAATGTTGATTCACGGCCCTTTGCTGCTATTTGCTTTTGTAATCGAGCTGCTAGTTACCAAGCACTGGGCCAAGTCACTAATGCCATAGCAGATTGTAGCCTGGCTACTGTACTTGATGCAAACTATTCAAAGGTATGTTGGCTCACGTCTATGTAATATTTTAGTTATGGGTTCTTACCCAAGTCACATAACCAAAGCATTAAATCACCTAGTTGCCACTATATTTTGTGAACTACCTGATATCTTTGTAATCCAACCAGATCCTTGGTGTCTTCCTTTATTTTGTTTCTTATATAACCGAAAAAGGCACCAAACCTAAAATCATCTCTAATTGAACATTTTCAAATAATAGTATGTGTTAGGTGGGGAACTAAAAAAATTCAAAATCAACATGTAGATTCCAAATCATGGCTCCTTGTGGGTAAAACAAATCTTTTCCAGCTGTCTCGACATGGTGCCATTCCAGTATTCCACACCATGCCCTGCAAAGAAACTGGGGTGGTGTAGTTAAATCAGGAAGACTTTCTTAATGGAAAAGTATGTGGGCATAGAATTCACACTTCTACAGTATAACTATACCATCTTTTAGTCATCCCGTTCATTTAATCATTATGTAATCTCTCTTTCTTGCAGGCAATGTCCAGAAGAGCTACATTGTATGAGATGGTCAGAGACTACGAACAGGCAACTGCTGATCTCAGAAGGCTGATATCAATTCTTGAAGGGCAGGCTGATGTCCATTCAACTGGATCATCAGGAAAATCCTCGGGCAGAAAGAACGATTTGAAAAGGGCACGTCAACGTCTTGCAACAGTTGAAAAGAAAGCTAGAAATGAAACCCCACTCGATATGTATATGATATTGTAAGCTTTCCTTTTCTGAACCTTTTCTGTTCTATTATATATATTTTTATATATCGAAAATCACTTCTTTCATCTATCACCTAAATAAAACTCGTGAAGCCTTTTCTTACCCTTGATCATCCTATAGATTTTGTAGCTCTTATAATCGGGATTGTCTTATACGTTTTTCGTCAACCGAGTGTAGGGGTCTTAATTCTTCTAGCAAGACAATGGACATCAAAAAGGCATATCACAAAGCAGCACTGAAACATCACCCTGATAAGGTTTCGCAGATTCACCTTGTCATCTCTTTTTTGAAGAAATTTTTGACCAAACATTCTCTGACAAACTCTTTTACTGCAGTCCGCCCAGTTTGTGAATGGAGAAAACACTGGTGATAGCCTCTGGAAAGAGGTAGCCGATGAAGCACGTAGAAATGCTGACCATCTATTCAAGATGATAGGAGAGGCATATGCTGTCCTTTCAGACCCAACCAAGGTTTGCAGAATGAACTAAATTCTTGGCATCTTAAATACTCCCTCTGGCCTCTTCTGCATTAAAGAGGATGAGATAGCAAAATTGAACTCTTTTTGGGTATTAGCTTAGATGAAAAATAAAGGTTTTTCACCATAATATATTCCCCTAAAAAACTATGACTGAAGTCGCTTTTCTTTAAAATCTTGTTGGTGGTATTCATTATCTCAAACACTGATATTTTCAGCGGATGCAATACGACGAAGAAGAGGAGATAAGAGCCACCTTAAAGGATCAAAGTCCTTATGGTTCGTACCGGTGCCATTATGAGCGAAGTGGCTATAGACGAGAGTCGCAAGATCCCTGGAGATCGTATCGGGAAAGGAGACCATATGATGATCCATGGACAAGTAATCATTATTGAATGATGTTGATAATAAGTCATGATATGGGCATACTGTCTTGCTTTGTATTTCCCATAATGGTTGTTAACGGGCTCGCCATTGGGTCTGAGGAGCCTGACTGTACACAGAGCCCAAGCAGACAGGAACTTGTTATGCAAGTGGTCCTTCACAGGTAAAATTTTCAAAATCTCTCCCTTCCTCTCACAAGTCACAGTACAAGGTTCAAACCTTCAACTTAGACATGAAATTTTGTGAAAACAGAAACAGTTATTGCAAGTTTGCAACAGTTGTCTCAGATTGAAGTTGGCTCTGCCGGAGCAGCAGCAGGTACCGAGACTGACAGAAACCAGTATTTAGCTAGCGTGGCCATATGATTACAGTCTTTTTGTTTGTTGATAGTAGAAAGTTTTTATACTGGAGTAATGACAGTGCAAACCGGGGCATATTTGTGATGTAGAGTTTTGATGTACGATTACCATGACATTTTTGAAACATATATAATTTTTTGCAGCTGTTGCATGTATAAGTTATGTGTTTCCTTCCTGTCTGGTGTCTGTAGCTCATAATCCGATTGATCAGATATGCATGTTTGTATCATAATCTGAATAAAGACCATTAGCATGGGTTGCATAAAAAAGAGGGTTTGGCACTTGAAGTTGAAGCAAGTCATGGCCGAGCCTTGCTAGTTACTAACATAAGAGATAAAACGAATATAAGATGGCTTTAAAGCCCCTTTGAATGATATGAAGTTCCACTACTGGCTGAGGATCGAGTGTTTACAACCCTAACTATAATTAATGAAGTGAAGGTGAAGGTGAAGGTGAAGGGTTGCAACTCCGTATGATTAGAGGATTGAATTCTCATAACTTGGACGGTTAAGAAGAAGTGATAATGAGGGTTTGTGCTGTACAAGAATGGCCATCCTTCAATACACGCCTTTGACCAGCGACACCCAACTGAACACTCAGGTCGTGGATTGATACTTTTCAATAATTGGAGAGACAACCCTATGACGAGCACACGGTTTGTGACTGAGGTTGGATTTGAACCCACATCAGAACCTACAAAGTTGTTAGGATGCAATGCTTGAGGGACAAAAGAAGCGAGGAAAGGTGGTTCTGTGTTCCATTAAGTCGGTTGGCGGTCGTGCCGTAATATCAGCTTGGAGGAGGCTTTTGAATCCTCGGCTCGTAAGTGACCTGTAAAAGACAAAGCCGTTGTTTAAAAACTGCCGACCGTAAATGTAAAAAAGTACCCTCAGAAGTAATGAAATACGCTGCAAGCAATGGACAAATCTCGTGTTTAAAAAAGACAATATTCTTATATAAAAAAGACAAATACCATTTACAAAAGATAACGCGTCTTGGACGCCCCGTGCCCGCCTACGAGGACTCATTCTTTTATGGGGGTTAAATAATCAGTATTTTCGTACCATTAAGCGACTCATTAACCCTGATTTTATATCTTTTCTTCTACTGTTCACCACTTGTGGATCTAGGATTTTGAGTTGGGTATGCATATTTATAAAATCATATTGTGTTAATGGATAATTTATTATGAAAAATACACATAGTAATATTAATGATTAATTGTTTGCATGTCATTACAAAAGACTATAATTCTCAACGACCCCCACTTTACACCTATTATCCGATATGTCATCTCAAAATACACTTAATATACAAGTTGCCATTAAACTTTCAGAAATGTTATGTTAGTCGACTTCGCTAACGGCGTTAGATCAATCATTAATTTATTGTAAAATTTACAAAACTTACATTTTATAATCTAATAATTTATGTAAACTTGTCTCTCTCATCTCTCTTTCTCTTTCTTGAATCTCTCTTATATATCGCATCTCTCTCTCTTATCTCTACCTCTTGAATGTCTCTCTTTACATGCCAAAAACATGTCAACCCAACAACCAAACCTCTAGAGCAACCTGGCGATGGTGGCCAATCTCTCTTATATATCGCATCTCTTATCTTATCCCTCTTAATTTTAAATTCTAAATTTTTTCCGCTGTTTGAGAATGTTACATTATTTCTTACATAGAAAAATTTAAAATTTTAGAGTTTCAATAACTTGCTAGATGTTAATTTAAATGGAAATTTTGTTCTCTGTCTAACCATCATGGTTAATTTTAGTATCATTTTATTAGGAGTCATCATTTTTATTTCTAAAACCAAAGAGAAATGATAGACTGGGGCCAACATTTTAATGAATAAACCTACATTGAAATAGATAAAATATTACGTAGAGTATTTACACTAAACATTATTAAAGTCTTGCAAATTATAGTATCATCATCTACGATGACCAGATCTGCACACAATCCAAATTAGCCCGATGAGGTAGCTTGTTGATGAAGGGCTAAAGAAACCCCATTTTGGTTTGATGATCTTTTTTGATTGAGGAATTTATGCATCTGATATTACAAAGTCGAAAGATAATAAACAAGTCAATAATGTTATATGTGTACAAAACAACACACTTGTATTTTGTTGATGTGTTAGATGATTGGATTCCACAAAACAAATGAAGTCGCTAGGTAAAATAGTTTTGTGACTTTTTTCAAAGCAAATTGCATTTCTCTTCTCTAGTTTATTCAATATCATAACTTGAAGTAGATCATTCCAAAAAAAAAAAAAAAAAAAAAAACTAGGGGTTATTTTTTCAATTATCTCTAGATTGGACAATGATTACTGATTGTAAGATTCATTTGAAATCACATTTTGATAAATCAACTGAAATCTCATGCTGAATGCATTAAGAACTGCCAATTATTGTTATTCTCTGTGAGGTGAGGTGAGGTGAGGTGAGGGTGATCATCACCACAACACACCAAACCTCCAGTCAAATAACACTTTTTCACTATCAGAAGACTAACACTAATACCCAGAAAACAAACACAAAACTAACCCAAACCTCCAATACAAAGATAATAATAATAATAATAATAATAATAATATTCAAACCCAAGAAAGAGGTTGTTATGTTTTCCCTCCATTAGAAAAGGGAACTACTAAACGTCGCCCCAAAACTACTTAAATCGCCCCTTGAAATTACCAAATTGCCCTTAACAATATATTTAATACCCATATCGTCCCGTGTCTTTAAACAAGGTTATTGACTCAGTTTTACTAACATTCCTAGTACCAACACCACGAAAATGTCTGGCGAAACACCTAGATCAGGCGAAGTAACGGAGGTGGATTTTTTTTTCCGACACGGGCGTCTGGCTAAGACGCCTGTACCATCGTGGAGGCGTCTGGCTAAGACGCCTCCACCATCGTTGAGGCGTCTTAGCCAGACGCCTCCACGATGGTACAGGCGTCTTAGCCAGACGCCTATACCATTGTCTAGGCGTCTGGTTAAGACGCCTCGACCATGGTGGAGGCGTCTTAGCCAGACGCCTCCACGATGGTACAGGCGTCTTAGCCAGACGTCCCGTTTTTTTTAATGTTTTTTGTAAAATTAAAATTATACGGTGTGTTATCTCAAATTATTTGACGTTTCTTTGCAAATTTTCGGTGGTAACCGGTCGGATTACAATGAGTTTTTTTACAAGTGATGAAGATTCAAAAAAATTCCAGATCCAACATTTTTAAAGTTCCAAATCCCCCGGTGGTAAAACATCATGACTTACAAATACCACCTCGACAGGTCGTTCGGGGGTCTCGCTCCCCGGTGAGCGAGCGGCATTCCACCTCGCCGGTGAGGTGGCGGGGGTGGCAAGGGGGCAGCGCCCCCTGGAAATTTTTTGGATTTTGAAATTGTTGGATCTGGAAATTTTTGAATTTTCGGTGTACCGAAGAGGTATCGGTCATCCGAATATAGTAATTATTAACTTATTAATTAATTTAACAATTATCTAAATTTATAATCAATTATTTTTTCAAAAAAATAATAAAAAATTACGGGCGTCTGACGGAGCCGCCCCCACGTAGGAGGGGGCGTCTGGCTAAGACGCCTCCCCCATGGAGGAGGCGTCTTACACAGACGCCTGTCCCAAGGGCGGAGCGTCTGGGTAAAACGCCTCCCCGATGGGTAAGGCGTCTGGGTAAAACGCCGCCCCCATGGGGAAGGCGTCTTAGCCAGACGCCCCCTCCTACGTGGGGGCGGCTCCGTCAGACGCCCGTAATTTTTTATTATTTTTTATTATTTTTTTATTAAAAAGATGTTAGATGTTTTACCAGATTCGAGTACACTGGGGCGTCCGTTGGTTCATTACTGACCTCCAAAACATTATTTTTTATGATTATAAGAGGAATATGAAGAGAGATGTGTGATAGGAGGGTAAAATGTCGCGTTATAGCAGTAGAAATGAGAGAAGGGCAAAATGGTAATTTCAAGGGGCGATTTAAGTAATTTTGGGGCGATGTTTAGCAATTCAGTTAGAAAAACCAAAAGATTCAAAACCCTAATTTACCTCATTTGTTCCCTTCTTTAGAAATAATAATAACGACTTCCTTTTTTAACAGATTACAGCGGGAACATAATAATAACAAACCCCCCAAAAAAACAAAATACAAATTCCAAATCCTTTAAAAAAACCAAAAATTTCAAAGAAACACTTTAACTATCCTACTCCACCCCCTGTCGAACCAGTCAATCACCTTCCACGTCATCAGCGCATGTTATCCTACACTACGCCGCGAGACCACCGGAATGGATTCGGAACCACCACTTTTATTTCGAACTCGGGATTTCCGAACTTCTTCTTCTCCTCCTCCTCCTCCTCGACGAAACCCTAATTTACCCGTTCCGGTCGGGAAACCCTAGTTTTTGGGATCGGGCGGGATTGGATGGAGGAGCTGGTGGGGAGAAGGGTGAAGAAGCGGTTCCGGGGCTTCGGGACCTTCACGGGCGTCGTCAGGGCCTTCGATCGCGACTCCGGCTTCTTCAAGGTCGTGTACGAGGACGGGGACAAGGAGGATCTGGATAAGGACGAGATCGCGTCTTTTCTGGTCGAGAAAGATGGGGTGTTGGAGGGAAACGACCATAAAAGGGGCAGGAAGAGGGGGCTCGGGGAAGGGGAGAATGAGAATGGTGGGTTCGAGGATCTGGAGGAGAAGGAAGGCATGGAATCGGAAAAGATCGCACCTTTGGAAGAGGAAGATGGAAAAAAACTTGATTTTGATGTGGAAAAAGAGAGAAACAAGGGTGAGGTTGGGACTCCGGATGGAGGGGAGGTTGGGGAGAAGAAAAGGAGAAGGCTTTCGGATGCTCCAGTCAGACGCAGCGCTCGTCGGGCCGCACGGGAGAAGTTGGGAGTAAGTAACGAGAAGTTCGGTTCTAATAAGTGGGGAGGAAGTGAAGATAAGCTGGGTAGTGATGGGGATGTTTCTGATCGAATGTTGGTTGAGGAGGTCGTGGAAGTTAGCAAGCCGGAATTGCCGCCTTCGTCTAAAAACCCGGACTTAGATGGGCTTGCTGTGTTGGATGTTTTTTCTGTTTATTCGTGTCTCCGGTCGTTCAGTACATTGCTTTTCTTAAGCCCTTTTAGCTTGGAAGCCTTTCTGGGGTCTTTGAGATGCAATTTCACTAACTCTTTGATAGATTCCGTGCACTACTCTATTTTGCAAGCTCTCAAAGTTCATCTGGAACACCTTTCTGAGGAGGGTGTCCAATCGGCTTCTAATTGTTTGAGGTATTACATTTTTCTACTTGTTTTGAGTGTTTGTTTGTGTAGTAATTGAAATTTGTGGTTTTTCCATCCTGAATTTTACTCTTGGTAGATGTGGCCTTCCTTTACAGGTCTCTCAACTGGGGATTGCTAGACTTAGTCACTTGGCCTGTTTATTTGGTTGAGTATCTATTGCTTCACAGCTCCTCCATGAGACCATCCTTTAAGCTTTACGATTTGAAGATTTTAGATGGAGAATACTACAAGCAACCTGCTTCTGTAAAGCTTGAGATACTTAGATGTCTATGTGATGATGTTCTTGAGGTTAAGGTTGTAAGATCAGAGATTAAGAGGAGGATTTTAGAGGTTGACTCTGATATGGATGATGACCAGAGGAAAGCAGCTGAATACACAAGTAATGATCTTACTTTAAATGATCTAGAGAACAGTGATACTGACGGGGAAGTTGTGGATGACCCAAATAGTGACGAATGCTGCCTATGTAAAATGGAGGGTAGCTTAGTCTGCTGTGATGGTTGTCCTGCTGCTTTTCACTCTAGATGTGTTGGCATGCCTCGAGGCACTCTTCCCGAGGGTGATTGGTACTGCCCAGAATGTGTTATTAGAAAAGCTGATACACCAGTGAACCTATCAAAGCAATTTAGTGGAGCAGAACTTTTGGGTATTGATGTTCATGGCCGCTTGTTTTTTGGCTGTTGGGGATTTCTTCTTGTGTAAGTTCAAATAATCTCTAACAATTCAATGATTAAATTGTTACAAAATTTACGATTTATCTTGCTTATAAACTTAATTTTTCATTCTCATGTCAGTCACTCCTAGGATGTATAGTAACCCATTATACCCCACTTTATCATAAACCTGGAATGAAAAGAACTTTAGAGTGATACATTACTTTGTTATTAGAAGCCACGGGTTCATATCAAATATTCATTACCATAAGTTATCAACAGGTTGTTAGAAAATAGGCCAAAGTGATCAAATTTGGATTTGATATCCAATGTGAATGACCATATCAGATAACAACATAGTACATGTAAAAGATGTAGAATCCATAAGAAACTATTCAAGTATGTTCTAGAAAAACCTAGACATGACACAAACACCCGTTTTATTTTCTGTAACGATGCAACAACGAGAAAGCCTTTAATCCCAAGCTAGCTGGGGTTTATTTTCTGTTACAATGGTTAAAGCAAATTACAACCTGAAGAATGTGGACTATGGCCACGGAGAGCATAATTCACCATAAATAAATAAAAAAGAATCAAAACTCCCTTGCTGTGAATTGGGTAGGCTTCTGTATTCTGCAAGTACCAAACTTGATTAAAAAACTCTACTGCTTTTAGTACCTATTAACTTTGATTTTCTTTCTCCAAAAAACAGTGGAGCACATTTCTTTTGGAACTCAATGAAGTAGTTTAGTTGCTTTTATTGGCATCTTTCAATATTTTCAGGTACATAAATTTTTCTATACTAGTTTGAGGCCTGATTAAATTTATTATGCTGATGAAACCGCAGGTCAGATTCTTGTGACAGTGATTCTTTTTATTATTACAATAAAAACGACTTAAATGCTATTGTTGAAGTCTTGACAGCATCTTCTCGTGCAATTTACGCTGATATTATTGCTGCATTCTCTACAATCTGGGGTATCCCTAATGTTCAAGGTGATGATATTTTAAAAATGACCAACAACAATCCAGAAACCAGAGATAGCTTGCCTGGAGATTGCTCTCCCAGTAGATGCCTTGAGATAGTTAAGCAGCCCTCAATTTCACCTACTACTGGAGCATCTGAAAACGGTGTGAACTTTCCTGCCAACCGTGTCAGTCTAGTCAAGCTGGGCACACCTAGTACAAATGATCAAACTAGAGGCTGGGTAACCCATGTCCAACATGAATCAAGTGGTTATATAAATTATTACAGTTTTGGACGAATAGCATCATCAATTGCTGAAGAGATAGCTAGTAAATCTCTGGACATTGTTGATGAAAGCTCAAGTAACTCCATTAATGATCTCAAATCTGCTCAGCTGGATGTGATCACCAAGCAGTTCACCTATTTTGGGTGGTCTGTTGTTCAAAAGCTATCATTGGATGCACAGAAGGAACGTTGTGGCTGGTGTCTTTCTTGCAAATCACCAGAAGGGGAAGATTGTTTGCTCAATGCAGTTGAGATTCGGTTCCTAGAAGGTTCTAAAAACACTTCATTTGGTCTTCGTTCGGTAAAGAACAGGAAGAGCCACATCATTTCTGTTGCGCACAATTTTTTAGCTATCGAAGAAAGTATGCAAGGGCTACTATGTGGTCCTTGGGAGACTGCACATTATAGAAAACTTTGGCGAACTAGAGTTCTCAAAGCAACAGATATTGCACCACTGAAAGATCTGCTTCTTATTGTGCGTATATGACTATTACTGTCGAGTTTTTAAAGCATGCCATCATTGGTTTTAATTTTTTTTCCAGTGTCCCATGACATGATAATGATATCATTTCACTATTTCTGCTAATAAGTATATCCCTCTCTTTACAGTTGGAGTTAAACCTGCGTCGAGTTTCACTTTCATCCGAATGGATGAAACCAGTGGATTGTGAAATTACTGTTGGTTCATCTACTCACATCTTAGTATGTTCAAATGATTCTAAGAAATCTGGTGGCAGAAAACGATCTAGAAAGAACATGTCTGAGGGAAAAAAGAAAAATGTTGATGTTGGAGGGGATTTCACCTCTCGTACATCTGGTATATATTGGTGGAGAGGTGGAAGAGTTTCACGTCAGTTGTTCAATTGGAAAATGTTACCAAAATCTCTGGCTTTTAAGTGCGGACGACAAGGTCAGTATTCTGTTAATTTTTAAATTGCTTGTGATTCAGAAGGTTCTGAGATTTTTCATAAATGAAATATGTACATACCTATAATTGTTGTAATGTAATGGTGTTTCAAGCTTAATATTCTGCAGCTGGACGTCAAAAAATTCCTGGTGTTGCATACAGTGATGCTTCAGAGCTTGCAAAGAGAAGCAAATATGTTGCTTGGAGAGCTGCCGTTGAGGTATCATCAAGTGTAGCATCCCTGATTTGCCAGGTAAGCATTATTCGCTCTTCAATTTGTATCTCACTTTGCCTTGATAGCAAATTGATCCTTTTTGTAAGTAATCATATTACCATCTATATTTTGTCAACTTAAAAATAATTCTATTAATTGGTGTCAGGTTAAAGATCTTCATTCAAATATTAAGTGGAATGATCTTCAAAATACTCAAATCTTTTGCTCAGCAAAAGAATCCAAGAAACAAACAAAGCCAATAAAAAGTGTGAAGATCCGTCAAAAGCGTGTAGAGGAGGAACAAGTGAATTATGTGCTTGATTTTGGCAGGAGGAAAAATATTCCAGATATTATCAGTAAGCAGGCTCTGATGCATCAAGAAACATCCAGTGGCCGAAAGAAATACTGGTTAAATGAGTCAATTATTCCTCTAGGGCTTTTAAAGGCTTTTGAAATGAAGAAACTTGAGCTTAAAGTTTGTAGGCTGGCTAAGAAATTGCCTGCCGGTGACGTCAAAAAATGCAAAATCATCAACAAGAAAAGATCACAAGGATTTACCTACCTTTTCTCAAAGATTCAGGCCATTGAACTACGTAAATGCGGACAATGCAACAAAGATATACCAGAAAGGTATCAGACGAACTTCCACTTGGACCTGTTCGTTTTATGCACAATATTTAAAAGTAATCTATTATGCATGGTATAGTAGGTATTTCAAATTAGAGGGCATTCTGAGGTTGTCTGGTTAATGTATAGATAACATATTTTTTGTTTTATTCGGAATACCTTCAGTTGTAGTTACTGATACTGCACATTTTTCTTAACACATCAAAACTAAAAACTTGTACATTGTATATTAGGCATTCCAGATCATTGGTTATTGCCTGAGGTTGTGTCCGGTGTATCTTCTGTTTATGAGTATTTTCGGTTGTGATTATTTTCGCTGCACTTCTCTTTCTCTTTACTTTATAGTACATTGTCTTTAGAAATTCAAGTATTTAATAATTGTGTTTGTTTTTTTACAGGGAAGTTGCAACCTGTGAGTTCTGTGGAGGTATTGCTCTATTCCTCTATGCATGCATATTATGCAAGCTATGTTGATGGATCTTCTTAAGTTTCCTAGCTGATGTGGAATACTAAATGATAAGAGGGGTTTTATGATGTATCATACTTTTGAGGGTTTTTTAAATTTTTACTGAGGCTCTCAACATAGTAACCTTAGCAACAACGTTTGTTTCTTAATAATATGTAGGAGCCTCGATTTTTATATACCACCTTTTATAATTACATGGTTGAGTTATTAAGTATATGTATATCTTAAAGAGATGCGATATCATACTGTTATTGTAGGCTTTGGTCAAGCTCCACAAATGTCTAATATATATATATATAAGAATTCTCTAGTGAGCCTAGGGTTTAATTTTTCTAAATTAAGCTCCCACAATATCCACCACTCATTTCAAATTGTAAGGTAGATTAAAAAAAACGGTTATGCTAATGAATGGTAAGATTAACTATAAATAAGATCCAATGGTGAGATTGTAGGGGACTTAAATTAAATTTGATAAGCCCTGGGCTTACTAGAGCTTGACCCTATATATATATATATATATATATATATATATATATATATATATCAATTCACAAATAATCGTTTAAGGCCGTTCTGAAATGTTATGACCTACGAACCATTTGTATGACAGATTTTGCACAGCACGCCAAATTAGGTGAAATGTCTTTATTCTTTAGTTATATTTCGGGATACATAGTTACTGATTAGAGATCAATGGGTCTGCACTTGATATCAGGGTCAGACAGAGTGGGATCTTTCAAGCCTGGTCGATACACATATTCATTTCCCCTTATTTAGGGAAATAACTCAATTTATTTAAAGATTATGACCTTTTGGCAATAAAACTTCCATATGCATGACGGGGGCACCACACAGGAAAAAACTTGTCATGGAATTTAGAAATTTGGAATTCCATCAATTGGACTTTTAAGGTCCCATCAACTAATTGTCCTAAATGTCTTGATGTCTTTTATTTTCTTTGATATATATTAATAATATCATAACGACTTAATCACATTTATTGTTGGTCAGGTTCTTTTCATAGAAGCCATTTCAATGTGCCTAAAGGTACAACAATTGCTGCTTACTTGTGTCGTGCCTGTGAAGAGAAGCAAATTAAGCCAAAGATTGAGAAGAAAGTGAAGCCAAAGATTGAGAAGCAAATTAAGCCAAAGATTGAGAAGCAAGTGAAGCCAAAGATTGAGAAGCAAGTGAAGCTGAAGATTGAGAAGCAAGTAAAGCCGAAGATTGAGAAGCAAGTAAAGCCAAAGATTGAGAAGCAAAAGACCCCCGTCAAGGACACAAATGGAGCAAGTGCTTCAAAGTCTAGATCATTGTCAAGACCAGAACCCTCTTCAGCTGGGCGAAGTGGAAAATGGAGTGTTAAATATAATGGAAAGAAATCACCAACCAAAGTGATTTTCAAACAAAATTCAGCTGTGAAAAGCAAGAAAAAGACCTCTAAGCCTAAGAAAGGCAAGAAATCACAGGTAGACGAACTTAAAAAAGATATGAATGCCATGAGTTTGTGCAGAAGTAGAAGGACATCGACCCATCTTTCTTACTGGCTGAAAGGCCTCTTGTGGTCTGGTAAGCAAGAAAGCAACCGAGGAATTGAGTTTCAAACTACAAAAGTTCTTATGCCATCCATGTGCTCAAGTAGTCATATCAACCCCATTTGTGCTCTTTGTCACGAAGAACATAACCCAGCTCTTGTCTATCTCAGTTGTGAGAAGTGTGGAGGTATGCATTTATCATTTCCAATATCCTCATTAATTTCAAGGCAAATATCTATCTTGAAATGGATTATTTTTCTGGTATTCAACCTCTTGCATTTTTCATAATCCTCTAATTATCATATACTCTCTGCTGTCACATCATTTTTCTCCTTTTAACTTATTGGTGTTCTCCACAAAATGTTGCCTTATCTGATTGAGATGTCATGTTTATCTTTACTGTAGATTGGTTTCATGCAGCAGCATATGAGGTCACACTTGAAAATATTAAAAGTGTCAGTGGGTTCAGGTGCCACAAATGCCGCTCCTGCTGTGCTCCACAGTGTCCCTTTACAAGAAGTGGTTTTGTTGCAAAAGAAAATTACAAGGAACACATTGATGTAGCACTGGTTACAAGTGATGTTCATTTACAGGAGGATACACTTCCAAATGAACATGACTTTCGTTCCTCCGATTCTAATTTGTTTCATCTTGAAGATTTTATTAATGACGACCAAATGGTAGATACCATTCAGAACAATAATCAGTATGGTTTACTCCAAGAGAATTATGATACTATTCATATGGAGACAATAACTACAGATTCTCTTGATATTCAAGAAAGCCAACAGCAGAATGATGGAGATGCTGCAAAGGAGTTTCTGCAGCCTCATCATGAATCTGTTTTTGTTAGAGACCTTGCTGATGAAAATGCAGCAAGAGAGGCAACTCTGCATAAGGAAATTATTGGAGACCCTGCAGATATAGAGCTTTCTTCTACACCTCAACTAACAGATGATGTTGATTTTCTGCATAGCCAACCGGAATCATTTCAGGTTGGAGGTCTTGTAGATGAGGCTGTTGCAGGAGATTCTTTGGACAAGGATCTTGTGCGTTTGGTTTATGAATCTGATGCTAATAAAAAAGATGGTGGACAAGAGATGTTAGAGAATCAACCAGAAGTGATTGGCTTTGGAGATTCAATTGATGTGGACATGGCAGCAGATTTTGTAGATAAGGATCCTGTACACTTACTTTGCTCTTCCAAACCCTTCCAGGGAGATGATGAACATGTTTCTGTGCGGAGCCAACTGAGAGCATCTCATGTTGAAGATTTTGTTGATGTAGATGCAGCCGGACATTCTTTAGGTGACCGTCATCTTAATAGTATGGTTGCTGCTCCCGGCTCCTATCAGAAAGATAATCAACAAGATTTCCTACAAGACCAAAAGAAATCAGTCCAGATACAAGATTCTGTTGACGATATGACACAAAGTTCTTTAGAGGATTCATCACAAGATCCTGTAGATGAAGATTATATTCATTTGTCTATTGCTTCTGACCCCCATCAGAAAGATGAAGAGTTACCACAGAGTTGGCAGAGTTCAGTTCATGTTGAAGATTCTACTCGAGAACAACCCCTTCAAGTTTATAGGAGAAGGAATGATAGGAATACGATAGCAGATCCTAGCACAAAGTGGAGTAATTCTTCCATGCCTGAAGAAGGTGTTGAACATGATATCACATACACAAAATGTAATTCTCTGCATATTGGGGAGACTGAAAGTGATATTCAGTTGACTCCATCTGCTCCTCATACTCCGTGAAACATGCTTGAAAATGAAAGAGTTCAGGAAATCTGAAGAACACCGTACATGCGCATTTACTTGAAGATGGCCAACCCCAAAATAAGAGAAAGGTTGGAACTAGCATCCGCGTAGACATCACATAATAGTCAAAATTTTGAGTCATGGACGTCCGGATCAGCCATTTATGCAATATGTTTCTAGAGGGCAAGGTAAAGTGAAGTTAGTTGATATGGGGAGGTATTAACTAATTGGTATTTCAGGTTCTGGGAGAACCCTAGCAAGATTGTCATGAAGTTTATTTCCATGTAAAGAATTTTTTTGCTTGACCAGAGAGCGCCAGACCAGTGCTCGACTGATGAAGAACTTTGGTGTAGAATTCTGATTCATAGTTGATCTAACTGGGAGCTTCTTGCTGACTTGCAGAAGCAGAAGCACTTTCTTCTGAAAAGGGATTACCATTGACATTCGCTGTGCCATTCTTTTGAATGAAATATTGTAGCTAAGTAGCATATGATTTGTGCTCTGTGTAATGCCATTCCCCAATTTGCCTTCTAGCTCCTCTAAATGGTATCTAATTCTACTTGTTTGTAATCTCAGTGATAAAATATTCTCAGTGGTATTCGTACTAACTTGTTTGACAGTGGAAGTTTGCTAATCCAACATTTCAGGGGGGCACTTGAAGCTTGTAGATATTCACTCTAGCAATAGGACCAGTGTGTAAATTGCTTCTTAGGTTTTACCTGTTCGGTAACTTTAGAAGCTCGTAGACAACTAGATATTCTGTCTGTTGTATCATGTATGTGTATGGTAGGACTGCTGTGTAAGTTGGTATTACTTGGTCAGCGACTGCCACCTTAGGATTAATGCAATATGTATACGAAGGGTGCAACTTTTGTACGAGTTGCTCATGTTTTCAATCAGAAAATTGTCAGGTTCGATTCACTGGAGTTGGTATGCATCTAATTATGAGCTACTACTGATCCCCTATCCTGCTTTTAGTATAATAAAAATATATCCAATAGACTTACGGTAAAAACTATACAGATTATTTCTGCAACCACAAAATCATTTCAGAGGACAGATTCACTGTCCTCTTTTTACACGTCAATTAACCTTTACTCGTAAGTTCCAACTTCTAACTAGACGTGAATTGATAATTCTCCCTTTACGGTTATCTCGAATTCTCGATGTAGACCATTTATGATCACTTCGAAGATATATTTGGCATCCAGAAACGTTTGTGTGGATGGAGCTTACAGTACAATGCCTTGTCTTATTTTGATGGATCGCCTAATCTTTAAAACAAATCAAAAAAGCTTTTTTGTTAAGAAATTTATTTCACAGAGCAACTCTATGGTGTTTACTAATGCTAAGAAAATATTTTTAGTGAAAAGTACAAATCTTTACTAACGCTGAATGATATACGAGGTTTCATTCCTTGCCAAAAGAAAGTACATGAAACACCACAAACCATTCTGCAGGTCAAGCCAATCTTTACTAACGCTGAATGATATACGAGGTTTCATTCCTTGCCAAGAGAAAGTACATGAAACACCACAAACCATTCTGCAGGTCAAGCCCACAACATGGTTGACAGTAGTATGTAGTAAATCGAAGATGTGGAAAAACAAGACACCATTCTACAAAACTCATTTCGGACAATAAAGAGATGAATGCCTTCTTCTATCCAGTACAAGACATTATTTCTGAATTAAAACAGGATGCAAATCATTTCAGTGATGCCATTGGGCATTGGAGTAAGAGTGAAATGCCCCCATTCACTTTGCTTGAGGATGAGAGGCGATGAAATCAACCGCAATATCGATGGAGTTGATCTTATCAGCTTCGTTGTCGGGAATCTCAAAACCAAATTCTTCCTCAAGCGCCATGACGATCTCCACGGTATCCAAGCTGTCAAGACCAAGGTCCTTCTGGAAATGGGCATTGGGTGTTACCTATGACCAAAACAACATTGTGTTCTGACTTGCTCAATATTAGTTCACAGAAGTATTCTATTTGGACAAGAAGACGACAAGGGGACAAAAGGAATCAATCCAAGCGTTTTTTTATCGGAGCTGTTTTCCTAGTGAACTAATTAGGATGTTTTCATAAACATATAAGACAATGAAAAAACACAATATAATAAACAGCACACAAGTTGAAAAACATCATACTTCTTTTCAATCGGTAAAAAACATCACATATGTTCATAGGTGAAATTAGAACCTTTTATTTGGCACCAATAATAGAATGGCACAAACACTTAGGATCAGTAAGCACTTAGGAGACGCCTAATCATGTAGGGATTGATCTGAGGATTTAATTTTGATGATATAAAAATCAACATCATAAACAAAAAAATTTGAGAGGCAAATGGATGTTGATTAAAAAAATTGAGTCTAGGATAGTGTCATTGTCTTACATTATTTATTATGTGTGAAGTCTATAGACTTATCACTTATCATAGCCATGTTATTACTTCTGCAGTCTTTAGTGCACAAATTTCTGCAAACAGAAGTTGTTTTAACGTTTTCTCAAGGCCTTTCAAATGCCTGGAAGCGATCTCATATCATGTACAATTACATGCTAACCAGCAATAAATCTCGGCATAGATATGACAGAACTCTACATAATGTGGCATTTGACCAGAATTTTAGCATTGATTTTTTACAGCTAACTTTAGAAGCCAATCTTAAGCCAAACTTTCAGATTTTTCATGAAACAGTAATTTATAAGCCAACCCCATATTGTCAGATGGTCCTAGACCTCATTTTTCAAAGTGTAAGAATGAACATCACCCCCAAAAACTCAAAAGAGGCTCTCATACCCTTGTCACCCATCAGATGTACGCAACCATACCTTTGTCACCCTATGACAGAGAGGTTGTTTCCGATTGACTTGAGATCTGATGTCTAGACAATTTCATGCTAATTCACAATAAATAAGAATAGCAAACCTCACTTTTCAAGTGTAAGAATGCTATCTAAAATCATGGGGTTTGATCGGAAATTCAGAATTGATTTTGACAAATTACCTCTTAGATGCAATTAAAAATATTGACAAGACTCTTCAATGACAGTGAGTGGTTTATGGATAAGCTCATCAGCTATTCCTTAGGGAAAACTCCATGCGATCAATTTTTTGGATTAGACAAAGGCTTGATGAAGATTAACGATCATATGAATTTCCGAGTGAGTTACTTATCTCAATCATCTAAATAGGACACATCCCAATTGCAACAACTCAGGAAATATTACTCTGATTTATGTTTTATAATGGACTAACCCTAGTTATCTGCCAATTTCTAGCTCAAACTAGCTGACTTTTCAACTGCATAAAACATAGCACTTTTAAGAGTTTAAGAAGAAGAAAAAAAACGAAAACAACTATTTTTTGGTGAGTGATCCAATATCATGATGAACACAAAACCCCGAAAAACACCCAAAAGATCCAACCTTTACAACCCAAAACCCAAATGAACACCACGAAACCCCTCAAGATAGAAAAACTTTCCTCCAAAACCCAAACCGACACTCCCCCAAGAGGCAAGAAGAGATGAAAACTTTGGTTGAAAAGCAAGACCTCACTCACCTTGGAGGGTTCGACCTTCTCGAAGGCCTTGACGACGGAGACGATCCTTTCGGCGACCTCGTGTTTGTTGAGGAAGGTGCCCTTGACCTCGTCGGAGAAGCAGCGGAGGAGGAGGTGGGAGAGGGGAGAGGCAGCGACGGGGGCAACCCCGGAGACCCTCACCCTGAGATGGTTAAGCAAAGCCATTCTCACGGCCGCCATTCTCTTAGATTAGGATCGGTCGGTCGGAGGGCGAATTAGGGTTCCGATTTGGGTCCGTTCTGGTGACGGGAGGTGGTTTTTAATATTTATACCTGGGTGTTTAGCATGGAGCTCCACCTGGATTTTGTATTTAGCCTAGTTTACATTCTCTTACTTTTTTTTAGTTTCTCCAAACTATTTCTATTGTTGTTCCTTTTTATCATTCTTTCACGTAGAACTAGAATATGACAACCAATCATAAATTTAGAGTCCATTAGTCGAATGTTAATTGCTTAATTGGGCTCGAAATCAATTAGTCGAAGACTGGTTGGGGACTTCGTTGGCTGGTTGGATTAGTCTGGTTGAAATCGACAATTGATCGAGTTTTAAATTATCACAACCAATTCAAGTAGTTACATGTTTTGAAATTTTCGTTTCTAAAGTCGACATTCCATTCAAAATACCTAGTGTTTGCAGACCTAGAATTAAACTGACATGCTAATATGTTATCCTTACTTTCATAAGTAACTGCTTCAAATTAATCAAATAATACTCAATTGAGTTCACACATTCCTAAAGAACAATCGGCAAGTATTGGCAATTGTCTACAGTTAAAGACAACATTGCAATCGAACTAAGCAACGGAACTACATCACAAGGACTTACAAAATTAAATTTCTCTTGTAGCTCAGTACTTAAGTGAATTCAGTTCATTAACATAATGGAATTAAAGAGATCTCCAAGAGATTGAAATTGAAGTGATAACAATTCTTTTTTATTTCTCCTGAATGAGCTTTGTAAGTCATCTTAAAACACCCAAGTTGTGGTTGACACAAGTAAAGCCCCCATCTAGTGTCAGGTTGTGTCCCCTGACATATATTGATTCGTCGCTTGCCAAGTAAAAAACTACATTGGTGACAGACATCACGAGGCATCAGTGAAACGCCTTTTAAGTTGGCATTGCTCCCCACAAAATCCATGAACGATTGCACCACGTCGGTTGTCCTTCCTTCCGGTGGCAAATGGGCAAAGACTAGTATCTCATGGCTTCTGATAAGTAGCATATTATACATCATTTTCATGCTATATATTCTTTATTCTACCTCAATTTTATGCTTTTCATCCCATCCTTATAGCCAATCATGAGCTGTGAAGAGAGGACAAATATAATAAAGTGTCCTAAAGACAAATCATGTCCTAAAGACAAATCACCGTAACAAACCTATAATAAAGTGTTATTAACCCCTTGCTATTACTAGTATATAAGACTCCCCCATTAGGTCCATTACTTTCAACAAAAAATAAAATAAAAATCCAATTAACTTAAACACCCACCAAGGAAAACAATATTGATGGGCCGACTCACAGCCCTTTGGGCTTACCCCAACTCAACTGAACCCAACCCAACCCACAAACAATTACACACACAAAACATCAACTAATATATTACCCACCCGAAACTCTACCTCCACTCACGGCTGGAAAAAAGGTTTTAACGTCAGAATTTTGGCCATATCACGTCGATTTTACTGTTCCAATATACCGACATCGTAAAACAAAGATGTAAAATGTAGGGCGATACCACGTCGGTTCAATAACCGACGTGATATAGGTGATATATAATATATACAAGGAATATCACGTCAGTTTTCTACTAACCGACGTGATATGCATGGTCTATCACGTCAATTTTCTACCACCCGACGTGATATTCCTTATATATATAGGTATATATATTTTTTAACAGGGATATAACACATCGGTTCTTGGAAAACCGACGTGATAGAGCATGCACATCACGTCGGTTCTTCAGAAAACTGACGTGATATGCAGGTATATATCATGTCAATTTCCCAAGAATCAACGTGATATATCCCTGTTAAAAAAATTAAATATATTTATTACATAATCTACTGATATTTTCCAGCACTAAACACATTCACAATATGCAATCCACAGTCACAGTCATAATCACATTCACAAACACATACTTAAAACAATCCATTTTAACATTTAAACTAACATATACCCAAATATCACGTCGGTTTTGAAATGAAGTGGTATCTTTCTCCCTATTACGTCTCCCAATTACGACGTCGGTATATTGGAACAGTAAACCCAACGTGATATGGTCAAAAAATCGACGTGAAAATCCTATTTTTCAGCAATGGAATTACACTTCAGTGTTGCTAGAAGGAGAGGTCGCTCAGGGAAGGGGGTTTCCGAGAAGGAGATGTCGCGCAGGCATGGGGAGATGAATGCTCTGGTCGGTGAGAGGAAGGGTGTGTTTGTTGAGTTCTGGTTTGGGGGTTTTGTTTGGGTTTACGACTACTCTTCCGCATCAGCTTAAATAAACACCGACGTGGAAGTCATCATTCCACGTCGGTTTGTAATTAACCGACGTGGTAGGCTGACTTTCCAACAGTAGAGGGAAGGCCATTAATGTATTGGAGTTGAGAACCATATTTACGAATGCTTTGCTTCTAGCTGACTTATATATAAATCACTTTTCGGTCTTTTGTATTTGTATCATAGAATTAATTAATAGGTTGTCAACGGAAACTATGAGTTTAATTAGTTAAAACCGATTTCGTATGATATTGGCTTCATATTTCGTTTTGGGTTATTAATTAAAAGAATTGGAACTTTGAATTTGGAAATCATTTTTTGAAGTTGAAATCCAATTCGAATTCTATTTTCGAAAAAAAAATGCATGAAAAGGCTTGATAGATTTCTTAAGAAATGAAAGGAAGAGATTTCATTTTGAGAAAAATGTTTTAGGATAGTCATTTCAG
The DNA here is from genome assembly GCA_963682175.1 of Triglochin maritima. Lineage (NCBI taxonomy): Eukaryota > Viridiplantae > Streptophyta > Magnoliopsida > Alismatales > Juncaginaceae > Triglochin > Triglochin maritima. Next base: position 31,878,456 of record OY821792.1, on the reverse strand, counting down.
TGCAATTAAAAGAAGATGCCTATTTGCAGGTAAAATAGCAAGTAATCCAAATAGTATTATATGGCAGCTTAAATTGGAGAAGCCTCAAACTCTAGCTTCGTGCTTTAAAAGATCGAAACAACGCTCGATGCAGGCTTACCATATCAACAATAATTCACCATACTAGTACAGAAAAAAAGTAATGGTAGTACCTATATATCATTAAGATTATCCAAAAGTTTATTTTCCAGTTTTCCAAATGAAAAGAGAAAATTACATGGTTCAGTACTAAAAACATACCCCTTCGCAAATTATCCAAGAGAATATGCAAGATTCATTTTTTCTCGTGGCTTAATACAAGAGTGAGTTTGTTAACATAATGAAATTAAAGAGATCTTTAGGAGCAGCGTCAACAATTCCTTTATTTCTCCTAAATTATTGGCTGATCTTTGTAACTCATCTGAAAACACCCAAGCTGTGGTTGACACAAGTAAAGCCCCCATCTAGTGTTAGGTTGAGTCCACTGACATATTTTGATTCGTCGCTTGCCAAGTAAAGAACTGCCTCGGCGACATCACGAGGCATCAGTGAAACGCCTTTTAAGTTGGCACTGCTCCCCACAAAATCCATGAACGATTGCACCACGTCGTCTGTCCTTTCTTCCGGTGGCAAATGGGCAAAGGCTAGATTTGTAGGGACAGCATAAGGAGAAATGCAGTTCACCCGTATGCCATGGCTTCCCATTTCAGCTGCCATATTCTTGGTCAGACCAACTACAGCATGTTTGGAGGCAGTGTACCCATGTGGTCCAAGGCCGCCTATTATGCTTGAAACGCTAGATAGTGATATTATGGAACCTTTACCGCGAGGAATCATAATTCTTGCTGCGTGCTTCATTCCTAGAAAAACACCATTAACATTGACATTGAAAATGTCTTTGAACTCCGCAAAGTCGTAGTCACGAATATCTTTTACCGGTGATCCTGACTTTCCAGCATTGTTAACCATGATATCTATCGTGCCGAATTTTTCCACGGTGGAGTCCACTGCAAGGCGAATGGCATCTTCATTGGTAACATCACCATCGAAGTAGCAAGCACAGCTCTTACCACCAAGGGACTCGCAAACAGATCGTCCAAGGTTGTCTTGAATATCAACTATAGAAATCTTAGCTCCATGACTGTGGAGACACCTTGCAATGCTTTCACCAATTCCAGAAGCTCCACCAGTGATAACTGCAACCTTCCCCTCCAACCTTCATGCAAACAAAGAATAACATTATGGACTAACAAATAATGCACAAACAGAAATTTGTATGCAGCATGTAGATGTTAAACTCATATTTTATTAAAACTGATGGATTACATACAGTCCACAACTAGTTTGGGATTAAAGGCTTTGTTGGTACTTGTTGTTGTTATATGGATTACATCGAGTGAAAGAGTACATCATTTAGTTTTAGTGAAAGAACAAAATAATTGTGTGTAAGGGAAATTTTATGGCATATATAGGCTGTCATTCTATGGTTCTACCTGTTCAAATGGCCAATCCTATATAGTCACACTACAAATAAAACAGACCAACTAAAGAGGTCCTCTGAAAATTTGCCTCCTGGACGATTCTCTAACTTCTTGAAACTGACCTATGTTCAAAGCAGAACTATAATTATCGTATGATTAAGTTTAGTTAGTTCAAGCTGTGTTGGGCTTTATGCCAACTGAAAGATATACACAGAGAAATGCAGTATCATGACATCAAAACAACCTACAAATACAACAAAAAACAACACTTACATAATTCCATATGACCTAAGCCATGGAAATACATGCATTTTACACCATGGAAGCATATGATTTCGCATGTAGATCTTTTTTAGTTGATTGTTAAATCCACTCGACAACTAGCTTGAGAGTAGTAGTAAATAGTGAGTCCTACTTTCACTACCCACAAAAGAGAACATAGCATTGACCACGAAACATCCAGAGAAGCTTGAATGGCTTGATTCCTACACCCTTCACTACAATCCAACTCGTATAACTTTAAAAGTTGGTGGTGATCATACTGCACTGGTAAGTCCTAAAGTGTTAAGGGTGAATCACTGGAAATGTGAAATATTCGAAGGCATTACCATGAAATTCATGTTAACAAATAGACAAGGACAATGGTCATTACACTACGTAAGTTTTTTTTTGTTAGAAAAAAATTTCTCAAATGAAAAAACCCCCAAAACAATTCACTATATAAGTTAACCATGTTCTGATAGTAAATAATTATGAAACTTGGAGTACTACTATTGAGTTTATGAGACTGAAGTATTAAAGATACTGTAGTAAAATAATTCAGTATTTTCTTGAAAACTACTCCTGAATCTCAAAGCTAAATTTGTTTTTTAGTACAATCTTTTTACCACAAGAAGTTTTTTTTTACCAAGTTGAAATGGAACTATGAGAAACCCAAGCCACATAGAAGTTGGGAATTTGGTGGAATAAGGGCTGGGCAAATACTAGATCATGAAACAATTTTTATCATGAAGTCTTTGCACAACTTCTTAGGTTTCTCTTCCTTTATCCCGTGTAAGCAAGAAGCAAGAACTCATAGTTGTAGCTATTATAATACCTATAAAAGCAAATGCGTAGTCTCTACTCGGGAGTCTCCTCAAAACTCTTCAATTAAATAGGATCTCCAAATATTTTGACATCAAAAGTCCAAATCTCCTAGCTCTGCTTCTTGCACTTTTACAGTTGAGTTTTCCAATAGGTACCACTAGCTAAAATATCAAAGCAGTAGATTCAAGTTGATGCATTCGGGGTTTTTTTCCTTCTTCTGAAATTACCTATCGTTGGAAGTTAGAAAGGTATAACCGTATAACTACTAGTGCAGTAGTGCCCCTGAACCTTAGATACAAGTTGTTCTCACTTTTGTACCTTAAACTTCAAAATCCTTTACTTCGATGACATAAACTTTGATAAAGTTAATATTAAATGCATTCCTGTAAGAAACTCATTACTAAGAGCAAGCTTGTACAACTCAAGTGATAAATTTTAAAGTCCAAAACTGAAGAAAGAAAACCCCTATATAAAAGAGATACTTATTTTCATTATTATTATTATAACTCCGTATTCCACAATCACAAGTATAACATTTTCCTCCTTAGAAGGGGTGGTGCTTGATTTCCAGAACCCCAAGGAAGTCGGACAGTAGACTTCTTAGACAATTATTGTTTCGACTTGAACATAAACATTAAGTATCCTATCCCTCTTGATCAAAATTGATAATCAAGTCGATTAGAGTTGAGTGAATTCGTATCCTGGGTTGAAGTAAATGTGTGAGTTAGACAGCAGAGCAATCACACGAACCATAAAACAAGATCCAGATCCCACTTTCCCAAAAACATGACATGCGATCCCAATCCCAATCCAAACCCTAACAACAATTCCAGAAAAAAAAACCATCTTTCCGGTCGATCTCCGCAAAATAAGTTAAACAGGAACCAGATCGAGCTTACCTACGTGGCGGCAAGTCTGACGACGACATAGACTGGAATCGAAGGAAGTTTTGGATGCCAAAGTATAGTGAAGTGAATTAATAAGTGTTTATGTTAGACGAACGTCGTCTCTCTCTCTCTCTCTCTCTCTCTCTCTATATATATATATATATATATATATATTATGAGTGATACAATTATTTTCTGGTGGACTTTCTCAGATTGTTTTTCTTTAATTATTAATTGTTGGTTTTCTTATAAGTGGTAGTAGGATTTTTTTACTTTAATTATTAATGATGATTTTTCTTTCTTTATAACCGGTAGGCTTATCTTCCTTTAATTAATAATGTAGGTCGTCAGATTTCTTTCCCTCAACTGTGAATTATTAGTTGTTGCCAAGGTGTGGCCTAAACTCATTTTCCACCCCTACCGAGCAATACACAATGGATGTAGTTAAATCATTTTTTTTAAACACTGTTTGTTTCTTATTATTATTTTTGGTAGTTGCAGGTACCAACAATTATATGTTACATCAAATTGGGCTGGAAGGAAAAAGGTTGCAAGAGAGTGCAAAACCATGGTCAAGTATTGAATTAGATTGGCGGTGAAGGTTTGTTTGGTGGGTTATTTAAGTGAGGTGAGGGTGAAGGATTGAAGTTTGGTTGTGAAGAGAAGAAACAATTGCTGAGAAGAAAAGTGTATTAGTCGTGAGAAGAGAACGAGTTTTGTTGAGAAGAGGTTTAAGAGAGTGATTTGAGAGAAGTCGGAAGAAGACAAATCAGGTTCTTCATTTCGCCGGAAGTGGGAGGGAGTGGAATGAAGTCGGCGGCATCGTTTGAAGTTTTGTTGATCGCATAAAAAAGTATGTCAAGTTCAATTAGATATTCACACAAGGTGTGTGAAGGGTTGGATTGGTCGACGAAAGTCAGAAACCTCGTGGTCGCAACGTGCAGCAAGGTTGCTGCACGTTTAACGATCGACCGAATTGTAGTTTAATGTGTGTATCTATCTCGCACCGGTCGAACGATGCCTACGAGCGGTCGATCGGTTATGCATAATTTTGCGGGAAGAAAAAGTCTCTGTTATTTTAAAATCGAACAAGACCCCTTTGTCGTTCAACCATTTGCACCTAAGTAAGTTGGTTCGGGCCTAAATGGTCAACCACCCTAAATCAGAGTTCGACTGTTAACTTATGTAAACTTATTTTTTGTTCGACCGAATTGGATGTTGATTCGACCGGTTATGTATTTGAAGAATGCAGGAAGTTCCTGTTATTTTCGGTCAAACGAGACTCCTTTGTCGTTTGACCGTTGTGTTGGATTATTTAAATGTTTGGTTAGCATAGACTTCTAAACGATCGACCGTCAATGACCTTTTTTTTGACCGATAGGTAGTTATATTTGTTCGATCGGTCGGGCGACAGTTGAACCATTGCTTGGTTCAACTTCAGACGGTCAATCGCTTGACCTTTTTCGGTCGACCGATTTGTACATAGCTTTGATTCCTTACTTTATTGCATATTTGCACCATGTTGCATTCCATACCATATGTAGTAGCCTGGGATTTCATATCCCAATGCATTGTATTGCATGTTCCTGGCCCAAGTAGAGTTGGACGTTGTCCGAGGTTTATTCTGGTAGGTAGTCGACTGAGCCACAATCAGGCGAGTGTTTCAACTTATGTGAGCACCTGCACGACCTTGGAGACGACGGAGATTTCTGACCGACGATGTATTTTGGCATGTAGCTTGGTTGTGGCACAACCAGGTGAGTTGACTGCCCTAAATGACGGCTCCGGTGTGGCATTGGCCACGAGATCAGATCTGTATCTTGGACTCGGATGTGCGTGCGACCCGCACCGAACTCTTATGATCAGTATAATTGTGAGTGGGGATTAATCGCGTAGCTCCGTAAGAGCATGTGTGCCCGTGGTAGGTACTCTTGGGGAACCCAATGTAGCTGTTGGGACTGACGTCCTTCATGACCCCTTTGTGAAAGGAATGTGTTCTAAAAGTTTTACTTTTATATGTCAATTATTATGAATTGGATGTGCAAACATTTTGTTCATTGATTATGGTATTCGTCTTTTGGAAGTGTTAAGGAAGATGCGCTTGGTCCTTAACTGTAGAGCTGTAAAAGATAATGATTTACATAAATCAAAAGTTATTCACAATCATGGTAATTAACATGGAACATTAATTACCGAGATAAGATTGTCGTGTTGATCATCGATTGTTGTAGCTCTACAAATAATTGACGACACGAATATATAAAAGAGGAAAAGATTACTTTTATATATTGAAAAGACCTAACAAGTAAAACATTGTGGAATTGTGTTTCGTGTCATTAATGTTTTTACTGTGTCTTGGATCCTAAGATATGAGACTTAAATCTTTTCACTCAAGAAGTGCTTAATTTGATTATTTTCAAAAGCTATCAATGAGTATAGTGATAAAGACAATAGTTGGTTGAGCATGACTTGTGCTGGAAAAGATAGCTAGTAAAACGATTATCATTGTCCCTCTTAATTGAGTGATGATATTAGTGGGCCCCTTGATAAAGCAAAATTATAATGTGCACAATGTAACTTGAGTTAAGTTACATAGTTATAATTAGCTTAGAGAGATCAAGAAATGAATATAATACAAAGATGACACATTTTTACTTTGTATATATTCTTAATATCATGAGGCAAGGGACGAACACAAGTGGTACACTTACATCACTAAATAGATCCTATTTTGGTTCGGGTTGAACAAAGACATTTATGCTAATTGGGTGACTATAATGTGTAGCTAGATACCGCTTATAGTCTGAGATATTAAGTGTTTAATATCACTGTCAATTTGGCTTAGATCCTCCTATAGGTCACACCACAAAATTGGGAAACAAGAGGTTTGATTTTAAGTTCATATGATGTGTCCGATTTCATGTGAAAATGAGACACTTGTGGTGAATGAATAAAATCAATATGTCATGAGAATTGACATAATTAGAATCATAATAAATTCATATGAAATGAGGTGTAATAATTTAATATAACATAAGATAATATATTACATAAGATGTGAATTTGCTAAAAACCCCAAAAGATCAAATTTTGTTGGAAATAAATCTAAAATTTGACAAAGGCAAAATCGGGGTCAAACACGGTAAACCGTTCAGGGTTCGGTCAACCGGGGTATCTTCGGATCGGTTAACCGAATAGGGAACGAGTAAGCGCAATTGGTTGACCGAAATTGTCTGGAGTGCCTGGACAATTGGGTTTGGTTAACCGAGTGTGCACGGTCAACCGAGAAGTAGTATTTTCGGTAGACCGAAGGTGACTTGGTCATCCGATGACTATGTCCCAGGAGCGATTTTGGTGGGTCAACGGTAGACCGAGTAAAAGACGTGGTTCGACCGAATTCTTCCAGAGAATTTTTCTCATGCGGACTCGGTCGACCGTCTAGCTCACGGTGCACCGAACACGTGTTATAACCGAATGGTTCGGTTGACCGAATAATACTCGGTCTACCGAACAAGAACGATTCTGCCTGAATTATTAAGAGATTAATTAAATCATGGGTGGATTAATTCCAGATTTAATTAAAATGTTTTTTGTGGGTGATTATGTGGAAATTAGAGATTAATTTTAGGAGAGAATAAGCAAGAGATCATGGCTAAATAATAGCTCTTGATAAGGATGTTTTGGGAGACTATAAAAGGACTCATACTCCTACTTGTTTAACAACTAGTGCAAAATTCTCTCTCTCATTAATCTCTCCCTAATCACCACGAAAATCTTTTAGTAAATTTAAGTTTTAGAGATAAGAATCTCAGGAGCTTAAAGAAGGGTTATTAGCTAGATTCTAAACCTTGTTAGAGATTGATTGACTAGCCCATTTCTCTCTAATTTTGTTTAGAGTTTGGTGAACACTCGGAGGCAATTCCGTGGATGATTCAGCGGGCAACGCGACTCCGGATCATCAAAAACGTTTTAGAGAACCTTTAGGTATGATTCTACCTTTGTGGATTATTTTAATAAATGTAGGTTGCATGTTATTAGAATAAAACACAAATAGATGTACATAAAATTGCTGAAAATATGAAAACGATCTTGTATGATGTATTAAATTTTTTAAAATATATACATACATGGGGACACGAAATCCTATACTTTGGTGGGAAGATTTTACTATTACATTGTATATGGCATGTTATACTAGTATGATAAGTTCATTGTACAGTAGTTTCATATGCATGTAGGTGGACTTGGTATACAAGATTTTCTTATGGAAACTCAGACATTATTTTTATATTTGCATTTTAGGACCTTAGTAGATACTAGGTGGGGTGGAGACCGAGGACAGGCGCACACTAATATCGGATCCTCAGTCAACTTTTGTTAGGTTGTTATGATTACTTGTATCTATATTTTCTTATACTTTAATGTAATTGTACATTTTGACAACTCATGTATCATAGTGGTGCACCCTTTTGATATTGTATGTTGAGTAGTGTCATTGTGTGATCTAATGTTGATTTCTTTTGTATATCATTTAAATTTTTAATTTTTTGTTACTTTCGGGAACGTTATACATTCACGACTTTTGGAAATTGGAATACATTACATACAACCATATAAAAGAATAAAGTGTTACTAACTTGCCATGACATACCATGCAATTGATTTTTAAGACGCAATTTTGAAAAATAATAATTTCGAAGTTATTTTTTATTGTTATTGCATTGGAATCTTCTAGCTGTGTGTCTGTCTATTCACACTTGGAAAAGACAAGATCGTTATACTGTCCTTTAATTTAAAATGGAAGTATTAGAGTCCGTTTGGAGATGATGCCATAATGACACCACCTAGCAAAGTATGATAACAACAAAAGTTCCCTTAATCTTATCCTACATGCAACGTCAAATGTCCCCCCCCCCCCCCCCCCCCCCCCCCCAAAAAAAAAAAAACGAGGGAAAATATATTAAATGACCAATTTAGGAAAATTAAATGTTATACAACTACTGTACAAGTTCTTTTAAATGCTAATATTTTAATATTTTTTTCAATTTTTCCCCAAAATACCTTCACATCCATCACCACAATCTCACATCGCAAACAAACCCACCAAATCTTCTTCATTCCTACACCAAATCTCAAACATTCCATCATGCCGACAACCCAACCCCTCGGACCACCGTTCTCACTCGTCATAAAACTTCCTCAAAAATCTTGCGGTGGAAATTCATATTTTTTGAAAAATCTAAATTATTGAATTCAAATCGTGCACATATTGAGCGCATCAAACCTAACGAGTTTATAGATGTCTACACCCAGTTTGTTTGGTGGAAAAAACAACACAACATGTTCGATGAAAACAACCCAAGTCGTTTGGTGCGTCCCGCGCGGGACTGCTGTGTCTCAGCTTTGTTTTGTGGAAAAATGACTCAGCTCGTTTGGTAGAACCCAGCTCATTTGGTGCGTCCGGCGCAGGACTGTTGCGTCTCAACTTTGTTTTGTGGAAAAATGACCCAACTCGTTTGGTGAAAACGACCCGACTCGTTTGGTGAAAACGACCAAACTCGTTTTGTAGAACGTCTTCCACACCCTTTATGAGTCTATCGAGCACAACAATCACGTTCCTATCGAAATCATATCGAACCCATCGAGCTTGTTGATTGAGAACAACCCAGGTCGTTAAGTTAAAACAAACTCAACAAACTGTTGTCGAGCTCACATGAAAAAGGAATCGAGTCTATCGAGCACAACAATCACGTTCCTATCGAACATCCATCGAGCTTCATTAAAAACACAAAAGATTGGTGTGAATTCCATCGATTCAATCCACTCCACAAAATACTCCGTCTAATCATATCGAGTCCACTTGCAAAATTAATCGAGTCTATCGAGCACAACAATCGCGTTCCTATCGAGCTTCATAGGAATTGTGAAAACAAGGAACCTCGTTTAGTGAAAATGACTCAGCTCGTTTGGTGAAAATAACACAGCTCGTTGGTGAAAACGACTTGATTCATTTTGTGAAAACGACCCAGCTCGTTAATGCAACAATTACATTCCTATCAAATTCATATCGAGCCTATCGAGCTTGTTTGGTGAAAACGAACCAAGTTGTTGAGTTAAAACAAACTTAACAAGTTATTGTCGAGCTCACATGAAAAAGGAATCACGTCTATCGAGCACAACAATTGTTTCTATCGAACATCCATCGAGCTCATCGAACTTCATTAGAAAAACAGAAGATTGGTTTGAATTCCCGAGTAGGACTGGTGAAAACAATCTAGGTTGTTTGAGAAAGCGTCCCGAGTTGGATGAAAGCATCCCGAGTTTGGTAAAACAAGTGATGCGTCGCGTGCGAGACGAGTGCATCCCGAGCAGGACTGGTGCGTCCCGAGTTGGACTGGTGAAAACGACCCAGGTTGTTTGGGAAAATGTCCCGAGTTGGACGGGTGCGACCCGAGTTTGGTGAAAACGACCCAGGTTGTTTGGGAAAGCATCTCGTCCTGAGTTGAACGAGTGTATCCCGAGTTTTGTGAAAACGACCCAGGTTGTTTGGGAAAACGTCCCGAGTTGGATGAGTGTGTCCTGAGTTTGGTAAAAACGATCCAAGTTGTTTGGGAAAATGACTCAGCTCGTTTGGTGTAAACGAATCAACTCGTTCAGTGAAAACGACAAAGGATGTTTAGTCAACACCGATCGAGGCCTTTCGGCATGTGAGTTGAAAACAAGTCAACTCATTTGGTCCATTTTGTGTTAAAACCAAAAAAATACCAAAATAAAACTTACATAATAAAAATTGATCTTAATATTCTAACGTTATTGGATTTATGGGAGAAATATAATAGGTGTGAGAGTTGGGGGGAAAAAATTCTCCAAAGATAGAAATTCAAAAACCATGGTAGTTTTGGTTTACGGACACTACAAATTTTAACATGTACTTTCAAAAAAAAAGGTCCTCCGCAACGTTCCTGAGTGACCTTTTCTTCCAACAAGTTTTTAGCCTCCTCCGGATTTATGAAATGTTAGATGCAAGAGAGCAATCAAGCACAACGTGTTCCCCGTCGGAGGCAATTAAACAACATATCAATCCCCCTAACCGCAACTCTAGGTGTCATCCCGGTTGGCAAAACACCCCTTAAGAGCAAGTGAAGACAAATGTCGATATTTTCTCAAAATATTTTAAATTTATACTACAAAATATAGGTAAACAAATATGTTAAAAGATTTGAACAATAATTCGAATCCAAATAGTTTTCAAATTTGGACATGAAAGTCGTCAGATACAAAAAATGGAATTCGGTATGCATAATTAGAATTGAGATTCAAAATCTGATGATACCTTAATTTTGCAACGATACAGTCAACCTCATTTTGCATGCTTTAGATCAAGCGTATATCTTGGTTCTGGAGTGTGTGTTCTAGATCATCTAAAATAACTTTACATCATGCATTTTTGCTGAGACCACTGCACTGCACTCCAATCTAATATGGTCTCTATCGATTATTTCTGTTAAGACAATAAAGTGGAAGTTGCAGTCCAAAAGGTTAAAATTTCCAGCCACTTTCATGTTCCTTAATCGTAAAATCCTTTCTCTATTCGGATCTTCTTTCTAGAGCATTTATAAATGCTTGGTTCTCCTTCGGGAATTCGATCTCAACTTCTCATACAGCATCAGAGGCTGGTCGTCTCCTCTACAGCTGGGCCTGGGAGTGAGGTGTACGTCAACAAGGATGACATTAGCAAAACATATAAAAGTCTAACCAAAGCCATATATATGCCACCACATTAGGATATTGTAAAAACCAGCCCAAAACACAACATCTAAGAGCCAAAAGGAAAATCTACCAATCACAGTCAACATATTGTTTTTAAGGGTGAACAAATCTGTCCAACACCATTTGAGGACCCAACAAGAAGGAGGAAACCTTTCTTTTCTTCAGACCGTAAAGGCGAAAAGCATTAGCTTATGGCTATGATTGGTTACAAGATCTCTTACGATTTAGTTATATAAGATAAAGGAAATATATAGTTCTACTGGTAATAAAATTGAAATGTTAATGATTAATTGTACGGTTGATTTGAAGTGTTTGTTTCATTTAAACTTGTTTTCTTTTGACTAGAAATAGGGAAACGAATAACTCATCTTAAGTACTATTTTTTAGCGTAGCGTGCAAAACTTAATTAATTCTATAACCAATCTATAATCGATTGCTCAAATGGTCAGTGATTTTCTACTTTGTTGTTTGCCATGCAAACAAAAGACATCACCCAAGGGAGAAGTATCTAGATTAAGTTTAAATGTTTTTCTATAGGACTTAAATTAAAGATGAAATTTTGTTCTAATAAATCAAGACCCGGGAATTACTTTATGCTGAAATTCTTAAATGCGATACAAGTAGTGCACAAAGGAAATATATATAGGTACCTTCACCCAGAACTATTTGTGAAATATAGTTCTCCTTAATCTTCTTGTTTACCCATTCTTTCATTCCCTGCAAGCATCAAATGATATAGAAATCGGAAGAAAAGAAACTAAACCAAAAATTTCATGGGGCTGTAGAACAGAGCAAAATTACTTCAGGAGAATCACAGCAGTTAGCACCCTCAAAAATCAACTCAAAGAGCACCTGCAACGGTAACAAGATTACAATAGAAAGAAAAGAACAATATACTTTGATTTCAAAAGGTAGATGTAGCATGGAAAAGAAAGATAAAGTCACCAGTAGCCCTTGACAACACAACACTTGAGTGAGTAGAGGATAGAAGGGTTCTCGACGTAATAATCGATTGGCATCAGCATATGCACAATAAATCTGTAGTAATCATGAACAATAGCATATTATCAAAATCAAGAATCCAAAAACAGTATCCATAAAGGCGAGATTTTAATAAACTTACATCACACTGACTCTGTGCATTCACACGGTTGAAAAATAGTTGAAATTGTCGTTTTCTAGCTTCACGTGCGTCCTTAGCGGTGTTGAGGACGGTGTTGAGGACGATGTGTGACAAGAAAAACCATCTGAGATCTACCAAGACAAAGTGGCTGATATGTATAACGTGAGAACGCCAATCATCAATTGTCATGGTATTTCTAGTGCGGCCATGTGACTCCAAATGACGCGTCTCTTCTTGATAGGCTTTTATCATGTTTGTCCATGGTGACAGGTCAGAAGATAGAGTATGAGCAAATTGCAAGTGGTCAAGGTCTTGATGATTCACCAAATCCAAAACCTTCCTTGTATAATTTATGTCTTCCAACCTCCCTAATGGTGGTGATTTTGCTGCAACATGAATTGTATGCATTATTAAACATTCCAAAATCATCATGATGTGAAAATGGACCAACTGTAACCACCAAAACTGTCATTAAACGTTTTGTATAGGCAAATATCTTATGTTTCAGATGGATTATGTAAAGCCGACCTAAACTAATCCGATTGATCACAATCAGAAGAATATAAGAAGAGAGCATCAGCATTACCACATCCACCACCATGTTGTTGCTCATCGTCAACAATCAGACGTCGTGTTGGGATGACATTTGCCAGCACAACATTAGCACTTCCAAAGTTGGATGTGCAGACAATCTCATTTCCTGATCCTTTAAGAGAACATGCACGACAAATTAAGTAAAGCCCAGTAGAAAGCAGAAGAATGACAAACAAAACCACAAGTCTAACCTGAGCCATATGCCAACACCCTTGGGATATCATGAAACCTACCCAAAGGTCCCAAACCCTATCTCTTTAGAAGACTTACCAAATCCATATGCTAACAAGTTCAAGGATCCAAACCACCTTTGAATCTTTGCAAATAATCGTTTTTCATTATCATTGTTCAAATAAAAAATCAGCATACAAGATAAAATGAAATTAAAAAAAAGTCAGGAATAACAAGAAAGGACAGAAAAACAGATAGAACCGAACCAGAGACTCTGAGCAAACCCAGTGGTAGCATTACCACAATCTGTCTAAATCCTTACACTGGTGCATTTTCATACAGTATGTGATTTTGCTGTTATTTCTTGTTTCAACTTGATTTCCTTTGATTATAAAATGAGTGGAAAAATCATCTAAGTATAATTTTTGAACATGGCAAACTTTCAATGTTCAACTATTTAAAATTTTAAATCAATCGCTCAAGAGGGGCTGTGATTCTCTACTTCTTTGTCATTTACATGGAAATAAATAACATCCATAACAAGAAAATATTTAGATAAAAACCTACATTCTTCTCTATTTAAGAATGATAAGATTTTATTCTAGTTTAACCTTCAAGCAGAAGGCTTGAAAGGAGGCCACTACGACATCTACAAGCCAATTTATGATTTGAATCCTCATCAATAGCCAACGTCAACAAAAGCATGACGAAGTACTTCAATGATAATCTTAAGGATTATAAGCAAAGCACACTTCAACGCCCTTTGGGAAAATGTGACAGAAAAGGAACACCGACATATTGCCACAGAGAGCTGCAAAAAGGAAATAAAGATAGATTTACCAAGAAAACTTTGCGAAAGATAGCCCTCCTCAATCAATTTGTCCACCCATTGTTTCATTGCCTGCAAAGTTTGAATGAGGTATATATCCAAATAAGAAAAGGTCAAGCCATCATTACCTAAGCATATCATAGCATTTTTGTTTAATCGGTAAGGTAGCATATCATAGCAAAATTACCTCAGGAGAATCATTGTCTCTAGCAGCCTTAATAACCAACTCAAAGAATGCCTACAAGGGTAACAAGTCAGATTAAAATAGAAGAGAATAATGCATTTTAATCTTCTCGCATAAAAAGAACAAAGCTTAAGTTACCAGTAGCCATTGAAAAAACAGCAATTGAGTGATAGGTGGACACAAGCGTCTACGTAATAATCTGTAGATCTCCGTGTATGCACTATAAATCTGTAGTAATTAAGAGAAGATACTAATTCATCAAAATGGAAAATCCTGTAGGTATTCATATAATTAAAGGGCGATTGCAACAAACTTACATCACAAAAACTGTCCGGCCTCGGCCTCACACAGCAGATAAGTGTCGGAAATTGATCATTTCTAATTTCAGGTGCATCCTTATTGGTGTTTTCCTCATTTTGTTTCTTAAACTCACCCATGTGTGACAAGGAAAACCATTTGAGATCTGCCAAGACTAAGCGGCCAATGTGTATAAGGTGGGAACGCCAATCACCCATTGTCATGGTACTTCTGGTGCGGCCACGTGATTCCAAACGTATCGTCTCTTGTTGATAGGCTTTCATCATGTTTGTCCACGTTGACAGCTCAGAAAATAGAGGACGAGTGAATTTGTTGTGGTCAAGGTCATGGTGATTCACCAAATCTAGAATCTTCCTAGCATCATCTATGTCGTCCAATATCCTCTCCATGTCCATTGGATTTGGTGAAAATTCTGCTGCAACACAGTCGCCCACTCATATTTGATATCATTCCAAGATTATAAAAATGTAGAAAGGGACAAGTTGGACGTTCAAATTCAATGTCTCATACTTGTTCATCGAAGAAAGTGCTTGTTTTTTTGGATGCATGGGATTGAAATGGAAGAAGTAGAAAGAACGTATTACCGAATCCACCACCGTGCTGTTCCTCATCAAAAGAAGAAGAACGGAAGGGATACTTGAAGTTCTCCATAGTAATCAACCGCTTAAAGCGGGTTGACAATGCCACCTTCATTTGGGAGCAATTCAAAATATCAACTCCATCGAAGTTGGTTGTGCAGAAAATATCATTTCCCGGTCTCCTAAGAGAACCTACAGAAAAGTAAAGCCAAGTCGATATATAGCAAGACGATTGATATCAGAAAAGGTATGCCTAACCTAATCGATATGTGGCCACCAGACTTAATTAGGATATTACAAAACCTACCAAAAGCCTGTATATCAGTTGGAATATCTAGTCATTTACCAAGGTCCTGTGCTGTGCCAACAAGTTGAAGGACCAAAAAGACACATTTTGATCTTTGCAAATAATACTCAAAGGAGTGCATTTTTCACACAGTATACGATTTGTTGTTTTTTTTGTTTTAACATACACATTTTCCTTTGATTCTGAATAGGCAACGGAAGAAATAATCTTAATATAAATTTTGAACAAGACAAACTTTAATTCTAGAACCTATTTTGAAACGACGACTCAAAAGGTTGGTGGTTCTCTACTTCTCTATCGTTTTCGTGCAAACAAATCGCATCCTTGAGAGGAAAGTGAGTAGATAAAAAGAATAGATCTTTTGTTTTCCTATTGAATCTTTTAAGAAATAAAAGATTATTCTAATAAACCCTAAAGAATAGGGAACTGAATAATCCACTTCAGACCTGAAAATCTTAGGCTACTACACGATAGCAATACGTAGGCAGAAGACTTCAAAGTAAAAGGTTGTTATCACACCTAGGGTCCGCGGGCCAACTTATGATTTAAATGCTAATTAATTACACCATCAATGGCTAATGTCAAAAAAAGATGACGAAGTACTTCGATGGAGATGTTAAGGATTGTAAGCAAAACTATAAAAACGAACAATACTTAGAGTTGTGCAAAAGAAAGATAGGGAAGTTTTTTACCAAAAACTCTTTGTGAAATATAGTCCTCCTCAATCTTTTTGGTTACCCATTCTTTCATTCCCTGAAAGTACCAATTGGAATGAGATAGGTAGAAATCAGAAGAAGAGAAACGATGAGAGAGAGAAAATTACCTCAGGAGAATCACAACGTGTAGCACCCTCAATAATCAACTCAAAGAGCACCTACAATAAGGCCAGGGTAATTAACAAGTAATTAAGATCACAATAGAAGGGAAGAGTATATACTATTTTAATTTCAAAAGAAAGAAAAAAAGTCAGCGCACCAGTAGCCCTTGATAGCACAAAACTTGAACGAGAAGAGGATATGGTGCATGACGTTGTAAGGAAAGTGAACTACCATATGCAGTAAAAATCTGTATTAATAAAGATGAAGAAGAAGAAGAAGAGCATATTATTGTTAACATTGGAAAGACATTGATGATGGTTAGATAGAAAGAAAGAAAGAACTAATTAACGGCAAATATCTATCCTTTATATACAAGAAGGTTTGATTGAAAGTAATACACACATCACACTGACTGTTGACATGCAGGGCGATTGAATAGTGTTGAAATTGTTGTATCCTAGCTTGAGGTGCCTCCCTATCAACCTTGAGGACGATATTGACTTCGTCTATGTTTTCCTTATGGGATTGGATTTGTGTCAAGAAATTCAACCTGAGACATGCCAAGACAAGGTGGCCGATACGTATAACGTGAGAACGCCAATCTTCGATGGTCATGTTGTCTCTGGTGCGGCCGCGTGCTTCCAAATCCTTGGTCTCGCCTCGATAGCCCCAAACCATGTGAATATAAGGTAATTTGTGAAAATTGAGATGGTCAAATTGGTCGTAGTCGAGGTTCGGAAGATCGATCAACTGTAAGACCTTCCAAGTATGGTGAAGGTCTTCCAATATCCCTTCCATGTCAGTCGGTGGTTCTGGCGGGGATTCTGCTGCATGCATCCAAAGATTAATAACATATATAACACTTAATCGATGGATGGATGGATGTAAATTGTAAACCCTAATTAACTATCCTAATGATGATGATGATGAGAAGAAGAAGAAGAAGAAAATATTAGATTGCCGACCGAGTTGTTCATCGTCCAAAGGAGAAGAAGGAAATAAGGGGTACTTGAACCCCTCCAGAGTGATCTCCTTCTCCGATCGGGAACGCAACACCACCTTCATCCTCCAACTCTCAACCAACCCTCCTGCCCTTCGATCAAACCCTAATTTGATCCCCAACCCGAAGCCATCGCTTTTCCTTTCTTATTACTATTTTTGCTGCTGTAAATTACAGTTTCATCCCTCTACTAGTATATTTTTCAAAACACATTATAATTTCAAAATTAATTGTCCATTTGACATGTTATATGTCGAGTGTAATTTTCTTTTCTTTTTTAAAATTAGAAACACACATAACTATTAAAGTATGTTGTGTTTTTAAAACTAATGTTTTGTTGTAGGGAACTAATATTCGTCGTCGGAAAACTACTTAAATCGTTCTAACAATTACCATTTTGCCTTCATAATTCATTTAATATTCATTCCGTTTTGTATCTTAAAACATGATTTTTGCTTCAATTTTACTCACATTCCCAGTATCAACATCACCAAAATGTTTGGCGAAGCGCCTGGATCCGGTGAGGAAAGGAGTCGGAATTTTTTTCGTCTCGAAGTGAAAATCAATTTATTTAGCAATTATCACAAATTATAATCAATGCAAATAATTTAAAATTTTAGCTCATTATTTCTTAGTAAACTCGTGTGAGGTTTAAGATGAAGTACATACTACATACTGCATTATCTTTTATATCTAAAAGTGAACTAACTAATAATCACCGCTAAAAATGAAAATCTAATTTAAAAATGAAAAGAAAACCTCGTACTAATTTAACCAAATTGAAATTTAAATCAACGATAATAAGCGAGCAAGCAAAACATGTCCACCACCATTCTTCCCCAAACCCAAACCCAAACCCTAACCCTAACCCAGTCGGAATGGGTGACCCTCCTCCGCTCCCAAACCCAATCCCACGCCCTCTCCACCTACGTCTCCATGACCTCCTTCGGCGTCGCGCCCGACCACTTCGCCTTCCCCGCCGCCCTCAAGGCCGCCACCGCCCTCCGCGACCTCCCTCTCGGACGCCAGCTCCACGCCGCCGTAGTCAAGTCTTTCCACTCCCGCTCCGTCACCGTCGCCAACACTCTCGTCACCTTCTACGCCAAATGTGAGCACCTCGAGTGCGCGCTCAAGGTGTTTGATGGAATTACCGACAGGGATCAGGTCTCGTGGAATTTGTGTTAAGAGTTTCACTTTGGGGTGTATTCTATATTATCTTTGGTTGTGATTTTGTGCCTTTGAAGTGTTGAAAGTGTTGTTTTAAGTGATGAATGGAACAGAGGGTTTGAGTTTTGATCTTTGCGGAATTTGTTAAATGGGTTCTAGTTAGTGATAGTAGTGAGGGATTGTGTTTAAAGTTTGACTTTTGGGTATTTCTCTTATTAACTTTGGTTGTGGTTTTGTATGTTTGAACTTAAAAGATCTTGCTTTTGTACTGATATAACGTATTTCACACTGGACAATTTAGTTCGGTGTTAAATAATAGACAAGGGTTTGAGTTTTTGAGTCTCCGGTGCGAAAAATGGGAAAATGAGTCGGTTGTGATGGTAATGAGAAATACATTCCTTTTCAGCATAGCTTTGATATTTTTGTTAAAAATGAAATTCAGTTCATGCTGCAAATTCAATCACGTGGAATAAGGAACAACCTTTGAGCTTTGTTTTACTGAAGTTCTATCTAGAGCTAGGTTTTAACTTTTAATTACTAGGTTAGACCAATCTCAAAAGAAAATATGGAAGACGTGATTGTACAGCAGAACTTTGCAGAAGTGTTGGAAATTTCACCCATAGGAACTCATCGCTGAAAACTTGTAGTTGTAGAGTACGTGTTCGTAGAATCGTAGACATCATTTTCGTAGGTTGGTTGCTTTATGATGTCATTTTGGTGTTTTGGTATTATATTGCGGTTACTTTTTTTTTAATAATTCATCTTGAAAAGAATTGTGTTTCAGATATGCTAAAGGATGAGATTGAACTGAGCTCATTTACATTCGTTAGCATCGCACTTGCATGCTCGAATTTGGAACGGAGGGTCGGGTTGCGCTATGAAAAGGAACTTCACGGTTATGGACTGCGCACTGGATTTTACACCGAGGGGAAGACATTCACAAACAATTCCCTGATTGCGAAGTACGCAAAACTGGGCCAGGTTGCATATTCAAACTGGGCCAGAATAATATGTTTGAAGATGCCATTTTGCGCCTACGGCAAATGGTTGGCCAGGGGATTGAACCGGATGGTGTGACTCTTGCAAGTGTACTTCCCGCTTGTTCCCACCTTGAATTGTATGATTTGGGTAAGGAAATTCATGCGTACGCCTTCCGAAACAAAGGTCTATTTGAAAATTCTTTCGTGGGAAGTGCCCTTGTGGATCCACTAATCAGTCCACCCGTGAAGGTGGATTTTGACTGAGTCAAAGGAATTTGGACGAAATGGAGAGGACTTTGAGCACCTCTGAGATCCGATGAGGTATTCCGAGGAACATCTGCCTCCAAATCACCTTAACGACACCAAGTTTTTGGGTAGAAGATGATACCCATTTTCTATTTCTTTTAACTATTTATAGTTCAGGGAAAAACCCTTTTTCAGTGTGAAAAGAGATGAAAAAAGCTGCCTAATCTAATTACATGCTTAAGCTTCCTATCTGGATCTTAAGCAACGATAATCCCTGGTTCGTACAAGCTTAATAAAAAA
This sequence comes from Triglochin maritima, assembly GCA_963682175.1. Lineage (NCBI taxonomy): Eukaryota > Viridiplantae > Streptophyta > Magnoliopsida > Alismatales > Juncaginaceae > Triglochin > Triglochin maritima. The sequence goes on along the minus strand of OY821792.1, from coordinate 31,858,599 downwards.
TGTCAGGAAATATCTAAAAAACATGAAAGTGGCATGAAGGAGAAGAACAGCTGGTTACGGGTCGACGGATCTGGATAATCAGGTTGCCAATCGATCGCTCAGATCTCCTCAATCCTTGGCCGCACATCTCGACTTAAGTCATCCCTTCTCTGTCGTTAGATAACATCCTATCTGATTGAACAATAACTCAAACCCCACCAGTTAACCGATTAAACAGATACTCCCTCTCTAAAGACTTTGAATCTCCACCGTTGGATTACATCGGCTAGCTGAATGATCCCGATTCTTTACATTCCTTCCCATTATTTTAAACCTTGTCCTCAAGGTTGAACTGGGGAAAATAGTCATGTATTATTGATATGACCACATTTCGCACTCAAATTTTATAATTGACCATGAATTCATAAGCTTCAAATTAGATTGTTGCTCGCATGTATGTATCAATCATAATGCATCGATATGTCTTTCTTCTTGGGCATTTCATCAAACGTTTTTTGTGTCTTGTCCAAAACCTAAAATGTCACGAACTGTACACTGTTCGATGATAGTAATATTGTTCGAGATACTATGGAGGAGAAGCGATAAAGCAAATAGGAACATGATTGCAAACTTGAGGTGTGTTGAAATCTCCAAAATATAATCACAAACCCTAGTCCCAACTCCCCATCTCAACCCCAACACCAATGGCAACTCATTTTGAAAGATAGGAACAGAAGCACATTCTTCTCCCTTGAAATCATCAAGGCCCCTATGAACACTCTTGATTGGTGAAGCAGAGGCAATGATGACCCAACGTTGCAAATCTAAAATCCAAACCATAGGTCTTAATATAGAATTCATATTATTTATGTGTGCCAAAAATCAAAAAAGTTGGATGTTATTTCATATGGGATCAAGAGATCGAATTTTTTGACAAATGTAATACGTTCATTTTTCCATCTTTTGATCCAATATAAAATGACATTCAATTTTTTTGATTTTGGTACACAAACAATATGAATTCTAGATTAAGATCTATGGTTTGGATTTTTCGATTTAAAGTCCGAATTTGAAGTTATTAGCATGAGTAAATTGATGTTAACATATGTTAAGAATACCATATCACTCCTATATATATGACGGAATCTGACGCCTCTATAGACTATAGGAAACGAAGAAGGCAACAATTTTTTTGGCAGGTCAATTGATATCCATTTTCTTTGTATTGAAGTATTTGCAGGGTTACAATGAAGAAGGAGAAATTACAAAATAGACCCTAAAACTCTCAAAAGAAACTAAAGGAAAAATATGCAAAAAACCCAATACAACCACCCGTAAGGGGGGTTTGTGCACCCAGAAACGAAGGCCTCCAACCCATTGCCGACCCATCACAACCCCAACCAGACACACCCTCTCACTCCCACCGTCACCACCAAGAGGGTAAGCCTTTTATCATGAGTTCTTAGGAGATAAAATTTTGTTTAATAAATGTTGCAATTTGTGGAGAATCATGTTTGTGGTTTGGTTTGGTTTTATGCACTTGTGAAAACACAAATAAAAGGTGTGGGTGTAAGTCAGAGTTTAATTCAAAAAAAAAAAGAGTAACCATAGCAGAGTATAGACCATGTTCTCCGTGGTGAATGTAAATAAAGATGTTGTAGATTGCAACAAAAAACAACTAGCTTATTAACTTGTGGTTTGATGCAACATGATGTATAAAACTATAATGCCCACGGGCATGTCAAAACATTTAAAGCATTTTAATGGGAACATGAGAAGGTAGGGAACAATAGATTCGCAGCTCGATTTCAGAAGGCTACTTACTGACAGGAAGGGTGGAGTTACAATAACATTTATCCATGACAATGTACAAATCGCAAATATGAAAATTTTCAATTTTTAGAATGAAAGTGATATTTTTATTTCCTTAGTATAACTAAATACAGTGGCCAAATGGAAGTCCAACCGGAAACTTTGCCACTTTTATGACAGAGTATAATGTTTGTGGTTTGGTTTGGAATGGCTGAATCGTGATTTCAGTTTGGTTAGGTGTTGCAATTTTGTTTAATAAATGTTACAATTTCGTTTAATAAATGATAGAAATTACTTATGATTAGTCTTCATGTTGGTTTACACGTCATGATATTTCCAGGTTGACTTTGAAAACGGACGAAGACAAATCTTTTTGGCAGATAGTTGAAGAAGATGAAGAAATAAGGAGAAAAAATATATGAAAACAACACTAGTTTTATCGCACAATGTGCTCAATATGTAAATGCACAAATGCTCAGTCATGTACCAGCTAAAAGAATTTACAGCAGAGGGTCAATCATACGTTCGTCGATTATTGAATCCTACACTACCTAATGAAATATTTAATTGCAGAAAAATTTATAGAATACGACAACATGTTTTCTAAAAATTCTGTAATTTTTTAACCACTGAGGGTGTTATCAATGACACAAATAATATAGCAGTGCAAGAACAACTAGCAATGTTTCTTGTTATAATGAATCAAGACCAACGATATTGGGTGAATGTGGAACGATTTCGTAGATCGAGTTGGAACGTTATCACATATTTTAATAAGATGCTTGATGCAATTGTGAGACTTCATGATATTTTGACAGTTGATCACTCATCTGGTACTCCTGATAGAATCAAGAATGATCCAAAAGTATTCCCACATTTTTAAGGTAATGCTTACTTGTTAATTAGTTCTTGCACTCGTGAACCAATTAACATGACCAATATTTTTTCCAGGATTGCATTGGTGCAATTGATGAAACTCATGTAAAAAGCTACAATATATGGAGAAGAAACAACAAAATATAGAAACATGAAATGAGACTTATCACAAAATAATATGGCAACGTGCAACTTTAACATGAAATTTACGTATATCCTTGCTAGGTGGGAAGGTTTTGCGGCTGATGTTCGTATACTACAAGATTCATTGACAAGAGACAACGATTTGAAAGTGTCATCAGGTAAGTATTACTTATTTGATGATGGCTACCCAAATAGACCGTAATTCATTTGTCCATGTCGTGGTGGAAGATATCATCTAAGTGAATATGATGGTGACTAGTTACCGTTCAATGCTGTCAAGAACTTTAACTACTACCACTCTCAACTGAGAATGGTCATAAAACATACTTTTGGGTTTGTCAAACACGGATTCGCCATATTAACAGGGTGTATGCCTTTTCCTTTTGAAACTTAAGTGAAAATTGTTTAGCATATTGTCTGTTGCATAATTTGGTTCGCAAAGAAGATAGTATTGATTTACTTGAAGATTTCGCAAAGAAGATAGTAGTGATTTACTTGAAGATTTTGATGATGAGTTGAATGATATCGAAGATGATACTCAAGCATCAGAAGAAGAATGAGAAGAAGACACAACTTAAGCTGAATTATCTCAACAACAAAAGAAAGAAATATCAGATCAAATGTGTGATGTTTTAGCTAATTCAATGTGGCTTGATTGACCATTTAATGCATGTTAACATTATTTTTTGTTAAACGTTGTTGTTTGTTAAACATGGAAGATAACTTATTTTTATTTTCTGATGAATTCTAACATTTTAAGTTCTAACAAATTCCACAAAATGCACAAACAACATGAATTTTGTCAAAAGAAAACTGAATTTCATTGATTTTTCTTTTCCATTGATTTCCTGCACCACAAAATTCATTTTCCGATATTTTCTTGTAAACAACCATGCCGGTCTCTAACCAAATACTTCACAATATATCTCTAATTGCCTCAACTAACATTTTGAATCCTAACAATCTCAGCCATCCATCCATCCTGCATCCAACCGGTCTACTCCTAAACCCAGTTTCGAGGTTTTTAACGGAGATGGCGTCTTGGAGAGGAACTGGCGCGTCTGGCGGAGGAGGAACGGACGCGTCTTGGGGAGGAACGGACACGTCTGGGGGAGGAAATGTGAATTCGTATGTGCAGTGCATTCTAACGAAAATGTGAATTTTAACGACCCGAGCCGAACTGAATTAATTATTTTGCCGAGCCGAATGTGACTCGTCGCGCAGCTCGTAGTTTCAAACCAAGCTTTAATCGTGCTTTTAACGAAACGAATCGAACCACGAGCCCGAATTTAAATTTACAGTTTTAACCATGAGTTTTAGGCATTCTTGTATCATTCTAAAATTGGTAGGTTCTAAAATTGGTAGGTTACTAATTTATCAGCCTTGAGGACGATATTGACTTCGTCTATGTTTTCCTTATGGAATTGGATTCGTGTCAAGAAATTCAACCTGAGACATGCCAAGACAAGGTGGCCGATAACGTGACACGCTAATCTTCGATGGTCATGTTGTCTCTGGTGCGGCCGCGTGCTTCCAAATCCTTGGTCTCGCCTCGATAGCCCCAAAACATGTGACGATGAGGTAATTTGTGAAAATTGAGATGGTCAAATTGGTCGTAGTCGAGGTTCGGAAGATCGATCAACTGTAAGACCTTCCAAGTATGGTGAAGGTCTTCCAATATCCCCTCCATGTCAGTCGGTGGTTCTGGCGGGGATTCTGCTGCATGCATCCAAATATTAATAACATATATAACACTTGATCGATGGATGGATGGATGGATGTAAATTGTAAACCATAATTAACTATCATAATGATGATGATGATGATGAGAAGAAGAAGAAAATATTAGATTGCCGACCGAGTTGTTCATCGTCCAAAGGAGAAGGAGGAAATAAGGGGTACTTGAACCCCTCTAGAGTGATCTCCTTCTCCGATCTGGAACGCAACACCACCTTCATCCTCCAACTCCCAACCAACCCTCCTGCCCTTCGATCAAACCCTAATTTGATCCCAACAAGGTGTCAAATATAAGTATATTCATATTCGTATCCACATGAAATTTACATATTCAGATCTGGATACAAATGAAGCGTGTTCAATCGTATGTGCAGTGCATTCTAACGGAAATGTGAATTTTAACGACGCGAGCCGAACTGAATTAATTATTTTGCCGAGCCGAATGTGACTCGTCGCGCAGCTCGTTTAGTTTCAAACCAAGCTTTAATCGTGATTTTAACGAAACGAATCGAACCACGAGCCCGAATTTAAATTTACAGTTTTAACCATGAGTTTTAGGCATTCTTGTATAATTCTAAAATTGGTAGGTTACTAATTTATCGGAATAATTTGTATGAATTATTGAATAGGTATTTTGTTTAAAATACCAATATATCTATTTTAGATTAACAATGACCATCTTTTTTTGCAAAGAAAACAAACTTCAATATACTAATCACATTATTTATTTTTTTACAAAACTTTTGATTTCTTAAATCAATAATTACAAACTAATCACAGTCGAAGTTGTCCCATTATATTGCATCAAGTGATCAAACGGTAAAAATCTTGATATTGTTCAAAAAAATGTCTTTGCGAGAGACATAATAAGGTATAATATGAATTGTTTTTATTTTTTTATATAAAATACTCTTACTAATCAATCTATCATGTAGGATTTTGATTGATGTGATGATTTTTACGCGAGCACACATAATATTCATCTTCCATCTAATTTGATCTGCGACTCTTGCATGTGTCAGAATAACAGTATATTTTCAAGTCGTTTACAACAAAAGGTAATTATATATATATATATTTAAGTTTATTATTTTTTAAACAATTGTGACAACAATTTAAATGTTCAGGCAGTTTAAAGGACGACATGAAGCGTGTTCAATCGTATGTGCAGTGCATTCTAACGAAAATGTGAATTTTAACGACCCGAGCCGAACTGAATTAATTATTTTGCCGAGCCGAATGTGACTCGTCGCGCAGCTCGTTTAGTTTCAAACCAAGCTTTAATCGTGCTTTTAACGAAACGAATCGAACCACGAGCATTCTTGTATCATTCTAAAATTGGTAGGTTCTAAAATTGGTAGGTTACTAATTTATCAGCCTTGAGGACGATATTGACTTCGTCTATGTTTTCCTTATGAAATTGGATTCGTGTCAAGAAATTCAACCTGAGACATGCCAAGACAAGGTGGCCGATAACGTGAGAACGCTAATCTTCGATGGTCATGTTGTCTCTGGTGCGGCCGCGTGCTTCCAAATCCTTGGTCTCGCCTCGATAGCCCCAAAACATGTGACGATGAGGTAATTTGTGAAAATTGAGATGGTCAAATTGGTCGTAGTCGAGGTTCGGAAGATCGATCAACTGTAAGACCTTCCAAGTATGGTGAAGGTCTTCCAATATCCCCTCCATGTCAGTCGGTGGTTCTGGCGGGGATTCTGCTGCATGCATCCAAAGATTAATAACATATATAACACTTAATCGATGGATGGATGGATGGATGTAAATTGTAAACCATAATTAACTATCATAATGATGATGATGATGAGAAGAAGAAGAAAATATTAGATTGCCGACCGAGTTGTTCATCGTCCAAAGGAGAAGGAGGAAATAAGGGGTACTTGAACCCCTCTAGAGTGATCTCCTTCTCCGATCTGGAACGCAACACCACCTTCATCCTCCAACTCCCAACCAACCCTCCTGCCCTTCGATCAAACCCTAATTTGATCCCAACAAGGTGTCAAATATAAGTATATTCATATTCGTATCCGCATGAAATTTACATATTCAGATTTGGATACAAATTATTTGCATATATGAAAAGTCTATATCCGTTTGGATATTTGACGGATTTAAAACGGATACGGATAATATCAACATCCGTAAACATAATTCTCAACCTTATAATATTTTTCATTTTCACTTAAACAAATTCTTATACACAATCACATTTATAATTTTATTTAATTTCAAACATTAATTTATTTTATCTTAACTTCTAACTCCATATTCTGAAAATGATAACAATATTCAATGCTTGAATAAATATGATCAGTAGATGCATTTTTATTTGAATAAATAAATTTAAACTATATATTCAAAATATAATCACACACAGTTGAAATATGAATACTTCTAGGTATCATAATGTATTACATAAGTATACGATACAAATATGGATACAAATGTTGAAATACAGATATGTAGTTCCGAAGTAGATATTATACAGATCGAATACAACAATATCCATATTCACCCCTCAAGTTTCGGATACGAATAAAGTTTTACAGATGACGGATTCTCTGATAAAAAGACTACGGATGCGGACGTATTCTCGGATTTCGGACATCCAAAGATTTCCAACTAAATTAAGCAAAAAAACTAAACCCAATATAATGGTGACAATATGGAAGACAGAAAAGAAGAATGTACATTGTTATTTATAGAAAAATGTGTGTTCTTCGTTGATTTGAATCAGGTAAACCGAAACCAACTCCACTAAGCTGGTCTTCGCCAATTGCGGATGTAAATCTGTTAACGACGGATCAAGTGAGCCTCCTCCGGCTCAAATTTACTCAGTAACTTAAGCTTGCTTTCAATTGTACACGGGAGGTGCACTGTGGGTTCCCATTCGATCCGGTTGGTTTTAATGGTATAAACACTAGTCGGTTCTTGCGTCGTCTTTTCGCTTGAGCAAAGACAAGAAAAATAAAAGATAATAAGCGAGCAATCAAGCAAAACATGTCCACCACCATTCTTCCCCAAACCCAAACCCTAACCCAGTCGGAATGGGTGACCCTCCTCCGCTCCCAAACCCAATCCCACGCCTTCACCCACGCCCTCTCCACCTACGTCTCCATGACCTCCTTCGGCGTCGCGCCCGACCACTTCGCCTTCCCCGCCGCCCTCAAGGCCGCCACCGCCCTCCGAGACCTCCCTCTCGGACGCCAGCTCCACGCCGCCGTAGTCAAGTCTTTCCACTCCCGCTCCGTCACCGTCGCCAACACTCTCGTCACCTTCTACGCCAAATGTGAGCACCTCGAGTGCGCGCTCAAGGTGTTTGATGGAATTCCCGACAGGGATCAGGTCTCGTGGAATTCCGTTATTGCAGCCTTCTGTATGTTCCGGGAGTGGGAGACCGCTATGGAGGCGTTTTCAGGTAGAGTTGGATAAGAATTTGTGTTGTTAAAGGCTTGGCTTTTGGGTGTTTGTTTTATTAGCTTTGAGCTTTGAAAGTAACGTACACGACACCGGTGAATTTATTATAAACGGGAGGGTTTGGTACCCAAAAAACGTGGAGGTGAGTCCCAGTTTGTGATACTAATGAGAAATTTGTGTTAAGAGTTTCACTTTGGGGTGTATTCTATATTAGCTTTGGTTGTGATTTTGTGCCTTTGAAGTGTTGAAAGTGTTGGTTTGAGTGATGAATGGAACAGAGGGTTTGAGTTTTGATCTTTGCGGAATTTGTTAAATGGGTTCTAGTTAGTGATAGTAGTGAGGGATTGTGTTTAAAGTTTGACTTTTGGGTATTTTTCTTATTAATTTTGGTTGTGGTTTTGTATGTTTGAACTTAAAAGATCTTGCTTTTGTACTAATTTAACGTATTTCACACTGGACAATTTAATTTGGTGGTAAACAATAGACAAGGGTTTGAGTTTTTGAGTTTCTGGTGCGAAAAATGTGGAAATGAGTCAGTTGTGATGGTAATGAGAAATACATTCCTTTTCAGCATAGCTTTGATATTTTTGTTAAAAATGAAATTCAGTTCATGCTGCAAATTCAATCACGTGGAATAAGGAACAACCTTTGAGCTAGGGCTGTGCATTGACCGGGTCAAACCGGTCAACCGGACCGGACCGGTCGGTCCGGGTTCGGTCCGGAAATTTTTGAAAAAATCCGGTCTGGTCCGGGTTTCGGTCCGGCAAATTTTAAATTTTCCGGTCCGGACCGGTCCAATTTTTTTTTTTTTTAATTTAAGGTAAAAAATCGGGTTTTTGGACCGGACCGAACCGGTCCGGTCTTCGGTCCGCCTATTCGAATTTTTTCCGGTCCGGTCCGGTTTTCGGTCCGGACCTAAATTTTTTTTCCGGACCGGACCGATGCTCAGCCCTACTTTGAGCTTTGTTTTACTGAAGTTCTATCTAGAGCTAGGTTTTAACTTTTAATTACTAGGTTAGACCAATCTCAAAAGAAAATATGGAAGACGTGATTGTACAGCAGAACTTTGCAGAAGTGTTGGAAATTCCACCCATAGGAACTCATCGCTGAAAACTTGTAGTTGTAGAGTACGTGTTCGTAGACATCATTTTCGTAGGTTGGTTGCTTTATGATGTCGTTTTGGTATTATATTGCGGTTACTTTTTTTTTAATAATTCATCTTGAAAAGAATTGTGTTTCAGATATGCTAAAGGATGAGATTGAACTGAGCTCATTTACATTGGTTAGCATCGCACTTGCATGCTCGAATTTGGAACGGAGGGTCGGGTTGCGCTATGGAAAGGAACTTCACGGTTATGGACTGCGCACTGGATTTTACACCGAGGGGAAGACATTCACAAACAATTCCCTGATTGCGATGTACGCAAAACTGGGCCAGGTTGCAGATTCAAATGCTCTTTTCGAGTGCTTTGATGCTTGTGATTTGGTCTCTTGGAACACAATCATTAGTGCACTTGTGCAGAATAATTTGTTTGAAGATGCCATTTTGCGCCTACAGCAAATGGTTGGCCAGGGGATTGAACCGGATGGTGTGACTCTTGCAAGTGTACTTCCCGCTTGTTCCCACCTTGAATTGTATGATTTGGGTAAGGAAATTCATGCGTACGCCTTCCGAAACAAAGGTCTATTTGAAAATTCTTTCGTGGGAAGTGCCCTTGTGGACATGTACTGCAATTGTGGATCCGTAGAGTGTGGTTATCAGGTCTTCACAAGGATTACAGAGAGACGACTTGGAGTTTGGAATGCTATGATTTCTGGGTATACTCAAAATGGATTTGACAATGAGGCGTTGAGGCTCTTTGTGGAAATGGAGGAAGTTGCCGGTCTTTGCCCAAATGCCACCACTGTTGCTAGCGTTCTCCCAGCCTGCGTGCGCTCAGATGCCTTTATTCGCAAAGATGATATGCATGGATATGTATTGAAGAGAGGTTTGGGCCATGATCCTTACGTACAAAATGCATTGATGGACATGTATGCGAGAATAGGAAAGGTTGATGTATCGTTGAGTATCTTCAAGAGCATGGAGGTGAGAGACATTGTCTCTTGGAATACCATCATCACAGGTTTAACAATATGTGGACTTTATAATGATGCATTCTGTATGGTTCAAAAGATGCAAGGAGCAAGCAAAACAGAAATTGAGGTAGAACCCAGTGAACTTTTAACTGCGAATCATAGACCAAATTCAATTACTCTAATCTCAGCCCTCCCTGCATGTGCCGTTCTAGCAGCTCTAGCCAAAGGAAAGGAGATTCATTCCTATGCCGTTAGGAGTGCTCTAGAGTTTGATATTGCAGTAGGTAGTGCTCTTGTTGACATGTACGCAAAGTCTGGCTGCCTTAGTTATTCAAGAAGGTTGTTTGATCGGATGCCCAAACGCAATGTGATCACCTGGAATGTGCTTATCATGGCCTATGGCATGCATGGACATGGACAAGAAGCTTTAAGTCTTTTTAGAGATATGGTGAGTGGAAGCCTTATAGGAGGGGTGAAGCCTAATGAGATAACATTCAGGCTTGGTTCACGAAGGCATGGAATTGTTCCATAATCTTAAAAAAGTGTACAACATTGAACCTACATCTGATCACTATGCTTGTGTTGTGGATTTGCTTGGGCGGGCAGGCCAACTAGACAAAGCATATGAAGTTGTAAGCTCAATGCCCTCCGGGCTGAACCAAGTCAGTGCATGGAGTAGCTTGCTGGGTGCATGTCGTTTGCATAGTAATGTGAAATTGGGGGAAGTCGCAGCGAGCCATCTCCTTAGCTTAGAACCGGATGTAGCCAGTCATTATGTCTTGCTGTCAAACATTTATTCATCTGCAGGTTTGTGGGCAGAAGCAATGGAAGTGAGGAAAAATATGAAGGAATTGGGAGTGAAAAAAGAACCTGGTTGCAGCTGGATCGAAGTCGGTGACGAAGTCCATCAATTTTTAGTGAGTGATTCACTTCACCCTCAAAGTGCACAGCTCCATGCTTACCTGGAGAAGTTATGGGAGAGGATGAGGAAAGAAGGTTATGTGCCCGACACTTCTTGTGTCCTTCACAACGTGAATGAGGATGAGAAGGAAGTGTTACTCTGTGGTCATAGCGAAAAACTTGCAGTCGCCTTTGGTCTATTAAACACTCCTCCTGATTCCACTATTAGAGTTGCCAAAAACCTTAGAATTTGCAACGATTGTCACAATGCGGCGAAGTATATATCAAAAATTGTCGAAAGAGAGATTATCATCAGAGATGTAAGAAGGTTCCACCATTTTAGAGATGGTTCCTGTTCTTGCGGAGACTACTGGTAGTAATTATTGTAAGATATCAATTCTTTTGTATTACTTCTGTAACTACATTGAGGCTAAATTGAAGTCTCTTCAGCTTTACACAAAAGACTCCTGTAACAATGTGGGTAAATGGAAAAGTGGGTTCTGTTGCTCTTGCCCTGTGGTTGTTTGATGTTTGGTTGCTTATTGACTGCATGTTTTTTATAACATGTCTTAGAATTTTACAAAAATATGTTTATGGACGTGTACGAGTTTTTAATGGGTTCAATCTCTTAAGATTTCCAATGCAACGTGTGTACATTATTATCTATTAAAGTTAGACTTGGTTTTAGCTAGTCATAATAGGAATGTGTTGCTCATTTTTTCAACAAGCTATACGTATCGTGAGAAGAATTATTTTTTTTCCTGTTCTAATCCTAAGTATTAGAGAACACAAAGAGAATATAACTCTTGGTAGGATTTGTTTCCTTTTTCAAATGCTAAGATATTGTATGATGGAATTTTTCATTGTATTTCTTGAAAGGGATAAAACTAATTAGAAAAGAGAAATAACAAATTAGACGTATTGAAAATAACACAACCTTAGAATTCAAAACCAGTCAACCTTAAAAGTAGAACAACTCGGGATATATGGATTTCGGGTTGTAACTGAATTGGCTAGAGAAAAGGTAAAATTTGGTTAGTGGAGAAGGTAAGAAAATGCTGACGATGAAGACCAAGGATTAATTAAAAAGTATTCCAGCGACAATATTAAGAAGATACATGGATACCAAGGTCTGAAAATAAACTTTGAGAAATCCTACTGTGTGTATATCTATATATAGGGAACTATTGTATGATTAGATCTAATTAATAAGCCCACTCACACGGGCTTAGACTAGTACTTATTGGGCTACTCATCTAAATTTGTAAGTAATTTAATGAGAAAAGAAGATAAAATGTTGCATGCATCTTTGTGTTTCTTGATCGATTCTTTGATGATTGTTGTGAAGAAGTACGCTCTTTTCTTCTTTTCAAACTAATTAAAGGGTTCTCTTACAGAAACGGCGTAAAATTAACCAAAAGAATCATAAAATCGAAAACCTGATCCCCACTGTATCGATCGACTGAGGACAATAGATCGATGGATGCCTTTTCATGTTTCAACAGTCTACTACTTCTGCCGAATCCTTCAACCCTACTCTTGCAGTCTAATTCTCTTAATTACATCTATCTACACATTATGGATGTAACAGTACAACCGATCGAAGGTTCTATTCTTAACAATTGATGTATTAGCTAGAGGACGTTGTTTCACAGCTTTATATTCTATGCTTAAGCAGCCAAATAACCATTATTTACTTGTATAAAAACACGGTTAATCGTATATATATATAGTTGCATGTACGTATATTTTGATATATATAGCATGATCATAAACGTCAAGATCATTGGCTGTTACCAAATAAAATTTGCTTGGTGATTTATAGAAGAAGAAAAAAAGCAATAACTTGTAATAAGCTAATACTGATATCAAAAACTAGTACTGAAGTAATATTTTTAGGTAATTCAATTAAAGTCCCAATGTGCCTCACTGCCTCTTGTGCCAAAGTTATGAATTGACTTCTTCTCTTGTGTGTTTTTTTCTTTTTAGAAAATAGACTTGCAAAGGATAAATAGTATAACTAGGAAGCCATGGCTTCATTCCATTGCAATCGTGTTAAATAGTTTAGAGACGACAGTAGTACAAATCGTACTGAAAGCACAAGCTAAAATTCTGAAAGTCCAAATTAAGGGAATAGAAGATTTCTGAAGTAACAATTTATAAGGCTAAGCCAATCAGTTTTCAACCATGTTATTCTAGCTAGTTGACTTTCATAACCATCAAAACATATGCATAAATAAATCAATGAACTTTTGACATAAATATGAAATTAGTTTTCTCTTAAAGAATATGCAAGCATGTCTCCACCTTAATGGAGTCGCTAATTTGACTTTGGGGAATCAAATCATTTTTCCATAAAATAACAAAGTCAGAAGATAAACTGTGCAGATATATAAAAGGACAAAGTCAAAAGAACATTACCATAACTACAAAAATGTGAGTTGCCTCACATGAAGAATCACATGCAAACCTAAAAACTTTAACATTCTAGTTGTTCGACTTTGATTTCATAAGTAATGAAATGTAGTATGTACCTACGCGCGCAAGATACTTTTGTCTAATAGACATGGTATTGTTCATATCTGAGGGAACACAGACACAATCACAACAACCTCAATTTTCATTGTTATTTTAATTATTCTTGTATTTGTGCAAGTGAAGTCTTAATGTAACATCCCGAAACAGCGTAAAATTTAAAAATTTATAATCAAGACACAGGAACTCAATAATCAAAGACGGGACTGTTACTTCTCATAAACAAATAACGGTGCACCAGAATACATCAGAGTTTGCCAAAATGAATACATGATTACAACAAAACGACAAGGGAAGATAAACATAATCATGTTGACCTCAGTGGTCCGACTAGAGGATCCGACTCCAAATGCGCGCGCCCGCTGATCACCACCCCACTGGACCTACTGCGGTCCTGAAAATATATAACAACGATGCCTGAGTTTCCAGAAGGAAACCCCGTATGCCAACTCACCTATATGCATGCATTACACAAATGAACCTATCATACTAGCGTCATGTCATGGCATCAACAGAAGGTAAAACAGTTCCCCCGAAGGGTAAAACAGGACATCAGTCCGACAATCAATCAACGAGTCTCCCGAGGAGACCTACTGCAGGCACATGCAGTCTTACAGCACGCGACATCGCACCCCCCACACGCAGCTACACTACTCAAGGGTTCGGCAGGGAGCCTCTGTCACGCCTGCGGGCCGATAGAATACAGATCTGCAAATCTCAGTGGTCGGAGCCACAGGGACCAACGGGGCCGTCGCCCGGAAGGTATAACAACAACATCTCGGTAGGTGCCCAGCCGAGGAAAACAACAAAGCCGGCACAGCCTCGGCCCAACAATCATCATCGCCGGCACAACCTCGGCGGCATCACCGGCACAGCCTCGGTGGTCCATCACAACAGTCCGGCACAGCATCGGACAGATCCAGACCGAAGTCTGCCAGGTCATCGGGCTCCTCGAGCCGCAAACACCAACCGCGCCGCTATAAAAGCAGGGCAGCGACCTCCGTAGCCCGTGGGCCGGTAGTCACCTCACCCAATGCCAGTTGCGTGCTCGCACAACATCAACACTGGGATCCGCGATCCCTCAGGCCTGCTATACTACAAAGTGCCCAACAATCATCTCAAGTCACGGTCCATACATGGAGGTGACGCGTCCCGAACACCCACACTCTCCCCAACGGCGGTCCCTGGGCAGGCACGCATCACGCGCCCACCGTCACCTCCCGGCTCACGCACAAGGCGAGGACACGGGTTTCCGTGGCAAAGTTGGCATTCAAAAAGGGAACTAGGAATTCTGTCCTGTGCCCAAACGGTCGACCGAAAGAGGTGTTTCGGTCAACCGGTTCCAGAAAGGAATCGGTCGACCGTACTCCTAAAACGGTCTACCGCCGCGCTCAAAACAGAACCCCCAACGGTCGAACCAAGGTCTAAAACCGGTCGACCGAACGAGGTCAAAATCCGGAGTCTGGTCAACATCAAAATCCAATCTATCGGTCGACCGACTCAGGGGTCCCGGTCGACCGAAAACTAACAGGGTCAACCTAGTATTCTACGTCATCAAACGGTCGAACGTAAACATACTACCGGTCGAACAAGCATACAATCGGTCGAACGCAATATACAATCGGTCGAACAAAACATGCAATAAATCCAGTACACTAAAGTTCCGGTCGAACGACCCAAGGAACCGGTCGACCGACAACAGGCAGAAAATCCCAACTCACCAGCAATAATGTACTACCGGTCGACCGCCCCAAGGCATCGTCCGACCGGTGAAGGTTAAAGTCGGGTAAATACACTACATTCGGTCGACCGCCCGAAGGGCCCGGTCGACCGTTGGTCGTCTTCCACCTCGCGCCAGCCGAGGATTCTCACGGAAAATAACGCCGAAGAGGTCTCCGACCTCCCCGCCCGACCAACACAACCCTTCACCAGGGTTAACAACACAAAACCACACTAATGAGTCGACATACCTCAACCAACGACGACGAAACGCCGGAGCTCGCTCACGCACGTCGCCTCCGGTAGACCTCGAGCACGCGCCGCACCTCCTCTGGACGAGCACCTTCCTCCCGCGCGACGTCCTCGCCTCCTCCGATCGTCGCCTCAGCTGGGTGAAGGAGAGGAAAAGGAAATGGAGAGAAATGAGAGAGAGAGAGAGAAAACACCATATAAACCCACTCCTCTCCACGCTACAGCACCCTACACTCCAGCCCACGCCTCCCCCTCACGTCTACAGTGCGCGCCACACTTCTCTTCCCAAAGCACACCACATCTCCCCATGCAAACCACCTCCTAATCACCATTAGCTTCCTAATCTCGGTTAGGGACATAACAGTTAATGATATTCATATATATATGTGCTAAATAATAGAACCCTGAAATTACTTCAGTTGTCATGTCATGCAAGTAAGTTTTAACCAAAAAACAAATTTCATTTTTTGAAAATAAATCAAAATTATTATCTGTTATCAATTCAGAGGCAAATCGACTTCTGCATTAATCAGAAACAAAGACAAAGATGAAAGATGCAACATAAGAAGAATCAAAAATGAAGAAAGAAGATGCAATTCCATCAACACTTGCTTAGCTCGACCATGTCCTTCAATGGCTTACTCTGACGTATTAGACAAACAGATTCCTTTCAGTGTCGTCGTTATATTTGATTGTAGTTTAAAAAAATCATTGTATGTAATTGGCTTGTCAAAGCTTCTTTACAAAAAAGTAACCCTAAAATGTGGTTTGCAAAGAGATCCCAACTATTCTTGCTCAACTTGTAATCACAATAGATTGATATGTGGGATTTGATCTTGTGATGATAGTTGAAGATTGAGATCGGTACTAATGATTGTTTATCTATGCAGGAAGTAAATTGTTTACTGTCATAACGTATATATTACTTTTTTGCAGTAGAGTATGTATCCAAAGTTAGTAAAACTTATAATACATTATGAAACAGGAACATCTGAATTGTTTCATATGAGATAATCTAACTAAAGATGCCATGCAACTTATATAGATTTCAGAAATCAAGCGTCCAGTGATTAAGAACATATTTCTGCCCAAACCAGATTTTATGGGGTGTAGATATCACATAATGAGATTTTTTTTTGAAAATGATTTTCACATTAATTTTCTTATTAATAACTTGGGAGTGGTTATATTTTTTATTTGAAAAAATACATTCTATATATAGATCTTCTATATATATTACACATAATTAAGCAAAAGAAGGATATAAACTGACATAATCATTTGAACTTATGCATGCATGATATTGTACTTTGGAGAAGTATATAAAGATCATATTCAACGAGTAGTGAAGTTACGATTTTAGAAAGATTTTAAGGAAACAAACATAATATTGGCATATAAATGCATTGATGAGGTATGTAAGCCAAATAAGATAACCAAATAACCAAACTGAACTGAAACTTTATAACCAAATAAGAAAATGTATGGACTACTTATGATGGGGCAAACCGCAAACAAAAGTACATAAGAAAAGACACTTAAAAGAAAGCAAATGCATAATATTAATTGTGACAATTAATGTCAATATATCAAAAACCGTTGGACTCTTATTCTAATTTCTAATTAACCGTAATCACGGCCACAAGCCATATTAATTAGTTTGGATCGAAATGAACAAAAACATGACAATAACCTTAATTAATACCGCTTGGATGGTGAGGCTGCATTATTCCTATCCATCACATTAAACCTCAAGGTAGGTGTAGAAGTGGAAGGTTGATGACGATGTCTTCCTCCAAACATCCCCAAATCATGTTCATCACTACCTACACCGCCACTCCTGCTTACGGCCACCGCCGCCTTTTCCGTTTCGTACTCCCTATACTTATGCAAGTACCTCTTCATGGCGTCGGCATAGTTATCAAACCCTAAACTCCCCAGAGCCCAATGAATGTCGTCACCGTTCACCGTTTTTCTTTTCTCCTTATGACACCTATCAGAGGCCTCTCCGGTGACGAAGCTGATGAACTCAGATGCACACTCTTGCATCGTCTCCTTGGCTTCTTTTGATATTTTGGCGTTTGGGGGGAGGATTTGCTTCATGATCCTCCCCACGTTCGCGATCGGAAGTAGTCGATCTTGCTCTTTGATGCACCCAGCTTCTCCCTCCGGTGATGCCGTGCCGGCACCGGAGCTACTACCGGCCGGGTTGCACCAATTTGAATCTGATCTTCCTTCAGCCATACCCAAATTAATCTTGGTTGGTTGGTTGATTATGTTTGGTTTGGATTGGAGTGGTGGGGTGAGATTTTATGAGCAAACATATGCTAGCTTACAGTTAACACCTACTTGCGAAAGTAATAATTAATTAACTAACAAGAATGTTAAAGTGCGGTCTAAAGTGATAAGTGTCAAGCTGTGGTTCGGTCAGATGATTGGTCTCTACTTCGTCTCAAACGGAATGAGAATCTTTATAGTATTATGACAAGTGACTCTTAATTGGTTTTGTCTAAGTGCTGCGCTTAATTAGTTCTTTTTTTCTTCCCTACAATCTAGAAGGTTTTGCTTTTAAATATTTCCCATCTACGTGACAAAGAAGTTTGTGACACACTCACACCACTAACCTAGCCACTTTATTTATAAATGGGTCAGGTTGGATTAAATCCTGCTATATATCAAGTCAACATTCAAGCACATCCATTAATCCAGCCTAACAAACACACAAGAATTAGTGCAGGATCTGAATGGCCAATAGTGAATTTGGCATTGTGTACTAATTAAACAACCTGCAATAGTCTAGTAGCTAGTTAATCGGGACTAGTCAAATTTATGAATTCTTAGGGGTTTTTTTTTGGCATTTATAATGTCAAATATGTTTTTATTTGTAATACGCATTTAATATTCTTCAAGTTCATTTAGTTTAATCATTTTTTTTCTTGTTAGGTCCGTCCCAACCCTAATATTAATAGGAGATGATGATGCAGGTGGCTTTCCAAATGCGGTATCTGAACTATAAAAAAAACAAATAAATAAAGGGTAATGAACACAAGCACAAGCACAAGCACAAGCATGCGCATGATGCAAGTGGGTTCGTGAGAGCATGTGCCTATTTGGAATGCATTACAACCTAATTTAATAAAAAGCTCATGAAAACCAATAATATGGTCCCCCCATCATAATTTTGAGAGCTTAATCTTTTTTTCGTGGAAGAAATTAAAGATTGCTAGTTAAGAACCACAACTCAATCAAAAAAATTAGAGTTCAAATTACTCGCTACTGTACCATGCTGACAGCGGTTATGATTCCTATTTAAAAACAAACACTTGTCTGAACAAAGTAGAATGCATGTTCTCCGTTTTTCTTTTCCCCTCTCACTTGAACATTTTTTGTTCCATCAAAATTTATAATTTCATATTTGTAGTCGAATCTATAAAAATGTGAAATCTATAAAAGAAGAATGCATGTTTGGTACAGACATAACTTTCCGCTCGTCTATTTGGTATCCATTAGTACCCTTACTTAAAATAGTAATGTCAATATATCATTGAAAAATATAAAAGAATTAATGCATCATGCATGGGTTACTATTTCGGGGACATCATATTTTGACACATGCAAAACGATTAAATTAATAACATGGTCACTTCAAGTTCCGAGTCGAATAATGAAATAAACTAACCTAAACACCTGTGCTTAATATATACCTACACCAAAGCATGTATAGAAGTACATAATCGGGTTTTATTCTAACAATATTCTTTCTAGGTATATAGAAACTAAATATTTCCATTTATGTGTATTTATGCTGATGAAACAAATAAACCCTAAACCTAAGTCATGTGAAGCTGGAAAAGGACAGCAGAACTTAAAAAAATATGGTAAATCTTTTATGTTCACATATATATAATATGAAAAGGCATTTTCATTAGCACAAACACCACTAATATAATGGAGATGTATCATATGAACTCATTACAGATATATTAATTGTCCATACAAATGTGTTTTTAAACAAATCTATGCATTTATCTCTATTTTCCTGCAACCAAGTTGATAAACATGCACTTATTATAATTTCCTAATGTAATCATGTTTGTTGCAGATAAAATCTCCAAACCGGTTCCAACTTTTATCTAATTATATTTGCCATCCTAATAGTCTTATTATCTTACTACAAACTACCAAGATTGAAGATTCTTATTAATTATCTTACTAGTTAGAGCGGATACCTATCTGGGGTTCGCAAGTCCAATGGCAATGTGCGTTAGGGGGTTTTGAGTGTAGTGCTAGATCGATGTCACCAAGTTGGACTACCCTACAACTTGTGATATTCCAATGCACGTTCTCATAACCGAAGTATTAGTTAAATAATTAGGGTTCGTAACTTTGGTTGGAGTTAGCAACATGTCATCGTTTTATGGGCTCTTTGCTTTAAATAAAATTTGAGGAATCAGCCGTGGAGATTTAATTATTGCTACTTTGTCGGTGCCATGTGTCTGTTGCTGATTGTCTAATAAGTAATGTAGTTTAGTATGTATTTTGTAATAAATAATATCCTATGTAGTGAGTACCTTTCAAACTAAATAATTCACAGCATTAAAAAAATACCTTTGATATTTTTATAATATTACTTAGCAACTCAAGTATATTCAACTTCATCATATGAAGTTGAGTTTATTCACCATGATGGAATCATAATCACCGTAAAATAAGTGTTTAAGTCGTAAATATGGTTCAAGACGAGGATACAATTAATTGAAATGTTGATTTGGAAGACACATACTGTGAAATTAACCCAAAAAATTACACAACACTCTAAAACCACAAATTCCCGGGTTTGGTTTATATGTCGGTTACTATTGGTTTCTTTGTATAATCTAGCGGTTTTCTATAATTTTCATTGTAATAAATTTATAAGTAATATATGGTAACTATTGTAATACCTACAAATATATTAATGAAAATATGTACTTGTACCTGCATTTAACTACACTATGTTCTTGCATCTTCTTTAGTTATGCATGAAACTTTTAAATGTAATTAATAATTAAATATAGTATTTCATGTGAGATTGCAAGATCAAACCAAATCCAATTAATCCTAAATTAATCTATGACACTGACAAAACTCAGATATCAAAGGCGCATTAATGGGCTTACTCCATTTACATCATAATGACTGGACCGATATAAATGAGATTACATTTGATGATCTCTAGTCATGTATTAACAATGTTTATTTAACAATGTTTTTGGGCCTCATCCTAAAGTCTCATAATTAAATATTTTGGGCCTAATCATAAAGTCAGAATATTTTTTTATTATTCGGCCTCGTTAAAATATTAACATGGTCCCACAACCATGGCTGCTCATGTAAAGTGGGCCCACTTCGGAGGTCGGACAATTGGTGGCCCAACATTTGATCGGTCAAATTTCTCATTTTATTTTTGGCATCTTCCTTGTGTTTATTTGTTTGTTATATCTGAAAGGGAAAAAAAAGTCACGCGTAAAACACATTTTGCTGTAAATTCAGGTATTTCTTTAAGAAATTAATCTCTTATGATCTTATTTGTTTAAATAAAAAAAGAGTATTTGTTTACAAATATAAAAACCTGAGGTGATTTCCCGTTGTTTGGGTGAAGTAAACCATGGTTTATATTATGTAATATAAGATTACTTCCCATGGTTTACATATACAAGAGTTTCTCGAAAAAGTTGTTGCTTATTACATTCTGATTTATTTGGAGTAATATATTCCGTACCGAACCGTACTACGATTGGGGGTGAGCAAAATTTGGTCTGGTCTGGTCTTCGGTCTTCTCCGGTTCGTTCCAGTCAAAGACTGAAATTTTAAAAGTTAAATTCGAGTTTTGGACCGAACCGGACCGATCTCGCTTGGCGCCGCACTATGCTCTGTTTCCACAAATGAGAGTTTTCGGTGGAAACACTACACTTGGCTATGTGATCATGACAGGACTCGAGCTCCCCTTAAAAAAGGAATAAGATGTGACCGTATGACGCGAGAATACCGACTGAACGGGAAATGCTTGACGAAGTCAAATATGCATTCATGGAACCTTGAAGAGGGACATTAAGAGGCAGGCCTTAAGCTCAACTGAGAAGGTTTTCACCGAATTTATTCGGTCCGGTCCTTCTGAAAAGTTCGGTCTTCAGTCTGATCCGGGACCGAAGCTCACCCCTAACCACGATCATACCCCCCATTTTCCGTGAGATGGGAAGTAACGTTGGCTTGGAAGAAGAAAATGAAATATGAACGACCTTCAGAGGTGGAATATTTGGTTCTTCCTATTTGACCAGAAACTGATCGATCTAGCCATTATATATATATTGAACCCAAAGATTCTACTTCTGAAGGTTGTTCGTCGTGTGTGTGTGTATATATATATATATAGTCGTCCTCTAGTGGGCTCAGAGACTCATCTTATTTAGTTTAAGTGTCATGCAATCTCACTATTAGATCTTATTTACGGTTAATCTCATCTTTTATTAGCATAATCGTTTTCCTATTAATCTACCTTACAATTTTCAGATGAGTGATGAATATGATTGGGGATTAAAATAAGAAATTAAGCTTTGGTCTCACTAGATAATTCATATATATATATATATATATATATATATATATATATATATATATATATATATAGTCAAGTTCTAGTGACTCGATAGCTTATCTTATTTAGTTTAAGCTCCCTACAATCTCACCATTGGATCTTATTTACGGTTAATCTCACTTTTAATTAACATAACTATTTTTTTCTTAATCTACCTTACAATTTCAAATGTGTGGTTGATATGATGTGGACTTAAAATAAAAAATTAAGTCCCGAACTCACTAGATAATATATATATATATATATATATATATATATATATATCAAAGTTAAATTTCAACGTCAAACTCCACCTCACCACAATAACTTAAATAATTCGAACTTGAAAGTTGAAACCAGAGGATTTGTGTTCTGTTTGTTATTCAGGTTATTTCTCTTTTTTTAAGGAATAAATGGTTGAAAAATGAATAAGTAATATATGTGTGTGTATGTGAAAAACTTTCTTTTTGTAGGTTGGTAAGAAAAAACTAACTTGGAAAAGTCCAGGGCGTTTGTATGAGATTGCCCAAAGGAATTCATGATTAAGAAGGTCAATTCGTAGACATACCAACTACTTGTAGAAGTGTCATGATCACATGACAATAATATATTATGGAATAAAAGAAATTATGAACCATGATTGGATCATTGAACCTTCGTCCAATTTGATGTCATCCCTACATGTTTTAAGGTTCATTTGTAGTTTTTATTTTGAATCATTTTCCTTACATGATACTAGGGAAATTCTTGACATGTAATCATATTTATTTCCTATATATAATGTTATTTGAAATAATTCATGAACCATATGTCTTGTTTATTTGTTACAGTTATTAGGTCTTACCAATTATATCCAATTGCCATCTAGTGAGAATTGTTCTCCTAACAAATTACAAGTTGAATACGTTGACTATAACAAGTCAAATGGCCATTGTTATCGAGTTTTCATGTCATAATTAATTTAGTATAAGTTATTATGTGTGACGCAATTATCTTGTATAGCCCTTGTATAATTTCCTGAGTGAAGATGTGATGATGTATCAATAGTACATTGTAGCCAAGTGTGGCAAAATCAACATAAATGGTAAGCCGAAGGATAATCTTTAAGAGGTTGAAGATCGGATAATTCATTCAAAAGGGTTCTTAACTTTAAAATTATCGGGTCAACTTGAAGAAGATCTCTCAACACACTCGTCAATTGACTGCTTGATCAAACTGTATCTCTAATCTTATCTTCTTACCCCCAACAGTTATTATCGTTTGTCGTAAACTAATAAATAAAAAATCATATTTTTGTCAAAATAATTGAAAAAATGACTTATTAGGAGGGATATTTAAGAAGTTAAGTGGAAAGAGTTTAGAAGAGCATATAATCAATCCACACCTCTTCGTTCACAAATCTCATATAATCATTCAATCTCTCCTCCCTGACCCTGTTGAGAAGTGAAAGACTTGTTTTTGTTTTTGTTTTTCATCTCTCTTCTTTTCTTTTACTCTCTGTTCCGCCCATCTCTGCCACGAATTGCTCACCTTCGGACCCACGAAGCATAAAAGCTTCTCCTCCCGACCCGAAGCCGAAGGCAACACCTTCACGCACACATCTCCCCCTCCATGTAGACGTTGGTATGTCCTTTTTCCGCTTTTTCTTTGGTACTTTTTTCGCGTATCTCGACTTATGGTTGGTATGGAGAGGTTTGGATCGGTACCCATTTCCCAAGTTGTCTCCTTTTGGACGTCCAACGCATGCCCACATCGAATGCTTCTTGTTTGGTGTTGATTGTGTATCTTGGGTGTGTTGTTTGGTGCTGGGATTTGATCGATCAGGTGGGGGTGTCGGTGGGAGTGGGGATGAGGCTGTGTTTGTGGGGGTGGAGAGGAGAAAGATTGCTTCTTGCTGTGGGAATGCTTGTTCGGTTCGTTTCTCCTCTCTTGGTTTCGTCGTCGTGTCATGTGTTTGCTGTTTCTTTTTCTTTTTTGGCTTACAGGATTTTCTTCTCTGGTTGATTTGAGTCTGTTTGGTTGTTAGTCATATTTTTTTCAGTTGTTAGTTGGCCCTTAGACCACCGTAAATAATTTGTTTCAATTTCGTTTTTTTGTTGTTATCTTTTGTTGATTTTATGGTTATTAGATTTTAAGTGTTGTAGTTAACTTTGTTGGATTAATTGTTGTAGTAGTAAAAGGATATTCGTTAATATCTTTTATTTTGTGCGGAAGAAATTAGATAGCAATTGAATCGTTCTGATAGTAATGAAATGTTTGAGTTTGTTTGATTCAGTAAAGGTGTTGTTTTTGCTGAGGTTTTTATGTGTATTTTCCCAGTTTCATGAGGACTGTGACTATAAGATATTTAGAAGAGTATGGCACTACACCCAATAAAACTTTAATCTGTAAGATCATTGAGTGTCTAGAGGTTAATGCAGAAATACCAATAAAACTTTAATCTGTAAGATCTGATGTGTGTCATAGTTGATGAGGTCTGTGAATGATTTAGTCAACTCTGAAAAATTAGTCAACCCTGATGTTATGTAGCTTTCCACTTTAAACCATTATGGTGATTATTTTGTCTAGACAGCTTGTTGTAACACAATGACACATTAGTCACTGTCGATTGATGTTGTTTGATAATAGTAATTTTGGCTTGTAAATTTTAAAATATTAGCATGATAACTAAATAGTGATAATCATAGCTGAAATTAATTATGATACTACATTTAGTTTTATAGATACGTCTGTTGTGATGTTCGATGATACTTGGAAATTGCTACTTGGTGGATCAAAGACCTTAAATTATTTCATTCATCACCTTGGCTGTGTTCATATGCGTTATGAATGTGAAACCTTCTGAATTTATGCATATTTTTGCACTTCCAAATTTCATAACTTAGAGATTTCTTGTTCTCAGATTGTCTTCAATGCAACTTGTGTGTCTAGCAAACTGGTGGTTCTAATGGATCAAGTCGAAGAAAACAAAGACAACGGTTGTGTTGGAGAACCATCTCCCAATCATTTTCTTGCGGTGGACTTTGCTGGAGAGGCGAATAATGATGGGATTGATGGCGAACCATCAAATCGTCCTCGAGTTGGAGACGAGTACCAAGTAGAATTGCCATCAGTACAAACAGAGGTGGAGTGCTCACAGGCCTCACAGAAAACAAATGATTCTGATGAAACTGCTGGAGTTCGTTGTATTGATTTTAAAGAGCTGCCTGTCCCGATTTCGTGGATTTCTAATGGTGTTGGTAGCACTAAAGATGGGCGAAAAATTCCCGTGGCAGGTTCAGACAGTGTCTCATGGACTGATACTGAAATAGATAATTTTCTCCTGGGTCTGTACATTTTTGGGAAAAATCTTGTCCGCGTCAAGGATTTCGTGGAGAGCAAAAGCATGGGCGATGTTCTCTCCTTCTATTATGGGAAGTTTTATAAGTCCAGTTTGTACCGAAGATGGTCAGACTGCCGAAAGAGCAAAAGTGTAAAATGCATATATGGGCAACGTATTTTCACCAACTGGAGGCAACAAGAACTTCTATCCCGATTGCTTCCAGATATATCACTGGAAAACCAAAGCACATTGTTGAAGGTATTGTCTTTACATGCATTCTTTTATTCTATTTAGCAACTTGCTATCTTAGTTTGTCATTGTAATGCTTCAATAGAAGTCAAATAATTGTGGACACAAATTTTCTTTGATCAACAAAAGTGTAAAATTTTGGGGGATTATGGAGTACAATCTATTTCTGCCATTCTTTAATCCAAATGATAGAGAAGAACCAGGGCAGAATTTCATTTTAGTCGTAATATAGAATTTTTTGGTCGTAATAATCTGAATGTGATTTGGTTTGTGACATAGAATTTTCTTTTTCCATTTGATTATTTCTTAGGTTACAAGGGCGTTTAACGAGAAAGCAACTTCTTTCGAAGATTTCATTTTTAAATTGAAGGACATTGTAGGAATGAAAGCATTTGTTGAAGCTATGGCAATTGGGAAAGGAAAGTGTGATCTTACCGGCATTGCCTCTGATCATGTCAGAGGACACCAACCTCTCTCCATACATTCCGAAGTACCTTCCGGTAAAGCATGCTCTTCTCTCACTTCGGGAGAGATCATCAAATTCTTGACTGGGAATTTCAGATTAAGCAAGACACGCTCAAATGATCTCTTTTGGGAAGCAGTTTGGCCTCGTCTTCTTGCAAAAGGGTGGCACTCGGAGCAGCCTAATGACCACAGCTATGCTAGTTCTCAGCATAACTTGGTTTTCCTAGTTCCTGGCATCAAAAAGTTCTCAAGAAGCAAGCTTGTGAAAGGTGAACATTACTTTGATTCTGTGAGTGATGTCCTAGGTAAGGTGGCTTCGGACCCACAAATACTTGAGCTGAATTATGATGGAAACAAAGTGGCCATGGTTGACAAGGATGATAGTGAATCTGAATCAAATAGTGTAATGAGTCGAGATGGTCAAGCCGATCAGCACCACCCTAGCTATCTTCGGCCACAACTGCCGAATCACACATCCAATCTAATGAAGTTTACAGTTGTTGACACAAGTTTGGTTCTTGGAGATGCACGGTTCAAGGTAAGAGAGCTTCGGAGTTTGCCTTTGGAAAATGCTCGTGATTTTGTTTGTCCTAACTCGTCAGATGAAATGGGCATCAATAGTTCCTCAGAATTCCGTGACTCAGATGATGCATCACAAACCCTTCAGGAGGAAGCCCATCGGATAAAGTCGGACAACAAGAAAGGGGTAAGAAATACAAAATACTTGGACCACCAAAGGCAATCATATCCCTCATCTAGCAGTCTTACCCCGAAGAAGAAGAAACCAAAACATGAAGTGAATGGACATTACCCTTACCATCAAAACGAGCACGGGATAACCGGCAGAAAACATGAACGTGATCATAAGGAAAATCTCTTCAAGTCAAACCACTCATCCACCACATCCAAGCATCAAAAATTGAGTGCATGTAATCATTCAAAGAGTGCTTGCCATAATAACTTCATTTCGAGAGGACATTGTCCAAAGAAGGAGGCTAACTGCCAACCAAATAGACTTCAAGTCGGTGCAACATTAGCTAAAGAAAGTGGGAGTAGTAAAGGTAGTCCTAATGGAAGTGGCCGGTGTGCCGTTACTGATAACAAAGTGAGCTTAGACACTGTTGACGGTGCCGTAAGAAGTGCTGAAAAGCCCAAGAAAAGAGCCTTGATTGATTTAAATGAACCTCAGTTTCCAGAAGATTTTGGCATCTCTACATTGATCAGTGCAGTAATTGACAAACATGACTGTTCAAAAGAGGAGAGAAAGCCACTACCCGAGCTGCGTACGCAATGTCCCCATAGCCCTGAAAAGATGAAACAAAAGGAGGATGTAGACGTACCATTGCACACTGGAACTCGGCGTTCTGCTGAAGATTCACAAGGACTCGGGGTCTCTAAGCCGATGCATGTTGAACCACAAGTTGGAGGGAACGGGAGGAGGCAAAGCACAAGAAGCCGACCTTTAACGACAAAAGCTTTGGAAGCACTTGAATCCAAATTACAGACCACACAACAGAGGGGTAGATCGTCCAGAGGTCCTTTGTTTGCCACATCCAAGTCCACACGTTCTTCGCACAAGATTGCTAAGGCATCAGCATCTGCTGCAACTAGGAACAACGGTAATGTCATTTCAGAGGTCTCGGATTCCAGGGCTGGTGGAACTGATGAAGAGTTCAGTAGTAATGTGAATAATACCAGTTTTCTTGGAAAGTCTGACGCCAGTCAAGATGTCAACCAGTTCGCCCACAATTTTCTCGGTATGCCTTGAATTTCTGATTGAGGTGGAATGGCATAAGTTATTTCATCTGCAAAAAGGGGTGATCGGGTCAGCTTGAATGTCATAGAAAACTGTGGTCTTCGTGACCGGAGTTCGTTCCTCTATTGATTGCAAGCCAACCTCCTTCGGTGGAGGAAAGAAATTCTTAGAATCCATGATTTCGACAACAGTGAAGGTTGTAGTTGTATCCTGATGAAGAGAATGTGTTTCTCTTTTCTGTTTTTGTTCTTCCAATTGTGAGCTTTGAAGTCCGCCGAGAATCGGCCATCAAATGTTTATAGGAGGGACTGTATGATATTGATAGATTCTTGTTTTAAAGTTTTGATTCAAATAATATGATGATCAAATCTTTTACTTCTTCTCCTTGAAATGCTTTCTCTGGGTGCATGTGAAGAGACATTGGATTCTATATTTTGTTAGTAATGGTGAGTGTTGAAAGGTGTTGTTCATCCAACTCCAAGGTTGGGGGTTTGCAAAAGTGGACTGAAAGTGATATCCAGTAGGAGCAAGGAATTCTCCCCTTCAAACTGAAGACTTTAGTTGCTTTTGTTACATTGGTGCAACAGTTCATGGTAGGCCATAAAGAAAGAATTTTGCATATACATCCTCCACTTTGATTATGTCAATATCATTCAGTTCTAGTATCATCATTTATTATACATTCTAATGTGATTCCATTATTTTGAATGTACCTTCCATTTAACTGAGTGAAATAATTCAGACAGATAAGATGATGTATTAGTATCAACATAAGTATGTCAAAGAATATCAGTATCTATATCTATATTATTGGAGGAAAGAAAGAAGGGTATATATTGATATTATTGGAGGGTATTAGTGATAATAGCTTGTGTTGGAGAATTTTATGAAAATATGATTAAAAAGAAGGTTATAAATGCAAATATTGCGTAATGCACAATTACTGGGTAACTCACACCGAATACAAACTTGGCCTATTAGCTCAGTTGGTTAGAGCGTAGTGTTTAATGTTGGAGTCAGTTTATCAATTCATGAATCTTAGAAGTAAGGGTGAAAGCGAAACGGATAAGAAGCGAATGTATTTGTATTCGAATTTGTTTTTTTACTTATATTCGAATCCGATCAGATTTACAAGGAAATGATCTGAATTCGTATCTGAATCAAGTTCAAAATCCATTCCGAATTAGGATATCTGAATTTGTTAAAAAATCTGAATAGACTTGAAAATATTTTTTGATTGAACCTCGTTTCAGGTAATACTATTGAACATAAGATAATTTAATTTATATATGCTTCATATATTATTTTTATTTATACGTGCATATAAAATACGAAACGGATATTATTCAAATAAGATGTACTGATATCTATATTTGTTTCGTTTTTTTCCAGATATTTATATTCGAATACAAATTCGGTTGTGATTTTTTTTCCTCAGATAAATCTTTTAATTTTGAATACGGAGTCGGTCGGATTTACGAATTTCGAAGTGAGGTATGAAAGTTTCACCCTTACTTAGAAGTGAGGTACGAAAGGTCTTTACCTAAAAGCAAAGTCCTATTGGACAACTTGCTCCTTTGCTGTCTTTTTTTTTTCCTGATTGAAATTTAAATAGTATGACGTGTATGCTGTGCTGCCCATGCCCAGTAAGCTTGATTAAAATGGAGTTTGTTTACAACCCACCAACTACTAATTTTACGAGTGAAAATGGGTTTACTTCTCTTTTATGTGACATTAATCTCATGCAATCCAAATGAAATTTCCGTAAACATCTTTAGTTTGGATTTTTTATTTGTTTTCCGAAAGCGATAGAAAATAAGCTACAAAAAAGAGAGTCATTTAGACATTCAGGAGAATTCACACTAAAGGCGTGATCGGTCGAATAAAATGACAGGAAGTCTAGAATTTCAGTTACATGACTTGCCTTTATTTTAAAATTTAAGTGGTGGAACTCATTGCATTAATTCACAAAAAGTAAAGCCAAATAATTCTAATAGGAGTTTTTCAATTAAAGTGTTTTTAAATTTTTCTCTTAACCTAGTTACACCCTGATTCTCATTGACCTTGTCAAGATATAATTGGTTCGTAGAAAAAATTAATTAAGATGTGATTGATTTGCAGAAAAACTTAAAAACTAAAGCGTGCTTTACGCGTGTTTATCACTTATTTTCCAAGAGAAAAACCATAGCACCTAAATCACCAAACGTTTAGTTGTTAGAAAGTAAGTGGCGGCACAAATTGCAAAGTCTTGGAGTGAGGACAAATGGACTTGTCGTTGCTTCAAAGTGATCAAATCACAACACAACTTTGCCTAAGTTTTTGCTTAATATATATTCATTGGTTGGTTTAATGGGTTTGCTACCAATGCAACATGTCGAATTTCAAGAGACATGTCTTCTTCCTGTTGATTTTTGTTCTTTTGGCATGCCTTGGATGGACAAGGTCCCTTATGGTTTCATCTCTACGTGAGATTGAAGTGGATCAAAATACAATTTTCAGGGCTCGTGATAGGTATTTATTTAATTATTACTCTTTTTTCTTTCACTGTTTTATGGTGCATGTAATAAGTGACCATAGTGAATTTACATCGTGAGAACTTAAAAGTAATCCAAGTTTCAATTTAAATTGTTTTAAATCCAAGTTAACAAAGTTTCTGTCCAGGTAAGACCAGTTTTGGCTGTATTAAAAACCCAAGTTTTGAGTTTTTATGTATCATGAGAATTCAAGAAGTTATAATTATGATGGAGAGGAGAGAAAGCTTTACATTTGAATACACATGAAGTTGCACAGTATGCTATTTTTATATCGAATGTGTGCCAGTGTTATACCGTTTGATTTATTGATTAATATGTCATAATTTTCTTAAGTAACACATATTAATTGTTTAGGTTGTATGACTTCTTGGATGGAGAGGAGTGGAGTATGGTTGAAAAGAAAGGGAACCAATTCATGCTCAACGACCAACCATTTTATGTGAATGGCTTCAACACCTATTGGCTTATGATCCTTGCAGTTGATCAATCCACAAGACCAAAGGTTACTGATGTTCTCCAAAACGCCTCTTCTCTCGGTCTCACCGTGTGTCGGACTTGGGCGTTCAACGATGGCGGTTGGAGAGCACTCCAAACGTCCCCTTCCGTTTATGATGAAGAAGTTTTCAAGGTACGTTAGACGATACAATCACATATTTGTTTGAGTTTTTTAAGATTTAATTTCTATCCTATATATATATATATATATATATATATATATATATATATATATATATATATATATATATAGTGAAAAACCTTTAAAGGTCCGAGCTACGTACCAAATTAAGATCAATCAACCGAGAGAAAACCCGAGAAACTATGTTGCGTACATATATATACCTTTCGTGTAGCCCATTATTTGGTTAAGAATGATATATTTTTTTCTTCTTGCTTTTAGGGTTTGGATTTTGTGGTAAGTGAAGCAAGGAAGCACAAGATTAGGCTAATAATGTCATTAGTGAACAATTGGGATAGTTTTGGTGGGAAATCCCAGTATGTGAGTTGGGGGAAAGCTGCTGGGCTTAATCTAACTTCAAATGACGACTTCTTCTCTCATCCAACCCTCAAAGATTACTACAAAAATCATGTCAAGGTAATTAAAGAAAAGAAGCTCTTGTGATCATGCATATATAATTTTGAATATCATTAATTAACTCTTGTAAAATTATGTTAATGCATCAGACAGTTCTGAATAGAGTGAATACAATCACAAACGTGAGATACAAAGATGATCCAACAATCTTTGCTTGGGAACTCATGAATGAGCCACAATGCCCATCAGATCCTTCTGGTGACAAACTGCAGGTTTACCAATTTATTTTCTTCTTCTAATCTAAGTTTTCCTACTTTTTTTGATCCCACCTTTGAAACACTTTCATTTGTCAACCTTTTTAAAGCTTTGCCTTTTAATATATTTTGTCACAACCAACCATCAGATGTAACTACACACAGTGATAATTTACATTTTTGTAGTGTTCTTTACGTGTGATGTTGGTATATATAGATGTGAAAGAGAAAGGGTTTCTTAAAAATCCCTTCAGAATCTTATGTTTACTGCTATATTTTTCTTTCATTTGTCAAATTTCCTCATTCTATAGTAAATTCACCTTATTTGTATCTCGATAAATCACAAAAACAAACTACATTTCCACTAAATACTACTAATGGCAATTTATAAGTTTTCTATACTTGTTTCCAAACTCTGATCACTGAGACGGTCTTTTTGTTTTGTAACCTAAAGGAGCTAAATTGATAGGCACTAAATACGTATAGGAGACTTCATTACGAATTTCCATGACATAAATTTCTGATGAAATTAACTGTTGAATAAATTCAATTGATCACCTTAGAGTTACTTCAACTAAAGATTGTTGCACGTTTGAATGAAACACCAAAGCTATCTTTTTTCTTTAAGATTTATGTGCTTACGTTTGTTTCCTTAGTATAATACTATCTATACATTATATATATAAAAAACTTATTTAGTTTTGTGCATGCATGCGTATTAATGTGAACCTGAAAGGCATGGATAGAAGAAATGGCCATTCACGTGAAGTCAATTGATCGAAAACACCTCCTGGAGATTGGACTCGAAGGCTTCTATGGACCATCAACTCCCCAACGACTAGGCTTAAACCCCAATACTTTCGCTTCCCAAGTTGGAGCCGATTTCTTTCGTAACCATCAAGCTTTTGGGGTCGACTTTGCATCTGTTCACATCTATCCAGACTCATGGTAACAACAGCTTTCAGTTTTTCAGCAAACCATTAATCACCACATTATTAATCAATATTCTTGTTCATTGTGTAGGATATCGAGCACCATATCGGATTCACACCTAAGCTTCACAAAAACATGGATGCAAGCCCACATCACCGATTCAGAGGCCAATCTTTCAATGCCAGTCCTCTTCACAGAATTCGGCGTGTCCTCGAAGGATGTCGGCTTCAACTCCTCCTTCAGAGCAACTTTCATGAATGTCGTGTACTCTACTTTGCTAGGGTCATGTCAACAAGGAGGCGGTGGTGGAGGTGCCCTTTTGTGGCAGCTAATGCCAGAGGGCGCCGAGTACATGGACGACGGATATGGGGTTGTGGCGACAGAAAATGGGAAAACTACGACGGAAAAAGTGTTGGCTTTGCAATCTTTGAGGATGGGATTGTTTAATTCCAAGTGCGAGTGGAGGTGTAGGTGGAGATGCAAGAAGAAGAGGACTAATACTGGTGCATTTGATGTGGACTCGTTATTAAGAATTTATGATAATGAACTCTAATCATGATGGTTACGATAATGATAAGAATGAGGTACATATGTACTAATAAAACTTGTATGACTCGTCATGTGTTTAGAATTTAATAATTTATAGCTCCACACATTGTAATTATTTTCTGACCATATTTTTCAATTCTAGCCCTATATAAATATTCACGGTATTTGTATCCTATCTTCTTCTTCTTCTTTTGTGATATATAAGTTGTATCCTATCTCTTGAATAAGTTAAAGGAATTGGCCGAAGGAGTTTATAATTTTGCTAGAACCTAGAAAGAGGGTTTAATATGAATTTTAATAATTTTTGCTTATTTAGTTGGCCCACGTGAGAAATTCTTGGTAGAGGTGGTTTTCGAACTCACGTGTTTGAAGAGCTTTGCTTAAAAGTACTCCTAAAATTACAATATTTGAATAACCATACAGACTTTAATATTGTCTTATGTTCCCTGTAGTCCCCCACTATACTTCAACAATTCTTCGTAGATACTAGAGATGAGTAGTTTATTTGATCATAACATGTATTGATTACTACATATTTAGAAGGGGGCAGTGAATTTTGATAGTAAAAGACCATTACATATGCAAAATATTATAAATATGAGCGATAATGGTGAGCATTTTTTTATATATTATTAACAAGAAGATATTTGTTTACTTGAGTCATACACCTATTCAGAAGTATTTAAGGTTAAATCTATTAATGTTTAATTGTTCAATTTTATAAAATTTTAATTCGTAAATAACGTCTAAATCTCAACCCAACAACTAGAGATTTGAGAGTCATGCAAAAAGTACCAAAATCGACTTAACAAAAATACCAAGGGCTGAAACACAAAGAAAGTGTATTTTTGTAATTTTGTTTATCCGAAACTGAAAGAAAGAAGCGGAGTTTGGTCGTGTGTCCGTCCCGGGAAAAGCTCCAAAATCGCGGAATCCGGCGTCGACCCAAAACCCGGTAATTCCAAATTCAAGCTAGAACCCGTAAAAATCTTGCCTTTCCCTGATTTCTCGAAAAAGGGTTTGCCTTTTTGTCGGTAAAGCTCCTCCTATCTTTGGGGATTTCCGTTTCGGTCGGTTTTGGCTCTACCTTTTCAAGCCTAGGGCTCGTCCTTCAAAATCCCCTTCTTCTTCTTCTTTTTGTTTTGTGGTGAAATTGTTGTTGGAATTGTGAATTTTCTGGTTTGGTGGTGATCGAATGAAGTGGGGCTTCCATTGGTCGATGAATTTTGTTACCGAAGATAGGTATCATGATTTTTTTCTTCTAAAATAGTTGATTTTACTTTGTGATATTTCAAAGTTAAAGTCAAAAGGTATGATTTTGGTTTCTTCTACGATTTTGAAAGATTACGGGATATGAAAGGTTAAATGATGTCTCCAGTGTTTTGATTTCAAAAGTCGAAACCTGTAGGTGTATTCAAGTTGCATTTTGTGTCTGTGGATTGTGCAGCTGAAATTTGAAGCCGTGATGTCTGATCGCAGTCCGCAAGTGATTCGTGATTGTACTTCATCATATATAGGCTGGCATAACAGAAAATGTAACCAATATAAACCAGCCCTATGTCTCATGGTGGTTATATTTTTCAACAACTTGTGACAATAATGGTTTTTGTCACACTAGTGGTGATGATTTCGAGTGTTTTTGCCTTGAAAATCAGCTTGACTTTTTATATGGTGTAATGCTATGTTTTCGTTGATCTCTTGAATGTGACCTCATTTCCATTGCATGGTACTTGCTTGCCAAACTGTACTGAATAATTGTTTGTTGCCAACTACTATGCAGGAAATCATCTGAAGTAGTGGTTTCACTCTGACTACCTACAAACTGTGTTGCAGCTCGCACCTCATATTTCCAGCTCGATGTCATGTTTCAGCGATCACAAGCTCTTGATTTCTTCAGGTTTTCTTCAAATAAGACTAAGTGAACCACTTGGTTGTTGAGGTTGACATTGGTGAATACCGATCAGGAGAACAAAAAAAAGTTGACGTCGGTGAAGGCACACACAAAAAAAGAGAACTTGGCTTATTAGCGAATTTCGTGCTTTGGCCGTCCACTTTATTGGGAAGATGAGAGCTTCAAAATCTAGATGTGTTTTGCTAGTCCTGTTTGGATTTATGTTGCTGCATGGGTATGCCTATGCAGGATCTCAGGCTGATATCATACACAAGATACAAAAGCCTCCTCACAAAAACTTGGGAAGCACCATTGCTGGTGATACCATAATTGAGAATGATCTCCATTCTTCTGAGAGCGTTTATCATGATTTTGATCAAAGAAAACCAGAGTATACTAGAGTTTCAGTTGTCACGGTTGTCTGGTTTACTCTTGCAATGGCTGTGGCCACAGGGTTGGGAGCTGTTCCATTTTTCTTTGTGGAATTAGAACCGCAATGGGCAGGTATATGCAATGGCTTGGCTGGTGGGGTGATGTTGGCAGCAAGTTTTGATCTCGTACAGGAAGGGCAGACCACCAATGGTGGTGAGGGCTGGGTGGTTTTTGGGATCTTGGCTGGAGGAGTTTTCATTTGGCTATGTAAGAAGGTCAGTAACTCAAAACTCTACCTGCTATCTGCTTTTCCTTGATTAGGATTTGTAAATGTTTTAAGGTTTCATACTTTTTTATGTTAGGCTTGATGATATATTAAAACTTTGGGAAAAAAGGAATTAGATGCATTACTGAAAAGATTTTTGGATGTTTCAGGTTCCATATTTCACTCTCATGCTTCTAATGGATTGCGGGACTCAATTTAATTTATTTGCTTTACGTATTCTTGCTTGCACAGTTGTAGTATACCATTTTGTTTTTTCAGTGATTCATTGATTCACTTGCTCAACATTAAGTGTATGGAGACTAACTTCGTCATCTTAACAAATGCAGTACCTTGAAAAATATGGAGAAGTAAGTATGTTGGACATAAAAGGTGCTGATGCAAGTAAGGTCATTCTTGTGGTTGGTATCATGACTCTTCACTCTTTTGGGGAGGGAGCCGGGGTCGGAGTATCTTTTGCTGGTTCGAAAGGACTTTCCCAAGGCCTGCTGGTCACCTTGGCCATAGGGGTGCACAACATACCCGAAGGTTTGGCTGTGAGTATGCTTCTTGCATCAAGAGGGGTTTCCCCGCAGAAAGCAATGTTGTGGAGTGTGATTACATCTTTACCTCAGGTAAAACAAATTACTTACATGTTTTCCACATTAGTAATCTGAAATTTTTGACAAAATGATTTGTCTGCTCAGAACTGAGCTACTTGATATGTTTTACCTTTTGGATTGATTGTTCTCAAAGGTTCTAATACTTTATAGTTTGTCTTCAGCCCATTGTAGCTGTTCCTTCATTCCTTTGTGCGGATGCTTTCCAAAAGTTTCTACCTTTCTGTACGGGCTTTGCTGCTGGATGTATGATTTGGATTGTGATTGCTGAGGTCTTTCCTGACGCTTTTAAGGTAAAAACTATACCAATTTATGTTTGTTTGATACTTCGAAGTTCAAAATGACCCCTTTGAGGACCTGAGGTCGCGACAGTACTAGTGTGGAAGGAAGAACCACCAATTAGTTACTTAAATGTACTCATATACACATCACAGACGGATTACTCTACATGTGCAATATTTTGGTAACATTTTGCTTTTTTTATTCATGAAAATGACTTTAGTTTGTCAGATATCCTCTTAAGACAGCAACTTTTAGTAAGGTGTCTTCATTAATTTTATTGCCGAGCACATTCTTCTATTTAGAGGGAATACTAAACATCATTTGACTTTCAGGAAGCTTCTCCTTCCAATGTTGCATCTTCTGCCACAATGGCTGTGGGATTAATGGAAACCCTTAGCACAGTGCTTCAGATATTTGACGCCAGTCATAGGTTGTTAGTCTTGACCTCTGATTCCTTGTGTTTGTATTATTGAATTGTTGTTTCATGTCTAAGTTTTTGTTTCAATTATTTTACGTCTGAAATTTCAGCTCAGGGAATGGCTCCGGTTTCTTTGTATCATTGTTGTTTGGACTTGGACCTCTTCTTGGTGGCATTGTCCTTGTCACGTTTGCCCTTACATTCTGCCTTCAGCACGCCCTCCTATCTGGTGTAGCCTCTGGCATCGCATTTGTGCTTGCTGCATGGAGGCCTTTACAGTTACTGTTGTCCTTCAAAATGGGCTTCTTCACTCTTTTGTTTATTCTTGCATCTGGTGTTGCTTTCTCTCACATATTCACAAATAGCATCTTGAAAGTCACGCGGCACAAGAAAGCTTCAATCACTGATCTTCCATCATCGTTGAGTCATTCCCTGAGTGCTCTTACTCTTCAAGCTTTTCTCGCATGTGGTGCCATCTCACTGCATGCGTTGGCGGAGGGACTTGCGCTGGGAGTTGCTGCCCCTAAAGCGTATGGTCTCGGTCGTCATATGGTCCTTCCGGTCTCTCTTCACGGGCTTCCTCGTGGTGCAGCTGTTGCAAGCTGCATATACGGCTCAACAGATAGCTGGAGGGGTGCACTAGCCGCTGCTGCCTTGACTGGTCTTGCTGGGCCTACTGCCGCCATTGGGGCCATACTTGCAGGTATAGACTATAGTGGTCTGGACTACTGGATGGTGTTTGCTTGTGGAACATTGCTTCCAAGCTTCTCGACTATCTTTAGTCGCGCATTAAGGTTGGAAGCGGCAAAGAGCGTTTACGGGCTCATGATGGGTCTGGCGTTTTCCACATTGTGTTTAGCATCCACCAAACTGGTCTGCCTGCACACCCCTTACTGCAATTCAGCACCAGAAGCCGTCACCTAAACTATTTGTTGACCGATATCTGCTAATCCTCAGCCGACGGCTTCTGGTCGTTGCTCTTACCTTACTAACAATAAATGTTACTCGGGGGAATTGGACACATCATAGGGGGTGTTATGTTTATGCTTGGGAGATGTAAAAATGGTACAACTAACAATGACAATATAGTTGCATTCTCAATTAAGCTCGTAGGCTATGGTGCTCCTGAGATGTTATTTTGATTGTATTGGAAGATGTAGTTCTTGTATCAGTTTGATTCAAATTTCATCTTTATTTTTTGTTTATGTATTACTTGTTCTGTTCATATGTGGTAATCATGCTTCTACTTGTTATGAATGATATGTTATCGACCCCAAACCATTTCGTCATTTGTATTTTGTTGTTTATTGGCACATCCATAACAACGTCGAGAAAAAGAAAAAAAAGCCACACTAAAAGAATATGACATATTTATTATTACCATGGCGTTACGCAAACAATAGGGGGATTTTCGACATCAACACAACATCATAACAACAAATAATTTTACATTAATAACAAACAAATCATCAAACCAAATAACACCAGTTGTTCACTCTTAAGCACTACTGTGTTGTGTCTTCTTGTCTTCAACAGCTTCATGACATGCATCTATATTCTCAGAAATGGTGGCATCACCATTTGAAACTTGTGGAGATGGTACAGTAGGCACTTCTTGAGGAGGAAGTGAAGAGGGCTGTGGAGAGGGTAAGGTTGACGTTGACGTTTGTTGGGACGGAACAGTAGGAGAAGGTGATCTTGGTGTTGCAGGGGTTGAAAGAGTGGTTACTTGCATAGGGTAGACTTCAGTTACCTCTTCACTACCCTCGTCGAAGTAGACAACATCCTGCATGGTTAGCTGATGGTACTCCACTATTTCCCTTAGGAATCGGTTCTCGCGAGCGTACACGGAGTTTTCATGCGCCAACCGGGATTTTTCAGCTAAAAGAGTCTCTAGTTGGAGCCGTATCTGCATACATGCATGCAATGAAATGAAATAAATTGCATCCGATGATTCGACATATATATTAAAGGTTTCTTAAGTAAAATGCATTTAACTGAAATGGCATAAAACATAACCCAAACAAGATTTGAAGTTTTTCTTTATCATCTAACACTTGAACCTGTTAAAACTTGGGAAGTAAATTTAAAAAGATATTCTGAAGACATTTGATCCATTGATGTATCAAACAAAAGGGAGCACCCTCTTAATCAGATTGTTTTATATTTATAATGCATGCAGCATGTGCAAATAAAAGGAATTTGGGGTGTAGAAAATTTCAACAAACTTCAAATATCAAAACTTCTTGTTCCTCACTTCCCACCCTTTACCAAATCCAGAAACTTTTTGTGTGATCTGTACCATCTAATTAGAAGAAGAAAAACCTCACATGGGAAATAGTAGAAAATAAGGTATTCGAGTCATCATCTTACCAGATCATCATCCTCGGGGTGACCCTGTTTATCACGGCTTTCCCTGAGGATTTTGTTTTCCTCCTCGAGTTGAGAACATCGTGCCTTTGCAAAAGCCAAATCAGTTCTGACAGTCTTCAGCTCTCGCAGAAGCAGTTTGGCTTTGGCAGCCATAGCATTTGCAACCTGGAAGTAAAGACACCATCAGATCTAAGTACTCACAATTTAAAAAATCATTATGGTTTTAAAACAAATACTTAAAGGCTCTATTTAGCATCAAAATAAATAATTCCAGTCATATTATCACATTACAGATGCTGTCATAATTCAAAAATGGAGTCCAACACTACATACATAATATACTTAAGTCAGAAACGAATTTTGCTAACTTACATCACGTGACGCCTTCAGTTGTGTTTCATGGTCATTTTGAATTTGAGTCGCCTTATGTTGACCCAAGGCATCTACTGTCCCTTGGTTTTGTATGTCAGGTCCACTTCCTTTTCTTCTTATATTTAATTTACGAGTTTCTTGAATGATATCTGCTGTTCGGGTTTCAACAACTGAAAGACCCTCCTGAAGTGAAAAGGTAATTGTCCAACTATACTGCTCTCGAGAAGGAAAAAAGAAACATATAAAATAAATCTTCTTGAACTTACTTCCAAGGCATTTCCTACTTTTCCACCAATAAAATTTAGAGAATTGGCAAAAGC
Source organism: Triglochin maritima (assembly GCA_963682175.1). NCBI lineage: Eukaryota > Viridiplantae > Streptophyta > Magnoliopsida > Alismatales > Juncaginaceae > Triglochin > Triglochin maritima. The sequence goes on along the minus strand of OY821792.1, from coordinate 31,818,518 downwards.
ATCTAATCTTTTATGAATCCCTGAACCATCACTCTTCTTGGGGCCTTCAAATGACTGGTAGGACTGATGAAGATTCTGATGCTGCAACAAGACAATCAAGTTATTATGATGTACTACAATAGTTACATAATGACTAGAATAACATTGTGTTTACAAGTGCAAATCACTTTGCCTAATGCCAGCAAATTCCTTTTGTACAAACGTAAGATGTCCTAAATATTAAGGAAGAAAATGGATCTAATTTATATTTTGTCCATGAAGCGATAACACTTAAAGCTATATGGCAAGCTTCAATGCTTCATTGACATCCTGACAGAAGAAATGCATTGTATATCTCACCTGGCTATCAGGGGACATATTGGGATTAGCTGGCGTGAACTTGTTATAATTTTGTGCTGGATGATGCTGTGATGCGTCATCGTCAATGATGGATTTAGCTTTTCGAGCTATGACACCCCAAAATCCAGATTTTGTTGGCTCATTCGGCTCGTTTAAGTTTTTGATTGATGTGTACTCATGGACATTTGAATCCTGCATGCATGAGTTGCTCGCTTTGTAAAAGAACAGCAGTTTCAGAAATAATACAATAACAATATAACTATCAAAACGAAGAAATCTAGCCTATGATGATTGAATAAAGTGGAAACTTCTGTAATACATGTAATTAGTACAGTAGTGTTATCTTCTAAAAGCATTAATAAATTGAAGATACTGTTCAATAATAAAATTTCAAGTATGGAAGGATATGACATTGCATGAGTTTAAATTCTGTGATTCCATTCAATGTTGTTGCATATTGCTAAAATAGTTTCAATCAGCAAATAGTATATTTACAGCATTAATTAATCTCCAAAATTGAAATTCCGAATCATCAAAAGTAAAAATCGATCAAGGCATGAGAGGAGGCAAAAAGACCTCATTGGTAGGTCGTTAAGGCTCCTTTCTATCCATTATCGACTTGTATGTCTTTGTCTTACGTATCCATCGATTTCACAATACAAAAACGTAGTTGAGTAAATTTAACACTAATAACTAAAGCTCCTTCAGAAAGCCTGACTGCAGCCACTATGTCATTCTCAGGCCATTCATGTGTCATTGCCTAACCATAGCCACTAATACATAACACAGCCAATATGATCTGAACCATGAATACTTTAGATCTTTAAAGCTTTATCCTTGAGTTGATGTTGTTATACCATCACGGTGCAATTCAAGATTACAATTATGGAAACAACTAGTTTGAGATTAAAGACTTGTATTGTTATTGCGAGGTCATTCATGTCATTACAATTTGAGTCACTAGGATGTCGAATTGTAACATATGAAATCGGATCACAATTATACAGGGATTGAAGAAAAACAAATCCAAATGGACAAGATTAAAAGAACAAGATCAAATAAGGAAACCACAGAACCCCTGACAACATTCCAACTTATTTCCTAATCCAACAACAGATCCACTCGAACCCCAAATAACAAATAACAAAAACACGAAACCAAAACCACACCCATCACTCATCTCCAATCCAAACACAACAATCCACCTCAAAAAGCCCAAACCTTTCTCCCGCCAATCATCGAACCATTCACTCCTTACCCACTTCTCCAATTCAAAATAAAAATCACAAATCCAAACCAAAACCCACCCACCACCCAATTTCCCAAATCCAACACCAAAACCACCACCCAAATCACCAAAATCCTAGAAACCCTCACCTTCGCAACGACGGGTGGCGGCAGAGGGTGGCGGGAGGAGAAGGCGGACTCGGCGTAGGCGGAGGAGAGGGAGGAGTCCCGGTGGGCCGACGAAGCCATGATCGCCTGCGCCGCCAGAGACGGCGGATCTTCCGATCGCACCTCCTCGTACGTAGCCGGCCTAGGGTTCCCCTGCCTCCTCCTATACGCCATTTTTTTTTCTTACCTATTTTTCTCCCCGGAGTGGACTATAGACTATTGAGAGAGAGAGAGAGAGAGAGAGAGAGAGGAGAAGATGGTTCGAGAGATCTCATCTCAGCCGTTGGATTGGTGGTATCCACGTGGACATGGTGGGGGTTGGGATTGGTGCGTTTGTGTTTGCATGCCCGGAGTTTCGGTGATCTAATTCTAATTTTTTTTTTAACAAGTATTAAGTTGAAACAAATATTAAAGTATCTTGGCTTGTTCTCGTGTCCAGAAATATATTTATTCTCAAATATTTACGGTGACTTACTACTGATTTGTCTGATATTTAGAATATATAATTCATCTGCTATCACAACTCATTTCTCAATGGAAGATGAAGAAAAAAGATGAAGATGAAAAACACAAAAAATTACTTCCTTGAATAGATTATCTTTTGGATGAATTAAAAGACAAATGATTTCCAATCCATAGGTATATGCGATATGCATAGGTGAGATTGCGAAACATATTTTTAATCTATTTTTGTATTAAAATTTTAATCAGACCAGATGTCGATTTTCCTTCAAAATTGGTTTAGATTTTGAACTAATCAGTCTCAAATTCGAGTAAAAATTGACTTTCGATTTGATTTAACTTTATTATAGGATACAGTAAAAGCATGTTTAGTAAACAACAAGTTTTTTTTAGAAAAAAAAACGATGATTGTATTGAAAAATAACATTTTTTTGATACATATGGTAATCAAAGTGACATTAAGGTGTAAGTGTGACATTTTTAAGTTCGATTGGTCGAAGTATTACAAAAATTAAAGTTCAAGAAGCGTAACTATATCGTTTTAAAGTTCAAGAAGTCAAAATTTTACTCGATCATAATTAAGAGGAGTAAATTGTAATTATTTTTTTTGTTTTTTTATGTAAAATAACATAAACCACACTTCAAACTTTTTTTAGTGGTTATGAATTTGCAGTTAGATGGTTTGTTTTGTCGGATTGAAATAATGAATTTGATTGAAAAGTCCAACGATGGAAAGTGGAGACCCATTGGTTCAATCCATACAAATTCATTAGTAAAAAACCCAAACCTAAATTTGACTTGCCGTTGATACGCATGAATCATAAAGCGATCCAACAACTAATAGACGATCAAATAAACCTGAGATACTGAAGTGTGTTTCTATATATTTTTTTCTTTTTGTTGGGAAGCAAAGAAGGTTGGGTTTTGGTGTTATTTACGGAAAAACCAGGTATAAATAAAAGGCACTAATTAAAAAGTCTCAAAAGAGGACGAAAGGAAAATCTGAAATCGCGAGTTCTCTTTTCTTCCTCGAAACGAAAAGGTACCCTCTTTCTCTCCCCCCTATTTTCATCTATTTTCTTCCTTTTCCGGTTGGATCCGTCTTATTTCTTGTAGGTAATGCTGCGAAATCCAAATTTCTCTTTTTTTAGATTTTTTTTCGGGATTTTTCTGGGAATTTTCCGTGGTTCGGTTGGATATTTTGGATCTGGATCGAGTTTTTCATCGAATTGAACCGTGATTTGTGATAAAGGTGGCACCTTTCGGAGTTTCAGTGCTTTGGGGATGGTTGATTTGGTGGAATTTTCTGTGAGATTGTGCCTTTCTGTGGTAATCTCTTGCTTCATTTTAGGGGTTTTATTGGTTTCTGACCTGACCAATGTGGGTTGAAAGGTTCCTTCTTGGTATAATGTATTTGAATTTGAAACATCTGTGTTATCATAGTTTTGTTCATTTCAATTTTTTATTGGTTTTCTTTCATTAGATATAAGTATATAAATAAGGAAAAAATTTCAAAATAATCAAAAAAAAATAAAAAATTGGAAAAATATGCACTTCAGAAACTTAATTGGCAAAGTATGCACATTGAAAAACGGCACCACAGGTGCCGTTTTCATTAAGTAAAAACGGCACTGTAGATGCCGTTTTTACCCTTAATGAAAACGGCATCAGTGATGCCGTTTTTACTTGGGCAAATTTTTTCTTGGTTTCGAGATGTCGTTTTTATTTAATACATGTTGAACTAGAAACAGGTCGGTCGGGGGTCTCGCATAACAACCTTGAAAGAAAGAAAAATGGTGTTGGGTCAATCGAAAGAAATATGAATTTCTGATTGGTGTTGCCGTGTTTGTATGGTTTGGCTGAGTAAATGCATTACCTTCCTATGATCGGATAAGTATTTTCATCAGGTTGCTATGAATTTTTCCCTCACACTCCTGTGTTTTTTAAACAGCTCAAGGATTCCACTGACAATATAGTTTCAGCATCTCGAAGAGTATCTGAGCCTCGAAGTGTAATTCGATGGACTCTCCACATGCAAGGCATTTCTCACCTCCCTCCGATCATCCTGAACCAGATTTTAGCACAAAAGATGATACTGAACTGTTGTCCGTATCTTGGAATCAAGATTATGGATGCTTTGCTGCTGGCACAAACCATGGTTTCCGAATTTTTAATTGTCATCCTTTCAAGGAAACATTTAGAAGAGATCTGAAAAGTGGGGGCTTTAGTATTGTGGAAATGTTGTTCAGATGTAACATTCTTGCGCTAGTTGGAAGCAGCAAAAATTTACAGTACCCTCCAAACAAAGTTATCATCTGGGATGACCATCAGAGCAGATGCATTAGTGAGTTTTCGTTCAGGTCTGATGTACGTGGTGTGAAATTAAGACGGGATCATATAGTCATCATTCTTGAGCATAGAGTCTATGTGTATAACTTTACAGATCTTAAGCTTCTCTATCAACTAGAAACATTGGCTAACCCCAAGGGGCTTTGTTGCCTTTCCCACCATTCAAACACCTTTGTCCTGGCATGTCCAGGTTTGCAAAGAGGTCAGGTTCGTGTTGAACACTTCGGTCTGAAGGTGACAAAGTTTATCAATGCTCATGAATCTCATGTTTCTTGCATCACTTTGACTATGGATGGGCTTCTTCTTGCAACTGCAAGCACGAAAGGCACTTTGATTAGGATTTTCAATACGATGGATGGGAGCTGCCTGCAGGAGGTATGTACGTTATGTCTGATTTTATGAAGTAAATGACCAACTATTGTTACTGTCTTGCTTGCCAGTTTATTCTTCTTTTTTATTTTTCTAAAGTCTAAATTAATAAGACCCAATTTTAGTGCTGCTCTGAGGTTCACTACAAATACATGCTTCTTAAAAAAACACCCAATGAATCTATCGTTCTCTCTTTGTTCTTCCTAATTTATTAGCTTGTATTAATCATGTCAATTTCAACAAAAAGAAAACTCATTTTCAGCTGAAAGGTGTTAGAACTTTCTTTTATACTGTTAATAGTTTTGTGATGCATTTGTTGTTTCCTGTCATGCAAGGACCCATGTTTCTCACATTGATGATCAAGCAAAGAATACATTAAAACCTTTTTCTTGTCAAATATAAATTTCTGTTGTCGATAACTATGTAGAACATCACTTGAGTTCACTTGTGTTGGCTGACCTTTCATAAAATTTCAATGCATAGGCCTGCCATTGCTATGAGTAACTAATCAGTGTGTCTCCATGTAGGTGCGGCGAGGGATTGACAAAGCTGAAATATATAGCATTTCTCTATCCCCCACAGTTAGGTGGCTTGCAGTGTCAAGCGAAAAGGGTACTGTACATATTTTCAGTCTCAGGGTTCGGGTAGTTGGGGAGGATCTGGTTGTCAAAGATTCTCCCGGTGCCAACGCAACAATGGATCATCAGAACTCATCTAGTTCCTTAACTGCATTCATAAATCCAACCCAGACATCCAACCCCAGTTCATCATTGTCCTTCATGAGAGGTATACTACCACTCCCGGCTGCATGAATTGCTTGTTTTGTTTCTGTTCATTTTGCACAAGACTGCTTCCTTTTCTTCTGTAACTGGTTTGCATCTTGCACCATTGCAATGTTGCAGGTGCACTGCCAAAGTATTTTAGTTCTGAATGGTCCTTTTCTCAATTCCGGGTACGAGAAGCTGCACCTTTTATTGCTGCAATTGGGGCTGGAACCACTGTAATGATTTTGACCATGGATGGCAGGTGGGTGTTTAGTTGCTATAATTTTCCCATCTTTAAATTTTGAATAATTTCTGTTATCCTTCCATTTGCCGTAAAATATCAACTGTATCCTTTTATTGAATCCTTTTTTTTAGTTTGAAACTCCCCCCTGTGCTCAATATGATGCCAACAAACTTGTAAAATCTACTTCAATGCCACTGAATATATTGTAGGACAGTTGGGTTTAATAAGGTTAAAAATAAGTACAGTTGGGTTTAATAAGGTTAAAAAAGCTATATCACATATTACAAAATATTTGATTGGTACTTGTAAAATTATCACTAGTATAATTTTATTTACTGTTCTTGTGAGTTGTGATTGAGGTTTAAACCAATCATGTACCGAAAGATATTTATTCCATTGAAGTACAGCTTCAAATTTTTTTTTTATTGTTTGCTTTGGTTCCCATTCTTACGGTAATTTTGCACACCAGTTTCTACAGGTGTAGCTTCGACCCTATAAAGGGTGGGGAGATGCTGCAGCAGGAGTATGTGAGGATCTTGAAAGCCGATAACCACCACGAAGGCAGCGCTACGGGCATGTTCTGAATGTAGACTTCATACTTGTTTGGTATGTACATATGTTTTACCTGTATATACTGTTTTTCTGGGGAATGTGCCCAGATATTATTGTAACAAAAAATTGTAGTAGCGTTTCTTTCTGGTTTCAACTGGCTATTACTGTTAAACCAGACTAACAGTCCTGTAGACAACTTTTGAAAATATTGGTATGGTTTTCTACTCCAGTTGCCTTCTCCAATTGTCCAGTGTTTTACAGTAAATCACTGTTTCATACTTTCATTTGTTGTCGATGAATTAGTGTAGCCTTCTGTTTTCAGAATTCCTTACATTTTAATTCTTTTTTCCTTCATTATCTGTTGACAATACCATCTAACAAGTGGTTGATGATTTGGTGCCGATCACTGTTTGACTAATCTAAGCCTTCATTTCTCTCTCTGGAACCATGGCAATACCATCTTCTCTTGCACATTGAATCATTGATAATTTGAAAGACGAAGAGATCATTTTTTTGAGTTTACTTTCGTTTTTCCATATCTGAAAGATAGATTCTCACACATAACATCTATCAAGCCTGCTCCAAAGGCTCTCCAAAGGCTTTATAGTTGCATAAGCCGAACCAAATTATATTTAGCCTGCTAAACTTTGAAAAATGATATTTATCAAAGAAAAATAAATCAGACACTTGAAAAGGGAAAGGTAACTACAATGAATCTTGAGGATAAACTACTTTTTATTTATTTACTACTTGATATATTTCAACATTCCCGTCAGCAACAAGATGAACTGTGAAGGATGAGAATACTACAAGGTAATCATCAATTTCTACTGCTTCTGTCATCCGCTCAAAGTTTAGATTTTGCACCATCCACATCTTCAAACACAATCATAATTTTTCCAATGGCTTTTCTTTCTTTGATCGAGGTGAATGCAAGATTTGCCTGTTAAAACATCAGGAGTTTGCATCAACACAAGCCATGAATCAGATTTCCTCATCAATTTAAAATGGCTTCAAATTGCAGGCTTCTGTCAGATAATTTTCAACAGCAAGTTTTGTATGGATATAAAGCAGTGAACCTTAAAAGTATGACTCGTTTACCAACTGGACAAGAATAAGTGGTTTAATTTGATTCCATGTGGGAAAAGAATAACTTGCATCTGCTCATAAAGATGGAGAGCTGTACTGAAGTTGGGTGGGATTTTCACCTATTTGGGCCCTAATGAATTTTTTTAGTTTCTTTACCTTTTTATGACTAATAATGACTGACAAAAATAGAATTTTTTTGTCAAACTTTTTACAGTTACCAGTACATAGTGAAGCTCACTTACCTCAGATAGTTTGTAATTATGAGATATATTCACAGAGATCAAACCCCTCGCTAGCCAGGAGAGTAGTTCATTCAGCGAGTCCTCGAGAACAGTTGGACAGTGTATCTTGTAGCTTCCCCAATACAAACCATGTATTGTCCAATTCTACAGTGCAAATATGGCGAGGCCATCGAAATCAATAGTTACAAATGGATTATGAACACATGATATGAAAACTCTAGGTGTCAGAAAGAAAACATGGCATAATAGTACAGTTTTGTTTTACGTTTCTCGTTAAATCAATGACATAATATATTGATAATGTAAAGCATGTGATGTAGAGGGGAGGAGAGAAATATGGGTAACTCATACCTTAACAAGGGCAATATTTGCTGGGATTACAGGAACTTCACCACTTGCAAATCCAATAACCAAAATATGAGCTCCCCATTTCAGAAGCTTCATGGCTTCTTTCACGACCTTTCCTCCAACAGGGTCATACAGAACATCAACCCCCTTGAGATTTCTTGACTTGAGAAACCTCTTCACGTTTTCCAATATACTACCCTCAGTCAGATCTACAACATGATCAACACCTAGAGACTTGAGAAACTGCACCTTTTCTGCACCTCTGAAAGGATAAGGTAAATGTTAGCCCAATGAGATAGATTCCAAGTAATGCATTGGTGTCCCCGTCGATAGTCTAATAGATACCTAGCAACTGCAATTACAATGGCACCGCAGACCTTTCCTATTTGTACTGCCGAAAGCCCGACACCGCCAGCTGCACCAAGAACAAGCAATACCTGAATTTTCACAAGGACAGTCAATATAGCATCAGGACAGTACCAGTGGCCGTAATAAGCCACCAAAAGGCAGGCAGTTAATATAACATTGCATGCATGGGTTTGCATTTAGGATTCGAAGCAACATGAATCAACTGGAGGCAATGGCATCATGAACCCTCCTCACACATAAAGGAGTTGTAGTATATGTTAGCACAACCTGACCAGGCTTGAGCTGAGCACGGTGGGCAAGTGCGACATGGGAAGTACCATATGCGACAGGGAGAGCACCGGCAGCCACCAAATCACATCCTTCAGGCACTAAAAACCTTCAAAACCAATGTCAATACCTTAATCAATAGAAAATACACTTCACATAAATTTTATTTATGAATATATACACAATTCATGATAATCAAAATTTTATTTATGAACACTCACAGATCCTTCTCGTCGGCAACGATGAATTCCGCGAAGGACCCCAAAGCGGCGAACGAACACACCCGATCCCCAACCCTAACCCTAGAAACCCTCCTCCCGACCGCCTCGACGACCCCGGAGTAGTCAGATCCGGGGACGAAGGGGAGAGGGGGCTTCTCCTGGTACTTCCCGAGGACCTGGAGGTAGTTGGCGTAGTTGAGGCTGGTGGCCTTGATCCGGACCCTCACGCCGGTGGGGGTCTCCACGGGTGGGACTGGGTGGGACCGATTCAGACGCAACGGCGACGTCTCGGTTAAAGGGATCGTCGGGTCCCCGATCTCCGCGCACACCAGTACTTCCATTTCTAGGGTTTCGATTTTTTATTTTTTATTTTAGGAAGAAGAAGAATTGTGTGTTTGATGAACTTTGGATTGTTATATATATTATTAAAAAGGGTGTTAGGTGGGAAGGTGATAGATAATGTTGGAGATATTTTTTGGGGTGTATTAGAGTTATTATTAGTTTCATACTTTCATGCATAGGTTGGGTTTGACTTTTCCGGACCAATTATATTCTTAGGGGATGTTAGTGGTTCGAAAAGCAACAAAATGTTGATTTAGCAGTCAAACAAAACCCATAAGGAAACATAATCCAGTGAAATTATAGTGTGTAATTATCTGATTGCAATCAAGTCATGCTTGGGTTCAGGCCAATTTGACATAATGACTCAGAAGGCTCAATCATGCTTGGGTTCAGGCCAATTTGACATAATGACTCAGAAGGCTCAATCATGCTTGTTGTTAGAGATCAAACAACATTCACAGACATGATCAAACAAGTTGAATCTTCTTCATTTTTTTCTTTTATTAATGGGGAAAAACCCTCTCAATCAATAGTTCAACACGAGATAAGAGGGTAAAAAAAACCCCAAACTACACCTAAACCCGTACGTACATTACAAAACTGTTACACTAACAAATGGACTAGTTACAATTTAATTACATTTAATACAAATTTAGGAACAGTTGGTTTAGGTGAATCTGGTGCATTTGAGCCACCTAATCTCGTCTCGTAACATTCCCGACTGGAGGATTTGTCGAGGTTGGTCCACTTTCGTAATATTCATCATCATGCATGCATTCCTACAGTACACAACTATATATTGAGTTAGTATATATCATCGTACAAACTTGAAAATTTTAAGTTCAGAAGTTTTTTCTTGTTTATTTTCCCTTCTTTTTTTTGTGACAATTAAATAATTAAGTAGTAGTTGAGATTTTAGTTAAGATGTTCAATCTTATAAAGTGATTCAAATACGTGTTTATATATAATTAATTGCCTTGAAGTAGAGCTCCTAGCCCCTTTAAATTCTGAAACAAGATATTATCATATAAAGCATAGAGTACTTACTCGATTCCAAATTCGTATGCTTTGAATTAAGATCGATCTAGACATGGTGTTGATTCATGGTTCGATGGACTCCATGGAGAGCCTTACAAGACGCAATAGCCCCTCGATGTTGTGGAAGCTGAAGTTCAATGCTCGCTTGACCAACGACATCTCTACTACTTCGTATTTCTGATCTTCGTGATTGGGGGGATATGCATTTGCAAATGACATAAGCGCATTCGTCGTGGCTGTCATTGCAAAAGTTGCATCTTCCGTCTGCTTGCACAACAAATGACACAACATATATATATATATATAGATCACTTCGAACCTATTCATCAAAATCCAGCATGCATATATGGTGACAACTTACGAAACTAAGACTTCTCGTAACGTCAGGATGATAGCTAACACCAATCATGTTGTCGTAGTTGCCGGTAGTCTCCGGAGATATGTCTGCCGCAGTTGAGGTCGTTGTCAATCCACCTACCAAGCAAACAAAAATACATATGAACAAACATCATTCTAATAAAGACATATGACAAATACCCAAAAAAAATAATTTCATATATCTATTCTATAGATAACGTATTGTTTCTATTCTTAATTTCAGTCTGAAATTTTAAGGGACAATGCAATTAAGATGAAGTTCAAAGTTAACAAAGTTCAGAACGTTTTTCTTACCAAAATGATCCTTAGGAAGTACACTTTGGAGCTCTTGTCGATCGCGGGTAGCAATAGAATGCTTTACGAAAACAATCCTCATGTAAGCCACCTCGACGCATTTGTATGCTAGAGAAGCAGCAGCCATTTTGTTATACTTCATGTACTCTCGTGCGCAGTATCTGTCGCGAACAAAAAACATGGTATTAGCGAATGCAAAAATCTGGATGTGTGATAACTAATAATAACAATATGTCATCTGTAATAATGTTTAGTGGTTGACTCTTTTGAAGCTTTAAGGAAGCGTTGATGCTGATGTTGTGTATTAAAGTTTGATAATGTCTATAAAGTGAATGCTAAATTCTCTCTTAATTGAAATACTTACTCAATCAGTTTCGCAGTTTGATAGTACATTTCAAGCAGTTTCTCTTCGCAATTTGTTTCCTCAAGAAGCGATGCGGCATGCAAAAACTTCATTGCGGCTTGAAAATATAGTGTCGTGCTTTCCTCGACCAGCCCTTGATTCTATAAACATTAACGTTGAACCAACGTCATTAGTTATAGATAGCATGGAAATATTAAAAGAAAAGACTAATCTTGCTTGTAAATAAGATATATATATATATATATATATATATTAGTACCTTTAGATTATTGGCAACATGTTTGAGAGCTGTGGCTTCTTTAAGCAGGGTTGGACATTTTTTACCACCGTCTTTTGCAAGAGAATTGTCAACATTTGGTGCTTTCGCCAGTGTAAGATGGGACTTATTTTCGGAAAATGATTTAGACATATCGAGACCATTCGCAAGTAGCAAGGAAGAATTCCATTCAGAAACATATTCTTTGGGAACAATAGTCCGATCCGATTCCTTCTCGTCAGTCATGATACAGTGCTTTATTACTGAATCACCTGTGGTTATTAGGGAATAAAATTTTGTTACCACTAGAAATTGAACATGAACATATTGGAGAAACATTTTGCCAATTTTATTTTTGTGTTTTAAGTACATACCAGAAATCTTTGAGGAGCCAGAAGAAACAACTCTAGAGACACTATGACAGTCACGGTCCATCTTCGAGGAGACATCACGATCATCGGTTCTCATTTGGCTCCATCGGTCCTGGTCTGGTTCATCTCTATTCTGACGAGAGTTTGATAATTTGAGTCTTTTCGCATCCTTCACTTCGAACTCAGTTTGTCTATTTCGCCTTTTGTTCCTCTTCAAATCTTTTACGAGCTCCTTACTTGGTAATTTCACTTGACTTTTAACCTTGGGTGTTGAAATGCTACTTCTCTTATTGACTGAAACATCCTCGCTACTAATATTGTTTGAAGTAGAAGGACCGCATTTCTCGCACTTTATCTTTGTTTTCTTCGACGAACTCTCAACCATTTCATCACAACATCTCTTATTCCCACCTGCAATATATTTTAAGGAAAAGAGAACCAAAGCATAATTAATTAGTGGTGGTTTATGTGACTAAAACTCTAAAAGTTCAAAGACATAACTCTAGCTAGTACTAAGTAGGAATCTTGTAAGTGAAATTTTTGAGGGAGAAATCGTACCATTGTAAGTGTGTTGTCTCGGTGATTCATGCACATTCTTTGGTTGGAAAATTTTGCGAGCAGGAAATTTGTCGGCTAATTGCACGACATTTTCAGGAACTGACGAATTGTAGAGCATATTCACGGCTTCGGTAGTTTCCTCCTCACTGAAACTGCAATCATTCATTCCCGCCCTACATAAACATACAATTAAATACGAAATGAGTTTAGTATCAAGAAATATAATAAGGAACATGAAGTTGAAATCAATTTATTTATTTATTTAGAAAAGAATACTTACAACCAATCGAGCATTGCGCATGACCACTTTTCCGGAAGGTCATCGGGATGGATTTCAAATGGCAACAACCGCCATTTTTCGCATTCATCACAACATACCCAGTGATCTTGAATGTCGCCTTTATTAATTGTTGGATCGGTTGGATTGGATTGCGGAACATCAGTTTGTTGTCGCCGACGATGACTTTCGTCTGTCTTGGTTAGCCGGGAGCATTCGAATTCTTTGTTGATATTGTCTATTGATTTGACTCTGATAGCTCCACTTTTTTGCTTCCGACTTGTTTTTCCGTCGGAACGATTATGATATTTAGAATGTGACGATTCAGGTGATGTTGGATTTGGAGGTGTGGTTGTTTTGTTGTTTTCATGAAGTGGCGAAATCGAAAGATCCACAATTCCTCCGGTATATAACTGGTGATCAATAAAAACGAACACCAAACCATAAGATGATCAGTTAAAACAAAGAACTCAGAAGTGAGAACGCCAATTATTTCAAGGGGAAAAAATTAACAGTATAATAAATTATTTGACTAGTAACTGTTTTCTGAACAAATTAAAAACATACCCCAACTAACTTAGCTTGAAACTCATGGGCAGGTTTGTTCTCGGGAGCTTGAAATTTAGTAGTAGTTCTGATTCTTTGTGCATCACCACCACCCGATGTACCTGCTGCTGAATGTGGTTTCGTGATCGGTTCGACGATTTTTGGAACAGACTCGTTCTTTTTTACTACATGATCTTGTGGCGGTTTTGCAGACGGGGGCGAAGGATTTTCTTCCAAACAACGTGCAAAAGAGCCATAGCCTCCATATTTTATTCCTGTTTGATTAATCAACCATCAGTCATTACAACTAGTAAAACTTTAATTATTTTATATCCACCAACATTATTATAATGGTAATAATTTGTTATAACCAAATAGGAAAGTGCATGGTTGATATATATGAATCACAACATATGTTATATATTTACCCAGTCTTTCTTCACAGATTGGTCCTTCAAAATCTTTTCTAAAGTGCCCGAATAGGTTTACAATCTTGTCATCCTGAAAAATAAATCCAAAATGAAAAGAAAAAAATAAACCAAAAAATTCTCATGCGCCAACTTAAACTATTCATTTGTGATTTCTAACCGAAAGGTGTGCTTTTATTTGATAGTCAAGCATTAACTATTGAAATAATTAATTAATTACTATTGAGACACGACGATCTCCACAAGTATCACAATTGCTAGATTTGTTAGCCATTCTCATCACAGATCACAAACTTTCGATTGAAAAAATATCTAAGATAACAAGACATGGTATAACAAAAATGTTTTATAAATCCACTATCCAACGGTCATGCATAATTGGTCAAAATAAATAAATATTGTAAGTCAATTTCAACGCAATTACATCCGTAATTTTAGGAGAAAGCTTGTTGAACAAGCTAATTAATGAGTTGCATGTTAAATTGTAACGAATTGAAATTGTAACAAAAATCAAATAAAAATAATGATTTGATAAATTCCACTTTGTAGGTCAAATTGTTATAAAATCGTTGAACATTATATTTCTATTCTCGATTTCAAAAATCGAGAACAGAAATGTCTAATTAAGTATAAAATTTTCAAGGAATATGTTCCCAAAAATCATTTAAAAAAGGAGTAAATGAAGCGTAGTTACGTTTATCAAGAATATTTAATGGATGTGATAAGTAAATCGCCACGACATATGTACACCATAAATGACAAAATCGAAGAGATATTCAACCTTTTAGAGATTGCTTTCTAAAAACACAAACAGAAACTGTGAAAACAATAATATGTGGACAGCAAACAAACATTGGTACTCTAAAATCTATGAAAATGTAAAATAAGAGAAAATAGTAAATGATAATTTACGAGGTAATCGGAGGTGGCAAAGTCAATGGCGATCGCGACATGACGTTCTACAAAATCAGCATTTTCCAACTCCACTCGTGAATCCATTGAGTACTTGATTGCTTGATTGATATGCCACTAATCTTCAATGGCAGATGTAAGCAATTAACAAAAAGCACAATATATTGTTTGTTGGAGTTGGCTTATGCATGCCTCTATTTATATAAAAAATGGACTTGTCAAGACCGTTGGATTCATTTAATTTATAAAAAAAAGTAGTATAGGTCATACGTACCATTACACCTACGTTATCGTATTCTTTTTCGGGGAAACAAGTTAATTAGTAATTATATATTTTTTTAAATTTGTGTTAAAAGTAAAAAAAATTACCATCTAGATTACTTAATTTTTTGTTAAATAAAAGTGACTTTTGAATACGATAAAATGGAACAAAATATTTCTGGAATATTTAAAGTAATCTCTCGGTGATGTCGAGTAACTCAGTAACATATGATAATTTCTTTCCCGGTATAGCATTCTATTACCTTTTCCATTACTTTACCTTTTTTTCACGAATTCAATTACAATATGTTTTCTCCCTTGGCCAAATTTTTCATATAATTAAATAGATTTTCCATTTTCAAATTATCCTTGACAATAACTTACTATGCCATCCTGTATCCTTAGTGGCCTGCCCATATATTAAATTTAGTAATTTGTACTTTTGTTTGGTAATACACTATATGCATGTTCGAAAATTTTAGATTTAACCATTGTAAAGTCAGCACGATACCACTTAAAATAAATCTGTGATTTTATTTTTGAAAAAATGATTTGATTTAATTTAAAAGACACTTCGATAAAAGTGCCAACTTGAATTGATTATCCCAATCGAATTTTGAATTAGAAGTTGTGGTGAAATTGGAACATATATATAACTGTATAAGTGGTAATTAACTATTTTCACTGCAAACTCGAAGCAAATTTTTGGCAATTATTGAAACTAGAAAATGTAATATCACTTGCAAACAGAAATGAATTTTATGCTTTAGTGTTTAACCTTCAATCTTAACCCTAAATACAAGTATAGACAACCACAGCTTATAGATATGATTTTGAAGATATCAATTAAAAAATAATTAATATGGCTTTGAAGAGACAATTTGGGACATCCAACTACTACTACTATATACATACAGCGTGACATTTGATGAACAGTTTAAACTTGCAGAAATGGAAACGTATCTGTCTTCTTTATCCTAAGCATCTGTTAGTATTCTAAGGAATATAACACATTAACAAAAAAAAATGTGATAAAAGTAGTAATAAATATAATCACGTACTCCACAAACAAACAAACAAACAAGGAAAATTTTTCAAAATAATTTTTTTATAAAAAAAATTACCAAAATAAACCTCCACTAAAAGTAATTTCCAAACTAGACCCGCTGCCACCACGTGGTGACACGTGGCGGCGGCGGATTTTGTTTTTTTTTGCATAGAGAACTCGGCACTGGTGATGCCGAGTTCTACTTTGGTTTTTTATTGGCCAACACTTGAAATTTTCACTTAGGAGGTGACACTTGAAAGAACTCGGCACTGGTGATGCCGAGTTCAACTTTGGTAGAACTCGGCATGGGTGATGCCGAGTTCAACTTGGTTTTTTATTTGCCAACACTTGACAATTTTTACTGATATGATTCAAATAGAACTCAGCACTCTCAGTGCCGAGTTCTAAAGGAAAAACTCGGCGTTACTAACGCCGAGTTCACTTAAAAAAAAGTGAACTCGGCGTTAGCAACGCCGAGTTCCGTCGGGCTATATAAACAGCCCGACGCCCCCCTCTCCCCCATCCGCCGAGTTCCGAGTTTTTAAGGTTAGGGTTTCGATTTTTTTTTCATTTTCCACCGTTTTTTTTTTGCCTTTTTTATCTATTAGGATGATATACATTGTTGTTTTATGTATGATTGTAGTGTTTTTGTTGATTTAGGAACCCGTTTTGGTGGAAACTCGAATTCGATTTTGGGTTTTTAGGCAAAACGTTTTATTTCTTGTTTGATAGTTGATTATTGAATTTAGTTTTGTTGAGAAGTTTTTGAGAACTTCTAGGTATGAATTTCGGAGTCCCTTTATGTTTGTTTTAATAAGTTTTTGAAACTAGTTGTTAAAACAAACTGATGCATGCATAAATAATTAAATCGAAGAAAATTGTAATAGATCCTTATTATACATGAAAATTCGAAAAATATATATGTATAATTAAACATGAAATCCTACAGTGGTATCAGAGCATAGGGTTCAATTTTCTTATGATTTATGGCTGTAAATGAATTTAGTTTGCCATCTAGGATTTAAACAATTCGGTTTTACCGGTTTTTCGGTGTATGGATGTTTTGTTGATATAATTCTCCATAATAATTCGTCTGAATGTTTTAAGAGTTTTAAAACATGCCATGTGATTATTGGAATTAAGATTAAGACATTAGTCCAACTTACAATAATTTTGTTTTATTTAAAAACAATTATTTTGTAAGAGAATCAACAAAACCGAAAAACTGCAGTTCATCTTTCCATTGGAAATTGGATGGACAGCGGTTCAAAAATAGTTTTGAACTATGGATGAATGAAAAATGTTTTTAATGGATTTCAAAATATTTTTCAAAGAATTGTTGAGAATTCTGGATGATTGATAAATTAGATTCTGTAGTTTATAGCAATTGCGTGCATGGATGCTTGAGTTGCTTTGCAGGATTGTGAGTTTATATGTTCCAAATCAGACACTACAAATGTATGTAATTATTATTATACAGGGACTTATGTATGTAAAAGCCATATTCTCTATTTTCTATCTTTAGAATTGCATTTGCATGTGAGAGGTTTTTACATAGGACTTGCACTAGTTTGTTTTTATCGAATGTGAGGAGCATGTTTATTTTTCTGTAAAATCTACATCTCCGGTGCAAGAGGAAGTCGCCGAATAGAGCATTGATCGAGGATCGAGGATCAGGGATCGAAGATCAAGGATCAAAGGGAACATATAAACTCACGCGATATGGATTGTGTGAATGTTTAATTTCTGTTTTTTTATAATTTCTGCAATGCATGTGATGAATGGTGAATGTTAGGATGTGTATAAATTTTAATATGCATGATAAACTAAAATTCAAAATCACATGTTGATATATGAAATTGTCCAACAAAAATTAAGAATAAATTTCCTTCTTATTTCATCTACTAGCAGTCATTGATCGAGGGATACTCTGCTCGCCCTTAGCGGGAGATAGCTCCCTCTATCTTTCGGAATAGTGGGAGATATAAAGGTTGTCTGTTGTTGTGCCACAATTAAATATATGAGGTGTGTTTCACCCTAGTGAACCTCAAGTATGTTTAGTTGTGAATACAATAGATAAACGTATCTCGTATCAAATGAAAATAAGTTTTCTTAACATTACCTAGAGCCCTCGCTCGGTTTTGGGAAAAAGTTTTTCTTACGAGGATAGGTCGTATTCCCTCATAATTAAAACGACAAGAGTCACAAGAGTTTGAAGATGCTAAATGTTGCTAAAATTCAAAAAAGTTGTGATTAGAAAATGTTTTTCTTACCTTGATGTTGTAATGTATTCGATAGCCCTTAGCTAGTCTATATTACAATTGTTGGGATCTTGGATTACTGCATTTACGGGCAAGATTTTATTTGCAGTATTTACATCATATTCGATATATATATGTATGTATTAAAACATAAAATTGGCATTAAAACCTATATAATTTATTTTGTAGAAATGACAAATATCCAACCAATTGTGTGATCTATGATCGAAAAGAACCCTTTGCAAAATGATGGCTCAAACTTCATGAAATGGCAACTCAATCTCAATATCGTGTTGAGGTTTGAAAAACTATCTCATATTTTGGATGGTGAAATCCCAAAATTAAATGAGAAGGCAACCGATAAAGAGAAAGAGACGATAACCAAGTGGGAAGACCAAGAGAACCAAGTTCACGGTCTAATGTTGACATCCATGGGTGACTCGCTTCAAGCGAAATACTTGGATTCAAAACCCAAGAAGACCATGGAGGCTTTAACAAAGATGTTCATGGATAGTGCCCGAAAGGAGCGCTATAAGACCACCATCGCACTCACAAGGTGCCATATGGCGGAGGGAACATCGGTATCTATGCATTTTCTCACGATGCAAGGATACCTTGAGAAATTGTCGAAGCTCTCTTCTCCAATGCCCGAGGACATTGCCAAAGATCTGATTCTTGGCTCTCTAGCCCCGTCCTTCAAGGACTTTGTGATGCACTATCATGTGCGTGAAAAAGGGGTGAGTCTTGAGGAGCTTCACAACGCTCTCAAAACGACTGAAGTTGATATGGGCAAGAGTAGGGACCATGAGGTCCTTGCTATCCATAAGAAGAGCAAAAAGATCAACAAAGGTAAAGGCAAATTTACCAAAGATACGTCAATCAAGAGCAAGGGAGTAGGAGGTGCTCATGAGAGTGCCTCAAGGGAGAAATCTTTCAAATCTCCAACTCCCAACACGGAGTGCTTTCACTGCGGTGAAAAAGGACACATCCGACCTAATTGCCCCAAGTACAAGGAAGACCTTGAAAATGGGATGATTGAACGTAGGCGCCCGAGAAACGCCGTAGGTATGTTTGTTATTGAGATAAATTTAATCACCTCTATCATTGATTTGGTAATGGTTACTGGATCTTGTGCTCACATAATTTTGATGTGCAGCTATTGAAGGATAGGAAGGAACTCGTTGGGAACGAGATGATATTGAAGATTGGAAATAGTACAAGCATCGCTGCGATTGTACAAGATTCTATGGAACTTCAATAGTCTAGTGATTTAAATTTATGCTTTGTAGAATGTTTGTTATGTACCTTCGATTAACAAGAACTATTCTGTATCAAGTTTTGGATATGGATAAATTTTAATAAATGTTTTAATTCTTGCTTGTCTATATCGAAGAATGGAATTTTCTATGCAAATACATTCATATAGAATGTTTTCTATTTGCTTGAAATAAATAATAAACAAACTCAAACAAACAATAACAAAAGAGAAACTAAGATAACTCACGTGAATGATACAATCTTATAGCACTATCGGATTGGTCAAATAAATGACCAAGAGACTTTTCAAGAAGAAAGGAACGAAAACGAACAACTAATTGGATATGATACATTCTAATGTATGTGGTCCGATAAGTACAAGTGCAAGAGACGGTTTAAGGTACTTCATTTTGTTCACGGACAACTATAGTCATTATGGCTATATTTGTCTAATGGGAAGCAAAAATGAATTCTTTGACAAGTTCAAGGAATTCGAGAATGGAGTAGCGAACCAACTCAACAAGAATATCGAGTCTCTATGAAAAGTCGTAGGGGTGAGTGCTTAGGATACCTAATTTGACTCATTCCTAAAGTAGGAATATGATATTGCTCGACATGGTTCGATCAATAATAAGTCAATTTAAATTGCCGATTTACTTTTGGAATTATGCACTACAAATACTGACAAACTCACTAAATAATGTTCCATCCAAATCCGTGGAGAAAATGGTTTATGAGCTATGGAGTTGAAAGACACCTAAGCTCAACTTTCTTAAGATTTGGGGTTGTGAGGTCTACGTCGAGAAATTGATGTCGACCAAACTTCAACCAAAAACGGATTAAGTGCTTCTTTATAGGTTATCCTCGTATGACAAGAGGATACTACTTTTGATATATCACCTCCAATCGAAAGATTGTAGAGAGAGATATGTTTTTCTGGAATTTCTGGAAAAGAAAGAAAAGTAGTGGGAGTAGAGTTCAGCTTGAGAAAACTCAAGATACTCTACAAGATCATGATGTGAATGTTGCATTCAAGATCATGAAGGCCCAGCCGAGATTCATTTGGTTAGTGGGAGCATGAGCGAGAGATCCTTACAAGAAATTGTGAGAGAATCTCAATCATCCTCACCTAGTGTGCGTTCGAGAGTCGAACATGAACCTATTCCTCAAGAAATTGTGGAAGAAGTTCGAGAGACACGAGAAGAACCAAAAGAACTAAGAAGGTCAATGAGGGAAAGGAAGAAACCCAATAAGTATGTGAGACTTCATGAGATCATGGTACTAGATATCAAAGATCCCTCGACCTTCCGAGAAGCAATAGAAAAGACTCCAAACTATGGTTAAAAGCCATGGAATCCGAAGCAGAATCCATGTATGATAATCAAGTATGAAACTTGATTAGCCTTCCTCAAGAGAAAATATCATTTGGTATAAATGAGCTTTTAAGAGGAAGATGGACATGGATAGTAACTTGACAACCTACAAAACAAGGCTTGTAGCAAAAGGTCATACTCGAATTCAAGAAATTGACTTTGATGAAACTTTTGAGAAGTTGCCATGATAAAATCTATTCGGATTATGCTCGTTATTTCCACATTTCATAATTATGAGATATGGAAGATGAATATCAAAATGGCGTTCCTTAACAAGAACTTGGAGGAGGATATGTACATAGTACAACCTCAAGGTTTTGATGATCCAAAGAATAGCGAGAAGATATGCAAGTTTCGAAAATCCATTTCTGGATTGAAGCAAGCATAAAGGAGTTGGAACAAACGCTTTGACGAAGAGGTGAAGAAGATTCACTTCATTCAAAGTAAAGGAGTACCTTGTATATACAAGGAGATTAGTGGGAGCCATGTAGTACTTCTGATCTTATATGTCGATGACATATTGCTCATGAGCAATCATATACCTTTGCATTAGCAAACGAGAAATTTCGTTGAAATCAGTGTATTCAATGAAAAGAAAAAGGATGAGGCTCAACACATCTTGAGAATCAAGATACATTGAGATACATCCCGGAGACTCATTGGCTTCAGTCAACGTGCATACATTGACAAAGTCTTTGGAAATGTTCAGGGTGAACAATTCCGATACGGACAATATGCCAATAAGTATGAGTAGAAGTGTGCAACTCAAGAAGTCTCAATGTGCTCAATCACACAAAGACTTGGGGTACATGAAGGTATCCTTTATGCTTCGGCAAAAGGAAGGACCATGTACACGATGGCTTGCACAAGACTCAATATCTCGTATGCTTTAAACGTGACAAGAGGTCACAAATCCAACGCAGGTCCTAATCATAGGATTGCGGTCAAGAATATTCTGAAGTACCTTAACCGGACTAAAGATAAGGTTCTTGTTTATGGAAGACAAAGGAGAAAATAGCCGAGGGCTGTTTTGATGCAATTCTTATAGGAATTCTTGACAATAGGAGGTTGGAGTGATGATGCGTCATCATTATCGAAGGTGGAGGTATGAGCTAGTGTAGTTAGGAGTAATATCACTACAGCTAACTCAACCACCAACGAAAGACAAAATAAATAAATAGGTGGACACAACAGTGGCACAACTGATCCATTCAACAAACCTTCATACCAAGCTAAGAGACGAAATATATATTTCGAGTCCATGGATCCGAGGGTCCATGTGGATTGGCTTGATAGGTGATTTGGGAAGGTTACCCTAGTTATTGATGTTTTATGCATTGAGAATGTATGTGAAAGAAAACTTTGATAACAAGTGGGAGATTGAAGGGAATGTGTTCTAAAAGTTTTACTTTTAAATGTCAATTATTATGAATTGAATGAGAAATCATTTTGTTCCTTGTTTATGTTATTCGTCTTTTAGAAGTGTTAAGGAAGAGGCTCTTGGTCCTTAACCGTAGAGCTCTAAAAGATATTGGTTTACATAAAAACAAAAGATATTCGCAATCATGGTAATTAACATGGGACATTAATTACCGAGTTAAGATTGTCGTGTTGGTCATAGATCATTGTAGCTCTACAAGTGAGTGACGACACGGGTATGCAAAAGAGGAAAATATTACTTTTGTATACTGAATAGACCTAATAAGTAAAATATTATAGAAATGTGTTTCTGTGTCATTAATATTTTACTGTGTCTTTGGTCTTTTGATATGAGACTTATATCTGATCACTTAAGGAATACTTAATTAGATCAGTGTCTTGAACTATCGATCAGTGTAGTGTAAATGCATCGGTTGGTTAAGTATATCTTTCGTTGGAGAAGATAGTTAGTCAAAAGATTATCATTGCCCCTCTTAATTAAGTGATGATATTAGTGGGCCCCTTGATAAAGCAAAGTTATAATGTGCACAATGTGATTTGAGTTAAGTCACATATTTATAACTAGCTTAAAGAGATCAAGAAATGAATACTAATACAAAGATGACACAATACTACTTTGTGTGTATTCTTAATATCATGAGGCAAGGGACAGACACAAGTGGTGCACTCCATCACTAAATGGATCGTGTTTTGGTTCGAGTGGAATTAAGACATCTAACTAATTGGGAGCTATAATGTGTAGCTAGATACCGCTTATAGCTTGTGATATTAAGCTCTTAATATCACTGCCAACTTAGTTTAGATCCTCCCATAGGTCACACCGCAAAAAACCGTGAAATAAGAAGCTTGATTTTTGGTTCATATGATGTGTCGGGTTTCTTATAGAAAATATGACACATGTGGTGAACAAGTAAAATCAATTATGTTGTATATAAACATAATTAGAATCATGATAAATTCATATGAGATGCATATATTATGGGGTGCAATAATTTATTGTTGCATAGGATAATATATTGCATAAGTTGTGAATTTGCTAAAAACCCCTAAAGTTCAAATTTTGTTGGAAATAAATCCAAAATTTGAAAAAGGCAAAATCGGGTAAAAGTTCGGTAATCCGTTGAGGTTCGGTCGACCGAAGGATCTATGGATCGGTCAACCGAACGTGGAACGGATAATCGTAATTGATTGACCGAACTTGACCAAAGTGCCTGGAACTTTGGTACGGTGTACCGAACCAAAATCGGTCGACCGAACAATGTTAAGTTCCGATATTTTCGGTTAACCGAATGGCACTCGGTCTTAGACGAGAATTCGTCCGATCGGTTAAGGAGAATTTTTCCCTTTAAGAATCGGTCATCCGTCTAGTACTCGGTCAACCAATCGTGACATATTCGGTTAACCGAATGGGTCACGGTCAACCGAACAGCGATTGATTTTCTACCTTTGATTATTAAGAGATTAATTTGATTGATGGTTGGATTAGCTCCAAACTTGGTCAAACGTTTTGTGGGTGCATGTAATACATTAAGGAATTAATTTATGAGAGAAAATGTAAAGAAAACGTGGCTAAAGAATAGCCATGATTAAGAGTAAGATTGGAACCTATAAATATGTCCTTATTCTCCCTAATTGGGTTACACAATTCAATAATTATTTTCTCTCTTAATTCACCACAAAAACCCACGAAAATTCTCTTAGTTTTCTAAGTCTTTGGAAGGAGAAATCTCAGAGGCTAAGGAAGGGGTTTGTAGCTAGATTCTAAGCTTGTTTGGAGATCGATTGGCTAGCTCATTTCTCTCCAACATTGTTTAGGGTTTCGGTGAACACTCGGAGGCATCCGGCGCAACGAGAAGCGAAGATTGGCTTCCTCAACGTCTCTGAAACGTCAAGAAGTTTTTGAGAACTTCTATGTATGAATTTCGGAGTCCCTTTATGTTTGTTTTAATAAGTTTTTGAAACTAGTTGTTAAAACAAACTGATGCATGCATAAATAAATAAATCGAAGAAAATTGTAATAGATCCTTATTATACATGAAAATTCGAAAAATATATATATGTATAATTAAACATGAAATCCTACACTGGGAACATCTACATATTGGGAGACCTTTGAAGAGAAGACCATTAGGATACCCGGAGGACGAGAGAGCACCATTAGGGTCCCGTTGGAGACGACCAAGAACATTCAAGGGTAGTGCGAAGACGACGACACTTGATTTTTATCGGAATGAGCTGGACGTGCAGGAATTCAATCAAGTGATTTGGGACCCTTATGCAAATTTGGATCTTAGTCAGTTACCACCACTATGTACGGAAGGTTCAGAGATCTGGACGAGCCGTACTTGGCTTATAAATTTTGGTGAGGTGGTTATGCATTGTCCAGACCGAGTGATGAGACAGTTCGGTCTACAGCAGCACATTCCAGAGCCGATGGAGAGACATGTAGTGAAATCGGCTCAGGGGAGGTCGGATGTTAATTGGTTGGCGGAAAATCACCAATTCATTCAGCATTGGTCGCACAGAAGAGATTATCTACAGTTTGAGCGACCACTCCTAGTTTGTGTATTATCACCGACAGATTTTCGGGAATAAATGCTTGTGTGCGAGCCGCATTTCCACCTTCGGAGGGCCATGTACATCGATTCCGTCTTCGACACATGAAAGCAAATCTTGCTAAACATCGAAATTGTAAGGAAAGATTGGGAAAAATCAAGTTTTACGAAGCGGGTAAAACTCATTCATTTATGAAATTTGAAGAGTTAATGAAGGCTATTGCAGAGGAACATAAACCGATATATGAGTGGATTCAACATCAAGGTCCTTTGGAAAGATGAACTTGTTGTCACGACGGGGGTCGACGTTTCGGATGTATGACAACAAACATGTCAGAAAGCTTCAACAATGTCTTACGAGGGGCACGCGGTATGCCAATTACAACCATGATTTTGATGACCTTTCTCCGCTTGAACAAATTCTTTGTTAAAAGAAGGGACGTCGTCGAGTCGTGGAATGAAACATATGTACCGACAGTCCACACCGTGGTGACGGTTAGGGGTGAGCTTCGGTCCCAGACCGGACCGAACCGGACCGAACCGGACCGGACCGAAACCCGAACTCCCAAAATTTGCGGACCGAAGACCGGACCGAATTCGGTCCGGTCCGACCCGGACCGAACCAGTTCGGTTCGGTCCAAAACCGGACCGAACCCGTTTGAACCCAAACTTCTTCTTCCTCGGCACCATAACCAAACTCCATCTTCTTCCTCAACTTCTTTTTAGCACCCTAACCAAACTCCATCTTCTTCCTCGGCACCATAACCAAACTCCATCAAGATCTCATCTTCCTTCCCAAACCACAATACCATCATCATTACCCTCACCATCTCCTACAACCACAGCCGATCCAAAGTCAAAAACCCAAAACCTACTCCATCAGAATCTCATCTTTTCATCCAAACCCACAACACCATCACCAACAAACTCACAAAGTCAAACCCAAACAACCCAAATCCAAATCCAAACAACAAATTCAAACCCAAACAACCCAAATCCAAATCCAAACAACCAAAATCCTATCAAACCCAGAACCGGCGAAGGTGAGCTTCCATGAGGAGCCGGTGAAGGTGAGGTCTGAGGAAGAGGCGGCGTGAGGGGAGGCTGCCTGAGGGCTTGGGATTGGGTGGACGGAGGAGGGGATTGAGTGGACGGGTGAGGGAGGGTTAGGGATTTGGGTTGAGTATTCGGGTAGGTGATGTAATCGGGTGAGTCGGGTTGGATTATTTGGGTTTGTCGGGTCGGGCGAACCGGTTAACAATTAAATTCGGGTTTCGGTTCGGGTTCGGGTTTTTCGGGTTTTGGACCGGACCGAACCGAACCCGAATTTCCAAAATTTTACGGACCGAAGACCGGACCGAAAAAATTCGGTCCGGTTCGGTCCGGACCGAAAAATTCGGTCCGGTTCGGTCCGGACCGAAAAATTCGGTTCGGTCCGGGTACCCGGACCGGACCGAATTTTGCTCACCCCTAGTGACGGTAAACAATAATCTGGCCAGAACACATACAGTAACTCGGTACCACCAGCTGATGTATCAGGTTGAAGCCAATGACCAGAAAAAATACCTCGTGAAATTTGAAGAAGGAGTTATTACTTGCACTTGTGGATACATAATTGCAATGCACGTCCCATGTTCACATGTACTAGCAGTTTGCAGTGGCAGACATGCAAATGTCAACACTTCACATCTGGTGTCCCCGTATTATGAGGTTCAAATGTACAAGGAGGCGTACAAACCGATATTTGTCCCAATTCCTGATGTGAGGTATTGGCCAGATCGAGGCAACATCACAATGAAGCCTCCCCAAACCAAAAGACCTCCCGGTCGGCCTAAATCAACGCGAATCCGAAACGAGATGGACGAACACTCTGGAAGAAAGGTAAGGTGTGGGAGATGCGGCGGTATAGGGCATAACCGAAAGCGATGCAAGGAACCTATATAGCAAAATATTTTGTATGTGCGACGAATGAATGTAAGAGTTGATGTATTGTAAGACTTGTAATGTATTTGTAATGTATTTTGTTATGACTTGAATGAATGTACGAAGACTTAAATCCTTTTTAAGAGTTGATTAATTGTAAGACGAATGAATGTAATGTATTTTTTAGGACCGCAAATTTGCAAACTCACTTTTTCTTAGGTGAAATCGGCGTACTCGGCGTTAGTAACCCAAGTTCTTCCTTTAGAACTCGGCACTCTAAGTGCCGATTTCTATTTAAGTAACTGTTCTCCTGGCAATCAATCTCATACACGATCTGATCGCCAGGAGAACAGTTTCTTAAATAGAACTCGGCACTTAGAGTGCCGAGTTCTATTTGAATCACCTAAGAAAAAATGTCGAAGCGTTAGCCAATAAAAAACCAAAGAGAACTCGGCATCACAAATGTCGAGTTCTACCAAAGTTAAATTCGGCATCACCCATGCCGAGTTATACCAAAGTTGAACTCGACATCACCCATGCCGAGTTCTCAGAAGATGAACTCGGCACTGGTGATGCCGAGTTCTCTATGCACAAAAAAACAAAACCCGGCGCCGCCACGTGTCACCACGTGGTGGCAGCGGGTCTAGTTTGGAAATTACTTTTAGTGGAGGTTTATTTTGGTATTTTTTTTAAAAAAAATTATTTTGAAATTTTTTCCAACAAACAATGGTTAAATACTTAAACGAGTAAAAAACTGTTTAGTTTGCTACATCGAATGATATAAATTGAAAATATAAAAAAGTCAGAAAATAATTACGAAAGTGATTGGAGACGACGGTGAGCAAACCAACTAGCAAGAGATTATAAGCGGCTGAATATTTGAGTGAGGAGTTGAGAAATCGTATTGAGTAGATTGCGAGAGTATTACTTTTTATTACGTACTATATTTATAGATATGAAAGTTGATTTAGTTATGAGTCCGTTATTTTTTCTAGAACTTTCCAAGCATAATTTACAGTTGTCGATGTTCGTCCACATTTTTGTATAACCGATAAATTTCATTAAAATATTTTTTCAACATTTTCCTCAGTTCTTTAGGCATTAACGTGTATTATTAAATTTTGGATTCTCAAAACTCATATTCTGTTCATTTCTTAACAGGATGTCTTCTTGTGAACCCACAACGTTCATTCCTAGGGGTGTAACTGAGACGGATATTACATGTTTATCCACCATATTTAATAAGCAGGTACGAGTACAATTTTTGTACCAATTTAGAAAATTATATTCGTTTACCCATATCCGTTTATTCGTTTAATAAATGGGGTGAGTATGGATATACCTTTATCTATATCCGTTTACCCATTTAATATATAATATATGTGTCAAGTTCTAGTGAGCACACAACTCATCTTATTTAGTTTAAACCCTTTATAATCTCACTATTGGATCCCATTTACGATTAATCCTACATTTAATTAGCATAACCGTTTTCATTATAATATAACTTATGTGATGGATATGATGAAAACTTAAAATAAAAAAATGTACTTGTTTAGTTAAGCGGGTATAAGTATGACCATACCCGTGCCGTTTACACCCATATTCATTCCCCATTGATTTCACTTTTGGATGTCTTCTTATCACAAACGTATAATAATTGTTTCAGACGTATATATATGTATATATTTTTTTCCTTCTATTGTCTAGACCGAGTGTGGAACGCGTACGATTGGAACGGACGTCTATAAATACCCTCCACTCTACTACTCCGACGATCACTTCTTTCCCAAGAAAGGAAACAGTCCCCCTCTCCCTCCTAAAACCCGATCCCTTCCCGCCCCAACCCTAACCCTAACCCTAACCCCGATCGCTTCCCACCTCAAACCCCAACCCTCGTAGAACTCGATTTGAAGGCGATTTGGTGACCAGATCGGGATCAGGAAAGGGGGAACACGCGGAGAATGCTAGCTCTAAGATGCCGCCCTAAGATGGATCCAAGTCATCTCAAAGAAGCACTGGGAGGGACTGGGAGAAACAGAAAAGGGGAAAGAAACGGCGATGACGATGTCGATGTGGTGTTCTCCTTCCATGGCCATCCTCACCTGCTGCCTCGCCAAGGACAACAAGGAGAAGGAGGAGATCATCAACGCCGCCGTTCCACCAGAAAAGTGGTGGATCGAGGTTCGAAGAATCTCAGATCGACGGAGATCCTTGGACGACTCGCCCCCACCGTCGCTATCCACATCAGGGGCAAGAATCTTGTCAACGCCGACAAGGTCGCCGTCTCTGGCAAGAAGAGGAACCAAAAGCTCCACAGGAGGCATTCCGGCAGACCTGGCTGCATGACCGTCGAGACCTTCGACCAACTCCAGCAGAGGATCCCCGAGAGGATCATCCAACATGCCGCACGTTCGATTCTTATATTTGTAAGTTTCAACTACTGATTTTGAGAGTTAAGTGGTAATTATTGTCCCATGCTGCATTTAAATAGATTACATTATGTGTTTTTTTTTGCAAATAGTTTGTTCATTTTGATATTTAATTGTTATATAGGATTCAACTTAATCATTTGATCTCGTGATTTTATTAATTCAAATAGGTAGGTACCACAATCTTGTACGTTGTGAGTTTAGATTGCCAAGTCATCTCTCTTGGCACATAGAGATATTACTTCAAACCCTCCAACTTTTAGTTAAAAGATAAAAGCCTTCGTGGACTTAGCTTTAAGTGTGAATCCTCGTGTGTTATAGTTTTGGATTTGCCAAATCATATATATACCTATATAGTCATGACTTCAATTCCTCCAATTTATTTTAAAAAGAGATTCAACCTAAGTTTTGCATTCGCCAAGTTCTATCTCTATTAATCTATTAAGATACGACAACCAGCCCACTAATTTTGTGTATTAAACATGTGTTTACATCCGTGTATCAAACTTTCGTGTGGTAAACATGTATTTCTGTTTGGGTCTTAAACTTTGAGATTCGCCAAGTCATAACTCTCTCAATCCATGAAGTTACGTCTTAAAGTCCCTCACCTTTTGTTCAAGTACCTTGTTGTCTTAAACATGTGTTCCTAATTGCGTCTTAGACTTGGATATATGACTTCAATTCTACCAATGATTTCCTTAAACTTAAGTGTCTATCTTCATGTTTAGATTTCCTTAAACATGTGTCTACTTGTGTGTTTGGTCTTCGTGTTCCCCGGAGTCATATATCTCTCGACTTGTGGATATTGGCGTCAAGTGTTCCAATTTTAAATTTGCGTCCCCATATTCCTATGTTATAGTTTCCCATTCGCCAAGTCATAACTCTCTCGACCTAGGGTTTATGACTTAGAGTCCTCCAATTTTGGTTAAATATTTGTTTTATTGGTGTGTCAATCTTTCGTTATCTCGTAGTCATATATCTCTTGAGCCATGGATATATGACTTGAAGTCCATCAATTTTTAAGTTATGGACTTGATTTCCTTACACTTAGGTGTCTATCTTCATAGAGTTACGTCTTAATGTCCTCTAATTTTTTGTTCAAGTATGTGCTTGTGTTAGACATGTGTTCGTATTGTGTCTTAGATTTTTGTGTTCTCGTAGTCATATATCTCCGTACCTATGTATATATGACTTCAAGTTCCACCAATTTCTAAATCGTGGACTTGACTTTCTTAAACTTAGTTTTTTTGTGGTGTTTCTAGTCTTGGATTCCCAACTAGTTTGGGATAAAAGGCTTTGTTGTTGTTGTTTCTAGTCTTGGAGTCATCTGGTCATATCTTTCTTGACCTATGGAGATATGATTTCAAGTCCATATTTAAAAAAAAAACATGGTTCTCCTCAACATATGTGTCTCATTGTGCGTTAAGTTTTCGTGGTTTTGGAGTTATATATCTTTTAACCCATGGATATATGCTTCCAGTCCTCCAATTTTAAACTCGAGTCTCTCGATACGTGTGTGACAAGTTCCATTCGCCGAGTCATAACTCTCTCAAACTATGGGTTTATGGCTTCAAGTCCACCATTCCCAAGTCATGGACTTGACTTCCTTAATCTTAGGTGTCTGTCTTCGTGTTTAGATTTCCAAAATGCCTGGTTGTGTTAAACTTGTGTAGTTGTGTTCTTATTCGTGTCTCAGATTTTCTTGTTCTCGTAGTCTTATATCTCTATACCTATGGATATATGATTTCAAGTCCACCAATTTTGGTCCGGTCACAACTCTCTTGAACAAAAAATTGATATATGACTTCAAGTACTCCATATTTATTTAAAGGACTTAGTTGTCGTCAAGATAGGTGTGTCTATATCTCCTGGAGTCTTATATGTCGTTACTTATATATGTATGCTTCAAGTCTTCCAATTTTAACATTGTGTCTCTTGATTCATGTGTTATAAATTTTGATTCGTTGAGTGATAATTCTCTCTAACTGTGGCTTTATGACTTAAAATCCTTGCTATGACTTAAAGTCCTCCAATTTTTGTTAAATGTATGGTTTATTCGTTTGTCAAATTTTCACCCTCTCGTAGTCATATATCTTTTGACCCATCGATATATCACTTCGTGTCCACCAATTTCAAGTCATGGACTTGATATCCTTAAACTTAGGTGTCTATGCGTGTTTAAATTCATTGGCAAACTATTCTAAACTTAGGCTTAAATATCTGTGTTATAGGTTCTGATTCACCAAGTCATAACTTTGTTGACCTATAAAGTCATAACTCTCTCGTCCGATAGAGTTATAACTTAATGCCCTCCAATTTTTGTTAACAAACATGGTTGTGTTAAACACATGTTTCTATTTGTGTGTTAAACTTTCACTTAGTCCTATATATCTATACCTATGGATATATAATTTCAAGTCCACCAAATTCCAAGTCATGGACTTGATTTTCTTAAATTTAGGTGTTTGTCTCGTATTTATACTTTTATATTTGCCAAGTCATAAATCTTTCAGCCCATGTATTCATGTCTTAAAGTCTTCCAATTTTAGTTCAAGTACCTAGTTGTGTTAAACACGTATTTCTGTTTGTCTTAGACTTTTGTGTTCTCATAGTCATATCCTCTTGACGTATGAATATAGGACTTCAAGTCCAGCAATTTCTAATTCATGGACATATTTCTTTTTATTTATACTTTTAGATTCACCAACTCATAACTCTCTCGACGTATGAAGTTATGCCTCAAAGTTCTTCAATTTTGGTTCAAGTACATTGTTATGTTAAACATATGTTTCTATTTTTATATCTCTATTCACGCAATAGATTTTTGTGTTGCCGGAGACATAAATCCCTTGACCTCTGACTATATACTTCATGTCCTCCAATTTTGGAGTCATGAACATGAATATTTTAACCTTAGGTATTCATATCCGAGTGTTATAGCTTGCAATTCACCATGTCATAACTCTCTCCATGGGCCATGGAGATATGACTTCAAGTCATCCTATTTTAGTTCAACTTCGGTTTATCTAGTGGAGTTACGACTTCTATCCTCTACTTTTAGTTTCAAGTCTTGTTTGTCTTAAAGTTGGGTTTGCATTTTTTGTGTTAGAGTTTCAGATTCACTAAGTCATCTCTCTTAACCTTATGGAGATTTGATTTATTGTCCTCAAATTTGTTGTACGACTAGCTCATCTTTCTACTACCGAATTCATATTTCTTTCGACCGATGGATATACAACTTTGTCATTCCAATGTTTCCAATTAAGTATTTATTTCCTTTAATTGACAGGTGATATTGCTGGCGCAGTACTCTAATCAGATGTCACATTTAAGGTGTATCTTGTTTTAATTACTTATTTTTATCAAGCTTTTAATTATTAAATGTTATTTTTTTCATGCTTATGTTTCAATATTTTATTATTCTTTTGATTCTATATTAATATAAAATGTAATACAACTACTTATTATTATTTTGTACTTTTTGTTTCATGTCCTCTCTACTGGGGGATAAGAACATAAACCACATTAACATACCTTTTGTTTTTACCATGAAACTGTCAAAAAATATAATACACACTTTCTAATAATAATTTTTGTTTGCTTTTATGATCTTACTTACAACCTTTTACATTTTTTGTTTGTTTCGACATATATTCTTTCACCATTTGGTTTTTTAAGGCTTATTGACACACTCTATCTCCTTCGATAAATGAGAGAACAATAATAGAGAAGTGAATAATATATAAAAACGCTTCACACGCCCATTTACATTTAACAATTTATTTGTTGTGGTCTCATAACATTAATTGCAAGAGCTATCACGTTTTGGTGAGTTCCTCGTAATCCCTCCTGATAGCCATTGACGAGTTTGCGATTTATGCGTGATTTAGAAAACTAGAATGTGTGCTCTCAATGCCTCATCATATATTTGTTTGTAGAGAAAGCAAATAAAACACCAACTTCACACACGCAACTCAATTAACAATTTATTTCTTGTGCTCTCATGACATTAATTGCTAGAGCTATCACGTCTTTGATGAGTTTCTCGTAATGCCTCCTGGCAGCCGTTGACGAGTTCGCGATGTATGCGTGATTGAGAAAACTAGAATGTGTGCTCTCAGTGCCTTTAGTCGAGCTTGTGCGTCCTTGGTGGCTTTCCACCTTCGAGTGGCTTTCCTGATCGGGTTTTTTTAGCCATCATTGACCCGTTGTTCCGACTTGGTTAGTTGAGATCACATGAATAAAAAAAGGGAATTAAGAAAAATCGAACTCCCTTAAGTATTACTACCATTATCATATATTTGTTTGTAGAGAAAGCAAATAAAACACCAACTTCACACACGCAACTCAATTAACAATTTATTTCTGGTGCTCTCATGACATTAATTGCTAGAGCTATCACGTCTTTGGTGAGTTTCTCGTAATGCCTCCTGGCAGCCGTTGACGAGTTCGCGATGTATGCGTGATTGAGAAAACTAGAATGTGTGCTCTCAGTGCCTTTAGTCGAGCTTTTGCGTCCTTGGTGGCTTTCCACCTTCGAGTGGCTTTCCTGATCGGGTTTTTTCAGCCATCATTGACCCGTTGTTCCGACTTGGGTAGTTGAGATCACATGAATAAAAAATGGGAATTAAGAAAAATCGAACTCACTTAATTATTACTACCATTATCATATATTTGTTTGTAGAGAAAGCAAATAAAACACCAACTTCACACACGCAACTCAATTAACAATTTATTTCTTGTGCTCTCATGACATTAATTGCTAGAGCTATCACGTCTTTGGTGAGTTTCTCGTAATGCCTCCTGGCAGCCGTTGACGAGTTCGCGATGTATGCGTGATTGAGAAAACTAGAATGTGTGCTCTCAGTGCCTTTAGTCGAGCTTTTGCGTCCTTGGTGGCTTTCCACCTTCGAGTGGCTTTCCTGATCGGGTTTTTTTAGCCATCATTGACCCGTTGTTCCGACTTGGGTAGTTGAGATCACATGAATTAAAAATGGGAATTAAGAAAAATCGAACTCACTTAAGTATTACTACCATTATCATATATTTGTTTGTAGAGAAAGCAAATAAAACACCAACTTCACACACGCAACTCAATTAACAATTTATTTCTTGTGCTCTCATGACATTAATTGCTAGAGCTATCACGTCTTTGGTGAGTTTCTCGTAATGCCTACTGGCAGCCGTTGACGAGTTCGCGATGTATGCGTGATTGAGAAAACTAGAATGTGTGCTCTCAGTGCTTTTAGTCGAGCTTTTGCGTCCATGGTGGCTTTCCACCTTCGAGTGGCTTTCCCGATCGGGTTTTTTTAGCCATCATTGACCCGTTGTTCCGACTTGGGTAGTTGAGATCACATGAATTAAAAATGGGAATTAAGAAAAATCGAACTTACTTAAGTATTACTACCATTATCATATATTTGTTTGTAGAGAAATCAAATAAAACACCAACTTCACACACGCAACTCAATTAACAATTTATTTCTTGTGCTCTCATGACATTAATTGCTAGAGCTATCACGTCTTTGGTGAGTTTCTCGTAATGCCTCCTGGCAGCCGTTGACGAGTTCGCGATATATGCGTGATTGAGAAAACTAGAATGTGTGCTCTCAGTGCCTTTAGTCGAGCTTTTGCGTCCTTGGTGGCTTTCCACCTTCGAGTGGCTTTCCTGATCGGGTTTTTTTAGCCATCATTGACCCGTTGTTCCGACTTGGGTAGTTGAGATCACATGAATTAAAAATGGGAATTAAGAAAAATCGAACTCACTTAAGTATTACTACCATTATCATATATTTGTTTGTAGAGAAAGCAAATAAAACACCAACTTCACACACGCAACTCAATTAACAATTTATTTCTTGTGCTCTCATGACATTAATTGCTAGAGCTATCACGTCTTTGGTGAGTTTCTCGTAATGCCTACTGGCAGCCGTTGACGAGTTCGCGATGTATGCGTGATTGAGAAAACTAGAATGTGTGCTCTCAGTGCTTTTAGTCGAGCTTTTGCGTCCATGGTGGCTTTCCACCTTCGAATGGCTTTCCCGATCGGGTTTTTTTAGCCATCATTGACCCGTTGTTCCGACTTGGGTAGTTGAGATCACATGAATTAAAAATGGGAATTAAGAAAAATCGAACTTACTTAAGTATTACTACCATTATCATATATTTGTTTGTAGAGAAATCAAATAAAACACCAACTTCACACACGCAACTCAATTAACAATTTATTTCTTGTGCTCTCATGACATTAATTGATAGAGCTATCACGTCTTTGGTGAGTTTCTCGTAATGCCTCCTGGCAGCCGTTGACGAGTTCGCGATGTATGCGTGATTGAGAAAACTAGAATGTGTGCTCTCAGTGCCTTTAGTCGAGCTTTTGCGTCCTTGGTGGCTTTCCACCTTCGAGTGGCTTTCCTGATCGGGTTTTTTTAGCCATCATTGACCCGTTGTTCCGACTTGGTTAGTTGAGATCACATGAATAAAAAAAGGGAATTAAGAAAAATCGAACTCCCTTAAGTATTACTACCATTATCATATATTTGTTTGTAGAGAAAGCAAATAAAACACCAACTTCACACACGCAACTCAATTAACAATTTATTTCTGGTGCTCTCATGACATTAATTGCTAGAGCTATCACGTCTTTGGTGAGTTTCTCGTAATGCCTCCTGGCAGCCGTTGACGAGTTCGCGATGTATGCGTGATTGAGAAAACTAGAATGTGTGCTCTCAGTGCCTTTAGTCGAGCTTTTGCGTCCTTGGTGGCTTTCCACCTTCGAGTGACTTTCCTGATCGGGTTTTTTTAGCCATCATTGACCCGTTGTTCCGACTTGGGTAGTTGAGATCACATGAATAAAAAATGGGAATTAAGAAAAATCGAACTCACTTAATTATTACTACCATTATCATATATTTGTTTGTAGAGAAAGCAAATAAAACAACAACTTCACACACGCAACTCAATTAACAATTTATTTCTTGTGCTCTCATGACATTAATTGCTAGAGCTATCACGTCTTTGGTGAGTTTCTCGTAATGCCTACTGGCAGCCGTTGACGAGTTCGCGATGTATGCGTGATTGAGAAAACTAGAATGTGTGCTCTCAGTGCCTTTAGTCGAGCTTTTGTGTCCTTGGTGGCTTTCCACCTTCGAGTGGCTTTCCTGATCGGGTTTTTTTAGCCATCATTGACCCGTTGTTCCGACTTGGGTAGTTGAGATCACATGAATAAAAAATGGGAATTAAAGAAAAATCGAACTCACTTAATTATTACTACCATTATCATATATTTGTTTGTAGAGAAAGCAAATAAAACACCAACTTCACACACGCAACTCAATTAACAATTTATTTCTTGTGCTCTCATGACATTAATTGCTAGAGCTATCACGTCTTTGGTGAGTTTCTCGTAATGCCTCCTGGCAGCCGTTGACGAGTTCGCGATGTATGCGTGATTGAGAAAACTAGAATGTGTGCTCTCAGTGCCTTTAGTCGAGCTTTTGCGTCCTTGGTGGCTTTCCACCTTCGAGTGGCTTTCCTGATCGGGTTTTTTTAGCCATCATTGACCCGTTGTTCCGACTTGGGTAGTTGAGATCACATGAATAAAAAATGGGAATTAAGAAAAATCGAACTCACTTAAGTATTACTACCATTATCATATATTTGTTTGTAGAGAAAGCAAATAAAACACCAACTTCACACATGCAACTCAATTAACAATTTATTTCTTGTGCTCTCATGACATTAATTGCTAGAGCTATCACGTCTTTGGTGAGTTTCTCGTAATGCCTCCTGGCAGCCGTTGACGAGTTCGCGATGTATGCGTGATTGAGAAAACTAGAATGTGTGCTCTCAGTGCCTTTAGTCGAGCTTTTGCGTCCTTGGTGGCTTTCCACCTTCGAGTGGCTTTCCTGATCGGGTTTTTTTAGCCATCATTGACCCGTTGTTCCGACTTGGGTAGTTGAGATCACATGAATAAAAAATGGGAATTAAGAAAAATCGAACTCACTTAATTATTACTACCATTATCATATATTTGTTTGTAGAGAAAGCAAATAAAACAGCAACTTCACACACGCAACTCAATTAACAATTTATTTCTTGTGCTCTCATGACATTAATTGCTAGAGCTATCACGTCTTTGGTGAGTTTCTCGTAATGCCTACTGGCAGCCGTTGACGAGTTCGCGATGTATGCGTGATTGAGAAAACTAGAATGTGTGCTCTCAGTGCCTTTAGTCGAGCTTTTGCGTCCTTGGTGGCTTTCCACCTTCGAGTGGCTTTCCTGATCGGGTTTTTTTAGCCATCATTGACCCGTTGTTCTGACTTGGGTAGTTGAGATCACATGAATTAAAAATGGGAATTAAGAAAAAATCGAACTCACTTAATTATTACTACCATTATCATATATTTATTTGTAGAGAACGCAAATAAAACACCAACTTCACACACGCAACTCAATTAACAATTTATTTCTTGTGCTCTCATGACATTAATTGCTAGAGCTATCACGTCTTTGGTGAGTTTCTCGTAATGCCTACTGGCAGCCGTTGACGAGTTCGCGATGTATGCGTGATTGAGAAAACTAGAATGTGTGCTCTCAGTGCCTTTAGTCGAGCTTTTGCTTCCTTGGTGGCTTTCCACCTTCGAGTGGCTTTCCCGATCGGGTTTTTTTAGCCATCATTGACCCGTTGTTCCGACTTGGGTAGTTGAGATCACATGAATAAAAAATGGGAATTAAGAAAAATCGAACCCACTTAAGTATTACTACCATTATCATATATTTGTTTGTAGAGAAATCAAATAAAACACCAACTTCACACACGCAACTAATTAACAATTTATTTCTTGTGCTCTCATGACATTAATTGCTAGAGCTATCACGTCTTTGGTGAGTTTCTCGTAATGCCTCCTGGCAGCCGTTGACGAGTTCGCGATGTATGCGTGATTGAGAAAACTAGAATGTGTGCTCTCAGTGCATTTAGTCGAGCTTTTGCGTCCTTGGTGGCTTTCCACCTTCGAGTGGCTTTCCTGATCGGGTTTTTTTAGCCATCATTGACCCGTTGTTCTGACTTGGGTAGTTGAGATCACATGAATTAAAAATGGGAATTAAGAAAAAATCGAACTCACTTAATTATTACTACCATTATCATATATTTATTTGTAGAGAACGCAAATAAAACACCAACTTCACACACGCAACTCAATTAACAATTTATTTCTTGTGCTCTCATGACATTAATTGCTAGAGCTATCACGTCTTTGGTGAGTTTCTCGTAATGCCTACTGGCAGCCGTTGACGAGTTCGCGATGTATGCGTGATTGAGAAAACTAGAATGTGTGCTCTCAGTGCCTTTAGTCGAGCTTTTGCGTCCTTGGTGGCTTTCCACCTTCGAGTGGCTTTCCCGATCGGGTTTTTTTAGCCATCATTGACCCGTTGTTCCGACTTGGTTAGTTGAGATCACATGAATAAAAAAAGGGAATTAAGAAAAATCGAACTCCCTTAAGTATTACTACCATTATCATATATTTGTTTGTAGAGAAAGCAAATAAAACACCAACTTCACACACGCAACTCAATTAACAATTTATTTCTGGTGCTCTCATGACATTAATTGCTAGAGCTATCACGTCTTTGGTGAGTTTCTCGTAATGCCTCCTGGCAGCCGTTGACGAGTTCGCGATGTATGCGTGATTGAGAAAACTAGAATGTGTGCTCTCAGTGCCTTTAGTCGAGCTTTTGCGTCCTTGGTGGCTTTCCACCTTCGAGTGGCTTTCCTGATCGGGTTTTTTTAGCCATCATTGACCCGTTGTTCCGACTTGGGTAGTTGAGATCACATGAATAAAAAATGGGAATTAAGAAAAATCGAACTCACTTAATTATTACTACCATGATCATATATTTATTTGTAGAGAAAGCAAATAAAACACCAACTTCACACACGCAACTCAATTAACAATTTATTTCTTGTGCTCTCATGACATTAATTGCTAGAGCTATCACGTCTTTGGTGAGTTTCTCGTAATGCCTACTGGCAGCCGTTGACGAGTTCGCGATGTATGCGTGATTGAGAAAACTAGAATGTGTGCTCTCAGTGCCTTTAGTCGAGCTTTTGCGTCCTTGGTGGCTTTCCACCTTCGAGTGGCTTTCCTGATCGGGTTTTTTTAGCCATCATTGACCCGTTGTTCCGACTTGGGTAGTTGAGATCACATGAATAAAAAATGGGAATTAAGAAAAATCGAACTCACTTAAGTATTACTACCATTGTCATATATTTGTTTGTAGAGAAAGCAAATAAAACAGCAACTTCACACACGCAACTCAATTAACAATTTATTTCTTGTGCTCTCATGACATTAATTGCTAGAGCTATCACGTCTTTGGTGAGTTTCTCGTAATGCCTACTGGCAGCCGTTGACGAGTTCGCGATGTATGCGTGATTGAGAAAACTAGAATGTGTGCTCTCAGTGCCTTTAGTCGAGCTTTTGTGTCCTTGGTGGCTTTCCACCTTCGAGTGGCTTTCCTGATCGGGTTTTTTTAGCCATCATTGACCCGTTGTTCCGACTTGGGTAGTTGAGATCACATGAATAAAAAATGGGAATTAAGAAAAATCGAACTCACTTAAGTATTACTACCATTATCATATATTTGTTTGTAGAGAAAGCAAATAAAACACCAACTTCACACATGCAACTCAATTAACAATTTATTTCTTGTGCTCTCATGACATTAATTGCTAGAGCTATCACGTCTTTGGTGAGTTTCTCGTAATGCCTCCTGGCAGCCGTTGACGAGTTCGCGATGTATGCGTGATTGAGAAAACTAGAATGTGTGCTCTCAGTGCCTTTAGTCGAGCTTTTGCGTCCTTGGTGGCTTTCCACCTTCGAGTGGCTTTCCTGATCGGGTTTTTTTAGCCATCATTGACCCGTTGTTCCGACTTGGGTAGTTGAGATCACATGAATAAAAAATGGGAATTAAGAAAAATCGAACTCACTTAATTATTACTACCATTATCATATATTTGTTTGTAGAGAAAGCAAATAAAACAGCAACTTCACACACGCAACTCAATTAACAATTTATTTCTTGTGCTCTCATGACATTAATTGCTAGAGCTATCACGTCTTTGGTGAGTTTCTCGTAATGCCTACTGGCAGCCGTTGACGAGTTCGCGATGTATGCGTGATTGAGAAAACTAGAATGTGTGCTCTCAGTGCCTTTAGTCGAGCGTTTGTGTCCTTGGTGGCTTTCCACCTTCGAGTGGCTTTCCCGATCGGGTTTTTTTAGCCATCATTGACCCGTTGTTCCGACTTGGGTAGTTGAGATCACATGAATAAAAAATGGGAATTAAAGAAAAATCGAACTCACTTAATTATTACTACCATAATCATATATTTGTTTGTAGAGAAAGCAAATAAAACAGCAACTTCACACACGCAACTCAATTAACAATTTATTTCTTGTGCTCTCATGACATTAATTGCTAGAGCTATCACGTCTTTGGTGAGTTTCTCGTAATGCCTCCTGGCAGCCGTTGACGAGTTCGCGATGTATGCATGATGAGCCTACAAATTGTAGTTTTTTTATATGTTGCTCATATCTATTTTCTATTATTACATATATGCCAATACATTTGCCCTAATATATCATTTTTGTACTCATAGTGGTATATGATTATACTTTCCATATTTACCTTTTGTTTGGGTTGTTAGGATCTTAACATTTGAAAGTAGGTGACTGGGTTATTATTGTTTTAAATTATTGAGATTATGTTTTAGTAGAATGTGTAACGAAATAATACGGAATAGTTACACCCCCTGTCCTTTACTTCTTTGGCAGTTTTCACTCCTTACTTTTAAAACGCTCCCATCATTTCACTCGTTCGTACTTTGCGCCGCTGTCCTTTATTTTGCTGCAGCAGCATTTGATTGACGGTGTCAGCTTGATATTGCTGTCACGCAGATAAACGAGGCTGTTGGGCGTACTCCAACAGTCATTGACTTGTATTTTGTGATTATATTTTCTTCCATCCGTTCTAATTTATTTTTTGGTGATTAAATTCAGGTTAGTAAGCCTAATTTTGTTGCTGCAGCATTTTGATAGACGGGGTCAGCTTGATATTGCCCTCACCAAAATAAATGAGGCTCTTCGGCATACTCCAGTAGTCATTGACTCGTATTTTGCAAAGGTCTATTGGCATTCCAGATTCAGCAATTATGAACACTTCCAAGTACTTAGTCATTTGTAACCTGGTATTTTATTCATCTTGCAAAGAAGAAAAATACAAAAAAATTGTGATT
This sequence comes from Triglochin maritima, assembly GCA_963682175.1. NCBI lineage: Eukaryota > Viridiplantae > Streptophyta > Magnoliopsida > Alismatales > Juncaginaceae > Triglochin > Triglochin maritima. The sequence continues at coordinate 31,776,898 of OY821792.1, read as the reverse complement.
GCATGCTAAGGGAAATGGATAAGACTTTTATTTTTTCTTGTCTGCTCATGGAAGATTTAGCAATTATGAACACTTCCAAGTACTTAGTCGCTGGTAACCCGGTATTTTATTCATCATGCAAAGAAGAAGAGAAAAAACAAAAACCATTATGACTGCATGCTAAGGGAAATGGATGAGACTTCTCTTCTTACTTGTCTGCTCATGAAAAATTCAACAAGTGTTTATTGGTTTTCTAATAGATTATCTGATTTTCACTTATCTCGAATCATAGAACTGCCATTTCATGTGTCTGCATTCTTGTCCACAGGGAAGAATGTTAAAATAAGCAGGTCATTTGTCAGCTGTTGCTGCCTCGGCAGACGAAAGCAAGATACGTGGACCTTGCCGATCGTTACTTGAATAGAATGTGTGAAGAACATGCTGCAGGCGGATGAGGTATACATGCACAACTTTATGGGATCTTGGTAGATCAATATTTTTATTTTCTACTGACATAAGTTTCATCCTGTTGAACTCTGCTAAGTATTTTTTGATATAATGTAGGTAGGGCAAGCTGAAAAATGGGGACCAACACAATAATCTGGATGATAGTGTGTGATATGCTTCTCAACGTCTTGACTGTTTTGAACTATTGAGGATAAAGATATTTGTTCTTACAATCAATTGAATGATGTGATGGTATGAGCAGGCTTCTGGTGAAAATTAGTACCAGCAGGGTGTTCTAGGTCTCACTCTTTGTTTCTTAGTTGTTGAAAAGCATTATGTGGAAATGACGGAGATCAATTTGATTTCCGTTCTTATTGTTTGCGTAAAATGACACTGCGTGCTAACGTGCAGATGCTAAAATGTCAAGACACGCTACACACTCATTTCGCAAAGCAGCCGTGCAGGTGCTATCAGGTGTGTCCTGCCATCACCGATCATTTTTTGTTTTCAGATTCATCTAATTAGTTTTATTCGACGTTTTCTATTACATTTGCTTCCCCTCCCCCTCCTCCTTTAATAGAACTTGCATATGCTGTTGCTTATGTTATGAAACAGCCTAAATGAAAATTATGAATCTTGATTGCGTATTGATCTCTGCAACCAAGTGTTATGTTCCTGCATGTTTTTGGTTGGAATGATATTCTTTTTAGGAAACTTTGAAATGCAATATGTTTTGGTTCTCCGCTCAGTTTTGATGTGAACAATCATACCTTGGATCACGCCTACATATGTGTACACTTCAACTTGTTTTTGATTACTTTGATCCTATGATACAGGTGTTGTCCTACAAAAGCTGAAATTGAAGAGAATGATGTTATTTTTCAGAGACCACTCCCCAAAAGAAAAAAAGGCGCACGTGGTAAGAAAGTATGGCACACCAGACTCTTAATATTGTATTGTTTTTAGCAGTTTGCTTAAGATGATATTTTTATCATTCTTAATATATGTAGGAGTCTTAAGAGCAAGTCAAGGAATCATGATATTCTAACACAACCAAATCTTTTAAACGACACAATCCTAAGCCAATTGATCCAGATCGTAACGGGGAGAAATTATTGCAAGTAGTGTTTTGCTGAGTCTTGGTTATTTGTCTATTCAAATGCCGCAACGCTGGTAATAGTAATTTTATACAATCTTGTTGGGTTGAGCGGGGCTATTTATATGTTTACTTTTTGTAATTTCAGGTTGATAATCCACTATTGAAAGTAACCAAGTTATTAAAGCTGCTGCAGAAGAATTCTTCCAAGTCCCTTGAACCCATCTGCTTTCTTTCGGATTAAAGATGAGAAACCAAAAGTTTTTTTTACTTTTCAGGTAACTAAAAAGTTATAGGCAAACATTTTATTGTTGTTTCAATATATTGTTGGACACCATTTGGAAATTTAAAAAAAATACATATTTCGACTTGCTTAGGATCAATGGCATTGTTGCATATTTACACATGCCTTTGGGTTTCAAAATCTAGGGATTTATGATATCTAATTTCCCTTGATTTTGATATTCGGCATTTTAATCTAAATTTTGGATCAGATAAGCACTCAGCAGGGTCTCTTTCCTGAAGGTGTTTTTTATTTGGAAACAACCTTTTATACATGTATGTTGTTTTCTACTCAATAATAATTCAACTAAATCTGTAATTTTGTTTTGTTTTGCTGCACACCCTTTTTTCCTCCATTTTTCTATTTTTCCCATCTGTTGTATCCCCTTCTTAATCTCTAGTAATGATCCAAAAAATATATTGTGTTTCATGTAATGCACATTATAGCCTCTATAGTGATTTTACACTGCAAGAGGTTTAATGGATACAATTCTCTAATTTCAGGCAATAAAGTAGATGCTTATTCTCGACGAAAATGAGCCAAACTCCCATCACTGCCTGGTTATTGTTCTGTAAATTTTCTAGTCCTCTCTATTTATGCATGATTGTAGTCTAATTTGTGTTTTTCAGAACTTAGCCTCAAACACATGCTTCACATCGTCGCATGTGCCGGATGAAGTAAATTGAATTAGTACAGTTACTCAATATTTTGAATAAAGTTTATAATTGGACCTTTCATTTCGCATTTCATATACATAATAGTCCCACTGTAGTTTGGTATTGAATGAGCACCATCATGATTCATATTTAGTGAGTACCACAGTAACATTGATGAGCATACCAATTGTAGTTTTTGTATATGTTGCACTTATCTATTTTTTTGACAGACTCAATACATGACTTTAAAATCTCCGTTGGTTCTTTTAACTTGTGAGCCTGCACCTCGTTATTATGCTTGGAACTCAAATCTTGCTATGTGAAGTGTTTATTATTGATAAAATATGATAGTAGCTAGAATTCATTAAGTAGAAAACAACTTAGTTGACAACTATGGAAAAATGTCACTTGAAATTTTGCTGAAGACTTTCCGTCCTGCTGATCTGTTCTTGATCTGAAATATAGTTATTGCCATTGTTGATTGTTTAATATTTTTCTAGGTTGTTCGAGTGTTGAGTCTTGTCAATGACGCTTTATTGGTGACATCGTGCTGGCAAATTTATGTTTAAAGTTTGGTTTAAAGTGCTCAAGTGTTGGGTATGAATTTGTGCTGGGAAATTTATGTTCCGTGTTTGGGTTCAAAGTGCTCGTGTTCTTACCAACTCCTCATCATCATTTTCTCCTTTGTATAAGATGTTGATTTACATCATAAGCCTTTTTATGTAGGTTTCTGGATGGTGGGGGGTGAGGAGTGTATCCAAGTACTGCCATGTTGGTGTATTGGATGTAACAAGGTCAGTTCTGAAGCCCACGCTTTCTCATAACAATGTTGAACCTTTTGCTTAACTAATTAACAATATTATCTTGTTATATGTTCTCAGTTTGGAAAATCATAAATCCAATCAACTTGTGTTATTTTTATCTCCTTTTGCATCAGTAATTAAAATGCTTCAAGTTTGTCTTTGCAGTGATTTCAATTCGGAAAATCATATATCTGATCAAATTTTATGATTTTTACTATTCTTGTTTAATGTTCATTATTTAACATGAGTTGAAGCTAAGGGAGAGAAACTTGGGCAATCTCATCTTTTTGGGATTATTTTTGTCTATAATTCTTTTGTATGTATTTACGAGGACCTCTTGATTTTGCATAGCAGACCACAAACCACTTTGCTGAAACCTTTTACCTTCTTATTGTAGAGTGGAAGGTAATTATGTTTGTATAATGCATGATGGGGCCTTTCCTAATTATGTTAGGAATAGAAAACACGACCTGAAGTTCATGCCTATTGATTCAGATAATTGACCTTATGATAATGTTGGGGCTAGAAGCCTTTTTGGGCTACTGTTCCATGAAGCCCATTTTGGCACAGTTCTGCAGCCTTTATTTGAATATGTTTTACAAATACTTGACATAAATATATTGCTGCAGCCTTTATTTTGATCTATGTTACGGAAGGACTTTGGAGGTTAACTTCAGATTTTATTTTATTTATTCAAGTACTTGACATAAACATCTTTCCGCAGACTTCTGTTCGCCCGAGAAATTCAAACCAGGTTCTTGGAAATGAGACCTTTGAGGCTGGTTTGGTTTATTTTTCATATGTTGCAAATGTAAAAGCTATTGTCAAAATGTGACCTTTGAGGTCGCCAAGGTGCTCCTTCCTTGCACATGCTTTTGAGGTGATTATACTCTGCAAACTGCCTGCAGCTATTTTTCAGAGCTATTGTTTGCTGTTTCGGTTGTTCATTAGATACTTAATAGTTTCTATGATTAGATTCAACTAGGAGATAGACGATCAAACATGGCTTCTATATGCTGGTTGGTCCCCTCCATCCCACCACAGGAGATGTTCTGGTGTATGGAAAAATAATAATCATAACAGACCGTATCTAGTGGCTGGAAAAAACTGTTTGGGAAAGAATAACATCAAGTCATTATTGTATATTGTCAAGGGACTTCGTAAGTGTTTGCGGAAAAAAATACGGTAATTAGTGAAATTAACTTATTACTGAGTAATGTTTAGGGACTTTATAGTAGACATCAGTAGTTTACTTACAAAATCTGCTTGCAACCACCTTTGCTTCCTGTTTTGCCTTAAAAGGGCATTATCATTTACCTCGAGATTCATAGATGGGTTTGATAATGGCAAATATTAGCAGACTTTTCAAAACGGCTTGCTATTCAACCAATACGTATGACTGTCAACAAGAGCTTCAACATGTAATTTGCAGACTACGCGATTCTTGCAATTTTGTTTAGCACTGATGTAATATAAGAATGCACTAGCACTTGCATTTGTCAAAGAAAATTAGTTTAATTATGTAAAGCTTATAGCTAATAACACGTAAATTTATTGAAATCATGTGTATACTAATTTGTTTATAATGTATATTAATTATCCTTAAGTTTAAGAGTAAAATAAGTTCACCTTCTACCATGGTTTACCAAAATTGATCATTTGGTAGACCAGCACTTGTTGATCACTTATCGCAGCAACTTGTTGCGATAGGTGACCAGCAAGTGCCATATAATACCTTGTGGTCCTAGATGAGGATGTAGATGTGAAATTGTAGGTGCAATTTGGCCCATACCATGTGCAGCTAAGCATCATTTCTGTTCGCCGCACATTAAGTTCTTCAAAATGGATTTTCTTTTTCTCTTATCTTAATCTTTTCAACTACACGTGGTTCGCCTTTGACTTGAATGTTTGATGTTTCTTTGCAGGATGAGATAGGAAGGGCTTAGGCGTCTGCCTACAATTTGATGTGTTTTTTTAAAGCTAAATTGCCAAGCTTGTGCTCTATATCATACCCTTGTTTTTTGTGTTCATTTTGCAAGTAAAATTTTCTGTTCATGAATAATTGGATCGCATGCCTTTTTCATTCTTGTGATTAAGGTGATCAATTGGTATTTCTGCACAAGTAGTTGAGATGGTTCCGTTTTGAAGTTTGGAGCACTGTGTATAGAACCTGCTATATTTTCAAGTTCTTTTGAAGTGACTTTTCTATTGTCTAGTGTCTACGAGTCACTACTTAATTGGCTGAAATGCCATATCTGATTGCGCTTACCTAGAAAAAATGTCATTGAGTGGAAAACCTATTATTTGTGTCTTCCAAGGATTAAAAGTCCGACAGTCAGATACTAGTCTGATTGACGGTTCAAGTCCGACTAGTCGGATGACTAAATGGCCAAAAGATAAAATAAAAATAAGAACAGAATAAATGGGCATATCCCTTCTGTAATGCCGTTATAATCCCAAGAAATAGAAAAAATGAAAACAAAACTTAGTTAGAGGTTGCCGGCAGGTGGAGATTTTGCCAGAGAGAGGCAGAGCTCGAAACTTAAACAGCCTAAGGACTCTGACTAGTCGGCCGACTTTTTAATCAATGGTGTCTTCATATGTGAACATATTCGTTGCTATTTTTTCTTATAAATCCCCTTGAAATTTTGAGAGGAAGTCCGCCACTTATTTGAATAATTGTGTAGAACCCTTTTGAAGTTTGCAGAGCAAGTGTTGGCTTGGCTACAATCCATGAATGTGTTGAATTTTTTGTGTTCTTCAATAGCAATAAACTACACGTTTCACGTTGGTCTCCTTTAAACTGTTCTAGGCACTCCTCCCAATCAATGCTTACATTTCTTGGTATGAAATATTGAGAATGAATATCATCACTAGTCAGGCCCAACAAATATTTTGGTTTGGTTTTAATGGACAATATATATGAAGGCTGAATTTATGGTCGTTTTGATCTTTACCCGGTGGTAACTCTATCTCATTTCATATTTCTTTGCCTAGTTATCTTGTTTATTCTTATTTATGAATGCACTTGGTGGTTATCTTTTATCATGTATTACCTGTCAACTATTTCCTTAATGACTTCGGTGGTTATTTAACTCCCAGTTTAACTAATATCCATCAGTCACTACCAAGTCTTGGTTGCTTTAGCATTTACTTGCAGTTTGACTTGCTTACGTCATCACTAATATGTGTCTCTGTGCAAGTCAGAAATTTAGAAATATTTGCATTACTTAAGGGCATTGAGGAGGAACTGTTGGATAGAAAGGTGATCAAAATGGTTATTGAAGTGAGTTTTCTTATCTTACCTGCAATACGTAATTCATTTCATTATTTGATATTTGAATGACTGATTTTCCCCTCTATAGTTCATGCCCAAAGGTAAAACTTCCGATGACAATAGTATGTTCACTTGCTATCTTCAGGTTAAAGTTGTGCAATCATGTGCAACCCAACTAATCAAGGTCGCATATGTGGCCGCACAACTGCAAAAAATATAAAAAATGTGTATCCTACTTATCACACAATCGGGTTGTGTAATTAAAAAAATTATTTTTGAAATAGCAATATAACTATATAGTTTTGGTTATTTTAAGAATATGTGCTTGAAATTGTGTTTAATTTTGTTCATAATTTGAGATGTTTGCTGGATATCTTTCGTTGTTGAAATCCTTTATAGTGTTACAATTGCATGTGGTTGCCTCCCGACATGTGTTGTTTTATGTGGATCCATTGCGACTTTGAGTTTAATTGTTCTTTTCTTTAAATCCAATTTGAGATTAGTTAAGTGCTACTCTATTTAATAATCACGTATCATGATGGTAACTATCATTTGATAGTTTTTTATTTATTTTCTTGATCGTTGATTAATTGTGTTAACTTCGTGCTTGTGGTAAAAACAAAATGGGTTGTTCCAACATGCCATTTGATCTTTGTTGTTTTTTTAATATTAATTTAAGTAATATACAAGGTACAAAAGGGTCACATGTTATCATTTATTACTTGAATGATTCTTGTGAAAAGATGAAAATGCATCTTACATTGTCTTGGTTTCTCGTGTTTGGAAGATGAAACTGTTAAGTCAATTTTTTTAGTTATTTTTATCTACATTTATTTTCTTTTTAGGTGAGAAACAATAAGAAATATTTGTATGGAGCTGTGTAGGCCCCATTTAATCTTCTATTATTTTTATTAGCTTTTACATTTGTAACTATTTCCTGTATATTGTACGTAAAAAATATTATATTCAAATAGCTTAGTTGCATGATGGCTACCTTTACATCTTAATGCTCAACTGCGTAGGTACTTAAAACGTGAAACTTAAGGCTTACAGTCAGATTTAATGTTCATGACCTAATTATTAAAACATGAGACATAGAACTTATGGTTAACAAAACTAATTTTGCACTTAGTGGCACAACTTAAGATATCTGCAACCAGTTTAACATGGGTAGGAACACTATGCATAAGTATATGGTAGTTTGGATATGTATAAATATGAAAACATGGTTTAACTTGAAGGTTTTCTACATTATTAATTTTTTGGGATTAGATAATAAGGGTAGTTATATTTTTTAAAGATTAGATAAATTTATTACATGAAATTTGCTTGGGTTTTCAAGTATTTCATATAGGTTTTGATTCTAACTATATTTTCTTAGTTTTTTCTTCACTTGTTGCATTGTTACGTGTAATGTTTGTTCTGTGAAAGAGAAAATAACTACTAAGGTTTTGTTCGTTATAATTTTGATCAATGTCATTGAGGCCACTGACCATGTTGCCTTAGGCTTCCGGGCCAAGCTAAAGGAGGGTCATGAAAATAACTACTAAGGTTTTGTTGGTTATAACTTTGATCAATACTATAACAGCTATTCGCATTGTTGCCTTAGGCTACCGGGCCAGGTTAAATGAGGTCATCGCCTTAAAACAATATTGAGGCTCTCCCTTTCGAAAAGGCTATAGCCTCTTAGCTTTTTAAGTGCCTTATCGCCTCTAGGGCCTCTTTGAAAATACCATCAAATGAGTCTTGTAACACCCATAATGAGTCTCAAACCCCTCTTATATGTAGTCTCTAACAAATTCATTTAACTTAAAGTTGTGTTTTTCGTTACTTTAATTATTTTAATTGTTGGTCATTTTCTAGTTAAGATTAGGTGTTACTTTTTTCAATTATTTTTTACATCTCATTCCTATTTTTTGCATTCAAGTATTTTCCATATCGAACCTTGGAATTTAGAGCTTCTTTCGTAGATTTTTTTGCAAGTAAAAGGGAGGTCTGTGAGCCTCCAAATTTTCATTTATATCATAAAAGTTTACAACCTAGGCTAGCGTATGCCTACGCATAGAAAAAATGACAGAAAATTATGGTCTACGCTATAGTAAACTAATGTCTATGCTCCATTATGGCTAATGACCAAAAGGTGCTCCTCGAGCAGGCTGAATACAACCAAGCTAACACAATTCAAGTACTAGCTGCAGCGGGCAGTCTCTAATCCCCTGGCTTTTGTTTGTATTCAACCAGGGCCCCGACATGGTTGAGAACTCCTCCATAATGCTCCAGACTGCGCAATCATTACAAAGGTCACCTCGGGTGAAGACTAGAAGGTCGTCGGCAAACATGAGGTGGAAGACAACCACCCCATGGCAGGAGACCGGCATGATCGTTCCTTGGCTGCCCTCACGTCGAAGCAAAGCACTCAACACCTCCATACAAAGTACAAACAAGTAGGGGGCATTAGGATCACCTTGCCTAAGTCCGTTCTTGGCCGGAAAGTATTCGGTGTATTGCCCGTTAACATTGACCACGAATGTGGCCTTCAAGCACCCTCGAATCCATTTGCACCATCTGCGATTAAATCCGAAGCGTTCAAGCACCATGAGAAGAAACTTCCATGAGACCGAGTCGTAAGCCTTCTGGAGGTCAAGCTTCAAACACATCCGGTTCACCCCTGACTCTTTATGCATTTGGTGGCATATCAGTGATCCTTCTGCCCGCAATGAAAGCACTCTGAGTTTAACCTGCGAGCTTTGGGAGGACCAGCTTCAGTCTATTCGCCAGAATCTTGGTTAAGTATCTGTAACATTAGGTGCATAGCGAGATCGGTCTGAAGTCCGTCGGGCTGCTAGGAGCTGCAACATTTGGAATGAGTGTGATTGAGGTTCTATTTAACTCCGGTAACATCGTGCCATCAGTAAGAAAGGAGATCATGGCGGTGAACATGTCCTTTATAATAGGCCATGCGGCCTTGTAGAAGCATGCATTAAACCCGTCCGGTCTTGGTGCACGATCCTCATTTGCCTGCATGACTACCTGCTCAAGCTCGACCATAGTGATGTCGGGAGAGCGAATCAACATCTTGGTTTGATAGGATCGGGAGGTCCAGATCATGCGGTATCTCCGTAGTTTGCACCCATGTACTGAACAAGTTAGCAAAGTATGAACGAAAAATGTCACGAATGCCCACCTCATCAGTGACTTGGGCACTCTCCACGTCGATCTGGCGGATGGTATTCCTGGCTCGCCGGGCTTTCATGGCCGTGTGGAAAAATGCAGTGTTTGAGTCACCTTCCTTCAGCCATCGGATTCTCGACTTTTGCCTCATCACATATTCTTCATAAGTCAATGCCTGCTCCAGCGCTAGTTTGCAGCAACGCTCACGATCTTGCCGTTCAATCTCGTCGGATTGGAGTAGGAGGTCGGCACGTGTTGCTCTGGGTTCCCGAAGGTTGCCATGCTCCATCGGAGGAGATGTTCCCTCACCGACGCGAGGCCTTTAGCAAAACGATACATAGGGGTACCACGGTGTCGCTCGGCCCAGACACCTTGAACAACCTGCGCAAACTCTCCAAGTCGTGCCCAAGCATTCGTTAACCTGAAGGGTAGACGTCGGGGAGTACTATCCGCTTCAAAATGAACCACCAGAGGGTTGTGGTCACTTAGTTCACGATCTCCAACCATACAGTGGGCGGTGTTGTGCTCACAAACCCATGTCGGATTCCCCATTGCTCGATCGAGCTTGCATCAAATTTCTTGCTCGCCATACGACGAGTTAGTCCACATCGTGTGATAACCTGTGGTCTGAAGGTCCATCGGTCCTACGCCATTAAGGAAAGTATTTAAATCCTCTACCGCTCGGAAATTGATACCGACACCGCCATATTTTTCGTGACGTCCCCTCACCACGTTAAAATCGCCAACTACAAGCCACGACGTCGTAACCGTCAGGTAGTCTCCACCTAGATCCTCCCACAGGAGCCGACGTTGGGAGGCCTCACTTGCCGCGTAGACTACGGTCACAACAAAGGTAGCGCCTGTAGAAGTTTGCAAGCCACTCCGCCTCTTTCCAAACCCCATGCGCAAACATCTTGATTCGTGGGCCTTTGATTTTGTGCTCCAAGATACATGCTATGGTTACCTTCTCCCGATGGACAATATCTTGAACCATACGAGGGCGCCCCGGGAGATTTGCGCCTCGTACGTTCCAACAAAGAATTTTCATTTGGATTTCGGGTTGGGGGATAGTCCCTCGCAACCCACTTGTTGTTTGTGTTTTTTGGCCTTTTCCATGACTCCTTTTAACACATTCCACTTGGGGAGGAATTTTATTGGGGTCTCCAGCCGACGATTAAGACTCCTTCTGGCGGGCTGCCTGGTTAGCGCAGCCACCGTTCAAACCCCCACCCACCCTGGGCTGGTCTGCCACGTCCGTGGGCGGGAGAGAAGGTTTATGTTGGGTTGCATTTTGCTCCAAAGGTGCATTTGCTTGTTGGGCCAAACCAAGCCCAGTCGGATCCGTCTCCCCACTAGCCAGGTGCATAGGAACTGGTTGGGCTTGTCTTGGCCCAAGAGGATAAACCTCCACGCTAACCCGGTCAAAGCTATGGACCAGCTCGCGCACATGGGCCTCTGAGTGCTCCCGCGTAGGTTCCTCTCGCACACATGGGTGCACATCCTTCGCTTATCCCGTGGGCCCCACCGCTGACGGGTTACACGGAGTCGTTGACTCCAGCAGTATGGTAGGCAAATCTCCCTCCTCAACGTGTCCTGGGTGCTTTGCAGTAGCAGGTGTGGCAGTGGTCTGCCCTCTGGGAATTACGAGAGTGCCATTATCGTCTTCCACTTATGGCTTGGGCACGACTTCCGTTCCTGCCGGCGTCGACGTGGATTTCTTCTTGGAATTTCTCCGATTGTAGACGCGTTGCCACTGCTGCTCTTTCTGTAGGGCCTCCGTCCTTCCTCTCGGCTGGTCGTTTGCCTGTCACCGGTATCCGCACTTTGTTTGCACACTTCGCCTCGCTATGGCCGAAGGTTGCACAAGTCTTGCGCAATGCAGGTTTCCAATCATAAGCCACATCAATGATCTCCACCTCACCATCTTCTCCGCGGAGGGTGATAGTTTCCGGAAAGGAGAAAGCAGTGTCTACCTCCACGCACACGCGCGCGAAAGAAAGACGTCGACTGCTCGCAGTGTCGTCGTCCATCTATAGGGGCCGTCCTAAGATGCTTGTTGAATGGGCGCCTTGGTGAAGAGATCTTTCCATGCCGGAGTTTGGGTGGTTGGGGGAGACGCGGGACGACCTCTTTGCGCTTCCTCTCCGCGGTGGCGTGATTTTAATCGAGATGGGCGAGTTTCCTTTGTACGCTCCCGTTGGTCGGCGACTTGCCGGCGACCACCACGGGCAGCGCCTCCTCGCGGGGCTGACGGCATCACCATTCATTACAGTTCTTCATATCTTCCGTCCTGGGCTGCTTTCGTTTTGCCATTCTTTCTTAGAGTTTTCACTTTGTCATTGCAAAAATCTTGCTTCAATCGGGCTATACCCCGCCTCTCGCCTCAATATTCGGGCTATTTTCTGGCTCATTGCTATGACATCACCTTTCACCTCAATATCTTTGATTTTGATTTCAAAATTGTTGACTATTTTATTTTTGGTTTCAGGCGAGTCAAGTTTCATTATGGTTAGTGGATTCATTCTGGCCAATGTGCTTACATGGTTGAACCCCGCAGGTACCATATTTTGAATTTATATGTTTCTAAATATTGTCTTATAACTTTGTTTTAAGATTCATTGCAACTTTAGGTTGATGAGGGTTTTATTTTTTTACTTTACTAAAGTTATGTTTGGTCATTTTATGCCATTTTTTTTGTCGAGGATGTTCTTATTCTCATTTGCGAAATTTTGGTTTGTCCACCACCACTTTGAAACCTATACACTTGGGTAGTTTGTCATACTTATTGTAAAATGCTATACTCTTGTCACCTTGAGTAGTGTGGGATTATTTTTCTGAAATTTTCCACGTGTCAATGGGATTGTTTAATCAAATCCCCAACTGGAACATGCGGATTGGTATCCTCTTTAAAATTTAAGCAATTAGGTAGGGGTAGTGGATCCAATTTTATTATGTAATGATCTACTCGTTCTAGGTTTCGTAACATAGATTCCATGTCATGAATTCTAACTTGAGCTCCAGGAGGTGTTAGGAGGTCGTTGGCACACGCATCAAAAATCACTAACCAATAGCCAGAGGTAGAATCCTGTAGTTGGTCATTTTACCAATTTTCAATTTATTGAGTGAGAATAATAATGTGGGAGCTCTGGTTTAAGATTGTGGATGCAATCATGTGGTTGTGTTAAATGCTTAGGACCATGCTCTTCATAAAGAGGGTTTTCCCGCCTTAAAAATTGTATTATATAATTAGGATTAGTAAAGAAAAAGTTTAGACGGGAATGGCCTTTGCTTTTATAATGGGTATGTTTAGAATTTCAACTACTTGGTGGTCAATTTTAATGGGAACAACGTTGTATTCGTCTGTCATTGCCTCACGCCAATAAAGGTGTTGGTTGCCTTGAGAGAAGCAAGTGGGCTCAACTTTGGTGGACTGCACAAAAAAGGCAATTGGGTATTTGGAAGGTTGTAAGTTCCCTGTTTGTGATCTAGTAACCATGGGATGAATGGACTTCGTGGTTGATGTAGGAGAGGAGTGGGAGGCACGGGTGGGGGATGAGGTGGTCGCTATTGGCGGAGCCGTGGCTGTGGGAGGTGGTGGATCAGGACTGGGGGCTGCTGGCTGGTTAGTGTTGTGTTGAGGGCTCCACGACGACACTGATAGGTGAGAAGAGGAGTGGTACGAGTGGTCGGAGCAGTGGGGGCAGCCGGTGTTGGTTGCTGAATGGTGGCAGGAGGGACATGGATGTCAGTGGGTATTGATGGTGGGCCGATTATAGATGGAAGAAATGGAGTGGTAGGGCGGTGTTGGTTGGTGAGAGCCGTGACTGTAGTTCAATGGAGACAACATTCTGCTTGTAAGGGAAGGATGTTTCGTCAAAAGAAGACATGACGAGAGATGAAGATCCGTCCGGTTGAAAGATCAAAACACCTGTAGCCAAGATAACCATTAGGGTAGCCAAGAAAAACACATGGTGTTGCGATATTTAATTTTATGATCTAAATATGGACAAAGATATAGAAAACAAAGTGGCCCAAAAACACGTAAAAAATAGTTGGTAGAAGTGTTGAGGAGAACATCCCTCGGGGTAGACCATTGCAAACCGTGCGTTGAAAGATTTATGATGTAGACGACAGTTTCAAAAGAAAAATTCCAAAACTTGGTGGGAACCCCAGAGTGGTGAAGTAGAGCAAGGCCTATTTCAACAATATGTCGGTGTTAACGTTCAGCAACGCCATTTTGTTGGGGCGTGTGTGGACAAGAGAGATGATGTCCGATGCCATGTTTGAGGAGTTCTTCCTGAAAACGGTTAGAAAGTAATTCACGAGCACCATCGGTTTGAAGGAATTGGATTTTTGGTTGGACTATATTTTCCACATGAAGACGAAATGAAACAAATATATCAAAAATATTAGAACGTAACTTAAGAGGATAAAACCATGAAAATATAGAATAATCATCTATAAAATGAACATAGTAACGAAAAGCCATATGAGAAGTTTCGGGAGAGAGTCCCCAAATGTCACAATGAATAAGTGGCAAAGGAAAAGTAGAAATAGTGTTTGGAGAATGGAAAGGAAGAGCATGACATTTGTTCATCACACATGAAGTACAAGAATTATTATTGTTATTATTTGTCGAGGGAATGGAGTGGCGATCGAGGATGCAACGGATGGTGGGAATTGCAACATGACCGAGACGTTGATGCCATAACGAAAGCGATGGAGCGTAGTGGAGGGCAGAGTCAAGCAATAAAGGCCATCACGAAGTGGTCCCGGGAGGAGGATGGTTTTCGTTAGGGCTGAGCATCGGTCCGGTCCGGACTGGACCGGAAAAAAAATTTAGGTCCGGACCGGAGACCGGACCGGAAAAAATTCAGAGAGGCGGACCGAAGACTGGACCGGTCCAAAAACCCAATTTTTTTTTTCGGTCCGGACCGGAACCCGGATCGGTTGGTTCCGGTCCGGTCCAAAAACCCGGACCGGACCGGATTTTGCTCACCCCTAGTTTTCGTATGACAATCCTTCACTAGGCAATGAGTTGGATGAAATTCAAAATAACAATTGTTGTCTTTTGCAAATTGAGACATGGAAAGATTTTTTTTTGAAATTGATGGAACATGTAAAACATTTTGAAGACGAAAATGGTGATTAGAAGTTGAAACAGAAATAGTGCCAGTATTAGCAATAATCAAACCTGAACCGTCACCAATCTTTACTTGATCCGGACCTCAATAAGGTGAGGATAGTGAAAGATTAGCGAGGTCGGAAGTGACGTGATGAGTAGCTCCGGAGTCAAGATGCCAAGTTACGTTAGCACTGATGCAGTGACTCGGCATCATGACATTGTGCACTTCGGGATAGGGGGCTGGTAGGTGAGGAGGGGTTGGATGTGGTGCATAGCGTTGAGCGCATTGGAGTGCATAGTGACCATACTCACTGCAAAGTTGACACCGAGGTGTTCGAGTTGGGTCACCATTCTTGTTGTTGGAGCGACGATTGTTTTTTGACTGGGGGCGAGTGGATGGTGGTGTAGTTAACCATAGTGGAAGTAGCAGTTGTTGGTATGGAGACCGATTGATCAAGCTGTAGAGAGGCTTCCTGCGTAAGAAGTATACCACCATGCAAAAAGTCTAGCGTGTGAGAGACACCGGTTGCATTAAGAGCAACACGAAATTGGTGATACTCGGGACCCAATCCAATGAGGAGGTGGGACACAGTTTCATCCTCGACAATGGGTCGTCCAATGGCTGCAAGACTATCAACAATAATTTTGGATCGATTGAGATATTCAGCCGTAGAGAGTGATCCCTTTTGTAGTTGGTGAAGTTGTGTACGGAGTTGCATGACACAAGCTTGTGTAGCGTTTGCATAGTGTCGGTGGAGAGTAGCCCACACATCGGCTGAGCTGTCCACATTGATGAGTTGTGGGACGATTGAGTCGTCGATGGAGCTTAGAATCCACCCAAGTGCAAGTTGGTCCCGAACAGTCCATGCATCATACTCCGGATTGGGTGCTAGTGCGGTGTCTTTGGAGGCGACAGGAAGAGTCGGTGAGAGAGATAGTGAGCGACCCTCGACGATGTCCAAGAATTTATAGGCCCGAAGTAGGGGCTTAAAACGTGTTATCCAAAGAAGGTAATTGGTGTCATTCAACCGAACACCAACGTTGGGGAGAGAAGTGGGAATGGTGTTGGTATGCTGCGTGGGGTGGTTTGACATGGTGTTGGTGGTGGGTGGGTGGTTGAAGACAAGATTTGGATGCTATATTGTCTTTAGACAAAAGGTACTTGATACCATAAAAACGTTAATTGAAATACCACACAATTGTGTAGAGTTGATTTTATTCACACATATATATAGAGTGTACAATAGTCTATAGAAAAGGAAATGCTAGATTTGACATAGCTACGATCATGTTCTATAATATTGTGCAATTAAGAATTGCTCCATAGTGCAATGACACATATACAAGTTACTATAAGTTTGAGAGAGATTTACGAAAGAATAGTTGACAATGTTAGCTAGCCGTTGGTCTGGCCATTATGGTTAAGAGGCGTAAACTATAAAGTTCAACGATGTGGAGTGGTAATAAGAAAAACATTTTATTCGTAATTCATATTGATTTCTATGTGTTGAATGTTCCTTCGACATTCAATGCAAAAGGAGTAAACCTAAAACACATAAGGAACATCTGGGGACTAAATGAACATGATGCCTCATAGTATATCAGTAATATTAAGTTTACTATTGGAACCTTGAAACGAGGGACTTATGGCAATTTACCGTACTATTCATTTATTTGCTCACTCTTTTCTAAACCATGAAAAAAAAAGCTGTCAAGAGGACACCAACATTTAAGTCTTAGAATTTTAAGAATCATTACATGGTATTAAGTAACAAGAGGATAGGAAAGCTTTTACAAAATCAATTGATGAAGCACTTGACATTGCTTACCATGCTTGTACCTGAAGTTACATTAAGCATATGATTTTTTTTTCAAAATAGATTTTTTATAAAAATTGTCAAAATAAATCTCCTTCAAACTTATTTTTCACACTAGACCCGCTGTCACCACGTGATGACAGAACTCGACATCACCAGTGTCAAGTTCTGCTTGAGAGAACTCGACACTGGTGATGTCGAGTTACATAAAGCAGAATTCATTTTGGTTTTTATTGTACAACACTTGTCATATGTCTCTCGAAGTGAGTTGTCCGGAGAAGAAAATTTCAAATAGAAACTTGACAACACAAGTGCGGAGTTCTTCACATAAGTGACAATTTAAAAAAAAAATATATTCTGAAAAAATTTCCTAAGCATATATGTTAGACATTTAGAAGGACAAAAACATCATGCCTTGATAAAAAGGAAGTATAATGATGTTTGCGGCTTCATTGTATAATGAATTACATTACATACAAAAAGAAAAAAAAACAATAATAATAGGCGTCATGTTTATCATTATTTTCATCTGTTTAGTGTTATACAATTTTACTGATCTATTTGAAGTGTTGTTTTTTCAACGACAGGCGAGCATCCAAATACATTTTGAAAAGGACAACATTGGCTTGTGAAGTTCAGCCTCTGATTTTCATTGAACTTAGTCAGGTACAGTTATCATTTCCCAGTTTTATGTTTGAGCAAGCACTTTTCGCCTTCAAATCAAATGCCAAACTGAAATTCGATCTACCTGAATAAAAAGTAGTGACGGATCATTTTTATAAACCTGGTTAAAATCATTTATAATTTTCCTATTGTTTTGCAGCTTAGCCCCATGTTAAAATCAATAGGAAATGATCGTCCTTTTCTATTTATTGGTTACCAGTACCACTTACAACATTAGGCTCTAAAGAATGTGATACTTTAATTAAAGTTCAAGTAGAGTTTTTTCTTTTGATTTCCCCTTTCGGTTTTATTTTAGATTGGGAATGTGGGATGTAAGTTCAGCTACCTTAATTCAACCACATTCATCTTGATCACGTGATAGGTTTTCCTTATCATCTTATTATATCTTTTTTCCTGCCAATTTAGAAGTATATGGTGTTTTTTGGTTTAGCGTATCTTTTCTTATTTTCTTTTTTTTAGTCTGCCAATGTTGAACTGTAGAAGTATATGGTGTTATTTGATTTTGTCTTTTCTTATTATCTTTTCTTCTTCTTCTATTGTACATTGTTGGGTCTTTTCTTATTATAAGACAAAATACTAACATAGTGATGTTTTAAATCTTTTTTTGGGTTTTGACCGTGATATTTTTTTACTCGATCTATGAGTGTGGGCAACTGGGTTGCATGTGTGTGCGTGGTTTGTGGAATGAATATGTAATTTTTTTGTGTATATTAGGGTATGCATTTAATATCAACTCGAACCATATATATAGAAATGAAAACTTCACGGTAAACCAACACACCGGCAGATGCATACATAACACAACAATAGGTTTATGTGCAGAGGTGTGTTACGTAAACTCACAGACACCCAAACATTCCTCGTATGTTCAGTTTTCACGTCCATACAAATTATTCGCATCCAAGTGACCCACGATTAGGTATAGGTCAGCTGTAGCAACTTTCCTGTGTGAATTCTTTATCGTTATTTGGTATTGCCACTGGCAATGTATCTTCGTCTTAAACTCTTAGTTAAAATTGTGGCCTGTCCTTTATTAAATCTTATCTTTTGTTGTGTTCTGCCTATTCTGTGTTTACTAAGCAATGCCCTTGATATTTATGACTACTCGTAAAATGATTGTTGTAGAAATTAATTCTATCGCTAAGTGTAGTCGTGTACGTCATCACTTCTACGTTTGACTTCTAAAATCTTTTAGTTGTACATATTTGGACTCAATTTTTAGTTATTTCGTTTACAATTTGTATTCTATATTGAGAACCATTCCTAAGAGGAAAAAAATTGTTGTCATTTTAGCTTGGATCAAAATTTGCTTCACCTAATGCTCCTAGAGTGTGTTATTGTCTTCTGTGTGTGAAATTTGATTGGTAATCCACATTTACAAAACCTAATCACTTACATGAATGGTAATTGATGCAAAGTGAGATTATTTGTCCAGCTTTAGACATATAAAGGTAATTATTTTAGAATTTAGTGTTTTCCATGCTCCAAATCAATTATCATTAGATTTCTTTTATTTGTTTATTACCTCATAATTCGAAAAAAAAGTATTCAAGTATCAGTAGATTTATTAGATCTCATTTTGTTTCGAGCTTTTAACAAGATACAATACGTCTTTTTCAGTTTTATGGTAGAAAAGCCTCTTTATTTGAACAGAACTTGTTTTTCTTGATTTCATTTCCATCTTTGTAGGAAGTGAAAAAATCACGTGTTATTTTTATTGCCAAAATCTTTGTATTGTTTTGGAACACAAATCCTCCCACTTCCGTAAAATGAGTCCGAATGATTATTTAGTGAAGGCTATTCTTATCGTGTTGACGTGAGTACTATTGTTTTCATTCTCTCCCAATATGAACATGCTTTTCTTATATTTTGGGTTTTATTATACTTATTTCATTGGTGAATCTAAATCCGGGAAAGGTGAATACTAAATTAAGTGAAACCACAACATAATTGAAGTTAAGGTTGGATGAGTTGATTGTGCCCTTTATATGGTTGTTTCTTTCCTTTTCTTGACAGAAGAAAAGGAAAAAAAAGGAGAAACTTGTAGATAGCAACATATAGAGGAAAAAGACACATTTAGGGGGTGTAATTGGATACGATTTATCATTGTATCTGTTTTTTGAGGATATGGATATCAACTTTCATATCTGGATATGGATACGGCATTGGGTAGAGGGCTGAGCATCAGTCCGGACCGGAAAAAAAATTTAGGTCCGGATCGGAAACCGGATCGGATCGGAAAAAATTTGGATAGGCGGACCGAAGACCAGACCGGTCCGGTCCAAAAACCCGATTTTTTACCTTAAATTAAAAAAAAAATGGACCGGACTGGACCGGATCCAAATTTTTTTCGGTCCGGTCCGGGGTTTTGGACACCCCTAGCATTGGGTTTTCAATTTATTCGGATACAAGTCAAAAAATAGGCAGATGCGGATACATATTTACCTTTGCGGTTAGAAGAGCATCAAAATGTATTATTGACAATCCTAATTATACGCTATATTTTTTGATTTCTTATAGTCAATAATTACTCATTAATATTATATTCACAACAACAAATCTTTTTATTCCAAACTAGTTGGGACAGGTTAGAAATGAAATTCTAAGGAGTTACGGTTCATGCACGTGAATTGTTTTATTCAACGTGTTTCTATTAAATGCAAATTCTCGTGGAACATTTTAATCTTTTAAATCTCTTTTAACCGTTTCTTTTTCAAGTCAAACGCGGTCTGTTTTTTCCTCTTTTTATGTCTTCAATCCGATTTAATACCCCTCTTCTTATAGGTATCTACATATTATTTGGGGTGACTCATTAATATTATATTATTATGTTTTAATTAACTTCGTAGTATCATAGATTTAAAATTACTAAACTACCAAGTAGTATTTCATTTTCTCAAATTTTATGTGTTTTCTGCAATATAAACCATACATATTTTGAAAGCTAAAATTTGTTGAAAGATAGTTTTAATCACAAACTTTAACATTTATCTTGTCATTCAATCCAGGAAACTCCATCCTAAACCTCTTGAACTTTAAGTTGTTTTCAAAACATTTAGTTATAACATGGAGACACTAAATCAATTTTTTAATATGTTATATTAATATATTATATTATTATATAAATATGAATATCTATTTTTATATATGATCTGTATTTGTATTAGTTCTTTTTCGAATATTTTGTATTTGAACTGTGTCCGTATCCATTTTTCAGGATGTAGAGTTTGTTTTTTTGTATATGTAAAGATCCGTACCGATTGCATCGCTGCTCACATCGTATTTCCTTTTAAATGCAGCCTACTTGTATCTAATATTATAAATATATTTCTAATATCAATTAATTAAAAATTGTATTATAATACGCGATTAGGATGGATATGCATGAGAGGGAGTTTGATCTAAGGTGCTGTCCACGATGAAATTTAATTTCCCTATGTTATGGTCGTAGTCATCATATTTAAAATTTAATTTGATTTAATTACGTCAATCGAATTTTGAATTAGAATTAGTAGTGTATCGTGGAGTTGTACTTAACTATTTAGTGCAAAAACTTGAAACTGTTTTGTCAATAATTCAAACTAGAAAAAGTAACCTCACTTCACTAACAAGCCGATATCAGATTATATTTTAATGTTTAAACTAAAATTTGCTCTCCTTTATCCTAATCTTAACGCTAATTACGGGTGTAGAACAAATCCCCCTCCTCACAACCTTATTGGACCTTCTTTGTGGGAACATGGATTTTTTGTTTTCTCAATATGTATATGTGGGATTTATAATCTCTTCTTTTTCAAAATGTTTATTAGAAACAAGTTAATTTTTTGTTAGCTATTATTTGTCATTCTCAAATGATAACTTTTGTTGATCTATTTGTTTAAGTCTCTATCATATTCACCATTTATCTGAAATTGTAAGTTAGATTAATCTTGTGGTGGTCATTCTAATGAAATGTTTTTATAGTGGATAGTAATTGTAAAATAATCGTAATTAAATTTAATTGTGAGATTTTAGAAGACTTAACGTATAAGATGTGTTCTGAATTCACTAGACCTTGACCATTTATATTCTTGGAACAAAAATTTACAAGTATAGTTGCTCTTCTTTCTTGTTTTTGTTATTTTTGAAGACATTTGACCACGACAAACCAAAATTTAACATGAGCAAGATTTTTTGTAACCATAAATTAAGAATCCTTAAGTTTTATTGTTCATTTTATGTATCATATTATTAGGTTTTTTATAGTGAAGCTTGTCAACAAATATATGAGAGACTTATTATAATATTTTCACAGATATTAACCTATATCTGAGGACTTAAAACTATACGCCGTCGTGACAATCACAGGTCAAATGAAATGAAATAAAAAATTTACGCGACCTTTGACCCCGTCAAATAGAGTTGGGTTGGGGTTTTTACTGATTTATTTCTGCATGTTTAGACCAGAGGGTTCTTTTACCTCCTAGTACTTGGTGTTTACATCCTATTATACTTTATTACATCTTCAATTTCAACTTAATAGTACACTAACCTATGTAATGAAAGAAAAATGCAATGAATCTGAATATGTAATCAAAATAAGAAAAAATTACATTTGCAAGTTAAAGGAATATTTAAAATAAAAGAAAACACTAGTGAAAGGAAGAGAGAGAACTAAAGAAAATAATTATTGTGTATTTCGAGATTGATTGAATTTTGTCAGTATTGAAAATATAAATAAGAATATACCCAAACTACT
Organism: Triglochin maritima; assembly: GCA_963682175.1. Taxonomy (NCBI): domain Eukaryota; kingdom Viridiplantae; phylum Streptophyta; class Magnoliopsida; order Alismatales; family Juncaginaceae; genus Triglochin; species Triglochin maritima. Next base: position 31,754,822 of record OY821792.1, on the reverse strand, counting down.
CTCCTAACAAGCCTTAGCTGCGTGACTACCTATTATCTCTATTTACCATTAGATTTTAGACTGATGATGGATGTAGTGGAGACTTAAAATTTAATTTCGAGTCCTCACCTGACTCGAGTAATATTGTATATCTATATTCCTTAGTCATTATTTATCAATCTCGGAATAGAGATGAATAACGTCCCAGTGAATATACAATATGATTTGCTTAAACCATGATTTGTATCGTAATCAAACCCACTAATGGTTTCGTAATTTACGTCTGGAGAAAGCAACTTATGTTGCCTTTTTGTCTAGCATGAAGTAGCCAAAAGCGTTTCCCCACCCAAGATTGGTACGACAAACAAACCACTGTCACACAAAATAAAGAGGAAAAAAAGCACCTTTAATTTCCGTTTTGTATCTTTCTTGTCAAAATCATACATTTAAGTTCCCGTTCGTCTCCTCCAACCGTAATATTTACCTTTTTACTAGTTCTCGTTTATTTCTGGGAAAAGTATCTTAAGGTTCCAACAATGTCGCAAATCAAGTTGCTATTCATGAGGGGTTGCCAAAGTTTATGTTTTGACATTGAAAATTTACACTCAGGATAAGTTTGGGATCACATCTTGATATGCAAATTTTCATACAAGTTTCCACACTGTGGCCTTAGATGGAGATTATAAGTTTTATATGTCAATTTAAATCAAATTATATTTCTTCATAAATTTTACTATGTCACGTATAAAATTCCATAAAAAAACAAAATAACATTTTTAAATCAAACTAACTATAGATTGGATTTGATAAAATGCCAACTTGTTTGCTTTATAAATGAAATATGTAGAGTTCATAGAATTAGAGATAGTGTCTCACAAACCCTCCCATAGAAACTGTTTAATAAGCTTTTGTGTCCAAGTTTCGGTTGGGTCTTACCTGGGAAGGACTACATTCTTGCAATTTTACAAGAGATTAATGGATATGAAAAATATCAGACCACAAAGCGGGAAAATTCTAAAAAAAACATGTGAAATGAAACGGTTATTCATAATATGATGACATTTTTGTAAGATCAGGTGTTGAAATGAACACGAATTCAACATGAAATTTGTTATTTCGTTATGAACCCCTAGAAATAGTGGACCTTGTAGTTCGTGGTTGTTTAGGTTCAAGCAGACTTTGTCTACTATGAACAAAGCATCGATAAACGCTCCTTGAGGACAGTGGAGTTTTAGTCAATTGAGAATCTGGAGGTCAAACCTCAGTGTAATATCTTGGATGTGTTAGCCAGTCATTATGGTAATTAGTTTTACATCTTCCAAAACTAAATTAATACACCCCTACAAATAAGAAATAAGGACAACATAATATTTATTTGGTTATACAAATGTGGGACCTTTTTTATTCTTTATATGGTTAATAAAAATAAATCCGAGCTTTTGTCAACGGTAGCATCATAACGTGTCTTGGTTGATAGAAGATAACATTAGTATATTCCTATGGTATTCAAAATACTATAATGAAACGAAGATAACAATATTGCATGTTATAATTGGTGAAAAATATTGAATCCACGCCTTTTGTGTACTTAATCACGGTGGTATTATGTACTCAATTTAAAGTTCAATCAGTCGATAGTGGACAGTGGTAACTACGAAAAATTAAAATTCAGCGACATATTTTTACTTACCATTTTAGTTGAGTACTCGTTGGAATATTTTCGTCCTTCGAATTTGACTTACGGGTCTTCCCTCATCTAGCTCTCCACGGGGGGATCTCCATTTGCTGCTTCCCATAGTGTCCTCCCTCTACCACATCATGGGAGCATACATATGATCCCAAAGTTTCGCTTGGAAATAATGTTTTTCCGTGCCTCTCTTTCATTTCATTTAAATTCATCAGACAACTTCAATCCTCTTCTCCTACCTCGCCTCTTGCCACCTACCTCCACTCCGTGGGCCTCTCCTTTCACCCACCTCCATTCTGCTGGCCTCACCTCCTGCCACCCACCTCCACTCCGTCGGCCTCTCCTCCTGCAACCCACCTCCACTCCACCCGCCTTGCCTCCTGTCAAGTAACATTTTGATTTTTAAATCATACTAGTCTTAAAGGATGTGTTTCATAGTGATTGATGTGGAAATGTAAACATGTGGGTTGGTATAAAAAAATGGAAACTGATGAGTTAGGTCTGGAAAAAAATGAAATTCTCTCTAAAATGGCGAAAGACATACTTACAATACCTATCACAACTATATCTTCTGAGTCAACATTTAGTTGTGGCGGACGAGTGTTTGATCCTTATAGGAGCTCTTTGACTCCTCATACCGTGAATGCATTAGTTTGTGCTGGAAGTTGGTTGCGAAGTCATTACACTCGTATCACCGATCCAAATATAAGTGTTTACTTATGTTCAATGCCATACTAATTTAGTTCTTAATGAGAATTTAATAATTTTGATTTGTGTATGTAGTTTGATTATTTGGAAGAAGGTGTAGGTGTGCATCTTCCAAATACTAAGGAAACGAGCTTAAAAACTTGTTGAGCAGTTTGGTAAACGAGCAAACAAGCCGATTTCGAGCTTAAACGAGCTTAAAAGCTCGTTGAGCATATTGGTCAACAAGCAAAGGAGCCAAGTCGAGCTGCTCGCGAGCTCGAACTGAGCCAAGTTCGAGCAGGACAATCAGCTCGTTTAATAAACGAGCTGAGCTCGGGCTTGACTCGTTTATTAAACGAGTCGAGTTCAAACAGGTTAGGCTTGACTTGTTTAGGCTCGTTTACACCCTTAATGCCGAATTAGTAATTTCATAAGAAAATTGTGACAGTAACTGACCATCTAATCATATCCTTAAAGTGAAAAGAAAAACCATACCCCAATATCTTATCCAATTTGAATTTAGATTGAAATAATTAGCAAGTCAAAAACCTTCCACATTTTCACCATCTAAACACATCTACAGAACAAAAACAACATAGAATCCAACATCTTAACCAATCCGATTCCACGTCGAAATAATCAGTAAGTCACTAAAAACCTTCCGCATTATCACCATTGAAACACATCTATAGAACGAAAAAAAAAAACACATAATCCAACATCTTATCCACTCAGAATCCGAATCGAAATAACTGGGAAGTCACTAAAAACCTTCCACAAATTATACCACCGTCCAAACGTATCCGTAGAACGAAACTAAAAACACAGAATCCAATCCTGAACCAAATGGAAAATAATTTAACAAACAACTAAATAATAACCTTCCGCATTGTTTATTTACCAAACAGAAACAAAACATGAAAGACCAGGAGTTACTTGTTAGTTAGTTACCACCCCGTCCGTTCCCCCAACCAACCAACCATCCTCCTCCTGCCCGGGAATCCCGGGCAGCCCACAACCCCATGGTCCCGTGATATCAAAGGGCCCCCACCACAGTAGTGCAGTCCGAAACCACACCACAACCGTCAGATCCCAAACGAACGGCCACGATCATCCAAACGGAGCCTGCCCGAAGCATTCCCCCCCCCCCCCCCTCGCACTCCTATCCCCATCATAAATATACCATTTTATCGAGGAAAAGAAAGGGGAAATTTTTATAAGAAAAAAGAAAGAGGCGAAAATCGAGTGGGAAAAAAAAGCCCACCCACCTTCTCCATCCAGATCGATCCCTCGATCGGGGTTCGAAGTTATCACGTCGCGGTTCGGATCTCTATTTGGACTCTACGGCATGCGATTCGGGGGTTTCCTTTAGGGTTTGGTTTTTTCGTCGGAATTGGTGTTGTTAGGGTCAGAAAAGGGGCGTTTCGACGGAAAGTTCGGATCTTTGGGGCGTTTCGTTGGATGTTGGTTAGTGTTTGGAATGCGTGATCAGTAAGGGGGTCCTCTGTGGAGGATCCCGTTGCAGGGAAGGACGTTCGGATTGAGGGAGACTTCTAGGGTTAGGGTTTGGTGTGATGGGTCGTGGTGATCTCGCTGCCGTTGGGGCTTTCTGACGTCTTTCGAGAGGCATTGGGATTGGTGTTGGTTGTTTGAGAACGAGTCTGGGATTTTTTTTCGAAAAGTTTTTGGTTATTTTTTTCCTTTTTTTTTGATCTGTGGAGAAATATGTTTTCTTCGGAGGCGGATTCCGGTCGAGATGGGGTGGATGGAATTGGAGGAGGACTATTGGTTCCGACACGGTTTGTGTGGCCTTATGGAGGGAGGAGGGTTTTCCTCGTCGGGTCTTTTACGAGGTCAGTTGTGATTTGAGCGTTTTAATTTTTGTATTTGAATTCGACGTACTTCATTTGTTTTTTATGTTGTGGTAGTGAAAATTTAGCTACATCATCATGTTCACATGCATGTCAGTGATGGATTTGGTTTTTGTACGATTTTATGCTTGGTCATGTTTGGAGATTCCAATCACCTTTTGCAATTCCATGAACCCTCAATGTTTGTCGTCTTTGACTTCGTACTAAACTTACCAATCTATAACTATCTTCAATCAGTTATATTATATGCTCTGTAACATGTTTATGTTTTTCTTATTCTTAATTTGTGCTTGTGACATTGGGTTTTGTTTGTTATGGATGTTTAGGTGGTCTGAGCAACTGCCAATGACTCCAGTGGAGGGTTGTCCTACGGTGTTTCAAGCTATCTGCAGCTTGACTCCAGGATTCCATCAGGTTTATTTGCAATTGGTCAATCAAAGTTTTTTTTCCTGTTAAATATTTTAATGGTGTCTTTTGAGACATGACCAATCCACAATGCTAGGGAATTGTTCCTCAAAATGAAAAAAAAGATGGTAAACTCTAATAGTATGGCCTAAATGCTTATTCAAACAATCGAGTCTTCTGTGTTTTTTTCCCATGTTATATATTTTGATGTGGTGATTTTGACTGGACAAACATGTGGTACCTAGAAGTCATTATTTCTTTGGGTAAACTTGTTTGTTTCTAGCTTGCACTTGTGAATGACTCTTCAATGTCTTTATTCCGCTTCCATTTTTTGCTTGTAACTCTGATGCTCAGTTTACTTGCATTCTGTCACATGCAGTACAAATTTAATGTTGATGGTCAGTGGCACTATGACGAGCGCCAACCTTTTGTTACCGGGAGCTATGGGATAGTGAATACTGTGGTCTTGACCATGGAGCCCGATCCAGTTCCTTCAATTATTACTCCCGATTCTTCTGTGTGCCAAATGAATATTGACGTTGACAATGAGACAATTCAGCGTGTTGTAAGTCTTGCTGACTTGATTAGTTTACTTTTTCAAGTTTGTTTCCCTTTTGGATGTTATGGTTATTTTTTCCAACAATATGGGATGCCCGAAAAGGAATTTCAGCATGCAAACACCTTGCTTTTTTTATTACTTTAAAGTTCAAACACCTAGCCTCTACTTACCTTTTTAGTGAACAACTGAACATATAATCGTTCACGAATTATGGGTGATTTTTTTTCTTTGTTTTTAACATGTCATAGACTTATGCAGATTTCTGTCAGTTTTTCCAAATTTAATGGCTTCTAAAATGGTGCATCCTCCCACAATTAAGAATATCAATCATGCATGTATTTGGACTCCATTTTCCCAAATGGTTTCGCATATGGATCATTCAAGGAACACATCATGATTTCTTTTCCGATCAAAGGTTTAACCTTCAATTATAACTTCCTTCTAATCCAACAGGTCAATGTTTGTGATAATAATCTGCAGGATTCTTTGAGCATTTCAGAAACTGATGTAGAGGTATCAAGACATCGGATTTCTATGTTTCTGTCGACACACACGGTCTATGACCTTCTTCCTGAATCGGGAAAGGTAATTTCTGCAGTTGTTTGATCTTCTTATGCTAATTGTTTTGGAACTTCATTTTGTTGCTATAGCTATTTTTTTCATGTGAGATACAGGTGATTGCTCTTGATGTCAATTTGCCTGTCAAGCAAGCGTTTCATATTCTCTATGAACAGGTAATGCTACTCTTTTGAGTTTGTGACTGTTTGTTTTGCCAATGTTATATTTCCTTGTATTTACTTCTCCCATTTACTGCAGCAATTCTAGGGAATTTCAGGTTGTGGTTATTTATTTTCTGATTGTACTTTAACGACTTCCTGGAGCATATTTTTCTTGTTCATTCTTATATTTATGTTTTAAAAGATCTGGATTGGCAACCTGCACCTTCCAGCAGGTTTTCCCTATTGTAATAGACATTAGACAGTAAGTTCCAGCTTTCTATATGCTGTAAGTGGTCTTGTCTTATGTTAAGATTTATGTACTTATTCGATCAACCTGTCTTACTTAACAATCAATCATAACAATCTTTTCTTTATTTTCAGTCTCAAGAAGCATGCCTCTAAGCCTTATAAATACATCAATAAAAATGATTTTTCCTTAATTCAGATACTAGGAATGCCCAGGCGCCTCCGTAACACTGCTGACTAGTACTCTTGATAACTTAGATCAATATATACCTTTTTTGGCCTTTTGGCTAAGATTAAAAAAATATATCTTAGCTCAAGAAATTTGTCTCTCATTTAGGTAATTGCATGGTTCTAACTTCGTTCAACAAGTATTAACCTGACGAGTCTGCCCGAGTATTAGTATAGAGCACTTGTCATGGCTCACCCCCTGCTTTATGAATTAGTAATCTAGCATGTTAATATTTCTACAGTGCAAATTTTTATTGGTTCTGCCAATGACCTGCGAAGAGATTGTTTCATGGGAAAGTAAACCAGCTAGTACTGTTGATGTGTTCACCTCATTTGTAGATAGTTATTTTGTTTTGCTAGTTTGAGTGATAAACTTGTGCAACCAAGGAATATATCCCATTTCTATATTTAATTTACAATCTTGTGTGGCGTCCTTCATTATTTGCAATTTATTGAAGGGTATGTTCCATAAATATGTATATGTTTATCGACGTACATTTATTTCAGGGGATTCCTGTGGCTCCTCTATGGGATGTGTGTAGGGGACAGTTTGTTGGAATGCTGAGTGCGTTGGATTTCATATTGATCCTGAGAGAGGTTCACTGTTGATTTCTGCTTTTTTGTTCTTTTGCTATATGTGTCTCGATCTATTGTTTCCTGTATTACTCGTTTGTCACTGGACACGGAAAATCAGCTTTAGCTTATATTGTGCAAATATTTAATCAGCTGGTTGTCATGTTTCTCCCTTTTGTTTCCTGTGAAATCATGTGGTGAGGCGTGAATGTGGTCATTTTTTTATAGGTAATAGTACCTGAGAAAATACTGAAAGTTCACTATAAGATTAAATTGGAGCTATGTATTCTACATTGCCAAAATCGATGATAATCCTAGTATTCCATTACCATTTTCATGTGAAAAGTAGAAGACTGTTCAAAGCATACGTTTTGAAGGCATCATCAATGTTCAACACAGCTGAATAGATACATACATGACCAATCAGAAAAAGAAGAAAGAAGAAAGAAGAAAGAAGAAAGAAGAAAGAAGAAAAGAGACATACTTGTCATTCTACTTTTTTTGCTGCTCTTTCCACAATAAACAAAAATAAACTGGTTACAATTGAACGATGAAAGCTAGTACTTCAGTCAATGATGCTCACCGAAGAAACTGAAGGGAAAAATACTTTTCATAGCTACAGAATAGACATGGACAAGTAGCGAAGTTTTTTCCTCCACATCTTGCATGTAACATTCATATGTTGATAGTAGCATGGTTTTCCTTTGCTCCTAATCCTTACAACATCAACAAAGCCTTTAATTCCAAACTAGTTGGGTCTATTATCCTCAACTAGCTTCCTTGCCCCTCGCACCCACTGAGTAAAGTGCAAAGACCTTAGCTCCCTTTCCTCCTAGTGCTAGTTACATAAATTTTAGTACTTTGGCCTTCTTGTTCATGGGTTACTATTTAGTATGGGTGGTTCTTAATAAAAACACTTGCCAAATAAATGTTTTTCGGTGTTAAGAAAGTTGTATATAACCTGCATTGGTTGGTTTAAGTTGTACTTGACATGTTTTTTTATAATATTTTTTCAGCTCTTATAAGTTACATTGTCCGCATGCTTGTGTCTATGATCTTACAAATTTTGTGAATGCAGCTTGGAAGTCATGGCTCTAATCTGACAGAGGAAGAGCTTGAGACACACACTATATCTGCTTGGAAGGAAGGGAAATCACAAATGAAATTTGATGGGCATAGCAGACCACTTCCTCGATGTCTAATCCATGTAAGGGTTAATTTGGCTAGTGGCAAGCTCTGTTATTTCTCCATAGACTTACCATTTCTTTCTTTGGCCATGGATAATCGTTATTAGATATATCATTGTTGATTTATAATTTCTGTCTTTGGACTAACTCATAAATCCTTCGTGTGCACCGCACCGGTCAATATTTTTATCGGAAGTGAATTTTCCTTCTTCTTATCTCTTGGTGTAGCATGCCCTGTATTCAACCATAACCCATTGGTTATCTCTTGGCTTTGTGACTGATCCAGAAACTCGTCTTTTTAACCATACAATTATTCTGTAAAGAAAAAGTCAGTGCTATAACTATTTGAAGTAGCATTTGATGTTCTGTAGGCTTAGATTATCTTCTAATTTCATGACGGCAATAAGATCTAATAGTGCTAGTAGTATAAATCTGTTTTGGCAGGTTTTGGTTTTTCTGTGATAATTTTATCTCTGAGAATTGAGATGTGGAGTAGAAATCTTTTAACTCCTGAAATTAACTGACACATATTGGAGACTATGATATTCAGACTACTGTCATTTATGCCAATCTGGAAAGTGAGATTCAGTTAGGTCCAGCTTAGGCCAGAGATACTGCTACTTCATTTTCTTCCTACTCTAGTGGTTGTTGTTGTTGTTGTGTCTTATCTCAGTTTTATGCTCCATATGCAGGCTGGTCCCTATGATTCTTTGAAAGATCTTGTCTTAAAGATTTTGCAGAATGACGTTGCAACTGTACCGATTATACATTCTTCTTCAGAAGATGGATCCTTCCCTCAACTGTTACATCTTGCTTCTCTTTCTGGAATATTGAAATGTGAGCCTTGTAAAAGTTCTTGTTTTCTTTACTGGAACTTTGTTTAATCTTTGTGGTTCCTGCACATTCAGGTATCTGCAGACATTTCCGACATTCATCTAGTTCATTGCCGATCCTTCAACAACAGATATGTGCACTTCCTATGGGGACATGGGTCCCTAAGGTAGGGGAATCAAATGGGCGGCCTCTAGCAATGTTGAGTCCCAATGCATCGCTTGGGACTGCCTTAACTTTGTTAGTCCAGGGTAAGTTTTTGCCTAAAACTTATTTAAATGACACATCTCAAGAAGAAATGTATTGTTCCTTTTGTGAGGATGAAATATTAACTTGAAATGGTAGTCAATAATGTATACAAAATGACTAATCTCTTGTTCCACCTCTGAGTGTCAAAGACTGCTGACTGTCCCATTGTTTGTGTTAGTTGCCTTTTACTTTGAGGTCTGAAGCTTGAACTGGCTCATATCCCCTGCCAGGTTATCATATCGAGTGATTGAGGATTTTAGGTTGATTTATTTTTTTATAATATTTTTAATTTCATCCCTAACTGTCAGTATTGAGAGAAAACTGGCACTTCCATTTTTGATCCAGGTAAGGCAATGATTTGCAGATATCTTTAGTTGATATTAGTTATCCGAGAATAACTATTTTTCTTTCTATCTATACATCCTTCAGTTCTGCTTACTGGATTGTTTCTATCTGCAGCTGGCGTTAGCTCAATACCTATTGTTGACGAGAATGATTCGTTAGTGGACATTTACTCTCGAAGGTATGGGGATTTCTCTATTCATTCTTAAAAAGATAAGGATGCCCTCCTTTATTATCTGTCCATTTTTGAAGTAATATTGTAATTTTGTAAACAATGTTTTTCTTCTTTGGGCAGTGATATAACAGCTCTTGCTAAAGATAGAGCCTATGCACAGATTCACCTTGATGACATGAGCATTCAGCAGGTAATGATCTGATTTTCATCCAGGATGTTTATTGTTCCCCCATCTAGGTTGAAGCCCTCTCTGGAACGTTTTTGACTGCCTTTTCAGTATTACTGCACAACATACCGTCTGATTTGTTTTCTTGGTTACAGGCATTGCAACTTGGACAAGATGCCTGTTCTCCATTTGGTTTTTTCAATGGGCAGAGATGCCAGATGTGTCTTCGCTCTGATCCTCTAGTGAAAGTGATGGAACGCTTGTCGAACCCTGGTAACCCACTTTCTTTGCATGCCTGATCCTCAGTATTTCATGTAGAAGTGGCCTGGATGTCGAGTTTGTTTGTGTTTCAGGTGTTCGGAGAGTCATCATTGTAGAAGCTGGAAGCAAGCGTGTGGAAGGAATTATTTCACTGAGCGACGTATTCAGGTTCATGCTGAGGTAGATGCGGAACATTGACAGCAATTCTACTGACGATCCAAACTGCACTGTTGAAACGTTTGCTTAATTGGCTTGCGGAAAAGCATGTTTGTTTGATTCTACCGGCCTCACTGGCTTTTTAAGATAAGGCCTATATAGGTCTGTAAATGCGAATTTGATATTCTCTTTTTCGTCATCCCGAAGTATTTGTTATCATTGTTGTTACTTCCACCACATACTGCTGCTTCCGGAACCAGGAAAGGAAAACGAATAGGAAGTTTCACAGTCAAGAGTCCTATCGGATTGTTGGTTAAGGAAAGACATGACATCCCATTTTTTAGTACAAAATAGGTAGATTTTCTTTTTTCTTGTTTTATATTAAATCTCAATCTTGGGAAGACCTCTTGGTGAATTTTTTGGTGTTTAAATACTCAATTGTTTTTTTTCTATGTCTACAATGTTGGTTGTGGCCATGCAGAATTATGGTGGGCCCCAATTACAATCTCTTATTTTTATTTTACGTTCTTAAATATGTTTGTATATGTTATATTTATTATTGCCTTTGGATGTTAGTGGTCTTGAGGCAGACTTGAATGGGAAAATGCCTGGTGTTTCAAAAATAGGATAAAAGTGACTGTTGACATGGTGTGGTTGATGGTAAAGGTGAAACTAAGTTTTCAAATGAGACTAACCATTGCATGTTCACCTTGAATAAATTGTACTGATTTTGAAATCCTGGAGATGATTTACTTATGGCTTAAGATTATTGGAGTATGTACTTTCTAGTGGCCTAGTGGTCTAGTGGTAATGTCTTCTATCTTTGGATAAAAGGTATTAGGGCACCCTTAACGGGGGTGCCCCGCCCGGGCGCCCTGGTCGGGCGCCCGGGCGCACCCCCGTTAACGGGCGGGGCGCCCGTGGGGCGCCCGCCCGGGCCACCCGCCCGGGCGCTTGCTCGGGCGGTGGGCGTCCCGGGCAGACGCCCGGGCGCCCATGGGAGGGGGACACGTGTCCCCCTCCCATTGGTGATTAATTTTTTTTTTGAATTTTTTTTGTTTTGGTTTTGTTATTAGTGGATTGGGTATTTGTTATAAATGTGGGGTAATAATTTTTTGTAAGTAATTAAAATTAAGAAATTTCCAGAACCAATACACTGTTTAATCACGGGTGCAATATTTAATCACGGGTGCACTATTTTCAATCACGCGTGCACTGTTTGCAATCACGCGTGCACTATTTGCAATCACGCGTACACTATGTGCAATCACGCGTGAACAGTGCAACAAATACATCCAAACCATCCTAACTATAAATACATCTATTTATCTCTTGATTCCTCACATTTCCTTAACTTCTCAACTTGTAGCTTCTTCTCTCATCAATGTCGGATAATAGTTTAAACTCCGGTCAATCCGACGATGATAACTGGAATGAGACATTAAATCTAATGGACCGTGCTATTGAATTAGCCGGACAGGCTGTTTACGAAAGGACTACACGTCTTAAGCAACGTCGAAGGAGAACGACGAACCCAGATAGAGATCGTGAACTAGGTTACAGACGCCTTGTAGACGATTATTTCTCTGACAACCCTGTGTATTCTGATAGTCTTTTCAGGACAAGATTTCGGATGAGAAAGCATGTCTTCCTGCGCATCCACAATGCCATCGAAGCATCTGATGTCTTCTTCCAACGAACACCGGACGCAACTGGTAGGATGAGCATCTCCGATCTACAAAAAAGTACGGCAGCAATGCGAATGCTAGCATATGGCGTTGCCGCTGATGGGATCGATGAGTACCTACGAATGAGTGCGGCAACATCCAGAAATGCTCTCCTCAAATTCTGTGAAGGTGTTATTCGCATCTTCGGCCCTGAGTATTTACGTCGGCCAACTGCAAATGACTTGGCACGCCTACTTTACGTTGGTGAGCAACGTGGGTTTCCAGGTATGATGGGGAGTATCGATTGTATGCACTGGGAGTGGAAAAACTGCCAAGCTGCTTGGAAGGGACAACATCAAGGACGTGCTGGGAAAGCAACTCTGATCCTTGAGGCGGTGGCATCGTACGACTTATGGATCTGGCACTCCTTCTTCGGAATACCGGGTTCATGCAATGACTTAAACGTCCTGCAACAATCTCCGGTTTTCGACGACATACTAGAAGGCCGAGCACCACCTGTTAATTATGAGGTAAACGGTGTTCAATATGATATGGGATACTATCTTACTGATGGTATTTATCCACAGTGGGCGGCCTTCATCCAATCCATCCTTCACCCTCACACCCCAAAGCACAGATTGTTTGCTGAAGTGCAGGAGGCAACGCGTAAAGATGTTGAACGCGCTTTCGGAGTGTTGCAAGCGAGGTTCGCGATCATCAGAAACCCGGCTCTTGCCTGGAGCAAGGACGTTCTGTCCAAAATAATGACAGCTTGTATCATCATGCATAACATGATAGTGGAGGACGAACGCGACTGCTATGCTAATTTTGGAGATATTCGCGAATTTATGGAAGATCGTCCTGGAACTTCAGCTGAGGCAACGTCGTATTCAACCGATCGTATAGCGGATATTCACGAGTTTTTTGTCAATCAAGATCGAGTGCGTGACAGGAACCAACATTTGGATCTGAAAGGCGATTTAATTGAGCATATATGGCAACGCTACGGACGAGGAGCGGTTTGAAAATCGGTTAACGTAGTTGGTCATGTAGTATTTAAAAGTTGAGTTTATGTAATATGTACTGTTGTTTCTTAACTTTGATTGTAATATTTCCTATTTCAGTTTGTCTTAAATGTAACGTGGCTCCGTAATATTTAATAATAATTTCGTGATTTACCAGTAATTATTAACAATATTTCGAGTTAAAATATAATTATAATGTAATTAAACTTAGATTTATATAAAATGTATTTTGTTAAATGTTGTGTGAGAATTAAATTTGTTTAATTAAGAAATGATGTGGATGAAAGAGAGTGTAGGGTGGGTGGGGGTAGCCTGGGCATGGGTAAGGGGATTTTTTGGGTGGGTTAGGTGAGCTGACGTGGCAGAGAGAGAAGCTGACGTGGCAGAGAGAGAGAGTGCAGGGCGCCCGGGGGTAACCCGGACGCTGTTAAATATGCTCTTAGGAACTTGAAAAAAAGGCAAAGCTTACTGTAAGGTTGGCAGATATATTGAGGTCATGGAAAACCTCAATGATGGGAGTAAAGGATATGATTGGACTGAGATCATGAACATACAAACATTGTTTTTTTCCAAATTTCATTTCCTATATATATATATATATCGCTAACAATCAAACTGATTGAGTTGAATTATTGCACCACCTCCACCACCAAAAAATATAGAAAACACAGATGATACACGTAGATGTTGAACATGATCCGACAACCTAATTTACCAACTGGTAGATTTGAATCGGAAAATAGAATTATGCCGACGACTTTAGAGTTGTAACGCCAAATGTCATATTCATTCGACATCAGATGCTTCACTACTCACTTCTCATGGGACTCCCATTTTTTAAATTTTCGTACGTGTTGTACTTTGTGGGACAATTACGTTACTTTAACTTTAATTATGTTTATTTTTGTTGTTGTTGTCATTGTACTCAATTGATCCTTGATTGCCAAGGTGTCATTGGATCAAGGATTTAGGTTTAATTATGCCCTTCAACTGTTGTACGCTGACAGAATTTTATCTCGAGATAAAAATCCTTGGTCACAAATAATGAGAAAAAAAAGAAGGGAACTACTATTCGTCGTCGGAAAACTACTTAAATCGTCCTAAAAATTACATTTTTTCCCTTAACAAATCAATTAATACCCATTTCGTCACGTGTCTTTAAACAAAGTATTTGACTCAGTTTTACTCACATTCCTAGTACCAACACCACGAAAATGTCTGGCGAAACACCTAGATCCGGCTAGGTAACACAGGCTGATTTTTTTTCCCGACTCGGACGTTTGGATACGACGCCTACACCACGGTGGAGGCGTCTTAGCGAGGCGCCTCCACGAACGTGGAGGCGTGTTTGCAAGACGCATCCACGTTGGTGGAGGTGTGTTAGCCAGACGCCCGTATTTTTTTAATAATAAAAAAATAAAAAATTAAATATAAATAAATTCTTAAAATTATACGGTGTGTTATCTCAAATTATTTGAGGTTCTGTTGCAAGATTTTCGGTGGTAACGAGGTCAGATTACAATGAGTTTTTTTGCAAATGATTAATATTCAAAAATTTCAAGATCCAAGATCTCCGGTGGTAAAACTTCCCGACTTACAAATACCACATCGACGGGTCGTTCAGGGGTCTCGCTCCCCGGTGAGCGAGCGACATTCCACCTCGCCGGGGAGGTGACAGGGGTGGCAAGGGGGCAGCGCCCCCTGAATTTTTTTTGGATTTTGAAATTGTTGGATCTGTAAATTTTTGAATGTTCATCACTAGCAAAAACTCATTGTAAGGTGAGATGTCAGACGATCGACCGTTTGCTTCTCGGTCTACCGAACATGTTCCTTGCGGATGACCGAGTTTCCATCGGTCTACCGTGATCGTAAAGACAATAGGTTTTTGATCTTCCTAGAATCATTGGGTCGGTTTACCGATCTCTACCTGGTCCTCCGAATATTTATTCTCAGTAGTTTCGACATTTCTCTGGAAATCTCTATTCGGTGTACCGAAAGGGTATCAGTCATCCAAATATAGTAATTATTAACTTATTAATTAATTAATTTAGCAATTATCTAAATTTATAATCAATTTTTTTTTAATAAAAAAACATAAAAAATTACGGGCGTCTAACGGAACCGCCCGGCGTAGGAGAGGGGCGTCTGGCTAAGATGTCTCCCTCTTGGGGGAGGCGTCTTAGCCAGACACCCGTCCCATGGGGGAGGCGTCTTACCCAGACGCCCCGCTCCTACGCGGGGCAGCTCTGTCGGAATTCCGCAATTTATTATTATTTTTTTATTAAAAAGATGTTGAATATTTTACCAGATTCGAGTACACCGGGGTGTCCGTTGGCTCATTACTGACCTCCAAAACATTATTTTTTATGATTATAAGAGGAAGATGAAGATAAATGTGTGATAGAAGGGTAAAATGTCGCGTTATAACAGTAGAAACGATAGAAGGGCAAAATAGTAATCTGTTGGGACGATTTAAGTAATTTTGGGACGACGAATAACAGTTCAGAAATAAGAAATTTCAAACGCAGATAAGCGAGGGAAGTTTTACTAAATTCACCATTTGAATTTTGAAAATAATAATACACTCCAATGTGGGGTCCAACTTCATCTTAATCATCCACCACTAATCAAACACGTTCCCAACGCGGAGACTGTCAAACCTATATAAACCTGACATTTGGTAAAGTTGTCGTTTTCGATCATCCTCACAATTAATTGTTTTTTTTCCTTTTAGAAGAATTGTTGTATCAATCAAAACCAAGGTTAGGACTTGACCTCCATCTCTTCTACCACATAAATATTATCATAGGATACGATAACAAATCTTCTGTATTTTCTTTTGTTTTAGTCTGTTACTATACATCAATAAAAATGCATACTTACAATTGCTGTAATTTTGTTCATCTAAAGAAAATTTATTATCACTTTGATTGTTGAGTTACTTGAAAAGATAATATATATATGTATATATTCGGTAAGAAAACGTGTTATTGGATAATAATAGACATATCGCCATCATAAGATTACAACCTTACAAGAATAATTTACAAAATCAGGCCTATCATGATCCTTCACAAAACCCCACTGCAAAGTGCAAACCCCATACGAATACGATCAGGTCGGGTCGAGCACGTCTAGAGCTCTCTCTCTCTCTCTCTCTCTCTCTCTCTCTCTCTCTCTCTCTCTCTCTCTCCTGATTTCTGACTTCGAACCACGAATGGAACCCATTTCCACCCCAATTCCCAACTAACTTCTCTCCCCGCTTCCCATGGATCGAGAAATCGGAGCTCCGTCCGACGCGCCGGTGAGTCGGGTTCGTTTGAAATCCGAATTTGGGGTAAAGGTGGCATCTTTTGGGGGTTGAGGTTTATTTGGTTGGTGGGTTATTGGGTGTGGTGGGATTTGAGTTTTTTTTTTTTTTGGATTTGTGTGTGTGTGTGGTGATTTAGCTCCTTGTAGGGTTTTTTTGGTGGTCGAATTGGGAAATGGTGATTGGTGGTTAGTGTTAATTGGTTGGTGTTTAGAAATGTTGGTGCTTTTTTGCGTAATTTTTGTTAAAGGTGAGTCTTTTGGTTGATTTGGTGTTAATTTCGTTTACCACTCTGGTTGTAATGTGTGTGATCGATTGTGTTCGGGAAATTCAGTGGAAACATTGTCGGTTTTGATCCGGAAGAAGTGAGTAATTGTGGGAACTGTGTAGTTAAGCCTTTTCCTTGAGCCGGTTGGGCTTTAAT
This sequence comes from Triglochin maritima, assembly GCA_963682175.1. Taxonomy (NCBI): domain Eukaryota; kingdom Viridiplantae; phylum Streptophyta; class Magnoliopsida; order Alismatales; family Juncaginaceae; genus Triglochin; species Triglochin maritima. Next base: position 31,738,075 of record OY821792.1, on the reverse strand, counting down.
AGCTAACCCTTTTTCTAATCCACTCTCATGCCATGTTGAAGCTTGCGATTGGTGATATGGTTGTTTGCTACTTGGTCTTGAACTCTTGAGGAAAGAGGTGTGATTGGTCAAATTTTGGGAGTTTATAGGAACACCGTGATTTTATGGTGATTCATCTTTGTGGTATTTTGGATTATGTTATTGTTTGATTCTGTGGATTTGATGTAGTGCTTTGCCGGGGTTTCAAATTTGTGGGTGTCGTACCTTTTTCATTTAGTTAAGATCTAGGGAAGCTTAAATTTTCTTTAATTTACGAGAGATTATTTTGTTGGTTTAATTAGAACAGTAGGTTTTACTGCAAACATCTGAAATGATTGGATGGGGTTTTATTAAGAAGATTGCGGTGATTGAACTCTCTGTCTTTGGGTTTTACGTTTCTATATTAGTTTATTTTAGCTGTAAATTTATTTATTCATTGATGCTTAGTTTCATGTGTTCTTTAGTTAGTTGGATTCCAAATTTGTTGAGTTGGTTTTGTTGAGTTCCATATTACTCTAGTCACTCGAGACCAGTCATGATATTAGTGTTCTTGTGAAGTTGTTAACTTGATATGTTGTGTTTTCTCCACTTACTTTTTTAGAGTATGTTATTTATTGAGATTCTAATGTCCAACAATTCATTTTGGTGTTTCGTTATCAGGTTCATTGGTCGTACCAATACACCCAGCTACTGCTTTTGGCATATCAGAGTTTTGGTGTTGTCTATGGTGATTTGAGCACATCTCCTCTCTATGTTTATAGAAGTGTTTTTTCTGGAAGACTAAGTCAATACCACAATGAAGATGCCGTCTTTGGCGTCTTTTCCTTGACTTTCTGGACATTCACGCTGATCCCATTGCTAAAATATGTATTTGTTGTGCTCAGCGCCGATGATAATGGTGAAGGTGGGTATCTTTAATGAGTTCCATTTAGTGCTCTTGTCCCGTGGGACTGATTTTTTCAATTATAATACAGGAGGAACATTTGCTCTTTATTCTCTCCTCTGTAGGCATGCAAAGTTTAGTTTGCTTCCTAATCAGCAGTCAGCTGATGAGGAGCTTTCAACATATTATAGACCTGGGTACATGCCACGTAGTGCCATCCATTCTCCGTTTAGGAGATTCCTCGAGAAGCATAAGAAGACGAGGACTGTGCTACTTGTTTTTGTCTTATTTGGTGCTTGCATGACAATAGGTGATGGTGTTCTAACACCGGCAATTTCAGGTAAGTTTCTTCTTGTATAAATCTGTGGTGAATGAATCTGTTACTGTACTTCTGGACATCCTATTTTAACGTTACGGGGATCTGTTTTTATGGAATGCAGTTCTATCGTCCATGTCTGGTCTGCAGGTTCAAGCTCACAGACTAACTAACAGTAAGTATTTGTTTTGTTTAAGCAGCATACCATGATATTTCATCACCTCGTTTCTTGCAACGCCGATGTTGCTTAGAGGCTTACTGATTATGAGTATATCAGTTAAGTGCTCCCAGATAAATTCAAATTTTAACACACCAAATTTTCTACCTCCATTTAAGCACTTAGCAATGCTAGTCGTACTATAACTCAAATCACATGAGGAAGAATGTTATAATTGAGGAGTTTAAGATAAGCTAATGTTCTGTGATCAGCATGCAGCACAAAAAATGAGCTCTATTTATCTTGCAGCCTTTCAGTGACTGCAAGTATTAACTCTAAGTTAATGTTCTCAATTCAGGTTTTGGATGGTTGATTTGACTAAGTCCAACTGCCAATCAATAACTCTGAGGTTGAGTGTGCATCATGTGGTTCAGATTTCATAATGTATGTAAATCATATTTTTATGTTTCTTCTGTAAAAAAATAAGTGGGTCGTAGCGCGTAGGTTCAGGTGAAAGGTATCCTTAGCCTATGATGGATCTGAAGGTGTTGGACGTATATCCTTGTGGTTACTGTTTCTCCAACTTATGTTAGTAGGGTTTATTGTCCAAGACTCCAAGTTGGGGTTCTATTGAAAATTGAAGGGAAATTTATTTCACCAATCTTCCACCCCAAGAGTTTGAGGAACTGTGCTTTTCATTTTTTTGCATAGCCTTATTAGTTCTTAGTGAATAAGTTCTCTTTATGCCGTCTTATTAGACAATAAGCTTTTCTGGCCCTTACCTTTCTCAGTTCCTTTCATTAGATTGTTCTTCAGACCTTGTATTGCAGAAAAAGAACGTGCTTGTTATGCTTGCAGTTTCATATGATGCATTTTATGTCTAGCATCTCAATACCAGCTGTTCTTTAATCTTCTCTCGTTTCACATTTGATTGCCCTATAATTAGAACTTTTCCTTTGTTCATGATGTCAATATTGTCTGAATTCTGATCGATCAAAAAAATGTTGCTTGAATTCTGAGATGCTATATACATTTCCTCCTTACTTTACTATGTTTAATTGCTCCAGGTGAGGTGGTCATTCTTGCTTGTATCGTGCTGGTTGGGCTATTTGCTTTGCAGCACGTGGGTACACAAAGAGTGGGCTTCTTATTTGCTCCAGTTGTAGTTCTTTGGCTCTTGTGCATTGGTGTACTTGGTTTATACAATACCCTTCACTGGAATAAGAGAATCTATCGAGCCTTCTCTCCGCACTATATTTACAAATTATTTAGGGAAACTGGGAAAGATGGTTGGCTTGCTCTTGGTGGAATTGTTCTTTCCATTACAGGTAATTTTCAGAGTGGGCAGCATTTTCCCCCTTGTTATAATGTCTTCTAGGTCATGGTTGGCTTGCCATATTCTTTGTTTGGAACTTCATGCATCTTATATATTCTTAAATACTTTATAATTTTTGGTTTGAGTACCCTACATATGTAACTATTTTGTCACTTTGTTGTCATAAGTCCAACTCAGATATTGTTTTATCCAACCTGGTAGGTTTCCACTCAGATGTGGTCTTGGGTGTATCCAACCCATTTTTCTTGATCTCCATTGCATCACTGTCGAGTTGTTCATAAAATTAACCAAACCTTTTAATCCAATTTAATCGAATTTCTTCATCTTTGGACTTAGCCTGTTAACTGTATTTGACTCATTTTTTCATTTAAATGGAAACATGCAACCCAGTTTTAGATAAGATGAAAAAACATGGTGTCATTGTTTGTCTCTTAAGTGGTATAGGGGGGGTTTGTGCAGTCGGATTCCTCGGAATCCGACGGAAACGGAATTTGGATTCCGGTTGACTCCAGAAAGGAGTTGTTTGTGCACGAAAACATGGATTCCGTCGGATTTTGTGTTATGTATAAAATTTTCTTTGAGTTTTTCGTCACTTTGAGGTCGGAAAGCCACGGAAACCGAATTTTTTCGGTCGACCGTCAAACATTCGGTCCACCGAAATGAATATAACGGACGACCGAACATATTTCGGTCCACCGAATTCGTAACTGGAATGACCCGTTCGGACGACCGAACTTAGTTCGGTCTTCCGTTTACGTTCACTCTGAGAAGTCGCATTTCGGTCGACCGAAACTAGTTCGGTAGTCCGTTTTCTTTATCCTCCTTTCCCAAATCACTTTCCGACGCATGCACAAACAACAAATTTCAGTCAAGGGGAAACTGTTTTCCACTGGATTCTGTTTTCCTTTACTTTCCGGTTGACTCCGAAAATCACTTTCCGTCACTTTCCACGCCACTAACACGTCATTGTTTGTGTCTCTTAAGTGGTAAAGTGTAACAGTTGTGTCCTGATAAACATTAATGCCCTCATTGAAATAACCTAAGCTTCTCCATCCTCTAGGAGACTAGGAGTACTACAATATAAAAGTAGAGAATGAAATCAGATACATAATAAATTGTTTGACGCTTAGCAGCTTATGCCACCTCTCTTATTTGTGTAGGTTCTGGAGCCATGTTTGCAGACCTTGGTCACTTCAATGCGGCATCTATAAGGGTATTCCAGCCTCTTCACTCATCTATTTATGATTTTCGCATATTTAGAATTAGATGTTAAATTCCCATTGTTCGGAATTTTCCTCCGGGTAGTTACTTGTCAGTCTCTTTCTTTAAACCATACACCTTAATGCTTCACGAGGACAGCTAGTAACTTGTATAACATATTAAAAGCTTGACCGCTTAGATCCTCCAGGACACTATGAACACGATCTAGGGAGGATCATTGTTTGTAACATGGTTCACGTTTTCCCCTTCCAATTGTTTCATTGTTTTCATTCTTGTGATGCCGTGATTGTCCATATTGACATCCTTGATTGTTCATAAAGGTTTTCCATGGAGTATCCTTGGATAAGATAAGTGATGTCTATTCTAATTCAAAATAAAAAGGTGATTGTAAAACTACATTGTGGTACATATTACCTATCCATGATTGATGACATGGTGTTTATTCTTTGTCATGAGTTGTGTACGTACTTTATGATTGCTCGTTGCCAATGCAAGCCTATTACTTGTTTAAAGTAATTGAAGTTGGGCTTTATGGCCGTCTTGGTACCAGATGTTCCAAGTATCCTCATTGAGTCTTAATTGACTTGAGTTGATAACATTGTCTCTTGATTTTTATGTATTGACCCTTCTATGATTTCTGTACACTTTATATATTGGGATAATTTCGTGAACATCCCGTAACCAATTCAGAGTACCATCAATGCATTTGGAAGATCTTAGATACCCTGTTCACTAGGGCATGCTCGAATGTATTCTGGGGGGGGGGGGGGGGGGGGGGGGGTTAGTACTGCTTGCCCTGGTTCCCAGTGTATCGTCAACTTACTTGGATTTGGATAGTGGGCTTCTTTCTCCTCCCTGGATTTGTACCTCCCCCCGTCCACCATAGTGTGGGGTGGGTCGAGGGAGTTCCCAGTGACATCTTCGATACCTTCCACTGTGTACACTATCAATTGTATTCTCATACTGAATCATATTTAGTGAGGTTGACAATATTCTCATGTTTATATAAATATATAATGCCAAAGTGAAGAACTGAAGATTCTCAAGTTGATGCTTAAGAAGAATTTAGGGTTTCAGTAAACCAAGTATAACTTGCTTGCTAGATGGGATCGGCGATATTTGTAATGAATGTTCTTCATCCTGACACCTTATTATGTATTAAAATTTTGTCTGCTATTCTGCTGATTCTGCATTGACTCCCTTTAAGCCTTCTATGTAGAAAAATCGAACAAAATGGTTTAATTTTGATGTTATGTTTAGTCATAGCATATGGGAATTTCATTGTTTTCATTACTCAAATTACTTTTGATGTTCTTCTTTACAGCTTGCATTTGTAGGGCTAATTTATCCATGTATGGTTCTGCAATATATGGGACAAGCAGCATTCTTATCTAAAAATGTATCTGATGCCTCTATAAGCTTTTATGCGTCAATTCCAGGTAAATATAACAGCATCCTTGTAACAAAAAATGACAATTTTGTCTTCTCTATATGGGTCTAACTTTATTTCGATTCACAGAATCTGTTTACTGGCCCATGTTTGTGGTGGCAACACTTGCAACAACTGTGGCTAGCCAGGCCGTTATCTCTGCCACATTTTCAATTGTGAAGCAGTGCCATGCTTTGGGTTGTTTTCCCCGTGTGAAAGTTGTACACACATCTAAATGGATATATGGTCAAATTTACATCCCAGAAATAAATTGGATTCTTATGGTCCTCTGTCTTGCAGTGACTGTTGGATTCCAAGATACAACAATGATCGGAAATGCTTACGGTAACCTCTATCTGTATTTCTTTAAAAGTTTTTAGACATATTTCCTTAAACTTGTTGGAGTTATAGCTCTGATATTTACGTTGTTGCCTTGTATGCATGTGTGGTATAACAATATGCAACTTTGAGTATGTTCTCTTTGTCTTTGTCCATATAAAATGTAACTCTTTGGCTACGAAGGAGTGATCATCATGGTGTTTTGTTTTTGTTTTTTTGTTTTTGCAGGCATTGCGTGCATATCTGTGATGTTCATTACTACATGTCTTATGGCTCTGGTCATTATCTTTGTATGGCAGAAAAACATTGCGTTTGCTCTCTCATTTATTCTTTTCTTTGGAGCAATTGAAGGCATTTATCTTTCTTCTGCTATTATGAAAGTCCCACAGGGAGGATGGGTACCTATTGTGCTCTCACTTGTTTTCACCGCCGTCATGTTTATTTGGCATTATGGTACTCGACGAAAATATCTGTTTGACCTCCAGAACAAGGTCTCGATGAAATGGATCCTCACTCTGGGACCCAGTCTTGGAATCGTCCGTGTCCCTGGTATTGGTCTTATCTACACTGAGCTGGTTACTGGGGTCCCTGCAATCTTCTCACACTTTGTGACGAACCTGCCGGCTTTCCATCAAGTGCTAGTTTTTGTTTGTGTGAAGTCAGTACCAGTCCCATATGTTGCAGCCGATGAACGTTACCTCATTGGACGAATTGGCCCTAGGAGCTATAGGATGTACAGGTGCATTGTAAGATATGGATACAAAGATGTACCCAAGGATGAAGACAGTTTCGAAAATCACCTGGTTATGAGCATCGCAGAGTTTATTCAAATGGAGGCTGAGGAAGCCACCTCAGGAAGTAGTGACGCTTCTTTAGACGGAAGGATGGCAGTGATACGAACTTCAGATAGGTTTGGAACCAGACTGATGGTGAGGGACATGGACGATAGTGCATCCGACACCCAAGTTAGGAGCAGCAAGTCGGAAACCCTTCAAAGCTTGCAATCACTTTACGAGCAGGAGTCATCAAGTTGGGTCCGGAGACGAAGAGTCCGTTTCGAGTTGCCTGACACAGCAAACCACATGGACGCTTTGGTTAGAGAAGAGTTATTGGCTCTTTTGGAGGCCAAGCACGCTGGAGTTGCTTATGTGATGGGTCACTCGTACATAAAAGCTAGGAAGACATCCTCTTTCGTGAAGAAGTTTGCTATCGATGTCGCATACTCTTTCCTCCGCAAAAATTGCCGAGGCCCTGCAGTTGCCTTGAATATTCCCCACATCAGTCTCATTGAAGTTGGCATGATCTACTACGTGTGAAAATTGATTGAAGGAATGCCCATTCGACGGCGTGGAAGACAATAAGCACTTAGCTGCATTAAAGCAAAATTAGCAGCTTGTGCAGGCCATAATTCTCAATTTGTACATTTTACTTGATACCTATTATCTGTGTAGCATGAAAATGTTCTTAGATTTGGGGTTTCAGGGTAGGTGCAAAGTTGCTCTGCTTATTTCACCTTGGCCAGAAGCCCTCAGCTCGAGCCTTGCGAGGTGATATTATATTGGTTGAGTGTGGAAGGGATAACATCTTGACTTCAAGATTGTTTTGTTGCTATTGCGTGGTTATTTTGGGTTTGCAGAGATAAGATGTAAATCATATTGTTGCTGAAATGCTGCATTAGTAGTGGCTTCAATTGATTAATGTTGTACATGGACAGTTTTGTTTTACTTGTTACTTTCTTGGCCTTACAGTCTGATAATTTCTACTTAGATCTAAATAACAAACAATATTATTCCATCCATAACCCATGTGGTGTGCCCACTAAATAATCTGTTTTCATTTTATATAGCAACATAAACTAAATATTTCTAACTACTTTTTGCATAAGTTATAAGGTAAACAAGTTCTCTTAATTCGACGCCAAATATTTAATGATAATTAAGAAACTAAGTTTCTTTCAAAAAGCATACTCTATAAATAGTGTTCATGTGGACCTTAATTAACATATATCACATCACCAAATAAAGCCTAATCGATATTAAACACAAACACTGGAGAAATTTAACTAATCCAGATCACCACCCAAATGAAAATTTTAAATAAATTCACCACCCTGATCATACTTTTGGATGTAAACTAACATGCTTAATTAAAATCTGAGGTTACGCTGGATTCCTCCAAAATTAGCAATCTTGATCGATCGTGATCCAATCATCTAATCCCGACAGCAAACTCTCTCATTAATTCATCTCTCAGCGTATGTCATGTATATATAGATATTTAAACTGAAAAATATTAATAATTGGGATTGCTTTATCTGGGACGTCCTGCCACCTGATTTTCTAATATTGGAATAGTTCCAACATCGTTAGTGCACGAAAACTATAAATAGGTGCGTAAACGGGTTGAGTATGGTCATACTCGTATCTACATCTACTTAACCAAACGAGTAAGGGTACATATTTGCTTAAATATTGTTGTACCCGTATCCTTCTTGTACACGTTTAATAAACGGGTATGAGGCGTGTATAACATGTATTGTGAGTATAATTTTTGTTAACAAAATGATACTTTTGTTAACAAAACGGTTACTTTTATTAACAAAACTCAACTTGAAAGAACCTAAAGATGTTAAATATATGATTTTGAGATTAAGAATTAAGCGAAAACGAGAAGAAATCACAATGTTTCTCACAAACAAGCCTCGAAACAACCACTTTTGTCAACTAAAACTTTACTTTTTGTTATTTTAACTATATATTTTATATTAATTAAATAATTAAATGAGTAAATAGGTAAACGGGTATGAGTATAGGTATTCCCGTACCCGCCCCATTTATTAAACGGGTAAAATGGGTATTGGTAAACGGATATAATTTTTTAAATATGTTCAAAAATCGTACATGTACCAACTTATTAAATGAGACGGATAAACAAGTAATACCCGCCCCAGTTACACCCATAACTCTAAGTACATTAATTAATTGTCATGCTTTGTAACTTCCTGTGTGTATTTTGTGACAAGTTGTGGTTCATAGCTTAAAAAAATCCTATTATCTATCATTTTATATTGAAATAAGCAATTAAGAAGTGGGAATCCAACCTAAAAGTCAGACATTTATTGTCATGCCTTGTGAATTCTTGTGTATAATTTCTGAGAAGTTGTGGCTCATAGCTTAAAAAAATTCTATCATGTACCATTTTATAAAAAATATATATGTAAGTGATTTTACATATTTGCACTTTCTCTACTTTTGAAATACACTTTTATATTTCTTCAAAAGACCTTTAATTTGTAGATCGAAACGCCATCCGCTTAGAAGGGTGATATGGGTTTTCTTTGCAAGTAATCAATGAAAACTGTAATTTACTCGAAAATCATAAAAAAATCTTAGTACTACTAGCTAGGTTAAATGTTAGACCCTAACCCTTGCTTACTGTTCTTAATTGTGTTTAGGAGAGGATTAGTGATGGATTGAGATGGACGGCTGAGATCGAGTCGGAGAAAAGTATATAAAGGTTGGTTTTACTCTCTCTCCTCACTCTCTCTCTCTCTCGTTCTCTTCTCTCTCTCTCTAGACGCGTCTCTCTCTCCATCAGAGTTTCGTCGGCATTTGTGGAGGCGAGGGGGCTGTTGGAGTCGCCGGAAGTACGGGTATCGTCGTTGTGTTCACCGGAGTTCGAGTTTATCGTGGAAAAGCTCGCCGTCGTTTCTTCAAAGGCTTCTTCAAGCCTTAAGGTATGTCAAACTTGCTTTCAAGCTCACCTAGTGTTAGTGTGGGAGTGGGAGCGGTCGACGGTAGGCCGTTTCGGGCTCGTCGGACCTGCACAGCCGTTTCTGAACTATAAACGGTCGACCGGTGTTTTGGTTCGGTCGACCGGTTATAGTGTATTTTGGGCGAATCCCTCGCACCGGTCGAACGATGCCCTTTTGGGCGGTCGACCGGTTGTGCAATTTTTAGTGAGAGAAAACGTCCTGTGCATTTTCGGTCGAACGGGACCCCTTTGCCGGTCGACCGAAAGTACTGTTGTAGGTCGGTTGGGGCGTTGACCATCTAAACGGTCGACCTCCTGTTTGACTCGTTCGACCGACGTTTAAGTTAACTTAATGGCCGGTCGACCGGAAGTGTGGTTTCGGTCGACCGTGATCTAAGGACTCTGGGTGAGTTCTACTGGTGGTTTTCGGTCGACCGATAAGGTTCGGTTGTTCGACCGTTTTACTGTTGATTGCGAAAATGGATTTCTACTGGTGCTTTTCGGTCGACCAGGACCCCATTGTCGGTCGACCGTTTGGCGGGTTTTTCGGTTGGGCCAGTTCTCTGGGTGAGGATCGGTCGACCGGAAGCCATGTTTTGTTCGACCGTTTTACACTGTTTTTGTGTGTGTGTGTGTTGCTATTGATTGGCTAGAAGGCAACGGGTCTCCGGCCCTTTTGGGGCGACGTCACAGACATTCCGGCCCTATAGCGATTAGTGGTGACACGTGTTGTGATTTGTGGCCGTGGCTCCGGCGAATGAGGCAAAGCCGTGGCTCCGGCGAATGATGCAAAACCGTGGCTCCGGTAACACTGAGGCAATGAGGGGGTTGTGTGGCCGTGTTTTGGACCGGCGGTGCCTTGTGTGCACGTGTGTTGGTGGGTTGGGGTGAGAGGACCCCTTGAGACCCGTGTTGTTGGGCTATGACCGGGAGAGAGGTCCCGGGAACTTAGCGAGTGTTTCTGTTGTGGTGTTTTACGTTTCTTTTCTCATTTCATTTCTGTCCATATATGTGTTAGAGTTTGACATACTGGGTTTCCTCCTGGAAACTCAGGCATTCATTGTCTGCTTTCAGGCCGAGAGCGACGTTAGGTGGGTGGCGTCGGCGGAGGGAGCGCTCGAGACCTGATCCTGCTTCCCTACATTTTGAGGTGGTTGTGATTACTTGTGTATATTCTCTCTATATGATCTTTTGATGTAATCACATTCTTTTATAAACTCGTTCACATATATATATATATATATATATTATATGTTGGTGCACCAGTGTGTGTATTTCTTTCGTAATGTCCTCGTTGATTGTATGATTTAAATTTGAAATTTTCCGCTGTGTTTGAGGACGTTACATTAAATCTGTTATACTTCAAATGCATTATGCATATATTGAAATAAGCAATTAAGAAGTGGGAATCCAACCTAAAAGTCAGACCAACAATAAGATTCGTCTCCTTCCACCCTCATATTCCTTTTCCATATTTGGCATTCCTTCGTGATTAAAGCATTAATATTGAATGTTAAAGGGGGGGAATTCAACGTCCCTATCAAACTAACTACTAAACCTAAATTACCTCAACACCATGCAAAGGCATGCACACTTGAATTTTTACAAATTTTCCAATCTTACTACCATTGCATTACACCCTTCTCTCTGTCTATATATACAGACGTACATACACATCACTTGACACATAATCACTAGCTACAAAACCAAATATAAACAATGGTGGTGTTTGGTGGGAGAGGATTTGCGTGGGTTTTCCCTTTCGTTGTGTTGGTGTTGGCAACAACAATAACAACATCCCAAGGGATTGGAGGAACTTGCCTAATTAACTGTTTGACAACCTCTACGACTTGTAGAAGAAATTGTCCACTATTCGACTTCCAATGTCGTCTCGATTGCTCCCGCACTTACACTAGTTGTGTAATAAATTGTATTAATCCTCAGTCACCACCACCACCACGACGTCCTCCTCCTCCACCACCGCCAGCGCCAACACCAACTGCAAACTAGACGACACTACGTCGTCACTACGAGGAGGAGAAGTTGATAGGATAAATAGAACAGATGGATGTCTATGGAATAATCTCATCACGTACCCAAGTTAATATAAAAAATTGTGAGATGATCATGTAAGGTAGTGTATATATATATATATATATATATATATATATATATATATATATATATATATATATATATATATATATATATATATATATATATGCATATTTGCTTATGCTTTTATTTTCTCAAAGAATAAATAAAGATATGGGGGACTCCTCGTTTGCATCTTTTTGTTGTATATGTCTTCTGATTATCAAGCTTTTGGTACATAGATTGATTTTAATTGAGAATTAAGAGAAGGTTGAATTATAGTTAGTTATGCGGATGGTAAACTATATATATATTATCAACTAATAATACATTATCACAACTAACTGATATTATCAATATATATATAGACACACACACCACATCACAACTAATAATACATTATCAATATTGTTGAAAACATACCAAGTAGAGAAACAAATCAATCCAGCTCAGAAGATCAATCCAGCTCAGAGGATCCTCATCACCGCATACTTTCCTTAGAACAACAAATCAACCACAATCTCGGACTCTCAAATTGGCAAGCGCAAACGGCTAGATTGAAATATTATATATAAACCATTCATGTAATCTTACGATATATCAAATATACACACAAAAACTAGACAATAAACTCATTTTCGTTGTATCAAAATTAACATGGCACCAGAGCAACGATTCTGAAAACAAGAACGTTGTCGACCTCAGGCATCCCGGAGCTCATCATCGGTCTCTGCCTCGCTTAGGGGGGTTGAAGGCCAAAAATACCAACCGTCCTCCCAAAGCTACACCAGCGACCTCTTCCTCTTTAAGGGGGTTGAAGGATGGTCTAAACTAGCCAATCCTTCTCCCAAAATGACATCGGCATGTCAGACTCAGAGGTGAACGCACCGTGCCTCGTCTCTCAATTTCTATCTGGACAAAACTATCTCTCATGGGCGAGGGCGGTCATGCTTGCCCTCAGTGGCAAAGGGAAGGTTGGCCACATCACGGGGACATTAAAGAAACCAACCAGCGAAGGAACTGAAACAAAACAAGAAGAGTGGCATGCAATTGATCATCTCGTTATGTCATGGGTGATCAACGCAATGCAGCCAAAAAACAGTGGAATCTTCTTGTACAAAAACTCCACGAAGGAGTTATGAGACTCCATTCAAAACATATACAGTAAGGCTCAAAATTTTGCTCATGTATTCAAACTAAAGCAAGATATTTCGCAGACAAAATAGAGCAATCAAACCATCACCGAGTATCTCAGAGTTCTCCAGAGAGGATGAGATGAGTTATCCATATACGAACCTCCAAGCTCAGACCCAAAGGTCATCCTCGCCCGAATGGAATAAGATCACATCTACCAATTCCTCATCGGACTTGACGGTAGCTATGAAGCCATCCGAAGCCAATAATAGAGTTAGAAGTATTATTTTTCATCCATAATCCTTGCCCTAGAGTCCTCTTTAGATAACTAAGTATTCGATCAATAATGTCTAAGTGATGTGTGTGAGATTCATGCATAAATTGACTAATAGTACTAACAACATATGTTATATCGAGTCTCGTTACAGTGAGATATATGAATTTTCCTACAAGTCCTTGAAATCGACCAATGTCTTTAACTGTGGTATCAAAGCTAATGACACCCAAACTTCCCAACTTGGCAACCATCATCGTAATGGTCCAACGGGAAGAAACCCGTCGAACCACCGCGCAGAGCCAACATATCGACCACACGACAGAGTCCCAAGCACTTCTCACCGGAAAACAACCAACATCCACGCAAAACAACAAAACCAAAGGTAAATATGGAAACAAAACTAATGAAACTTGTGATAACTGAAAGAAATCGGGCCATAACAGGAACTCTTCCTGGTTCCTACATCCTCACCTCCGACCAACAAGGGAAGGAGGGGGCGATCATCGGGACAAAGGAAGGGGTGGCGGCTATGAGGTTTACGCTAACCCTAGCTCTGGAGGCGAAGGGAGGAAATGGGGTGAAGTAGGGTTTTCTCATGATCCAAAGGGTTATATGACGGCATATATGGAACATCCGACTAACTCAACCGCATACCTGCACCAACCAAACATAAACGGAATCAGATCTTCTCCTTCTGCAGCCGCAAACACCCTTGGATCCATGGACTCACCTTCACTGGGCCAACTTTTAACCCACCTGAACTCATATTTGCAGAACAACCCCTACATCCAAGTAATTGCTCATGTATGAATACTAGCTTAGATAATTACACTGCCGAATTTTCTGTTAATAAATCATATGATACTCAATGAATTATTGACTCAGGCGCTACAGACCATATGACTGGCAATCCTTCCTTACTGGAAAATATTAAAAATAGTTTGGACGTATTAAATAAATTTGTAACAGTTGCCAATGGTAACCAAGTTGAAATTAAAGGTGTAGGAGACATACAATTGTTAAAGAAATTAACCAAAAATGTATTATATGTACCTTCTTTTGATTCTAACCTTTTATCCGTTGCTAAGATTACTAAGAATTTAAATTGCAATGTCATATTCACTCTTGTTGATGTAATCTTTCAGGATTGAATCACAAGGATGATGATTGGTAGATGAGTTCTTAGCAATGGACTCTACATCTTAGACACCAAAAATAAGGCGATGTATGTTATAAATAAACCAAACCATGAGCTTTGACACAAGAGAATGGGACACCCGTCTCACCATATCTTAAACACTCCTTTTCCTTTTATTATCTTTGAATATTCATGTGATGTATGCCAACATTCAAAACAAACTAGATCACCGTTTAAATCTTCTACAAATAAAGCTAGTTATGCTCTTGAACTTATTCATTCTGATATTTGGGGTCCGGCTCCTATTGAATCTTATAACGAGTTCAAATACTTCATTTCATTTATCGATGATTTTTCCCGCACTACATGGCTTTACCTTTTAAAAGCAAAATCTGATGCCTTCAAAGTTTTTTTGTGAATTTGTGACCTTCGTTGAAAATATGCATGACTTCAAAATCAAAGCCTTTAGATCGAATAATGGTTCCGAATATACTAGTCATAATTTTCAATTTTTTTTTGAAAACCAAGAGATTTTTCACCAAACTACTTGTATTAATACCCCAGAACAAAATGGTGTTTCCGAAAGGAAAAATCGTCACCTTTTAAATGTTACTCGATCTGTACCTTTTCAAAACAATGTTCCAAAGTGTTTTTGGTCGGATGCCGTTTTAACTGCAACTTACCTCATTAATCGTCTACAAGCCCTACGCTTTAAAACAATCAACCTTTGGAAATTTTACTTGGAAGGAAACTAACCCTTGACCACCTCAGGATATTTGGTTGTGTTTGTTTTGTTCATAGGAAAAGGACGGATAAGCTGGACTACAATTCCACAAAATGTATTTTTCTTGGTTATTCATTTGGAAAAAAAGTACAAGTGTTATGACCCAAAAAATTGTAACTTTATGTTTCAAGAGATGTATTGTTTGTTGAGAGAGAGTCTTTTTAAAAGAGAGCAACGACGAGCCCACAACGCTAGATGTTGTTCCCACCTTGGACCCCGAAATACTGGCCACCCAAGTAGACAACTCAGCTCCACAGGTCGAAGAGGAAGAAAGAGAAGGAGGAGAAGAGAGAGTAGAAGAAGAAGATCAAGCAAGGAATCAAGAAGAAACTACCCAAAGGAGAAAATCGACTCATCAAAATCGTCCCCCTCCTAAGTTAAAAGATTTCATTACTTCCTACGTAACCTACCCCATTGAGGACTACTTGTCCTACAATCAAGTAAAACCCACTCACACAACTTTCATAACACAAATAGATAATTATAAAGAACCAAATTCATATCATGAAGCAATTAGGAATCCAAAGTGGTGCAAGGCCATGGAGGATGAAATAAAAGCCCTTGAAACTAACAAAACTTGGACTCTTGTCCCATTACAAACCAGGATCAAACATGTCGGGTGTCAATGGATCTACAAGATCAAGTATAATAGCAACGATACAATTGAAAGATATAAGGCTAAACTTGTTGCTAAAGGATATACTCAAACTTATGATCTAGATTATTTAGAAACCTTTGCACCAGTAGCTAAAATGAACACAGTTCGTGTTCTTCTCTCCATAGCCATTAACAAGGGATGGAAATTATATCAAATGGATGTTAGGAACACTTTTCTTCATGGGAACCTCGAAGAGGAAGTCTATATGACACCTCCTCCCGGGTACAACTCCACTACTAATCAGGTATGCAAGCTACACAAATCAATCTATGGATTGAAGCAATCTCCACGCGCATGGTATGCAAAACTTATCCATCTTCTTCTGCTGTATGGGTTTGTTAAGTCTTCTGCTGATGCATCCATGTTCATCAAACAACAATATCACATAACCACCATTGTCTTAGTTTATGTAGATGACATTATAATCACTGGTAACAACAATCAACAATCGATCTAGTCAAAAGCTATCTAAAATCCAAAATTGATATTAAAGACCTTGGGATTTTGAAATATTTCCTAGGAATAGAAATTGCATACTCCACAAAAGGTTTGTTTTTGTCACAAAGAAAATACACTCTTGAATTGTTAAAAGAAACTGGGAAACTTGGGTCAAAACTGGCCAACACTACTATTGAGACTAACCGCAAGGTTGGTCCTACAGAAGGGGAACCAGTTAAAGACATTGGTCGGTTTCAAAGACTTGTAGGAAAACTCATATATCTCACTGTAACGAGACCCGATATAACCTATGTTGTTAGTACTATTAGTCAATTTATGCATGCACCTCACACACATCACTTAGACATTATCGATCGAATACTTAGTTATCTAAAGGGGACTCCAGGGCAAGGATTATGGATGAAAAATAATACTTCTAACTCTATTATTGGCCTCTCCGATGCAGATTGGGCAGGAAGCCACGATCGAAAATCCACTACGGGGTTCTGTACATTCGTTGGTGGAAATCTCGTGACTTGGAGAAGTAAGAAACAAAAAGTTGTTGCTAGATCAAGTGCTGAAGCGTAGTATCGGGCTATGACCTCCACCACAAGTGAACTAATTTGGCTCAAACAACTTCTCCGGGACATGAAACAACCCTACAACGAGCCCATGAAAATATTTTGTGACAATAATGCCGCTTGCCACATAGCTTCGAATCCCGTGTTTCACGAAAGAACCAAACACATTGAAGTTGATTGTCACTTCATCCGGAAAAAATTCAAGCCAAAGAGATTGAAGTACCATACATCTCAAGCAAAAAGCAACTCGCCGATATCTTCACATAGGCTTTGGATCAAAGACAATTCCGATTCATTCTGTCCAAGTTGGGTTCCTTCAATCTTTTCCGGACCAAACTTGAGGAGGCGTGTTGAAAATATACCAAGTAAAGAAACAAATTAATCCAGCTCAGAAGATCAATCCAGCTCAGAGGATCCTCATCACCGTATACTTTCCTTAGAACAACAAATCAACCACAATCTCAGACTCTCAAATTGGCAAGCTCAAACGGCTAGATTTAAACATTATATATAAATCATTCATGTAATCTTACGATATATCAAATATACACACAAAAACCAGTCAACAAACTCATTTTCGTTGTATCAAAATTAAAAAAATATTCTTTCGATCTTCAATTCATCGTTATATATATATATATATATATATATATATATATATATATATATATATATATATATATCTTAAATAGAATGAGAAAAATTATTGCTTGATTCAACCCTCGCAATTTGGTTCGATATATTTCAAGCAGCCAAACTCAATATTTATATTATGATCGTACGTAATTAACTAGTCTGAATTGGACCAAATATATATTCAAAAAAATTCATCAGCCGTATATATGTGCATAAATGTAGTATAACTACGGACATATATCGATCCACGTTCAACTATTTCTTGTTTGTTTGTTTGTTTGTTTGTTTGTTTGTTTGTGTTAGTTCATCTCTAATTTGTCAATCAATTTTATTAATTAGTAGTAGATGCGTACGTTACAAACTTAAAATCAAAGTGATCGAGAAACTCGTTTTTTAATCCGTTTCGCACTTCTGTAAATGTATAACTTAATTAACCTTCTAATAAAAATGTTATCCCTGATACCACGCAAATCTTCGAGTCTCACTACGAATGATTCCTTATTAATTTCCATGTCAGTTAGACGCGCAAAAACCAATTGGAACCGAACATGTAAATGTGTAGATTTGGATTGACCTGAACTGGAAATAATCTCCAGCACATGAATTACATCTTCATATTTACTTATAAAATTTAAATAATCTTCAGATATTCCAAAATATCAACAATATCCTCCACTCTGAGACAACCTCCATTACAACCATCATTTTATTTTAAAGGGTATATAGAAAAAAATTGGGGGTAATATTAATCTTGAAAAAATTAAAAATTTAAATATCATCAATACCCTTTGAGTGATGCGCTTTGTCAACAATTTGATCTGACTTCATCGAGTCCAGCTCAACAAACAAACTTCTGCGATTGTCACACTTGATGGATTGATACGCAGTCCAATGTTTTGTGGCGATCTTTGAGTCACACTTGTTAACTGAAGAATAAGTGTGTGGCTTGGTCATGGTCTTAATCTGGAAGCCTTTACATTCCTACATCCTAGAAGCATGGATTCTCCAAGGGCAAGTGGAATCATGACATTTAGCAGTCACTTGATTAGGTTGACTTTTTATGAAATCCACAACACATTCAGTTAGAATACATTTAGCAGTCACTTGATTGTGTATAGACGTCGGTCGTATATAGCCGACGTTTATACACAAGGGTATAGACGTCTGTGGAATATACGTTGGACACTTGGATCGCAAAAATCCGTCGTATATACCATTGTATATCCGACGTATATGACATTTTTCCCACTAGAGAATGTTGAACAAGGGTCATTCTGAAGGTTGACACATCTGGGAATCTAGCATCCATATACATATCTGGATTCTTCATGTCAACTTCAATCGGGTGTGGACCGTCATCAAATTGGAAGTCGAAGTCCTCGTCTCCATCCTCATCCAATGTGGCATCAAACTCTGGAAACACCACATCTTCATCCTCTTCTTGTTCTACATCAGAAGCCCTGCCTGGATAATAATCCGGACCATCATTATCAGAATCCCATGCAGTGCCCATGTCCACATCATCTCGGTATTCTATTGTTGAATCTTCCATTTGTTTGTTTGGCTTCATTCTTCTGTAAATAACCCTCTCTGTTCGTCTGACTCTATCAATTGGAGGAGCTTCCCTTTCCACTTCCACTTCAGGCAGTTTTGTAGGAGTGCTCAAGGGTACTTCATCTTCACGATCAACCCCACCAACGGTTGGTCAACCCCTTCAACATAACAGTGCAACCATTGGTGGGTCAACCGATCCTACTTGCTTAGAGTTCTCATCAATTTGAACTGCATCTGAACTAGCAAATATTTCCAACACCATCTTTGGATTTGTGTGTGCAAAAGTAATTTCAATATCTTCATTTGAATTATTACTTCTGTAATCCTTCCTCTGAGGGTGAGGAATTAGGTACTGAACTTTCAAGACTTCATTCATGCCTATTTGGACATACTTATTTATCTAATTTCTAAGATTATAAACATTAACATCCTCAATCACAACCATGGGACAGTCAACCTCTTTGAACCCAACTGCACACCTCCTTCCCCTTCTCACAACCCATTCCCAACGATGTGAAGCTTAAGACTTAAATTTACAATATGAGCATCCCTATTTAAACCACAAAGTAAACATAATACGAAGCAATAATAAACAAGACTTAGCCCAAATAACTCATAAGCATCATCACCCAATACAACAAGAAGCAACTATATATTATAACTCAAACAGTCGTACCTCTTGAGCACAATGATATTAGTAAGTTCAAATATCAGTATAATTAGTAAGTTTAGAATTCAAACAGATTTTGGATGCACAAAGTATAATTCAGTTGATTCTAGACAATCCATCCCCCAAAAAAATCAGTTTTTTTCGTCCAAATAGCAAAAATCACAAGGAAGCTTAAATCACATCAATTAGTCAAACCACAAAAATCACAATCAAGCTTAAATATCACGAATTCATCAAACCACCCAAAAAAATGGGAATTAATCAATAACCACATAGATTAATCAATAACCACATTTCCCCTAAACCCTAAAATAAAAAAACATTTGGGATAATAAGAAGGTACCAAACTCGACGGCCGGCCTCCTGTTACACATATGCATCGTCGTCGGTCAGGATTCCATAGTGACTGAGATCGGGCAATGGCGGGCAAATCAGCGAGTGGGCGAGTCGGTTGAAGATGATGTAATGTAGACGAAAGGAAAACGAGACGCGGGGGCATCGTCGGGGACAATGATGTGAGGCGAGAGACGTCGGAAAATTAGGGATTTTGGGGGAGGGGGAGGGGGAGAGTGATTTGGGGGAAGATCGATTTAGGGGTGAGTTGTATTTTTGGCACCCAATTTGAAATCGGTGGGCTCTAATTGCGAGTCTAATTGGGATTCCAGGTCGAGTCTAATTGGGAATCCAATTAAACAAGCTTGAGTCGGGGCTAACCCATTGGGTTTAAGTTGATTTCAGTTAACGGCCCACCTAAGGACGTCATGGTGTAACTGACGGAGTAACGACAAACGTTAACGGCGTACATGGGAGGTGTACCCAAGCAATTTCCTTAGTTCCTGGGCGTTCGGGAGCAATAAAAAATTATAGGACTGCAAATGCCCAAGAAATCATGTTTGGAAGTGCACCCAAACAAAAACCCCATATATTATATGGTTCCATAACACTTCAGCTTAAATTTACCTGCACATCAAGGCCAATTAAATGTCTTCAACGGACCATGCTGAAATACACCAACCAAGGTTGTATAGTAGATCTACTAGGTTTCCATAACCATTAAGTGAAGGGTTTGGACTTGGGTTTCTTTCATATATCAAAATTGCATTATTAATTACGTTCTTTTCAACTTCAGAAGACTTCTATTCTTGAATTCATGTAGCTACACCTTCAGTAACAAGTAACTAAATCAAAACTCAACACATCAGTAATGATCAACAACAATACAGCCATTACCAAAATTTCTCTAAGAATACTTAACTTGTTAAGAATTGTTCCACCCACCAACCACGTATACTTGTTACTTTCTTGGTCTTACAGTCTGATAATTTCTACTTAGATCTAAATAACAAACAATATTATTCCATCCATAACCCATGTGATGTGCTCACTAAATAATCTGTTTTCACTATATATAGCAACATAAACTAAATATTTCTAATTACTTTTTGCATACGTTATAAGGTAAACGAGTTCCCTTAATTCCACGCCAAATATTTAATGATAATTAAGAAGCTAAGTTTCTTTCAAAAAGCATACTCTATAAATAGTGTTCTTGTGGAGCACCTTAACTAACATATATCACATCCACGAAATAAATTAAGCCTGATATTCAACAGAAACACTGGTGTTAATTTTGGAGACCAAGTACGTGATGGGCATGGCGTTGTTGATCCTCATTGTTGGTATGATGTGCTCCTCCGCCGCCACCGCCATGATACCATCATCCTTAGAACCGAACTTCAAGTGTGTCCTCGCCTGTCGAGAAACAAGTATGTCATGCATGGAGCAATGCGGGGAACCGTCAACTGATAAGCAATGCGAGTCGGAGTGCCTCGACAAGTTCAAGGAATGCGCCGACGATTGCCTCGAGCAACCGCCTAGCATGGAGCCCGTCTCTGCTCCTCTCTCCTTAGAGGCACCTCAAGAAATGGCTCCAGTCTCAGCTTCTAATACTGAATCTAATGAGGCACCTGATATGGCTCCTGTCTCTGCTCAGGAACTATAATTAAGTTGGAAGAACTAAGAAGTTGGCAAATTAGTGAATAAGCATATACTTTTCTGTTCACTAGCTATAAGAACATCATTTACTATGGATATAGAGGTATAATAATCTTAATGTAATACGATGCTAAATATACATGTGAGGGTAATTATACTATTAATGTTGAGATGAAATAAGAAATACTTGTGTTTTAATTTTCCTGGTGAAAATTTGTGCGCGCGGTTTCTAGCAGATTGTCACAACCGAAAGACCATGTTATTGTGTTGAAGTTTAACAATATAATTCCTTAAGCATTTCTTAATTGAGTTGGAACTTAATTGGGAGACATGTTATGTGTGCATGAATCCCTACCTTGTCACAAGTTCATAGATTTCATGGTAAATTATTGCATAATTTCTAATTTTTAACGCATAATCTCAACAGACGATTTGAATTATGCATGTTCGATCAGGAAAGTAATATGTTCTTAGACGGGTATTATCATTTTCGATGAAAAATAACACTATCTTCCTACTGATGAGCCCTTAATTAATATCTCATTAGCCCAATTATTTCTGTACTTCAGTAAATAAATTCTGACTTTAAACAATTCGAACATATCTTGCAAACTTAACAAACGAATATGATAAAAACATGCTTTCTAAACTCGAAGTGACTGTATATTTATGCGTGTACTGATGAACCACCCAATGTGTCCCAGTCGGCTTAATTTATTCTCTTGTCAAGCTCAAGGGTATTAATGGAAGTATGGTAGAAGAAAGCTTTGAAATACAGCAATTTAAACAATTCAGCAATTTAACTAATTCAGATCAGCAACCAAGCGACAAATTTAAACAAGTTCACCAGATTAATAATTTTGGGATGTTGATTAACATACTTAAAATATATATGAGGTCAAGATCGATACATTTCTCACCACAATTAGCAATCTGTTAACATGTTAGCATAGATTTATCAATTACCTCCAACAGAATAATATGCCGCATACGTGTCAAATCATGCATGAACAAATGTAGAGCTCAACATGTAATTCTTAATTTGCAGGTATCAAACGAATGCTGTAGATTTTTATTTTAATTTTATACTGAAATATGAGTATCCAATCCAAAATTAATTAACTAGTAATGAGTGAAGTTATCTAATATCTTATAAGTCACAAAATGATGTAAATTGTCCAACCTGAAACTATTCTGAACGTTTCCAAGATCCTTGTGAAATCCTATATTTTGTGGGAAATTGTCTTAATTAGCTCCCCCAACCTCTATCTGTAATGTACATATATATCCACTTCAAGTAATTCTCCATGTCTCACTTTGTCTATTTTTTAGCCTTTTAAATTTCTTCAAAAAAATTCTTTTAGATAGAACAATACTCTATTTCTAAGTATAAAATATCTGTGCATCCTCTTAATTAAAAGGGTGATATATTTTTTCTTTCTAAGTAATCACAACTAAAAGACCTAATTTACCTGACGCTAAAGTAAAACCTTCTTTCATGCAACAAACACTTGATTGAATACCTTCTGCATCAAACACATATAATCAAAATAAACAAGGTAATCATACCCTAAAGTTGTTTCTTTTTCTTCTTCTTCTGAAGTTGCACTGACTGATATTGAAAGGAAGTAGGAAAATTCCACCTCCCTATCAATCTAACCACTAAACTTGTTCAGCAAACACGTATACTAACACCTAGCTAGCTAGCTACCTTCTTTACCTCAACACCACGCAAACATATAATTAAGTACGCCAGAGTCATCACATGATCTAGCTACAAATTAAATACATCATATAATCTCACACACACACTGTATACATAGACTCACACACACACCAACCCTCAACACATAATCACTACAAAACCAAATATCAACAATGGTGGTGTTTGGTGTGAGGGGATTTGTGTCGGTTTTCGGTTTGGTTGTGTTGGTGTTGGTGTTGGCAGCAACAACATCAACAATTCTAGGGAATGGAGGAACTGATGCACTTGATCATGTAAGTTGCATTACCAATTGTTTGAGAAACTCTAATACTTGTATAGACAATTGCCCACCACTAATGCAAAACCCTATGACAACCATCCAATGTCGACGTGGTTGCACCCGCAACTACACTAGTTGTGTATGTGAGAACCCAAACCTTATTAAGAAATTAATCAAGATTATTTGATGTTTGTGTGGTTTTAGGACAAGATTAAGAGAATTGAAGGAGAAGTTCAGAGAGAGGTTGGGTGAAGGATGTGAGGTTTTTCTGGTGCAAGACATATAAAAGAAAAAGATGAACATTTTGAGGCAAGTACTGATTCATTATTCTTCAGTTTCATGTCATGTCCGTCTCTCTTGATATTCATATTTACATGCATGCTAAGTATCGATATTGAATTCATTGATATACATATGATTGCATGGTGGTGTTTCGGTTGATATGTCATGTGACTGTATGTATGTTTCTGACTGAATCACTTAGGAAAGAGCTACCTAACGGGCAGTGTGGGGCCACCCGAGAAAGGAAAGGGTTGTCTGTCGTTGGTGTAGAGCTACCAGATGTGCGTCCGACTGCTTGATAGATTTCAGAAGCACAGAATGTGGTTGAATCCGAATGAGAGTTCCAGATTGTAATGCATGCATATTATTTGTGATGTATATCTCTTGATTGTGCTTATTGATTGAATGTCATATCTGTATTATTTTCCACATGATTATGATTCTTTTTTATTACAGTTGGTACTTGCGGGTTGTCGAGCTTACAAATTGTTGATTATATTTTTCAGATTATTATGGGCCTAATATGGATCAAATATCAGAGTGCGCAACAGTCAAGATTGTGGATCGTATCTTAACGTACCAGGTTCGGACAGATAAGCACTTATCTGGGCTCAGGACGTTACAATATGCCTATGAAGCCGAGATACAGACTAAGACTTCTGATTGTTAAAAAATATCCAATTGAACTTGTTGGGTCAAACAAGTTATATATTTATTCATTTATAAAAGAAATTGAAATTTTATATTATATTTATAGGCTTTCAATACAAGTATTTAATTGAAACTAAAGTCATTAGTAACCAATACAAGTATTTAATTATGGTGATCACTGACACAGAATTTCGTGTTCATATATATGTACCGATGAACTACAGAAATGTGTCCTTGTTGAGTAAAGTTTTTCTGATGTCAAGTTGAAAGGTATTAATGCTGGAAGTATGGCATAAGAAAGAAATCTTCGGAAAACATATGCCTTATAAAGCAATTTAACTAATTCAGATCACACCCAAGTGACAATTTTAAACAGGTTCACCACATTAATGATGCTTTTGGGATGTTAGTTAACATGCTTCAATTAAATCTAAGGTCCTGATGGTCGTGATGACGATCAAATGCTTTAAATACTCTTAATCATTCATCTGTTAACATGTTAATATAGATTTATCAATATTTGTGTAAAACAGCAAAAAATGTTGCACTTTGTCTACCTTTTAAAATGTACCCTTCAGATTTTTTCAAGAGTTTTTATTAAACAGAACACAACTCTATTTCTAAGAATACTCCAAATCAGCTGGCATCCCTAATTAGTAAGCACAAATTAAAGCCCTAATTCACTTGACTAAAAATAAAGCACTTGGTTGAATACGTTCTATGTCAAATATATAAATACATCAAAATAATCAAAATGTGGTAAATGGACCAGAGAGTCAGAAAATGCACGACACCAGACTTCGTTTTTTTTTCTTCTTCTGAAATTATTGCACCGTGTGATATTGAATGTAAGTGGGAAAATTCAACCTCCCTATCAATCTAATAACTACTAAAATCTTGTTTAATTACCTCAACACCATGAAAACAAGTATACTAAACCTTGTTTGCCTGAACACCACGCAAACATAAAAACGTACGTACACCTGACTTATTTGCATTTTCATCTTTAACATTTATAGTAGATATTTCACGTCGAGTCCTATGAGGGACCTGAAATGGCTATCCAATAAACTATCCAAAGTGCCGTGGATGACATTAATATATTCAAAGAGGCACTTAGCATGACATTTGAGTCCTCCGGCATCCACAGAGGCACTTAGCATGACATTAATACCAATAAACTATCCAAAGTGCCGTGGATGGGTTAATATATTCTTTGTTAAGTTCAAAAGAAAGATAGGCTAGATAGCCTTGAAAAACATATACCTTATGGAGCAATTTAACCAATCCAGATCACCACCCAAATGGAAATTTTAAATAAATTCACCACCCTGATCATACTTTTGGATGTAAACTAACACGCTTAATTAAAATTAGCAATCATGATCCAATCATCTAATCCCGATAGCAAACTCTCTCATTAATTCATCTCTTAGCGTATATGTCATGTAAATATAGATTTTTAAACTGAAAAATATTAATCATTGGGATTGCTTTATCTGGGACGTTCTGCCACCTGATTTTCTAATATTGGAATAGATCCAATATCGCAAGCACACGAAATCTTTATGTACATTAATTGTCATGCCTTGTAAATTCTTGTGTATATTTTGTGAGAAGTTGTGGTTCATAGCTTTAAAAAAAACTATTATCTACCATTTTATCAAAAATATATATGCAAGTGATTTTACATGTTTGCACTTTCTCTACTTTTCAAAAATATACTTTTATATTTCTTCAAAAGACCTTTAATTTGTAGATTGAACGTTCCATATATTTAACAAGATACTACAAATAAAACGCCATCCGTTTAGAAGGGTGATATGGTTTTTCTTTGCAAGTAATCAATGAAAGCCCTAATTTACTGGAAAATCACAAAAAGTTCTTAGTACTACTAGGCCTAGCTATAATCTGTTATACCTTAAATACATTATGCATATATTAAAATTAGCAATTAAGAAGTGGGAATCCAACCTAAAAGACAGACAAAACAATAAGTTTCGTATCCTTCCACCCTCATTTCCGTTTCCATACTTGACATTTCTTCGCGATTATAGCATTAATATTGAATGTTAGTGTGTGTGTGTGTGTTGGGGGGGGGGGGGGGGGGGGGGGGGGGGGGGGATGGGGATTCAACGTCCCTATCAATCTAACTACTAATCCTTAATTACCTCAACACCAAGCAAAGGCATGCACGCCTGAATTATTACAAATTTTCCAATACCCTTCATACCCTTCTCTCTGTCTATATATACCGACGTACACACACATCACTGAACACATAATCACTACAAAACCAAATATCAACAATGGTGTTATTCGGTGGGAGAGGATTTGTGTGGGTTTTCCTTTTGGTTGTGTTGGTGTTCGCAACAACAATAACAACAACTCAAGGCCAAGGAACTAATCCGTTTGGTGGTTTGATTTGCCGAATTAATTGTTTGAGTAACTCTACGACTTGTAGAAACAATTGCCCATCATTCATACAAGGCATCCAATGTCGTATCAATTGCTCCCTCAACTACCTTATTTGTGTATTAACTTGTACTACCGGTGGATCACCGCCGCCGCCGCCACCATCAAACCAACAATCTCCACCACCACCACCTCCTTCCACAAACACCACCACCAACTCCTCCAGACCCACCATCCCCGGCAACACCGGATAGAAAATAGGCGACACTACGTCGTCACTACGAGGAGGAGAAGTTTATAGGATGAATCAAATAGAAGGATATCTATGGATTAATCTCGTGCACGTACGTATCCAAGTTCATATAAAAAAAATGTGATATGATAATATAAGGTAGTATATATATGCATGCATGTTTGCTTGTGCTTTTATTTTCTCAAGGAATAAATAAAGATATCGGGGACTCCTCCTCGTTTGCATCCTTTTGTTGTATGTTTTCTGATTATCAAGCTTTTGGTACATAGATTGATTTTAATCTTCCTAGCTAGGGTGATATTGTGATTCAACCATTAATCCAAGGATGGACGAAGCACATAGAATTTAGGGCTCAATAATTATAATCCAAACATGCACTGAATTGTTAAGTAGGAGACGAGAATGAACATTAATTTTTGGTGTATGTTCACTAATACATTGGTAATTTGGATATGGATGGAGACTTTAACAATAAGAAAATGTAAGTGTGGTTCTATGAATTAACACAACAACCCAATCTCTTAAACCTCGTGAATGAAGGAATGAGTGAGAGAGAGAGAACAACACACGAATTGAAGAGGATGACCTTCAACTCAAATTCTTCATCCATGCAACTGAGCTAACAAACGGGAGATCTAGAGAGAGATTAAGGGGGGAAAACTCATATCATCCTCAACAAATCAACTTGACGGTGGAGGTAAAAAACCCTCTTGCATTTATACATACTTACAAATCAACTTGTTTAAACCCACAACCTGTTTAGAGTCACTCGATCGCTTAAACTTGATTATCTCTAGACTCCATGCTTAATATGTATGTTATCATCAGTAACACCATGACACCAAATTTTATGATTTTTGATATCGTAGACCAAGATCTACGGTTTAGATTTTGAAGTTGAAGTTTAAATTTAATTTTATTATCAAGTGCAACCGTATGTCAACAAATTTTTAGCTAACTAGTAAGTTGAAGAAAGTTAGATTTCGTCGGGTTCGGAGAGGTGGATGTTGGGTTCAGAAAGGTGGACTGAATTTTGGGATTTCGTTGGGAATTGAGATACCGAGAAGATTGAAAGAATCATCGATCCATATGTTTCGCCCTCGGGTATTTCTATAGGAAGCATCTACACATGCCTATACACTAGTGCATAATGCACAATAGACGTCACACAATAGATGTTGGATATCAAAAAATCTGACATCTATAGATATAGACGTCGGATATCCAAACATTCGGCGTCTATAGGTTTGTATAAATGTCGATTTTTGTAGTATAATCGATGTCTATACCTCCTGAAATAAGAAAAATATTTTTTGTGATTTATTTCGCATAAGAATTTATGTGGATTTATTTTGTATAAGAATTTATGCAATTTTGTACTTCGTAGAAAGTAATGTGAATTATTTGGATTGATTTGAAAATAGTTACATCAATGTAATTATCCAATGTGTGTTTTTGTACAAATGTGTGTTTATGGTCATAAGTGTTAAAGTTTAGTCCCACATTGGAAAAATATTTTTTGTTGATGGAGTTGATGTACTCCACCACTCATTTACTTCTAAATGGGAGTTTGGTACCACACTACAAAACACAAGTATATACATATATATATACATATATATATACATACATACATATATATGTCGCAAAATTATTATTATTATTTTAAGGATATCAAAGATTAAGTTATTTTTGGCATTTGGAGCATCATGGACTATATCAAATGACTAATTAAACAATATGCATTTCTTATTTATTGTGGAATCGCAGATGATCAGTTGCATTTGCAACATTTGGGTCAATCGGAAACAACCTCACTGTTTTACTGTGGTAGGGTTGCGTACATCCGACCCCCCTAACCTCGCTTAGGCAGGAGCCTCTTCTAAGGCAACGGGGTTATGTTGATGTTGATGTTGTATTTTAAGGTATAAAAGTCGGTTTTATAGGGTATCCGACGTCTATAGGTCGTAATGTCTGTATAGACGTCGGTCACCCTGGATGACCGACGTCTATAGGTCGTAACAGTTTAGTCCCACATCGGAGAATTTTGTTTTGTTAGTGTGGTTGATGTACTCCACCACTCATTTACTGTTGAACACGTACGAATGAGTTGGGACACTTGGGCGTCTTGGGCTTGATGTACTTGGTTAATGGTTAAAAAATTGACACTTGGGCTTGATTACTATACAGACTGAGTGCCTGTTATAGGCGGTAATGATTTTTTGGATTAATCAAAGATATAATAGACGTCAGTCATGTATAGCCAACGTCTATACACTATATAAACGTCGGTTGTATATAGTCGACGTCTATACAACAGGACATAGGCGACATGGAAATATACGTCAGGCACTTGGACTGCCGAAATCCGACATTTATCCCCTTGTATATCTGACGTATATAAGCTTTTCTGCACTAGTGATACGAATAATTCTTATATATTGGAAATCAATGCATGGTTTAGATTATTGGTACATAAACAGCCAGCATAAACAAGATGTCCAAATATATAGATGGAATCATGTATAAATATGTATATATATGTATATATCTATATATATGTGTGTGTATATATATGATTCCATGTATATATAGACGTATATATACATACATATAGACATATATATAGACTTATATATATATATATATATATATATATATATATATATATATATATATATATATATATATATATATATATATATATCCAAACTCAACCACCAACCTCATGCATCCAAATTGTAACAACTCAAAATCAGATCATCGGAGAGACAAATACAACATATTGTACCTCAAATTCAATGTTTGAAATATGTGAGGGGTTGTCCTATTTTTTTGGACACAAAGTACATATGTTCTTTTTATCAATTTCTGATGTGATGTCGTAAAGTTATTTGTTGTTTTTGAATTTAGACGAACATGTGGTATTAGTATCTGAAACTTCTTTCGAACCTATCCAAATGAAAGAATATAAATTATTGTAACATATATTGATGTTCGTAACAAAATTAATAATACGTTAACAATCGTAATATAATGTTGTTAATTAGCCGTAATATAATGTTGTTAGTTATAA
Organism: Triglochin maritima; assembly: GCA_963682175.1. NCBI lineage: Eukaryota > Viridiplantae > Streptophyta > Magnoliopsida > Alismatales > Juncaginaceae > Triglochin > Triglochin maritima. The sequence goes on along the minus strand of OY821792.1, from coordinate 31,708,002 downwards.
TATAATGTAATCAATTTTAACAATATTCCTGAAATAATGATGGATGATTGCAACATTGTAACATGTATCGATATTCGTAAAAAAATTAATACTACGTTAACAATTATAATATAATGTTGTTAGCTGTAATATAATGTTATTATTTTTAACAATTCTCAAATAATGGTGAATGACTACAACATGTATTGATTTTCGTAACAAAATTAATATTACGTTCACAACCGTAATATAATGTTGTTATCTATAATATGATGTTAGCCGTAATATAATGTAATTGTTATGATGTGGGAGCAAAAACTTATGGATCTCACAGGATAATATATATACACATATCGTAAAAAAATAGATTTAAACCGGACAAACGAATACATTATCATTGACTTCGCAAAATCCAGTGTCAAGCATCCAATATCGCAATCTCCTCAAGTAATCAAGTATAAACATATACACATAGCAAACTTCAATTATCTAATTTAGTGTACAACACAAATTTTGAAGACTAATCGCCAGACTCCCAACTTGAGACATTTTTTTTACAAATCAAACTTGATTTAACACTTAGTACGATGACAAAAACTCTTCCTTATTTGGTGCCTTGTGGAAATACAAGTAGCCACCAAATGTCTCGTCAGAACCTCGCGTGCTAGAGTATAAGTTCCCAGGAGGGAAGAGTTCGAAGTGCTCGCAGTCATCATTCAACCCTTTCATCTCATATGAGAACCAAACAGTACCTGAAATGTAACCAACATACACAAATGAGATAATTCTAAACATATGATTCTAGCTAACACAAGTGAGTGAGTGAGATAACTATACCATCGAGGCTCTAGCCGAGGTAAACATGCATAACCCCGATAGCATCACAAGCAGCTATGAAACTGTTGTTGCAGGTATCGAACAAGACAAAGGAGAAAACTCCATCCAACATGTCCACAAACTCTTCTCCATGTTTCTTATACTAGCATGAGAGAAAACCATTAATTGTTAAACATACTGAATTACGAAGTATAAACCTCCTAAAAACATTCTCATCAACAAAATGAACGTGTTTTCTGATATTAAGCAAAGAAGAAATCGGTAATCCTCATTTTTATCAGATGGACGATGACATCACAGTCGTTGCCCGTCCTAAATTTGTGATTTGGAAGACTCTTTCTCAAACCCCACGGGAGGATCTAAACAGACTGAATCTCCCCAAAGAAGAAAGAAAGAGCTTATAGCAAACAATAAGCTAATCAATCACATGGTATCACATACATAGTATCCACAAAATGATCTCCATAAAACACAAGGCACGAGATCGAAAAAAAACGTAACAGAACTAACCAATCATCACTAAGAACTCTCACCGAAACCAAAAATTCACATATCCACGCACAAAATCCACACAAAGCTTTTTGAAAACAAAAAAATCCATGCCATAAAAATGAAGAAACAACCATCGATCATGGTTTCTTGCACCTTGCAGACCATGCAAGGGTAGCGAGGAGCTCTTCTGACTCCACCTCTGACGACGACGGACCTGATGCCTCTCCTGGCATCCTTGAAGTCCCGGAACTCGGGGAGGCCGTAGGCAGATGGCGGTGGGACGATGACCATCCGGGTGGAGGCGGAGGCGGAGGAGGGTTTGGAGAGGTGAAACTTGGGTTTGGTTTGAGAGAAAAGGATTAGTTTGATTTCCAATTTTACTTTTTTTGAGTAAAATAAAAAGATCTCATATCCACCTTTACATTTGATTTGGACGGTGGATGTTTAGGGAGCTTACTTAAGCTTAAATGAGCTCTGTGCTTATTCTATAATTTCTATATGTATATATAGAAAATTCCTGTACATACATAGATACATATATAGATGTATATATACATACAAGAATTCTCTAGTGAACCAATGACTTATTTTTTCTAAATTAAGCCCCCACAATATCCACCACTCATCTAAATTCCAAAAACTGACGTGAGATCTCTCCCATAATTACGTGAAATCTTGAATATTTCACGTCGGTTTTTCGACCGACGTGGTATCATCTTAACTATTACCTTCCGATTACGACGTTGGTAAATTTGAACAGTAAAATCGAGGTGATATGATCAAAAAAATCGACGTAAAAATACTATTTTCCAGCAGTGTGAAGGTGGTTATGCTAACAAAATGATCTAATGGTGGATATTAACCGTAATTTAGATCTAACAATGAAATCGAAGGGAACTTAAATTAGTAAGATGAACTCTGGGTTCACTAGAGCTTAACTCTCTCTATATATATATCCAACAAAGTCCGGATCAAATTGTGGATGGATTGACTATATACTTGTGTGAAGAATCTTAAGATCCATATATAGACTTTTTGCAGGTGGCTCCAAATCAAACCTCCATTATTTTACACATATACGTATATATTGTTATAGAAAGAAAAGTATACGTATTGAGTGGTCCTTGACTAGAGGGAACCAAATTTCAGATATATAATGCATGGACCAACCTATATATCTAGAAAACTATATATCTAAAAATTGTAGAGCAACCAACATTTACCACCATACATTAATGATCAAAGACACGTAGAACTAGAATTTCTCTATAAATAGAGACCAACAAACTCATAATCCTCACAACAAACAAAAAAACAATCAAAGAAAATTAATGACATTTCTGTTAGTCACTCGTCACTGCTGATTCTCCTTTTATATATAATTAGCATGGCTTCTGGAATAGCATTAATCCGTGTGGCATATATTTTGGTTGTTGTAGTGGTGATGGCGGCATCTGTTCACGGTCAGTTGGGAGATGGCTAGCCCATAGTAGTTGGAGGAAGCGGTGGAACTCCTCCGCCTTTGTCTGGCACAATCAGTCTGACATGCACTCCAGCCGGCACAGGATCACTACCGGTGACTGTGGACACTGGTGACCTAATGCAATGCTTCACTGTCACTGTGACCCCTGTGGTAGGCCAGGCGCCAAGGATACTTATAAACTGTGTTAAGAGCCTTGTTTTGGGTTATGTTGTAGTTATTGAAGTATTTGTGAGATAAAACAGACATTCGGTCGACCGAAAGTAGTTCGGTCGACCGGACGTGTGTTCTGATTTGTCCAGCCAAAGTGTGTCTTTTTTTGGTCGACCGATAGGAGTTGTTCGGTCGACCGGGCACACACTCAGAGTTGGGCAAAAGTGTCTGTCATTTTTCGGTCGACCGATATGAGCTCTTCGGTCGACCGGGCACACATGAGGAAGCTGGGCAAAAATGCATGTCGTTTTTCAGTCGACCGGAACTTAAGTGATTCGGTCGACCGAATATGCACTCAAGCAATGAAGAAAGTGCCTGTTGTTTTTCGGTCGACTGAAACTTACGCTTCGGTCGACCGAAGAAACCCTGGATTGTGATACGATTTGAAATTCGATTGACCGTTTGTCCCAATTTCGCCCACGTTTTGCACTTTTCTCTACGCAATTTTGGTGCAATTAATACTTGTTTTGGCCTACTATATAAAGACAATTCCGTCCCCCTTTGCCTTAGAACAATTAGATTAATTTCTATTGTCTACTTTTGCATTCTTGAGAGAAAAGAGAGAGATCATCCTTGTGGATTCGGTGTGAGCAAATTTAACCGGGTATTCTCACCGGTTGTTCGTGTGTCCTGTAAGCCACTCTTTGTAATACGTTTTCTCTATAGTAGATTGGGGTTGTGTCGTCCGTGATTTTTCCCGCATTGGGTTTCCACGTTAAATCTTGCGTGTTTTGTGTGGTTTGGTGTTTGTGGATTTGCAATTATGGTTTCTTTCTCCATTGGATTTGCTATTTTTGATTCCATTGCGTATTTGGGATTGATTTTTATTCCTAACAGGTTAATTAACTAATAAAGCACGCTAACATATATGTAAATCATGTGTCTGTGTGTGCTTCTTTGAGATTGTACGTCCCTAGCTACGTACCTACATTATTAAATAAATAAGAAGAGATCGATCGAGCAAAGATATAGTCGAATGTTATATGTGCTTCTTAAGCAAACAATATATGTTGATAATTATATATGGAAACAACTATGTTTACTATGCATCTGTTGAATCAATAAATGTAACGTCCCTAATCCGCGCTCGGGACACATCTATAATCACAACACTAAAGGAAAACGAAAAATGAACATTAACTGAAGTAACCAACTGGATGTCTCAATTAAAAGTTATAATAAGGTCAAAGTCAAAGTAAAATACGGAAGGAAAATACAAGAACTCTGAATCTTACTACACAATTACTAAGAGTAGGAAAAATACATGACACTGAGCTCAACAGATCCAATCCACGCGTCCCAAGCCCAAGTCGCCTCCAACCACCTACCGCGTCCCACCTGCACACAAACAGGCACACCTGAGTCTCAAATCAAGACTCAATATACCACCCCAACCCGACACCATACAAGATCTAACCATCCCTGGCGGCTCACACTGGTCTCGTGTCCCAAGGCGACCACGCATCCAGCAAAGTCGAGCGTGCACCTCGACCCCACCACACATGATCCACGAGGCAACACTCAACCCGCTCTCACGACAGAACTGTCACACGTCCCAAGTCGACCACGCGCCCAACCAGGTCGAACGTGCACCCTCGACAAGATCGCGCAACCGGCCCACAAGGCAACACTCTCTAACGACACCACTCTGCACACACGTGTCACACAAAGCCCTGACAACAAGGTGAGTTCCTGCACCCGAACCCCCTTGCATGAACCACGTGGCGTCACGCCGCACCACTCCCACCAATGAGTTAGCGAGCAAAGCTCCACAGCTGCCTCTCCCAGGCATGGATGCACATACTGGGGCCCTCCCTTTTCGAACCTCAATAACACATGGGGAAACACGAGTCCGAGAATCCAACCCCAACGCCCGAGCCCGCGAGCCCAGCTTCAGCGGTAACTCGTCACATCGCTAGTAAGCCCTCCGGACAACCCCAACAAGGGAAACACCCTAACATCTACTCATATGAACCTCACGTACCAACCCCACTACTTGACCACACGCCAGAATTAGTAAGCAAACGCTCCAACGACCACTCGCCACAACGTGGACGAACAAACGGTTCTACGAACCTCTCACATTCTCACCAGGCAAGGGGTAAATGCAATTTACCCCAAAAGCACGGGTCCATGACCCCAACAAGCTTTAGAGCAATAAAGAATCAACAAGACTATAAATTCATATAAGAAGCGTAATGAAATTATAGCTCTAAACACACAATCAAAACACAAGGGTATAAGTGTAATTTGCCTAAAGTTTATTTATATTTCACAATTCCCAAAAGTTTTGAGGAAAAAAGTAAATTACCCAATTATAATTTCTTTATTCAAATACAATAGATTTCAGAGTTTTTCCAGAAATTAATCTAATTGTTAATCAATTAAACCAATACAATTAAATCCAAGGTTTATTCTACAATTAATCAAGTTATTATTCTATTCAATTAAATACACATAAATTCAGAGTTTATTCAGCAAATTTCCCAATTACTAACAGAGTTAACCAAAATCATTAAACTCAAGGTTTTGCGGCAAATAACCCAATCTTTAATCAACCCACCCAATTACAACTAACATGCATCACTATTATGCAAAATCTCCGATCCTTTCTCCTTCACCCGACAACCCAAAATCCAGCCAACTACGGTCGCCGGACACCGGCCCTCCGGCCGCGCCATCGCCACCGGAAGACCGCCGCTAGGTGCAAAGGCCGAAGGAGACCGCCTCCACGCAGTGGCACGGCTCTCGCGGCCGCCCGCGCAACTCCAACGCACACGCGCGTTTGCGCCTCCGACGCAACTCCGATCTGCCTCCCCGGCACAACCTCCCACTACCCCGACCTTCTAACTCTAAACGCAAGGGAGGATGGCGTACCTTGACTCAAATCGAGTCGAGAAGAACTCGCCGGAGAAGGGGACGCCTTCCCCTCCACGTGCACTGGCACGCCGGAGCTCCTCGCCGCCATCTCTGTTGCTGCCGACGCCAGAGTTGTGGTGAGAAGGATGAGGATGGGGGAGAGAGATGGGTTTGAGGAGGGATTAGGGATTTGAGGGAGAGAGGTGAGAGAGAGAGAGAGAGAGAGAGAGAGTTAACAGTTGTGCTCTCACTTGTTTTCACCGCCGTCATGTTTATTTGGCATTATGGTACTCGACGAAAATATCTGTTTGACCTCCAGAACAAGGTCTCGATGAAATGGATCCTCACTCTGGGACCCAGTCTTGGAATCGTCCGTGTCCCTGGTATTGGTCTTATCTACACTGAGCTGGTTACTGGGGTCCCTGCAATCTTCTCACACTTTGTGACGAACCTGCCGGCTTTCCATCAAGTGCTAGTTTTTGTTTGTGTGAAGTCAGTACCAGTCCCATATGTTGCAGCCGATGAACGTTACCTCATTGGACGAATTGGCCCTAGGAGCTATAGGATGTACAGGTGCATTGTAAGATATGGATACAAAGATGTACCCAAGGATGAAGACAGTTTCGAAAATCACCTGGTTATGAGCATCGCAGAGTTTATTCAAATGGAGGCTGAGGAAGCCACCTCAGGAAGTAGTGATGCTTCTTTAGACGGAAGGATGGCAGTGATACGAACTTCAGATAGGTTTGGAACCAGACTGATGGTGAGGGACATGGACGATAGTGCATCCGACACCCAAGTTAGGAGCAGCAAGTCGGAAACCCTTCAAAGCTTGCAATCACTTTACGAGCAGGAGTCATCAAGTTGGGTCCGGAGACGAAGAGTCCGTTTCGAGTTGCCTGACACAGCAAACCACATGGACGCTTTGGTTAGAGAAGAGTTATTGGCTCTTTTGGAGGCCAAGCACGCTGGAGTTGCTTATGTGATGGGTCACTCGTACATAAAAGCTAGGAAGACATCCTCTTTCGTGAAGAAGTTTGCTATCGATGTCGCATACTCTTTCCTCCGCAAAAATTGCCGAGGCCCTGCAGTTGCCTTGAATATTCCCCACATCAGTCTCATTGAAGTTGGCATGATCTACTCCTATGAGGCGTGTATAACGGGTATTGTGGGTATAATCTAATCCTATTCGCTTCCCTAACTTTCATCTCTTAGTGTCGGCGAGAAAAGAAGTTCACGACCCGTGGGCCTTCTACCTCTACGCGGCATTGCTCCATCAGGCTTTCGCCCATTGCGGAAAATTCTCCACTGCTGCCTCCCGTAAGAGTCTGGGCCGTGTCTCAGTCCCAGTGTGGTTGATCATCCTCTCGGACCAGCTACTGATCATCGCATTGGTAAGCCCCCATCATATGAAATGAGTTTAACGTGCAATTATGAAATCCTTAGAAGAATAGGATAAATCGTAAAATGGGTACTTTTGTTAACAAAACTCTACTTGAAAGAACCTAAAGATGTTAAATATATGATTTTTGAGATTAGGAATTAAGTCAAAACGACGAGAAATCACCAATTTTCTTACAAACAAACCTTGAAACAACCACTTTTGTCAACAAAAACTTCATTTTTTTATTATTTTAACTATATATTTTATATTAATTAAATAATTTATTGGGTAAATAGGTAAACGGGTATGAGTATAGGTATTCTCGTACCCTCCCCATTCATTAAACGGGTAAAGCGGGTATGAGTAAACAAGTATAATTTTTTTAAATAGGTACAAAAATCGTACCCGTACCTACTTATTAAATGTGGCGGATAAACAGGTTATACCCGCCCCACTTACACCCCCGACTGTAAGTACATTAATTAATTTTCATGCTTTGTAACTTCTTGTGTATATTTTGTGAGACGTTGCGGTTCATAGCTTAAAAAAGGTTTTTGCTACAGTACACCTCTCAGGTGTCCAAATTGGCAATATACACCCGGTTTTTTGATATTGCCTCATATACACATGCGATTTGAATTAATTACACATATACACCTCTGCCATTATTGCCTCTCACTCCGTTACCGTTACAGTCTAACAATGTTAGACAATTTGCAAATTAAACATCGTAAAATAAAACTGTCCTTGATTGTAGACACAAATAATCCCACAAAAAATCAAATTGTCGAACAGTCTCCACTCTTTCACTCTCTCTCTCTTTCATCCATTTTCTCCCTCTCTCCCTTGAATCTCTCACTCTCTCCTTTCTCCCTCTCTCTTTCATCCCTTTTCTCTCTCTCTTCAATCTCTCTCCCTTCTCTCTCTCTCCCCACTATTTCACTCTCTCTCTAGAATCTCTCTCATCCCTCTCTTTCTCTCTCTTGAATCTCTCTATCCACTCTTGTATTTCTCTCTCACATCCCTCATATCTCTCCTTTCTCCCTCTCCACTATTTCACTCTCTCTAGAATCTCTCTCTCTCATTTCTCCCTCTCAACTCTTTCAGTTTCTCTCTCCTTTCTCCCTCTGCAATCTTTCACTCTCTCTCATCCCTCTTTCATTCATTCATTCTTTCTCTCTCAACTCTTTCACTCTCTCTCATCCCTCTTTCACACACTCTCTCTTCAATCTCTCTCTTCTTTTTCCCTCTCCACTCTTTCACTCTCTCTTTCATCCCTTTTTCTCTCTCCTCCATCTTTCTCTTTCTTGAATCTTTCTCTCTCCTCCCTCTTTCTCTTTCTCTCTCTTGAATCTCTCTCTCATCCCTCTTTCTCTCTCTCCTCCCTCTTTCATTCCTTTCTCCACTCATTCCCTCTTTCTTTCTCTCCTCCCTCTTTCTCTCTCTCTCATCCCTCTTTCTCACTCTTGAATCTCTCTCATCCCTGTTTCTATCTCTCCTCCCTCTTTCTCTCTCTTGAATCTCTCTCATTCCTCTTTCTCTCGTTCTACTCCCTTTTTCTCTCTCTTGAATCTCTCTGTCCCTCCACTAGTTCACCATCTCTCTCTTTCATCCCTCTCTTTCTTATGTCCACGTGTCCCTTATGAATCATTGTTAATGTATGTATTTTGTAACTCTTGTCTCGATCTTGAATGTCCATGGATTATCTCTGGTTTAACCCTGACGTCCTTTCTGGACTAACTCTGGATAGGTCATGGTTCCACTCTGGATACTCAGTGTATCCTTAATGCATCCCATAATCACTCTGGATAGAGTATGGTGTGCCTCTGGATTCTCCGCTTACCGTTCGTGCATCCTGGAATCACTCCGGATCGACTCTGGATCGTTGCTTGATTTAATGTGGAATTTATGGATCGACTCTGGAATCACTCTGGATCGACTCTGGATCGTTGCTTGATTGAACACGAAATTATTGGATCGTCTCTAGATAGATTATAGTTTGACTCTGGATACTCCACGTACCCCCACGTGCATCCTGGAATCACTCCGGATCGACTTTGGGTCGTTGCTTGATTGAATCTGGAATCTCTGGATCGACTCTGTAATCACTCTGGATCGACTCTGGACTAACTCTGGATCGACTCTGGAATCACTATGGATCGACTCTGGATCGACACTGGATCGACTCTGGACTAACTTTGGATCGACTCTGGACTAACTCTGAGTCGATCCAGTGTCTATCCCGAGTCGATCCAGTGTGAATCCAGAGTCAATCCAGAGATTCCAGATTCAATCAAGCAACGATCTAGAGTGATTCCAGGATGAACGAAGGGTACGCGGAGAATCCAAAGGTGCACCATACTCTATACAGAGTTAATCCAGAGTGATTACATGATGCACTAAGGATACGCTGAGTATCCAGAGTGAAAACATAACCTATCCAGAGTTAGTCCAGAAAGGACTTCAGGGTTAAACCAGAGATAATCCATGGACATTCAAGATCGAGACAAATGTTACACACCATACTCTCTCTCTCATTTCTCTCTCCCTAATCTTTCACTCTCTCTCTCATCACTCACTCTCTCCACTCTATCACTCTCTCATCCTTCTTTCTCTCCCCCCCTCTCCTTTCTCTCTCTCTCTCCACTCTTTTACTCTCTCTCCTTTCTCCCTCTCCAATCATTCATTCTCTCTCATCCCTCTTTTCTCTCTCTCTCTCTCTCTCTCTCTTTTTGAGAGAGAGAGGGATGAGAGAGAGAGTGAAAGATTAAAAAGGGAGAAAGGAGAGGGATGAGAGAGAGTGAAAGAGTGGAGAGGGAAAATAAGAGAGTGAAAGATTGAAGAGGGAGAAAGTAGAGAGAGTAAAAGAGTGGAGAGGGAGAAATGAGAGAGGGAGAGAGAAAGAAGGACGAGAGAGAGTGATAGAGTGAAGAGAGAGTGATGAGAGAGAGAAAATGGGATGAGAGAGAGTGATAGAGTGAAGAGAGAGTGATGAGAGAGAGAAAGTGGGATGAGAGAGAGTGAAAGATTGGAGAGCGAGAAAGGTGAGGGAGAGTGAAGAAGTGGAGAGAGAGAAAGAGAGATTCAAGTCAGAGAGTGAGAGAGTGGAGAGGGAGAAAGGAGAGAGAGATTGAGAGAGAGAGAGAGAAAGAGAAAGAGAGAAAGAGGTTGCATTTCGTGGAGAGAGGGATTCAAGATAAAGATAGGGGAATGAGAGAGAGAAAGAGGGATAAGAGAGAGTGAAAGATTGGAGAGGGAGAAAAGGAAGAGAGTGTGAAAGAGTTGAGGTAGAAAGGAGAAAGAAAGATTCAAGAGAGAGAGTGAAAGAGTGGAGAGAGAGAAAGGAGAGAGAAGATTCAAAAGAGAGAGAAAGAGGGATGAGAGAGAGGGATTCATGAGAGAGAGAGAGTGAGTGATGAGAGAGAGAAAGAGATTGTGTTTCGTGGAGAGAGAGAAAGGAGAGAGAAATTCAAAAGAGAGAGCGGGATGAGAGAGGGAGTGAAAGAGTGAAGAGAGAGATTCAAGAGAGAAAGAGGAGAGGGAGAAAGGAGAGAGAGAGTGGAGGTAGAAAGAGAGAAAGAAAGAAAGATTCAAGAGAGATAGGGAAAGAAAGAAAGATTCAAGAGAGAGAGTGAAAGAGTGGAGAGAGAGAAAGATTCAAGAGAGAGAGTGAAAGAGTGGAGAGGGAGAAAGATTCAAGAGAGAGAGTGAAAGAGTGGAGAGGGAGAAAGATTCAAGAGAGAGAGTGAAAGAGTGTAGAGGGAGAAATGAGAGAGAGAGATTTTAGAGAGAGAGTGGAGAGAGAGAGAAAGAGGGATGAGAGAGTGTGTGTGAAAAAGTGGAGAGAGAGTGAGAGTGAAAAAGTAGAGAGTTAAACAATTTGATTTTTTATGAGGTTTTTCTGTTTACAATTAAGTGCATTTGAATTTTACAAGGTTTAAATTGTAAAAATTTTAACGCCGTTGGATGGTAACGATGATTGAGTGGGGTTCACTAACGACAGATGTGTATATCAGCAAATAAGACCAGTTTACAGGTGCATATCAGGAAATAGAAAAAAACCAAGTGCATTTGACCAATTAGGTAACTTGGGAAGTGCACAATAGCAAATTACACTTAAAAATTCATATCATCTATCATTTTATATTGAAATAAGCAATTAAGAAGTGAGAATCCAACCTAAAAGTCAGTAAGATTCGTCTCCTTCCACAAATTTAAAAATCCCCAAAAATAACGGAGATTTAAATTTTTTAACACAATGATTCAACTTAACAAAGCAAGGATGTTACTAAGATCACATAACAAATGTGCACCATTTATACAGGAGTTTGTCAAGAGTATGATTACATTCAAGATGACAAGATGGACTATATACATGTAATCATAACAACCTCAAAGTAAGATAGAAGGATCCGGTAATGGTGTTCTCGTCCTCAGTCCCCACCCTCTATTTGCCGCTCCGGGCCTCAAAAACAACATGGAACTATGCCCGAGTTTCCATAAGGAAACCCCGTATGCCAAATCCACCTATATGCATATGATATCTTATTACATAACTCTATCATACTAGTACACATGACATACAGTACAATAACACAAAACTTCACTTTACATAATAAAAGAACATCCACATTAAAATAACAGCGGGCCCTACATGGTCACCCGTCACATCCACTTAGTCGGAAATATCGTCGGTCACATACTTTGCCGAAATAAATCATCAGTCACATATTTTGATGGAATAAATCATCAGCCACATACTTTGCCGGAATAAATCATTGGCCACATACTTTTACTCATAAAGTGTACATACAAAGGTATACATAAATCAACATAACATCCACCAGATAATAGTACGGTAGTCAACTCCGCCGCAAAGGCTGGGCAACAACCTCACCTCACGAAGTCTATCTACTCCGCCGTCGTAAAGGCTAGGTAGTCTCCACGCCCCCACAGAATTGAACAACATCAATCATAGTATACAGAAGATAATATGAAACATCAATTACCTACAAGATCACTGAATTTGAGTATAACACAAACTGCTCGCACAACATCATAATTTAGTTGAACAAAAGCATGGAAACGGTCGAACAAACCACACGATCCGTCGACCGAAACTTCTCAAACGATCGAACAAGCACATAAAACAGGTCGACCGAAACTGCTCAAACGGTCGTACAATATAACATGATTGGTCAACCCAACTACTTCAACGGTCGGACAATATCACATATCCGGTCAACCAAAATTACACAAACGGTCGAACAACTTCACATAACCAGGACCGTTTACAATTTCAAAGCATTATTAAATTCATATCACACGACTACTGACTTTGAGTATCACCGGTCGAACAAACCATATATAATCAGTCGACCGAAACTATATAAATACAATTGGTCAATTACACCACTTCAACGGTCGGACAATATCACATATTTGGTCGACCGTTTAAAGACTTAAAAGTATTATGATATTTATCTCACGAACAAATGACAAAGGGTTGGGGTCTCGTCCAACCGAAAACTACTAGGGAAACCTAGAAGTTTCTAGTCATCAATCGGTCGAACTTACTTAATAATCGGTCGAACAATTCATTCAATTATTTTAGTTACTGACCGAACAATTCATTTAATCGGTCGACCGTCTAGCAGTATAAATCCAAACAGACAATATTTTACATTCAAACGGTCGAACGTCAAAGGGGACCCAGTCGACCAAAATACAACATGCAATTCATATATTTTCTCTAAGTCAACACCGGTCGACTTAAATATGAATCGGTCAAACCACATATATGTTATCTTAGTAATTGGTCGAACAAAATCAAGGAGCGGTCGACCGTTTAGATAGTCTATGTTCTGATTGACTTACCTTTTAATCAAATTGGCCGAACAACTAAGAGTCACGCTCGACCGATTCTAAACAGAGTCATCTTCTTCCCACGAAATTATGCATAATCGGTCGACCATACCACTAATCGGTCGACAAAAAGAAGCAAAATTCTGCTGAACAAAACGTCTGACGAATCTTTTGGTCTACCGTTGACTACTCAAACACTCGTACAACCTTGGGTGAACATAAGAGCAAGACTGGACATACCTCTAGGTGATTTTAGGAGTTCACCAACGATCTCCCGATTAATCTCCTCGCTCCTTCGGTGAGCACAACCTCCCTTCTTTGCTTTTCTGGTGACCTTCTCACTGAAACTCACACACCTCACTCGCCTCACTCACCTCCACTTCACGTTTTCACTCAAGAACTTCTCCACTCATCCACATCAACTTAACACACACATATATATAACCTTACCTTTACTTCTACCTCCACATCCTCCAATCACTTTTCCACATCTCACTTCCTTACTAACCCACACGTCACTTTACCTCTTCCCTTGGTCATCACCTCCCTTCCAAGCATTCAACACGTCATTGTTGGAATTTGGTTTATAATTGTTAATACAGGAAAACAGGGAGAAACGGTCGACCGGAACTTAAGTCACGGTCGACCGATTTACTCCAGGAGCCTGGAGGCTCGGAACATATCGAGGAACGGTCGACCGGTTCGGGGAATTTGGTCGACCGAAAACGGCCAGTAGATTTGGAGCTCGGATCTTTTGAAGATCCGGTCGACCGGTGCTGGGCACGCGGTCGACCGAAAAGTGACAGTAGATACGAGACGAAATTCAGCACAACAATCGGTCGACCGGTGTTGGACACACGGTCGATCAAATTCGTCCAGTAGCTTCAGGCGCTATCCAGCAGTGCAGAACGGTCGACCGGTGTTGGACACGCGGTCGACCGAAATTGTCCAGGAGCATCGAGCGTTGTTCAGCAGCGCGGAACGGTCGACCGGCTATGGGCGAGCGGTCGACCGAACGATGGCAGTTACGCGAACTAACCGAAGTTCGGTCGACCGATGGGACATTCCGGTCGACCGTTTTCAGACAGTTATGCAGGATCTGAATTATTCTTTGTACGAAATTAGCCCATTATAAACAGGATTTTCGCCCTAATCTTGTAATATAACACACAATCTTTATTTCCTTGAGAGAGATTAGGCTAGAGAGAGATCTAGAGTGCTTTGGGAGACGCATTGCTTCCAAATTGTGTAATCTCGGAGACTTCTCTTGTTGGAGAAGAGCTTCAAGGAATGGAAATCCGCAAGAGACCCCCCCAAGGACGTAGGCATCTTGCCGAACCTTGTAAAATCGCGTGTGTCGTGGTTTGCTTCAGGTGTGTTGATTGATTGCTTGTTATTTCCATCTTAATTGTGTTTACTTGTTGCATTGAGTTTGGGAGAGGGTCAGAAGTTATAGTTTCCGCATTCAATATTCGTTTTGTGGTGCGTGTAATCCGTGTCGAGTTAGTGCATCGTAGATCCCCCTCCTAACAGCTGGTATCAGAGCTTTGGTTGCACTTTCGATGACGGAAGAAGCGCGGAATTTTCGGGTGGAGAAATTCACCGGGAAAGGGAACTTCTCAACATGGCAACGGAGGGTTCGTGCGTTGATGTCTCAAACGGACGGGCTATTGCTGACGTTGGATGGGGTTGAGAAGAAGCCGTCGAAGATGACCGACGAAAAGTGGGAGAGTCTGAATCTCCGGGCTATAGGAATCATCGAGTTGTGCCTCTCGGATGATTTGCTTTTCGAGGAATCGGCGAAGACCGCAGCAAAATATTGGAAACTTCTGGAGGAGAGGTTCATGAAGAAGAACCTTAGCAACAAGTTGAATCTGAAGCGTCAGCTGTACATGCTTCGGATGAAGGAGAACACACCGTTCATTGAGCATCTCTCGGTGTTCAATAAGTTGATAGCTGATCTGACTCAGCTTGAGGACAAGATGGAGGATGTAGACAAGGCAATGTTGTTATTGACGTCGCTGCCGGACTCGTATGAGAACTTGGTGAATACGATCATATATGGCAAGGATTCGTTGGTGTTGGAGGAGGTCAAGGGCACGCTGATCTCCTACGATGCAAGGAGGAATTCTGGTAGTAGCTCTTTCGAGAAGGGTGAAGGATTGATCGCAGCACCGGAAAGGGGCAGGACGGGTAACAAAGGAAGAAGCAACGGAAGGGGCCGGTCCAAATCAAAGGGGAGATCCTTTGAATGTTTTTTCTGCAAGAAGGTTGGTCATATGAAGCGTGATTGTAGGGCCTTCAAGGAGTCGCTGCAGAAAGGGAAAGACGGGTACAATTCCGCCAGTGTGGTGGAGGAGAAAAACGAAGTCGACGTTCTAACGGTTTGCGCTGCAGGTATTGACAAATCATCATCTGGATGGATTTTGGATACAGGAGCATAATTTCACATGTGCCCGGATAAGGAGTGGTTCACATCCTATGAGCCACTGAAAGGAGGGATCGTTGTTATGGGCAACGATGCACCGTGCACTACCGTCGGTATTGGTTTCGTACAGTTCAAGATGTTCGATGGGTGCATTCGAACGCTGACGGGTGTGCGTCACGTACCGGAGTTGAAGAAGAATCTGATTTCTCTAGGAGAGCTTGATACTCTCGGGTGGAGATGGTCCGGCGGGGACGGAAAGATTAAGGTCACTCATGGGGCGATGACAGTGATAAAGGGAACCAAGGTGGGCAACTTGTATTGGAGGCTCGGGAATGCAGTAGCAGGAAAAGGTGCAGCAAATGTTGCACAAGACGAAGACATCACCGCACTTTGGCATATGAGGCTTGGTCATATGTCGGAAAAGGGTTTGTGTGAGCTACACAAACAGGGACTGCTGAAGGGTGTTAAGAGCTGCAAATTGGATTTTTGCAAGTATTGTGTCTTCGGTAAACAACACAGGATTCGATTCAAGACGGCTATCCACAAGACGAAGGAAATTCTGGAATATGTGCACTCAGACGTCTGGGGACCGGCTCAGGTTCGGTCAAAAGGTGGAGCCGAATATTTCGTCACATTCATAGACGACTTCTCAAGGAATGTATGGGTTTATCTTCTGAAAAATAAATTTGAAGTCTTTGATAAGTTTAAAGCATGGAAGGCCCAAGTAGAGAAAAGTACAGGAAAATTTGTTAAGTACTTACGGACAGATAATGGAGGTGAGTACACCTCAAGGGAGTTTGCAAGTTTCTGTGAGAAAGAAGGCGTCACGAGGCAGTTCACTACACCGCGGAGTCCGGAACAAAACGGCGTAGCTGAAAGGATGAACATGACACTATGTGAACGGGCAAGGAGCATGAGGCTTCATGCAAATCTGTCGAAGGATTTTTGGGCGGAAGCAGTAGATCTTGCATGTTACTTAGTAAATATCTCACCGTCATCGGCACTTGAATTAAAGACGCCTCAGGAAGTGTGGACGGGTGAGCTATTTGATTACTCGAGGCTTAGGATATTTGGATGCAAAGCCTATGCGTTGGTCGATAAGACACAACGGTCGAAGCTGGATTCGAAATCGAAGGAGTGCATATTCCTTGGTTACGATAGGGCAGTGAAAGGATATAAGCTTTGGGATCCGGTGAGCAAGAAGGTACTCCTACGGAGTAATGTGGTCTTTGATGAGACAAGTTTGCTCAAGGGCCTTGAGGAGAAAGAGCAGCAAGAGGTTCCCATGCAGGATGACGAAATTGAAGTTGGGGTCACGACTTCAAGGGAAGAATCGAATCAAGAAGTTCAGCAGGAAACAATTGACTCACAAGTAGAGGAGGAAGCTGAGCAAGAGAGTATTGCTCAAGGAAGACAGAGGAGGATCACAAAGGCACCGGTGAGGTATGGTCACAATGATGCTAGTATTGCGTTTGCACTTGTTACCGAATGTGGGGACCCTTGCACATTCGAAGAAGCTATTGAGCAGGAGGACAAGAACAAGTGGATGGTGGCCATGACCGAAGAGATGGAATCTCTTCATAAGAATCAAACTTGGGAGTTAACGGAGCTTCCCAAGGGAAAGCGCGCGATTGGGTGCAAGTGGATCTTCAGGAAGAAGGAAGGGTCATCTCCTATGGAGGAGATAAAGTATAAAGCAAGTTTGGTGGCAAAGGGATATGCTCAGAAGGAAGGGGTCGATTACAACGAGATCTTCTCACCCGTTGTAAAGCATACCTCTATTAGAGTGTTGTTAGCTATGGTAGCTATGGACAACATGGAGTTAGAGCAGATGGACGTGAAGACAACTTTTCTTCACGGGCACATCGAGGAAGAGATCTATATGAAGCAGCCGGATGGGTTCATCGCACGAGGCAAGGAAGGGCAAGTATGCAAGCTGAAGAAGTCCCTCTATGGACTTAAGCAATCGCTGAGGCAGTGGTACAAAAGGTTCGATTTATTTATGATTGGTTTTGTACGTTGCGATTATGATAGTTGTGTATACTTGCGGAGTCTTGGAGACGGTACACACGTGTTCTTGCTTTTGTATGTGGATGACATGTTGATCGCGGCTAAGGAGATGAAGCATATAGATGATCTCAAACTGAAGCTTCACGGGAAGTTTGAGATGAAAGACCTCGGGAGTGCAAAGAAGATACTCGGTATGGAGATCTCCAGGGATACTGGTGAAGAATTAAATTTATACCGCAAGTGCACGGCGTCAATGAAGACGTGGCAAATACGGGTCGAACACAAGGAGGGAGAGATCTTGTTATTTGTGTGATTTCGATTGGGGGGAAGAAGGAGAGAAGAAATAATTGGGTTTTGAGATTTTTGGGTTTTAAGTATCTAAAGCAAGAACAAGAACAATTAAAACTAAAACAAGAACAAAGAGGTGAATTCCGTCGGGTGGAGGTTTAGATTTAGGGTTTAGATTAGAGAATTCAGAAACTTATAATAAATCATGTTAGTTATGAAGCATTACATGATAAATGATTTAACATAAACTCAAGTAAACAAAATATACTAATCACGAACTTAAAATAATAACATTCATTCATCTTCTCTTCACCCTAATCCGTCACCTCCACCCTTTGGAAGGAGTTAGAAACTCATAGAGGGAGGAAGAAGGGGTCCTAGAGACATTACAAAAGAAAAGTAAAAACACGAAATAAAAGACAGAATTTTATTACTAAAGTGAAGAGTACAAAACTGAAAATAAAAACAACTAAAAACTAGGTCTAAGGCCAAGGACCCTTCTAACATCGTTCTCGGGGCTATTTATAATTATTACAAGAGACCTAAGTATAGAATTGGAGAGTACACGTGTCCAGACACGACTGGACAAAAATTGAGCACACGGATCCTCTCTGGTGCGGCGGAAACGCCGCACAATACATGTAATGTGCGGCTAAATCGCCGCACAATAAGGTTGGATTTGATTCGGATTTTTGCTGTGTGTTTATGGTATGATTTGATCCTCCTTTACGCGTCTGGATTGATTCTTTCCATTCTTTTGAGCTCCGGATTAATTCTTTTATATATTTGAAGATCCACATTGATTTTTCTTTAGATTTTCTCCAAGATAATAAAAGCTACTCGTGATTTGCAATTAGGTCCTTGTCTTTTTGCAATTAAGTCCCCGACTACTTTTGTGTTTAAGTCCTTGTTCTTTTTGTAATTAGGACTTGAATGCTTTTATGCTTGGATACATTTCCATTCGTAACCCGATAATCTTGAACTTGGTCTTTATGATAGAAATGAGTCTTTTGCACGCGTTTATGCTCGGAATGTGGGCAATTTGCATTCAGGTCCCTGTATTCTGTAAATAAGACTAAACACATACCTTAGTAGCATTTATTGGTATAAAAGCAATCTAAATGAAAGACATATGATGCAATGTATGCAATGCATCAGATACCGAGAGAGGTGAAATTCTGCTTACTCAAAGGAGTTATATCCGGAAGATACTCGAGAGGTACAATCTCGAGAATGCCAAGCAGGTGGCCAAACCTATTATTGCTCACTTCAAGCTCTCGTTGAAGTGCAGCCCCTCTACTGAAAAGGAAAGGAGAGATATGGAGAGAGTTCCATATGCTAGTGCAGTGGGATCCGTTATGTATGCTATGATCTGCACTTACAATTAGCCTCGTGAGTCGTTATATGCTATGATCCACTATGCTAGGCCAGACATTTCACACGCAGTTAGCCTCGTGAGTCGTTATATGGCTAACCCAGGAAAAGAGCATTGGGAAGCGTTGAAGTGGCTGTTGAGGTACCTGAAGGGAACCATGGATGTTAGCTTGAAGTTCACCAAAGATGGAGCACAAAGGCAGGTGGAGGTGTACGTTGATTCAGATTATGCTGGAGATTTGGATAAGCGAAGGTCCACAACAGGGTACATGTTCACTTTGGGTGGAGGTCCAGTGAGTTGGAGATCGGTTCTCCAACATACTACCGCGTTGTCTACGACGGAAGCGGAGTACATGGCTGTTGTCGATGCCGGAAAAGAAGCTATATGGTTGAAGGGTTTGGTTAGCTCTTTGGGAATGAAACAGGAAGTGACCAAATTGCATTGCGATAGTCAAAGTGCAATTTATCTAGCCAAGGATCAGACGTTTCATTCAAGGACCAAACATATTGAAGTAAGGTACCACAGGATCCGGGAGTGGATCGAAGAAGGGCAGGTTGTTCTCCAGAAAATCGACACGAGTGAGAATCCTGCAGATATGATGACTAAGGTCGTCAATCGGGAGAAGTTCGAGTTGTGCTCGAAGCTTCTCAATGTCCTCAGAAATTGAGAAGGAGAAGCGCTCCGGGGGGTAGCGCTAAAGGTGCTTCTAGGAAGCACAAAGGATGCGGAGGCAAAGAAGGCTAAGGTAACAATTCTAAACCAAGGTGGAGATTTGTTGGAATTTGGTTTATAATTGTTAATACAGGAAAACAGGGAGAAACGGTCGACCGGAACTTAAGTCACGGTCGACCGATTTACTCCAGGAGCCTGGAGGCTCAGAACAGATCGAGGAACGGTCGACCGGTTCGGGGAATTCGATCGACCGAAAACGGCCAGTAGATTTGGAGCTCGGATCTTTTGAAGATCCGGTTGACCGGTGCTGGGCACGCGGTTGACCGAAAAGTGACAGTAGATACGAGACGAAATTCAGCACAACAATCGGTCGACCGGTGTTGGACACACGGTCGACCGAATTCGTCCAGTAGCTTCAGGCGCTATCCAGCAGTGCAGAACGGTCGACCGGTGTTGGACACGCGGTCGACCGAAATTGTCCAGGAGCATCGAACGTTGTTCAGCAGCGCGGAACGGTCGACCGGCTATGGGCGAGCGGTCGACCGAACGATGGCAGTTACGCGAACTAACCGTAGTTCGGTCGACCGATGGGACATTCCGGTCGACCGTTTTCAGACAGTTATGCACGATCTGAATTATTCTTTGTACGAAATTAGCCCATTATAAATAGGATTTTCGCCCTAATCTTGTAATATAACACACAATCTTTATTTCCATGAGAGAGATTAGGCTAGAGAGAGATCTAGAGTGCTTTGGGAGACGCATTGCTTCCAAATTGTGTAATCTCGGAGACTTCTCTTGTTGGAGAAGAGCTTCAAGGAAAGGAAATCCGCAAGAGACCCCCCAAGGACGTAGGCATCTTGCCGAACCTTGTAAAATCGCGTGTGTCGTGGTTTGCTTCAGGTGTGTTGATTGATTGCTTGTTATTTCCATCTTAATTGTGTTTACTTGTTACATTGAGTTTGGGAGAGGGTCAGAAGTTATAGTTTGCGCATTCAATATTCGTTTTGTGGTGCGTGTAATCCGTGTCGAGTTAGTGCATCGTAGATCCCCCTCCCAACAGTCATCTCTCTTAAACCAAAGATATACATGTAATTTACTAATCACTCCATTAACCTAAATAACCACATAACTATTTTTCTCTCTTCAGTAAATTTTAAGATTACGGATTTAACATCCATATTTGGCATTCCTTCGTGATTAAAGCATTAATATTGAATGTTAAAGGGGGGAATTCAACGTCCCTATCAAACTAACTACTAAACCTAAATTACCTCAACACCATGCAAAGGCATGCACACCTGAATTTTTACAAATTTTCCAATCTTACTACCATTGCATTACACCCTTCTCTCTGTCTATATATACAGACGTACATACACATCACTTGACACATAATCACTAGCTACAAATCCAAATATAAACAATGGTGGTGTTTGGTGGGAGAGGATTTGCGTGGGTTTTCCCTTTGGTTGTGTTGGTGTTGGCAACAACGACAACATCCCAAGGGATTGAAGGAACTTGCCTAATTAACTGTTTGACAAGCTCTACGACTTGTAGAAACAATTGTCCACTATTTGCCATCCAATGTCGTATCGATTGCTCCCTCAACTACACTAGTTGTGCAATAAATTGTATTATTCCTCAGTCACCACCACCACCACGTCCTCCTCCACCACCACCACCACCACCAGCGCCAACACCAACTGCAAACTAGACGACCCTACGTCGTCACTACGAGGAGGAGAAGTTGATAGGATAAATAGAACCGATGGATGTCTATGGAATAATCTCATGCATGTACCCAAGTTAATATAAAAAATTGTGATATGATCATGTTGGTAGTGTGTGTGTGTATATATATATATATATATATATACACATGAATTCTCTACTGAGCCCAGAGCTTAATTTTTCTAAATTAAGCTCCCACAATATTTACCACTCATTTCAAATTGTAAGGTAGATTAAGAAAAAACGGTTATACTAATGAATTGTGAGATTAACTGTAAATAAGATTCAATGGTGAGATATTAGGGGGCTTAAACTAAATTTGATGAGTCCTGTGCTCACTAGAGCTTGACCCACATATATATATATATATATATATATGCATATTTGGTTATGCTTTTATTTTCTCAAAGAATAAATAAAGATATGGGGGACTCCTCCTCGTTTGCATCTTTTTGTTGTATATGTCTTCTGATTATCAAGCTTTTGGTACAGAGATTGATTTTAATTGAGAATTAAGAGAAGGTTGAATTATAGTTAGTTCTGCGGATGGTAAACTACATATATATTATCAACTAATAATACATTATCACAACTAACTAATATTATCAATATATATATATAGACAAACACACCACATCACAACTAATAATACATTATCAATATTCTTTCGATCTTCAAATTCATCCTTATTTATATATCTTAAATAGCATGAGAAAAATTATTGCTTGATTCACCCCTCGCAATTTTATTCGATATATTTCAAGCAGCCAAACTCAATATTTATATTATGATCGTACGTAATTAACTAGTCTGAATTGGACCAAATATATATTCAAAAAAGTTCATCAGCCGTATATATATGTGCATAAATGTAGTATAACTACGGACATATGTCGATCCACGTCCAACTATTTCTTGTTTGTTTGTTTGTTTGTTTGTTTGTGTTAGTTCGTCTCTAATTTGTCAAACAATTTTATTAATTAGGAGTAGATGCGTACGTGTACAAACTTAAAATCAAAGTGATCGAGAAACTCGTTTTTTAATCCGTTTCGCACTTCTGTAAACGTATAACTTAATTAACCTTCTAATAGAAATGTTATCCCTGATACCACGCAAATCTTCGAGTCTCACTACGAATGATTCCATTATTAATTTCCATGACAGTTAGACCGCGCAAAAACCAATTGGAACCGAACATGTAAATATGTAGATTTGGATTGACCTGAACTGGAAATAATCTCCAGCACATGAATTACATCTTCATATTTACTTATAAAATTTAAATAATCTTCAGATATTCCAAAATATCAACAATATCCTCCACTCTGAGACAACCTCCATTACAACCATCATTTTATTTTAAAGAGTATATAGAAAAAAAATTGGGGGTAATATTAATCTTGAAAAAATTAAAAATTTAAATATCATCAATACCCTTTGAGTGATGCGCTTTGTCAACAATTTGATCTGACTTCATCGAGTCCAGCTCAACAAACAAACTTCTGTGATTGTCAGATGGATTGATACGCAATCCAATGTTTTGTGGCGATCTTTGAGTCACACTTGTTAACTGAAGAACAAGTGTGTCTTGGTCTTAATCTGGAAGGCTTTACATTCCTGCATCCTACAAACATGGATTCTCCAAGGGCAAGTGGAATCATGACATTTAACAGTCACTTGATTATGTTGAATTTTTATGAAATCCACAACACATTCAGTTAGAATACAATGTTGAACAAGGGTCATTCTGAAGGATGACACATATGGGAATCTAGCACCCACATACATATCTGGATTCTTCATGTCAACTTCAATTGGGTGTGGACCGTCGTCAAATTGGAAGTCGAAGTCCTCATCTCCATCCTCATCCAATGTGGCATCAAACTCAGGAAGCACCACTTCTTCATCCTCCTCTTGTTCTACATCAGAAGCCCTTCCTGGATAATAATCGCCCATGTCCACATTATCTCGGTCTTCTATTGTTGGATCTTCCATTTGTTTGTTTGGCCGCCTTCTTCTGTAAATAACCCTATCTGTTCGTTTGACTCTATCAATTGGAGGAGCTTCCCTTTCCACTTCCACTTCAGGCAGTTCTGTAGGAGTGCTCAAGGGTACTTCATCTTCACGATCAACCTCACCAACGGGTTGGTCAACCCCTTCTAACTCAGTAGTAAGTGGAGTTTCATTCACTTCCCATAACGGTGCAACCATTGGTGGGTCAACCGATCCTACTTTCTCAGTGTTCTCATCAATTTGAACTGCCTCTGAACTAACAAATATTTCCAACACCATCTTCGGATTTGGGTGTGCAAAGCAATTTCAATATCTTGATTTGAATCAATGCTTCTGTAATCCTTCCTCTGAGGGCGAGGAATTAGGTACTGAACCTTCAAGACTTCATTCATGCCTATTTGGACATACTTATTTATCCAATTTCTAAGATCAGAAACATTAACATCCTCAATCACAACCATGGGACGGTCAACCTCTTTGAACCCAACTGCACGCCTCCTTCCCCTTCTCACAACCCATTGTCCACCGATGTGATGCTTCAGGCTTAAATTTGCAATATGAGCATCCCTATTTAAACCACAAAGAAAACATAGTACGAAGCAATAATAAACAACAAGACTTAGCCCAAATAACTCACAAGCATCATCACCCAATACAACAAGAAGCAACTATATATTATACCTCAAACAGTCGTACCTCTTCAGCACAATGATATTAGTAAGTTCAAATGTAAAGTATAATCAGTAAGTTCAGAATTCAAACAGATTTTGGATGCACAAAGTATAATTCAGTTGATTCTAGACAATCCATCCCCCAAAAAATCAGTTTTTTTCGTCCAAATAGCAAAAATCACAAGGAAGCTTAAATCACATCAATTAATCAAACCACAAAAATCACAATCAAGCTTAAATCACATGAATTCATCAAACCACCAAAAAAATGAGAATATTTTTTCAGAGATATTATCAGAACCACATAGATTAATCAATAACCACATTTCCCCTAAACCCTAAAATAAAAAAACATTTGGGATAATAGGAAGGTACCAAACTCGACGGCCAGCCATCCCGCTACACATATGCATCGTCGTCGGTCGGGATTCCATAGTGATTGAGATCGGGCAATGGCGGGCAAATCAGCAAGTGGGCGAGTCGGTTGAAGATGATGTAGTGTAGACGGAAGGAGAACGAGACGTGGGGGTGTCGTCGGGGACAATGACGTGCGGCGAGAGACGTCGGAAAATTAGGAATTTTGGGGGAGGGGAGAGTGATTTGGGGGAAGATCGATTTAGGGGTGGGTTGTATTTTTGGCACCCAATTTGAAATCGGTGGGCTCTAATTGCGAGTCTAATTGGGATTCCAGGTCGAGTCTAATTGGGAATCCAATTAAACAAGCTTGAGTCAGGGCTAAACCATTGGGTTTAGGTTGATTTCAGT
Organism: Triglochin maritima; assembly: GCA_963682175.1. Taxonomy (NCBI): domain Eukaryota; kingdom Viridiplantae; phylum Streptophyta; class Magnoliopsida; order Alismatales; family Juncaginaceae; genus Triglochin; species Triglochin maritima. Next base: position 31,682,937 of record OY821792.1, on the reverse strand, counting down.
TAACAACCCACCTAAGGACGTCATGGTGTGACTGACGGAGTAACGGAAAACGTTAACGACGTCCGTGGGTGGTGTACCCAAGCAATTTCGTTGGTTCCTGGGCGTTTGGGAGCTGCAAAGGCCCAACAAACCATGTTTGGAAGTGCACCTAAACAAAAACCCCATATATTATATGGTTCCATAACACTTCAGCTTAAATTTACCTGCACATCAAGGCAAATTAAATGACCCAATTAAATGTCTTCAACGGACCATGCTCAAATACACCAACCAAGGTTGTATAGTAGATCTACTAGGTTTCCATAACCATTAAGTGAAGGGTTTGGACTTTGGGTTTCTTTCATATATCAAAATTGCACTATTAATTACGTTCTATTCAACTTCAGAAGACTTCTATTCTTGAATTCATGTAGCTACACCTTCAGTAACAAGTAACTAAATCAAAACTCAACACATCAGTAATGGTCAACAACAATACAGCCATTACCAAAATTTCTCTAAGAATACCTAACTTGTTAAGAATTGTTCCACCCACCAACCACGTATACTTGTTACTTTCTTGGTCTTACAGTCTGATAACTTCTACTTAGATCTAAATAACAAACAATATTATTCCATCCATAACCCATGTGATGTGCTCACTAAATAATCTGTTTTCACTATATATAGCAACATAAACTAAATATTTCTAATTACTTTTTGCATACGTTATAAGGTAAACGAGTTCCCTTAATTCCACGCCAAATATTTAATGATAATTAAGAAGCTAAGTTTCTTTCAAAAAGCATACTCTATAAATAGTGTTCTTGTGGAGCACCTTAACTAACATATATCACATCCACCAAATAAATTAAGCCTGATATTCAACAGAAACACTGGTGTTAATTTTGGAGACCAAGTACGTGATGGGCATGGCGTTGTTGATCCTCATTGTTGGTATGATGTGCTCCTCCGCCGCCACCGCCATGATACCATCATCCTTAGAACCGAACTTCAAGTGTGTCCTCGCCTGTCGAGAAACAAGTATGTCATGCATGGAGCAATGCGGGGAACCGTCAACTGATAAGCAATGCGAGTCGGAGTGCCTCGACAAGTTCAAGGAATGCGCCGACGATTGCCTCGAGCAACCGCCTAGCATGGAGCCCGTCTCTGCTCCTCTCTCCTTAGAGGCACCTCAAGAAATGGCTCCAGTCTCAGCTTCTAATACTGAATCTAATGAGGCACCTAATATGGCTCCTGTCTCTGCTCAGGAACTATAATTAAGTTGGAAGAACTAAGAAGTTAGCAAATTAGTGAATAAGCATATACTTTTCTGTTCACTAGCTATAAGAACATCATTTACTATGCTGTCTATGCATATAGAGGTATAATAATCTTAATGTAATACGATGCTAAATATACATGTGAGGGTAATTATAATATTATATATGCTTTAACGTACGTGTTTGAGGTCGACGTTAACTGAAGTGTTACCGTATTTCGTTCTACATGTTCTTGTAATCGCCCTTTTAATGTTGAGATGAAATAGTTTCTAAATTCACAGCGATAATATGTTAACAAACCATTCCAAATATTAGCACAATTAATCGTGATTGTAATCCAGTAAGTAAAATTTTACTTTAAACATTTCAAACACATCTTTCATACTTAACAACCGAATATGCTTAGAACGTACTTCCTAATGAAACTAAGAGAAATGTGAACATTCTTCATTTGCAATATATATATATATATATATATATATATATATATATATATATATATATATATATATATATATATATATATATATAGAGAGAGAGAGAGAGAGAGAGAGAGAGAGAGAGAGAGAGTGGTGGTTTCTCTGTACGAAAGTTCTTGAGGTAGTTGTTCCAGACTTCCAGTCCCATGAATTTTGCTAGTGTTTCAAATCACTAGCAAAATAAGTCAATGAATTATTGCTAGAAGCAGTTTGAAACTGACATTCATTAATTTTAGGATTTTCCCTAGAGATACCAAGTGGTGTTAGACCTAGGACATGGGTGGTGCCCGGATCCGTGTCGGATCCGGCGCCGGTCGGGTTGAGTTTTTTTTGTCCGGTTGGATGTTGAATTGAGTATACAATCACAATTTAGTTAAATAAAACACAAACACAATTTATTTTTCCTAAGGTAACCAATTTATTTATTAGAAATTGTTAACTCAAATCGAGAAACAATATATTGGTTACATGTAAAAAAAACCCGAAGATTAACTAAACCTAAGGAGTGATGAATTTTTTAAGAAGTATTAGAAAAAATTAATTCCAAAACAAAGTAGTTTAGTTAATTTTTTTTCTTCAATCTTCGTCGTCGTTGCTGTCGTGAATAATCATGTTCCACATTCTATCTGCGGCATCAAGTCAATCCTTCAGACATACACTCATCTCGATTGACTTATTGAACAAATTTTACCTCTTGTCGGACAAGACCCGCTTACCTGCACTAAAAGTAGTCTCCGACGTCACAGTTGACGTCAGAGGACATAATAAGTCTCATACCATCAAAGATACTAGTGGAAACCTACCTGAGTTCTTTCTCCACTAGTCTAAAACATCAAAACATTTTAACTCAACAATACTTAAGTAATTTTCAGTATTTAGATATACAACTAATTCATTTTGGGTCTCAGTTTGCACATACTCACTTTTTTTGGACTTACCAATTCCATTGCAGTTGGAGGTGATTGTGATGATGAACTAGCAGCATTTGAAGCCGTTTGTCTATTTAGTCTTTTATATTCTTCAAAGTAATTGTTTAAGGAAGACCTACATTTATTCACATGCTTTTGAAAATTTTCATAATTCAAGTTTTCCTAAATTTGTTCCAAGTACACTTGTAAACCAGTAATTTTAAATCTAGGATCGATAATAAAAGTTAAACGAAAGCTAAGCAGAGGAGGATTCCAATATTTATTAAACTTAACATCCATTACAGTTGAAATGTTATCAAAATCAGTATTTCCCTTATATTTCGCAAATACTTTTGTAATTGGACGTATTTCGTTAAATATGTTATACGTCGGGTAATATTGTCCACTTAATCTTTGAGTGAAAGTGAAAAAATGTTTTAAGAAAACTTACATAACATTACAAATTTCCAATTCTTGGTCGGTTAACATTGTCTTTTTTTTCATTATAAAAAGTTAGAATTGCAAGATGATGATCAGCACAAAATTTTAACATTTCATAGGTAGAATTCCATATACGGGAGATATCTAATTTAAATTTTCTAAATTTAACATCATATATACAAAAAAAAAAATTCTAATATGTAAGATGTACTATTACAACTTATAAAGACAATTGCATTCCTAACATTTCTTAGGTATGATTTAATTAATTGTAGTCCATCTTGTACTACATAACTCTGGAAACACCACATCTTCATCCAACATTTATCAATATTTGTGTAAAACAGCAAAAAATGTTGCACTTTGTCTACCTTTTAAAATGTACCCTTCAGATTTTTTCAAGAGTTTTTATTAAACAGAACACAACTCTATTTCTAAGAATACTCCAAATCAGCTGGCATCCTTAATTAGTAAGCACAAATTAAAGCCCTAATTCACTTCACTAAAAATAAAGCACTTGGTTGAATACGTTCTATGTCAAATATATAAATACATCAAAATAATCAAAATGTGGACCAGAGAGTCAGAAAATGCACGACACCAGACTTCGTTTTTTTTTCTTCTTCTGAAATTATTGCACCGTGTGATATTGAATGTAAGTGGGAAAATTCAACCTCCCTATCAATCTAATAACTACTAAAATCTTGTTTAATTACCTCAACACCATGAAAACAAGTATACTAAACCTTGTTTGCCTGAACACCACGCAAACATATAAACGTACGTACACCTGACTTATTTGCATTTTCATCTTTAACATTTATAGTAGATATTTCACGTCGAGTCCTATGAGGGACCTGAAATGGCTATCCAATAAACTATCCAAAGTGCCGTGGATGACATTAATATATTCAAAGAGGCACTTAGCATGACATTTGAGTCCTCCGGCATCCACAGAGGCACTTAGCATGACATTAATACCAATAAACTATCCAAAGTGCCGTGGATGGGTTATATATTCTTTGTTAAGTTCAAAAGAAAGATAGGCTAGATAGCCTTGAAAAACATATACCTTATGGAGCAATTTAACCAATCCACATCACCACCCAAATGGAAATTTTAAATAAATTCACCACCCTGATCAATGTAATTATCCAATGTGTGTTTTTATACAAATGTGTGTTTATGGTCATAAGTGTTAAAGTTTAGTCCCACATTGGAAAAATATTTTTTTGTTGATGGAGTTGATGTACTCCACCACTTATTTACTTCTAAATGGGAATTTGGTACCACACTACAAAACACAAGTATATATATATATACATACATATATATACCGCAAAATTATTATTATTATTATTATTTTAAGGATATCAAAGGTTAAGTTATTTTTGGCATTTGGAGCATCATGGACTATATCAAATGACTAATTAAATGATATGCATTTCTTATTTATTGTGGAATCGCAGATGATCAGTTGCATTTGCAACATTTGGGTCAATCGGAAACAACCTCACTATTTTACAGTGGTAGGGTTGCGTACATCCGACCCCCCTAACAATCCAATAACTACTAAAATCTTGTGGATTACCTCAACACCATGCAAACACGAATACTAAACCTTCTTTACCTCAACACCACGCAAACATATAAACATGTACACATTCATCTGTTAAGTTCAAAAGAAAGATAGCCATGTAAAACATATACCTTATGGAGCAATTTAACTAATCCAGATCACACTACTACAGAAAAGGGAATATACGTCGGATATAAGGGGTTATACACGTCGGATATGAGCACACCCCAATCCAACGTATATGTGTGCGTCGTTTATACATAGACGTCGGTCATAGTATAGCCGACGTCTATACCTAACGGATATACGTCGGCTTTAATTAGACTCCGACGTGTATTCTTTAATGTATACACGTCGATTAACAAACATACGACGCCTATACGTTAGAGATAGACGTCGGTTCACTAACATACGACGCCTATACTTTAGGGACAGACGTCGGATTACATAGAAAGCCGACGTCTATTCCTTTCTTCAGAGGAATAGACGTCGGCTTATAGAGACAGCCAACGTCTATTCCCAAACCTGGACAAAAAAAAATAAATAGGATCCGACGAAATTGTTTTTAGTCATCGTCGTCGTGTACATACAACTGCACCAAATTCGTTCACCTATAAATTTCATCCACATACATCCATATACATCCCACATACATCCATACAATTGACATTCACAAGCATACATCCACATACATCCACAAGCATACATGCACAAACACAAACACAAAAATACAACCACAATTAACATTCAACACACTTGCAATTAATTCATTCTAAAATTAAGGCGATTATATTAAGGCATAGAGTGTAGGTTTGTAATACAAGTGCACTTGTTAACTAAATTACAAAAAATACAATTGGCAGTAGAACCTCTTAGTTCGTCAGCATGTTTCTGATGAAATAGCGAGCCCATCGGTCGCGAGTTTCATCGAGCTCTTGTTGCGAGAATGGATCACTACTTTTTGGGAAAACCTATCAAAAAATTACAAGTGTGTTGAATATTAATAACTAAATATTGAAACTACAATTGAATATACAATTGAATAACGATCTACATTACCTCGGTTAGACATACGTCTTGAGTTGCCACATCGAGGATTTCCTCCATGTATCTCATCACGTAGTAACCGCATTCCGTATTTCCAACCTGCTTCCGGTACTACAAACATAGGAATTCGCTAAATATTTGTTCCTAACTTAATTAACAAAAATGGGATAGAACGTACTCTCATTCCATGTCATGTTATTCCTGATTTTGTGGTTGTTCTCCTACCACCTAAAGCTCTGTAAACCTTAATTGCCCTGAGTAGCACAAGTTAAAATATCAATCAATAATACTAATAAAAATCCACGAATTACTTTATTCACATTCACATCTAGTTATCCACTTAAATTTTATTCAAATCCTAATATCTAGTTATCTAATCACATTCACATTATGTATTTATCTACTCAATCCAAACCAAATTCTTAACATAATCCAAACCAAATCAATCCAATGAAAACAAAGTTTGGTTAAATCATCCAACCAACCCAACTCAATCCAAACTAAATCAATCCAATGAATATGTTTATCAAATATCAACACATAACACACATGCAAAAAAACTCCGAGAAGAAGTTGCTTATCACGTCTACATGTCAAGAGTGTACATCCACATTGAATCGTTATCTAACCAATATTTGCACTAATCCTAATTTGGCGTTGGATTCTTGGTCTAAACTAATCCTAAATTAAGAATCTAAAATTGAGCACGAACCAGAGGAGGGAAAAGTTGTATTGCCGGAGGAGCTCTTTGTGGTTCCCGAATACGTCGCGGAGGAGACGGCTGTAAACGACACGATGAAGCTACATGCGGAGGAGGCTAAGTTAGAGAGAATATGTGGAGAAAGACGAACTTAAAACAAGAAAAAACGAACTTAAAACCTACATGTGGAGAGAGACGGAGGAAGACGGAGGAAGAAGGAGAAGAGGGCCGGAGAAGTGGAGGAGCGCTTGGGAGCTCGCTGCGGTGCCGGAGACGGTGCGGATCGGTCGGAGGATGGTCGCGGAGGAGAGTTCGGTCGCGGGACGGCTAGGGTTTGGGTGGGTTTCGACTGAAAAGAATGAAAGAAAACGCGTCTGTCCGATTTCTTTAAGACCTATATACGTCGGATGTTCCATAACACCGACGTCTATACCTCGACGTCTATGTGGATAGACTATAGACGTCGGTCTTACATTACGTCCGACGTATATAGTCCGACGTCTATACCCTATAGACGTCGGCTTCACAAGGTACTAAAACACCGACGTCTAAAGGTCGACGTCTATACACTATAGACGTCGGTTAAATGTGTTATTCCTACAGACGACGTCTATAGTGTCACATAGACGTCGGCTTCCATTTCAGCCGACGTCTATGCTGTCCTCTCCACAATAGACGTCTATTGGGCGACGAGTAAAACCAATTCTGCACTAGTGTCACCATCCAAATAAAAAATTTAAATAAATTCATCACCATGATAATACTTTTGGATGTAAACTAACATGCTTAATTAAAATCTGAGGTTACGCTGGATTCCTCCAAAATTAGCAATCTTAATCAATCACGATCCAATCATCTAATCCCGATACCAAACTCTCATTAATTCATCTCTCAGCGTATATGTCATGTATATATAGATTTTTAAACTGAAATTTTTTAATCATCGGGATTGCTTTATCTGGGACGGACTGCCACCTGATTTTCTAATATTGGAATAGTTCCAATATCGCTAGTGCACGAAAACTGTAAGTACATTTATTGTCGTGCCTTTGTGAATTCTTGTGTATAATTTGTGAGAAGTTGTGGCTCATAGCTTAAAAAAATCTATCATGTACCATTTTATCAAAAATATATATGTAAATGATTTTACATATTTGCACTTTCTCTACTTTTAAAATACACTTTTATATTTCTTCAAAAGACCTTTAATTTGTAGATCGAAACGCCTTCCGCTTAGAAGGGTGATATGGTTTTTCTTTGCAAGTAATCAATGAAAACTCTAATTACTCGAAAATCATAAAACAATCTTAGTACTACTAGCTAGGTTAAATCTGTTATACTTCAAATGCATTATGCATATATTGAAATAAGCAATTAAGAAGTGGGAATCCAACCTAAAAGTCAGACCAACAATAAGATTCGTCTCCTTCCACCCTCATATTCCTTTTCCATATTTGGCATTCCTTCGTGATTAAAGCATTAATATTGAATGTTAAAGGGGGGGGAATTCAACGTCCCTATCAAACTAACTACTAAACCTAAATTACCTCAACACCATGCAAAGGCATGCACACTTGAATTTTTACAAATTTTCCAATCTTACTACCATTGCATTACAGCCTTCTCTCTGTCTATATATACAGACGTACATACACATCACTTGACACATAATCACAAGCTACAAAACCAAATATCAACAATGGTGGTGTTTGGTGGGAGAGGATTTGCGTGGGTTTTCCCTTTCGTTGTGTTGGTGTTGGCAACAACAATAACAACATCCCAAGGGATTGGAGGAACTTGCCTAATTAACTGTTTGACAACCTCTACGACTTGTAGAAGAAATTGTCCACTACTCGACTTCCAATGTCGTCTCGATTGCTCCCGCACTTACACTAGTTGTGTAATAAATTGTATTAATCCTCGACCGCCGCCGCCGCCATCAAACCAACAATCTCCACCACCACCACCACCACCACCACCTCCTCCTCCTCCTCCTCCTCCAGCACCATCACCAACTCAAGGGAATGGAGGAACTGATCCACTTGATCGTTTAAGTTGCATTACCAATTGTTTGACAAACTCTACAACTTGTAGAAACAATTGCCCACTATTAGCCATCCAATGTCGTCTCGATTGCTCCCTCAACTTCATTAGTTGTGTAACAAATTGTATTAATCGTCCACCGTCGCCGCCACCATCAAACCAACAATCTCCACCAACAACAACACCACCACTTCCTCCTCCGCCAGCGCCAACACCAACTGCAAACTAGGCGACACTACGTAGTCACTACGAGGAGGAGAAGTTCATAGGATAAATTAAACAGAAGGATATCTATGGATTAATCTCGCGAGCGTACCCAAGTTCATATAAAAAATTGTGATATGATCATGTAAGGTAGTATATATATGCATGCATGTTTGCTTATGCTTTTATTTTCTCAAGAAATAAATAAAGGTACGGGGGACTCCTCCTCGTTTGCATCTTTTTATTGTATATGTCTTATGATTATCAAGCTTTTGGTACAGAGATTGATTTTAATTGAGAATTAAGAGAAAGTTGAATCATAGTTAGTTATGCGGATGGTAAACTACATATATATATATATATATATATATATATATATATATTGTTAAAATGATAGAAATCTCAATCAAGATTGGCTCAAATCATCATCACCAATTTTGTCATCATCAATGATATTTATCAAGATTTCATCCGAATTAGACATCACCAAAAGGCAACTATATCTCATTTACATATTGTGTAACGGCTACAATAGTCCATATATAAGACCATCAATATAATAACAAAGATATACAATAATAATACAAATACAAAACTCGTATTCTTCATGGTACCAGAGCAACGATTCTAAAGCCTTAGACTCCCTAAGGAGATAATCATCCGCTACGACCTTAAAAATTAAATTAAGGGAGAGGACTGCAGTTTAAGGCTACATCCAGCTCCTCCTACGATGACAGAAAGTGTTGGCATTCACCCAGAGGTCAACACACAACAACACATTGTCTCACAATCGTTAAATGACACAAATTTCCTATCATGGGCACAAACGATCACCCTCTCCCTCAGCGGCAAGGGCAAGCTTGGGCACATCACTGGGAAAACCACAAAACCAACCGAGAAAGACAACGAAAACAGGCAAGAAGAATGGAAAAATTCCGACCATTTGGTTATGTCTTGGATACTCAATTCCATGCAACCCTAGATCAAAATGGTTTTCTTCTCCAACATTGCAAATGAGATATGGGAATCCATCCAAGAACTATACAGTAAACAACACAACTTTGCTCATGTGTTTAAAATCAAAGAAGAAATTTCACAAACCAAACAAGGACAAAAAACCAACACGGAGTATCTCGACTCCCTGAACAACAAATGGGATGAGCTCGGGATCTATGAGCCCCCGAGCACCGACATAAAAATCATCCAAAATAGAGTCGAACATGACTGAGTGTACCAGTTTTTGGTGGCTCTGGATCCGAGCTATGAACACCTTCGATCCCATATCCTCCTATCAACCGAACTCCCATCTCTATCCAGCATAGTTGGGATGATCCACCGCAAGGAATCCAGACGGAAAACCATGGACCAACCACTAGAGAGGGAAAACCAAGCCTTCGCCACCGCCACTTGCAACCCATCAGACCAAAACCCGAGAAGTAAAGGAAACTTTGGTAATCACAGGGAAGAGTATTGCGAAAATTGCAAGAAGCAATGTCACAACAAAAATAGGTGTTGGTTCTTGTACCCGCACCTCCGACTGGCGAAGCTTGCTTATACTTTTATTTTCTCAAGGAATAAATAAAGATATGGGGGACTCCTCCTCGTTTGCATCTTTTTGTTGCATGTCTTCTGATTATCAAGCTTTTGGTACAGAAATTGATTTTAATATAGAATGAAGAGAAGGTTGGATTATAGTTAGTTATGTGGATGGTAAACTATATATATATATATATATATATATATATATATAGACACCACATCAGAACTAATAATACATTATCAATATTCTTTTGATCTTCAATTCATCGTTATTTATATATCTTAAATAGCATGAGAAAAGTTATTTCTTGATTCACCCCTCGCAATTTGATTCGATATATTTCAACAAGCCAAACTCAATATACAACTTTAAAATAAAGATTTATTCTAAGGCTTGACGACACCTTAATATTTATATTATGATCGTAGTTAATTAACTAGGCTGAATTGGACCAAATATATATTCAAGAAAGTTCATCACCCGTATATATATGTGTGCATAAATGTAGTATAACAACGGACATATATCGATACAGGTCCAACTATTTCTTGTTTGTTTGTGTTAGCTCGTCTCTAATTTGTCAAACAATTTTATTAATTAGGAGTAGATGCGTACGTGTACAAACTTAAAATCAAAGTTATCGAAAAAAGTCGTTTTTTAATCTGTTTCGCACTTCTGTAAACGTATAACTTAATTAACCTTCTAATAGAAATGTTAGGAGATTATTAAGAAACACCCAACTCCCATAACTTCACCAAATGAAATGCTAAACAACATCTTTGCTACTTTGAACTATGTAAAAATTGCATAATCGCATGTGTTAAAACATAGTCATGAAAAATTAGGTACAAGATTTGTTACTAATTGAATAAATTCGATTTCAAGATGAAGTATTATAAGTACAACCAAGTAACAAAATAATCTTAGATTTTATTTTTTAAAGTTGGTACCAAAATAAAAAGATCCTATAACTTCAACTTCACCCATCTTTAGCATGCGTAAAGACAAAATTTTAGGATCTTTCATGTAAAAGCTATTTTAAATTTAAAAAGCTATAGAGATTTGTATAACAACAAGTACATGCTCACCTTTTCTTTTTAAAATGGCCATCTAACATCAGCCATTGGATTATTATCCAGTGGTTATTTACCTCACTCACACCCATGTTGGCTGTGTTGGCACCGCAGCTACATTTTTGCCATGTACCAAAGGTGATATTGATTCAACCATTAATCCAAGGATGGAGGAAGCACAGGGAATTTAGGGCTCAACTATAATCCAATCATGCACTGAATTGTTAAGTAGAAGACGAGAATGAGCATGGTGTATGTTCACTAATACATTGGTTTGGATATGGATGTAGACTTTATCGATAAGCAAACGTAAATGCGCTTTTATGAATTAACACAACAACCCAATCTCTTAAACCTCGTTAATGAAGCAATGAGAGAGAGAGAGAATAACACATGAATTTAAGAGGAAAACCCTCAACTCAAATTCTTCAACCATGCAACTGGGCTAATAAACGGGAGATCTAGAGAGAGATTGAGGAAAAAACCTCATATCAACCTTAACAAATCAACTTAATTGATGGTGGAGATAAAAAAACTCTTTTGCTTTATACTTACAAATCAACTTGTTTAAACCCGCAACCTTTTTAGAGTCACTCGCTTAAACCTGATTATCTCTAGACTCCATGCTTAATATGTATGTTATTATCGGTAACACTATGATAGCAGCGTGTAACGTTACACTGTTAGGGTTATTCCATCGGGTATTTTGATTTATAACGTCGGGTTCACAACCCTTGTTGACCGACGTGGTACGGGGGGACATAGTAAAATAGATGTTTTTATGTCGGACAAGCAACCGACGTGTCATGTAGGGATATCACGTTGGTTTTTAGGTTGAAACCGACATGTTATATATGACATACGACGTCGGTTTGTAACCTAAAAATCAACATAGAATACCATATTATTAAAAACATAATTGTTTCAAAAATCAAACAGAAGGACACAACGTCGGTTTTTAGCCTGAAACAGACGTGCTATGTAGAACTACTACGTCGGTTTCTGTCTAAAAACCGACATGACATGTCTTATTATTAAAATTAGAATTTCGCAAAAAACTCAAAGGGCAAGTTTTGATGTTCAAAAACATGAAGACGTCTGTATATGCTAACAACAAAACGACAAAAACATATATACGTCAAGGATTATTTTACTAGCAAAAACATATATAATAAAAATAAAAGACATTATTTTAATTTGCCTCTATAATTCGTTAATACTTGAATCCTCCAAAAACATGTTATTTTCACTAACTACTAGGATTCACAAGAATAGTAATTTGTGTGTACTTCCGGTTAATTTTTTTCTATGAAAATTCATGGGTGAGATATAACTTATATAATAAACATGTTGTAAAATTTTCAGATCAAATGAATCATCATAAACCTTGATCCGAACACTTCAAAATTCAATAAATTTTAGTCGTTCAAATACGAGCATTTTTCTATCAACAGTAAATTAATTTTAATTGACCTAAAATTTTATCATGTAATAATTTAAAAGATAATAATACATGTTATTAAGTTTGATTTAAAAATTCAACTTTAAAATGTATTAATTTTGAATGTTATAATCAAGTTGGCTATAGGGACTCGTACAGCCCCCATTAGCCTCGTGTGTGTAGATGGATTGACTATTTGTATTAAGAATCCTAAGATCCATAGACTATTTGCAGTATTTTACACATATACGTATATATTGTTATCGAAAGAAAAGTATACGTATTGAGTTGTCCTTAACTAGAGGGAACCAAATTTCGGATATATAATGCATGGACCAACCTAGCTAGAAAACTATATTGCCATTTTTGCTTGGGTGCACTTGCAAAAGAGACTTATTGTACTTTTGCTCCTCCAAATTTTTTTATTGGTCACAAACACTTGCAAAACTCAATATTTGTTTTTGCTGTACTTCTTCGGTGTTGACGGAATTCTGTTAGCTTCCGACGTTGTTAATTAACGACAAACAGACAGTGTTTAACCTTGTTAACCACATGTAACGTGGTCCTACAATCGCTAGTTGACATATAGTTTGGTCGACCGTTCCTTTTTTTAATTCGCATCTCTAATTCGTTAAATCTTTGAATCCTCCAAACACTTGTTCTATCACTAACAACTAGGATTCACATGAATAGTTATTTGTGTGTGTAAGAATTCATAGGAACAATTAAGTTGTTTGAAAGTGATGCAAATTGAAAGATTGAACCATCCATATGTTGAAACCAGGTATTTCTATATATAGGAAGCATGTACACATATACACCTATACGACTATTCCCTATATGTACTTGGAAATGAAATGCATGGTTTAGAGTATTGGTACATAAACAGCCAGCAAAGATGAGATATCCGAATACATAGATGGGATGACTATTTGTGTTAAGAATCTTAAGATCCATTGACTCTTTCAGTTGGCTCCAAATCGAGCCTCCAGTATTTTACACATATACGTATATATTGTTATAGAAAGAAAAGTATACGTATTGAATGGTCCTTAACTAGAGGGAACTAAATTTCAGATATATAATGGATGGACCAACCTAGCTAGAAAACTATATATCTAAAAATTGTAGAGCAACCAACATTTTCCATCATACAATAATGATCAAAGACACGTAAAGAATTTCTCTATAAATAGAGACCAACAAAATTCATAATCCTCACAACAAACCAACAATCACGGAAAATTAATCACATTTTTGTTAGTCACTCGCCACCGCTGATTCTCCTCTTGTAATTAGCATGGCTAGCTTCTGGAATAGCACTAATCCGTGTGGCATATATTAGCGGTCAGTTGGGAGGTGACTTGTCCATAGTAGGCGGAGGAAGCAGGAGCGGTGGAGTTCCTTCACCTTCGTCCGGCACCGGATCAGTACCGGTGACTGTGAACACTGGTGACCTAATGGGATGCCTCACCGTCACTGCGACCCCTGTGGTAGGTCAGGCGCCCCGCATACTTATAACCTGTGTTATGAGCCTTGTTTAGGGTTAATTAAGCACACTAACATATATGTAAATCATGTGTGCCCTTGACCGCCCCTAGCTACGTACCTACGTTATTAAATAAATAAATAAATAAACAAGAGGAGATCGAGCAAAGATATGTGTGTGTGTCGGATGTTATACGTGCTTCTTAATCAAACAATATATGTTGGTAATTATAAATGGAAATGACTGTTTACGACTCAGGTTATCTTTCTTGTCATCTATGCATCTGTTGAATCAGTAAATGAGAGCTTATTTCTATGGTGTTGTTGCTTGTTTCGTGGACGAAATTAATTAATGAACTAACCACCATCCTCCAAATAAATGATATCTAAGTAGCAAATTAACTAATTACTTCATAAAATGAGTCAATCACAACTAATATATGTCCATTTAAACCAATTAATTATCATGATATGCCACTCATCCAAAAGTCATTTTATTTCATTGGGAAAACCACAAATTTATAATTAGTGATGCCTTATAAAGCAATTTAACTAATTCAGATCACCAACCAAGGGAAATGTTTTTACAGGTTCACCACATTGATGTTTTTGGGATGTTAATTAACATGCTTATATTAAATCTAAGGTCCTGCCTGATGGTCGTGATGGCGATCAAATGCTTTAAATACTCTTTATCATTCATCTGTTAACATGTTAATATAGCTTTATCAATATTTGTGTAAAACAGGAAAAATGTTGCACTTTGTCTACTTTTTAAAATGTACCCTTCAGATTTCTTCAAGAGATTTTATTGAACAGTCCACAACTCTATTTCTAAGAATACTCCAAATCAGATGGCATCTGTCCTTAATTAGTAATCACAAATTGAAGCCCTACTTCACTTGACTAAAAATAAAACACTTGGTTGAATTCGTTCTATGTCAAATACATAAATACATCAAAATAAGCACGATGTGGTAATGGTACCAGAGATTCAGAAATTTTCACCAGACTTCGTTTGTTCTTTTTTCTTCTTCTTCTTCTGAAGTTGCACCGAGTGATATTGAATGTAACTGGGAAAATTAAACCTCCCTATCAATCTAACTACTAAAATCTTGTTTAATTACCTCAACACCATGCAAAGACGTATACTAAACCCCTTTTTTTACCTCAACACCACGCAAACATATAACTGACTTATTTGCACTTTCATCTTTAACATTTATAGTAGATATTTCACGTCGATGTCGGACCACATGAAGTTGCACTGAATCCAATGAGGCACCGGAAATGGCGCCGGTCCCCACTCCTAGCATGACATTATATACCAATAAATATATTATCCAACCTCCCGTGGATGGGTTAATCTATTCTTTGTTAACTTCAAAAGAAAAAATGCCTGAATTAAAACATATATATACCTTATGGAGCAATTCAACTAATCCAGATTACCACCCAAATGGAAATTTTAAATAAATTCACCACCTGATCATACTTTTGGATGTAATCAATGAAAACCCTAACTTACTCAAAAATCATAAAAAGTTCTTAGTTCTACTATTTAGGTTAAATCTGTTATGCCTTAAATACATTATGCATGTATTGAAATAAGCAAGTAAGAAGTGGGAATCCAACCTAAAAGTCAGACAAATTAAAAATAAGATTCGTCTCCTTCCACCCTCATTTCCGTTTCCATATTTGACATTTGTTCGTGATTAAAGCATTAATATTGAATGTTAATGGGCGGGAATTCAACATCCCTATCAATCTAACTACTAAACCTGAAGTACCTCAACACCATGCAAAGGTATGCACGCCTGAATTATTACAACTTTTCCAATCTTACTACCATTTACATTACACTTACACACCCCTCATTACACCCTTTTCTCTGTCTATATAAACCGACGTACACCCACATCACTTTATAACACATAATCACTACAAAACCAAATATCAACAATGGTGGTGTTTGGTGGGAGAGGATTTGTGTGGGTTTTCCCTTTGGTTGTGTTGGCGTTGGCAACAACAATAACATCCCAAGGGATTGGAGGAACTTGCCTAATTAACTGTATCAGAAACTCTACGACTTGTAGAAGAAATTGTCCACTATTCGCCATCCAATGTCGTATCGATTGCTTCCGCACTTACACTAGTTGTGTAACAAATTGTAGAAATCAACGACCACCACCACCACCTCCTCCACCACCTCCTCCTCCTCCTCCTCCTCCACCACCACCACCACCACCCCCACCTCCTCCTCCACCACCACCACCTCCCCCACCACCTCCACCACCTCCTCCTCCTCCACCACCACCACCTCCCCCACCACCACCACCTCAAGGGAATGGAGGAACTGATTTAAGTTGCATTACCACTTGTTTGAGAAACTCTACGACTTGTAGAAACAATTGCCCACTATTTTCCATCCAATGTCGTCTCAATTGCTCCCTCAACTTCACTAGTTGTGTAACAAATTGTCTTAATCGTGTACCGCCGCCGCCTCCACCATAACACCAACTTCAAACTAGGCGACACTACGTCGTCACTACGAGGAGGAGAAGTTGATAGGATAAATCCAACAGAAGGATATCTACGGAATAATCTCATGCACGTACCCAAGTTAATATAAAAAAATGTGATATGATCATGTAAGGTAGTATATATATATATGCATGCATGTTTGCTTATGCTTTTATTTTCTCAAGAAATAAATAAAGATATCGGGGACTCCTCCTCGTTTGCATCCTTTAATTAGTTGTATGTCTTCTGATTGTCAAACTTTTGGTACAGAGATTGATTTTAATTGAGAATTATAAGAGAAGGTTGACACACATCACAACGAATGACACTCTTATGTTAATTGAACAATTTTTCCAAGGGTGATATTGATTCAACCATTAATCAGAGGATGGAGGAAGTACATAGAATTTAGGGCTTAATTAACCCAAACACGCACTGAATTATTAAGTAGGAGACGAGAATGAGCATTAATTTTTGGTGTATGTTCCCTAATAAATTGGTTTGGATATATTTGGATGGAGACTTTAACGATAAGATCGAAAATGTAAGTGTGCTTCTATGAATTAACACAACAACCCAGTCTCTTAAACCTCATGAATGAAGCAATGTGAGAGAGTAACACACAAATTTAAGAGAAGAACTTTCAACTCAAATTCTTCAACCATGCAAACGAACAGGAGATTAGAGAGAGATTAAGGGTGTGTTTGGATGCGTCATTTGTAAATTCAATGGAACTTTTAAACGACAGAATTTGCAAATTCTGATATTTTCAAATGACGTCATTTGTTTTCACCTTATTTGGGTAAGTATGTCATTTCAAGATGAGAAGTAACAGATCTCAAGGAGGCGGTGCATCTCGATGGCGGTGGAACTCTACGAAGGGTGGTGAAGGTCGGCGGTGGCGGAAAGGTAGAGGTGGCAATAGGAGATGTCAGGATTTGGGGTGGAATTTGGTGAGGATTTGTAAATTCCACCTAAAAATGTGGAATTTTGTTTTGCCACTTTTGTATGTGGTTGGAATTTTCAAATTTCCACTTTGAATTTATAAATTTCAATTATCAACCTATCAAACATGGTATTTACAAATGACACGTTTTAAAATTTCACAACATTTGAAATTTCTTGTTTCAGTGACGCATCCAAACACCCTAAGGGGAAAAGGCTCGTATCATCCTCAACAAATCAACTTGATGGTGAAGGTAATTTTGGTGGAGGGTATAAAAAACCCTCTTGCATTTATACTTACAAATCAACTTGTTTAAACTGGCAACCTGTTTAGAGTCACTCAATCGCTTAAACCTGATTATCTCTGGACTCCATGCTTAATATGTATATTATTATCGGTAACAACATGACAGCAGTGTGTAAGATCTATATATAGGTAAATTGAACGATCTATTATCGAGCGATCGAGCCGTTCAAGCTTGGCTCAAAAACAATTTTGGTGTACTAATCGATCCGAGTAAAATTAAGTGAACATCGAGCGATCCACCCATTCCGAGCATAAATTGATAGTTATAATAATATGCTTCTTAATTATGTAAACAAAATATATATGGAAAATACTATATATGTTTTCTATTCTATATGTTTCGTCTACCCATTTGAATCAATAATATTGAATATGAGTTGTCTCTTATGGTCATGAGCTTTTGGTGTTGTCAATTATTTTGTTTTGTTTACCAAACGAACCAACCAACGTCGTACATTAATATAAATTAAGTAACTATCAAACTTCCTTCATAAATGAATGAATCAATCACAATCAATATATACCAAATGAACCAATTATCAGCTTAATGTGAATATCATATCATATATATTTGTTAAAATGATTTTTAATTCGTGGAGAACGCCATGTATATATAATAGCAATTAGTCATGAAACAATACTGTGTCTTCTCGTGAAATCATTTCAAGTGGGTTTCAATTTGCGATTTGTTAATATATTTTATTTTAAAAAAAATGTCCCTAAGGGCCCTAATTCTATCGATCAACATTATAATGGGCGCCGCACTAGAGGAGTATGTCTAGACTCTTAATATGATTCAAGATGATGATAGAATTGAATTTGAATTAAATTATAAGATACGTATTTTAAATATTTGAAATTATAAGGGGATCGAAGAAAGCATACGTATTTTGAAATTATCTCAATAAAATGTGAACCCGAAGCGTTACGTTTCAAAAGGATACAACCGAAATGCATGACGTACCAATTATATAAATCAAATGATCGATGTACATATCTTTTTCAAACGTAACATAAACTATATATGGAAGTGAACACACGTACATAGTCGTCTTGATCATAAATAATATCAACCCTAAAGCAAAGATCCATGCTAAGGCTTGACGACACCTTACTATTTATATTATGATCGTACGTAATTAGCTAGGCTGAATTGGACCAAATATATATTCAAGAAAGTTCATCGATCAGCAACTTAATTGCTGAAACTCACTAACTAATTAAAAATCATGCATCCACACCTCCAACTGAAACATGCACCTCTATAAATAGAGCATCGAACGTACATTTTGGTTAGTCGGTACTAATTAACTATGTTCTCGATCGGCATATATATGACTTAATTATGGATTAGTACACCATGGAGAACATGTTTTGCTAATGGTGACATTAACGGTGGATTAACATTTCCGGCCGGGACTGGGAAACCAGCTGGGAGGGCTTACTGGTGGTGGAGAGGGAGACTCTGGCGGATTAATTACTAGGAGGGCTTACATCATAATAACGAGTAAAGTTTTTTAAAATAATTATTAAAAAAGAAATATTAGAAGAATATAGGATTTGAAAACTTATCGGCAAAATATGATATAATATGAAAAAGACATTTTTTACTCCTAGACAAAATAATATTTCAGATACCATTTTCAGTATCATGAAAATGGTATTCGCACAATGACGTTTTCATTAAACATGCATAATGAATACGACACGTGTCATAAAAATGGTATCCGATGTGTTGTTTATTTACCTCATATTTACAAAATAAGTTTCTCAGACTTATATTCTTCCGATATTGCTTTTATTCATAATTATTTTGATTTTTTCCTAATAATAATATACCTATAGCCAACCAAATACACATACGGACACAAATATGTGCGTGTATGTAATTATTTGGGACTCCGTAATAATAATAAACAATTGAATAAATAAATAAATAAAAAGAAAAGAAAGACATTATCTAGGTCAAATCTGTTATGCCTTAAATACATTTATGCATATATTGCAATAAGCAATTAAGAAATGGGAATCTAACCTAAAAGTCAGATAAATTAACAATAAGATTCGTCTCCTTCCACCCTCATATTCCTTTTCCATATTTGGCATTCCTTCGTGATTAAAGCATTAATATTGAATGTTAGGGGGGGGGAGGATTCAACGTCCCTATCAAACTAACTACTAAACCTAAATTACCTCAACACCATGCAAAGGCATGCACACTTGAATTTTTACAAATTTTCCAATCTTACTACCATTACATTACAGCCTTCTCTCTGTCTATATATACAGACGTACATACACATCACTTGACACATAATCACTAGCTACAAAACCAAATATCAACAATGGTGGTGTTTGGTGGGAGAGGATTTGCGTGGGTTTTCCCTTTCGTTGTGTTGGTGTTGGCAACAACAATAACAACATCCCAAGGGATTGGAGGAACTTGCCTAATTAACTGTTTGACAACCTCTACGACTTGTAGAAGAAATTGTCCACTATTCGACTTCCAATGTCGTCTCGATTGCTCCCGCACTTACACTAGTTGTGTAATAAATTGTAGAACTCCTCCTCCACCACCGCCTCCTCCTCCTCCTCCTCCACCACCACCACCGCCACCTCCTCCTCCTCTTCCTCCTCCACCACCACCACCACCGCCACCTCCTCCTCCTCCTCCTCCACCACCACCACCACCGCCTCCTCCTCCGCCTCCTCCTCCTCCTCCACCACCACCACCCCCACCACCGCCTCCTCCTCCACCACCACCACCACCTCCACCTCCCCCACCACCACCACCACCTCAAGGGAATGGAGGAACTGATGCACTTGATCGCTTAATTTGCATTACCAATTGTTTGAGAAACTCTACGACTTGTAGAAACAATTGTCCACTATTCGTCATCCAATGTCGTCTCGATTGCTCCCTCAACTTCACTAGTTGTGTAACAAATTGTCTTAATCGTGTACCGCCGCCGCCTCCACCATAACACCAACTTCAAACTAGGCGACACTACGTCGTCACTACGAGGAGGAGAAGTTGATAGGATAAATCCAACAGAAGGATATCTACGGAATAATCTCATGCACGTACCCAAGTTAATATAAAAAATTGTGATATGATCATGTAAGGTAGTATATATATATGCATGCATGTTTGCTTATGCTTTTATTTTCTCAAGACATGAATAAAGATGTCGGGGACTCCTCCTCGTTTGCATCCTTTAATTAGTTGTATGTCTTCTGATTGTCAAACTTTTGGTACAGAGATTGATTTTAATTGAGAATTATAAGAGAAGGTTGACACACATCACAACGAATGACACTCTTATGTTAATTGAACAATTTTTCCAAGGGTGATATTGATTCAACCATTAATCCAAGGATGGAGGAAGCACATAGAATTTTGGGCTTATGGTCATAATCAATATGCTTCTTAATTATGTAAACAAAATATATATGGAAAATACTATATATGTTTTCTATTCTACATCTTTCGTCTACCCATTTGAATCAATAATATTAAATATGAATTGTCTCTTATGGTCTTGAGCTTATGGTGTTGTCAATTATTTTGTTTTGTTGACCAAATGAACCAACCAACGTCCTACATTAATAGAAATTAAGTAACTATCAAACTTCCTTCATAAATGAATGAATCAATCACAATCAATATATACCAAATGAACCAATTATCAGCTCAATGTGAATATCATATGATATATATTTGTTAAAATGATATTTTAATTCGTGGAGAACGCCATGTATATATTTTAATTCGGAGGGGACCCGACCCCAGCCCCCTTAATGGGGGGCGGACCCAGGTCGGGTCCAGACCTGGGTCTGCAACCCGACCTGGGGGCGGACCCGGGCTGGCCACGTGGTCAGCCCGGGTTGGCTGAATTTTTTTTTTTGCTATTTTTTTTGTTATTTTTTTTGTTATTTAATATATATTTGATATGTATAGTAATTTATATAATTAGAATATATTTGTGAAAATTAAAATAAATGAAAATAATTAATGAAAATTAGTAAGATAAATGTAAAAATAATAATAATAATTATAAATGTAAGTAATTAAAGGAAATTAGTAAGATAAAAAAATCATAATAAAATAGAACACATGAATTTATCTAGGTTCATCCCAAAATACATTAGTAACCCAAAAAATCGGCAGAGAATTACTAATAAAAATCTCAATAATAAAAAATCTTCAGGGGGTGCTGGGGTGTGCATTATAATTACAACTAATTAGTAAAAAAAGGAAATTAAATAAATGTAAAAAAAACCCAAAATAAAGGAAATTAAATTAACATTAACTGCTTACACAAGCAAACACACATAGATAAGACTGCTTCCATAACTGGAAATACGAAGGAAATGTACTTAAACCAAATACATCATTCTAAAATAAAGTTCAACTGATTAACAGCAAAGTACGTAACTAAACCGATTAAAGATGTCTATTTTTCTCTGCCCAATCCAGTAACTTTGTGAGTGTCTGATCTTCCACTTCTGTGCGGCTCGACTTACTAAACAATGTGTTCATCAATGTTATCTTCCCTGTGGCTAGCTTCAACATATGTTTTCGCTCTGATTTTTCACCTATAACTTGTGAACAATGTTCAAGTTTTGAACACAGCTCCACAACCCGGTCGTCCAGTTGAATTGGTGCTGGGGCTTTTCCCTTCTTCTTTGCCTTTTTTACCCCTTCTGGGCGCTGAAAAGGTTGTTGTGGAGTTTCATATGGTGTTGTTTCGTCTAGCGGAGATGACCGGGTTGAAGAGCCTTCCGTGCTTTTTCTTTTAGTCCCGCTTCTTGATGTTGGAGTACTATCTACTTCCTCACGTTCAATTATTGTTGGGCGTGCACGTGTTCCCTTTCCTGAACCGGGTTTTACCAATGACTCCCACTTTGGATACTTGCGTAACATTTCTCATGCATGGAGGAATGAAAACTTAGTACCGACAGTGGATTCGTAAATATTGTGCGCATCACGAACGACATCTTCGTGGTTGTATCCGCTCCTTTTCCGTCGTAGAGCTTCATCATAGCAACCACTCCACTTCATTACTAATGGCGTAAACCTTCTCCAACGACCTTTCAATGAGTCCGAGAGGCGTGCGGTTATCATCTTGTTTGAACTAGCAGTCTGCTCGTACACGCGTGCCACTCTACCCCATAAAGCTCCGGCTTTTTGCGAGGTGCCTACAACGGCATCCATACTAACTTGCATGTAAGCCGAGATCAACGCTTCATCATTCAACGTGGACCAGGCCTTCAATTTGTTTGGTTGTGGTGATCGTGTTGGTGATGGAGATGACGTACGTCGTCTTGGTTCTGTGGAGGGTTGGTCGTGATGTTGATCCTCATCATCAGAAGTTGAGATTGGGATAGTAGGACATGCATGTCCAGTAAGTAGGCTCGCATACATTTCATAAGGCGGTAATGGATTGTAATATTGTTGTGGTGGTGGATATTGTTGTTGCGGGTAAGGTTGTTGTGGTTGTGGATATTGTTGTTGTGGGTAAGGTTGTTGTGATGGTGGATATTGTTGTTGTGGGTAAGGTTGTTGTGATGGTGGATATTGTTGTTGTGGGTAAGGTTGTTGTGGTGGTAAATATTGTTGTTGTGGGTAAGGTTGTTGTGGTGGTAAATATTGTGTGGGTGGATTTTGTGAAGAACTTGGATTGTTGTAAGGGTCGAACTGGTAAGGGAAGGGTGGTGGAATATGTCCGTAACCACTGGAAAATAATGGCTGAGGGGTGCCTCGTACGTGAACATGTAAGATTCGTCCGACAACACATGCTGCGTGAACATGTAAGATTCGTTTTACAAGATGGATTAATGTTACAAATAAGAGGTCATTGTAACGGGAACCTTAAACTGCAACTTCTACTCAAACGCAAAGTCTCAAGTATGTCGGCTGACAATACTTCTAATTCCAAGTCTTCCTCTTCCTCATCTGATGACGTAGATGAGGCAATAGACCAAGTAACCGACGGAGTTGTCGAGTACATCTCCTCTTATCTCAATACACAACGTCCATGTAGGACGAGAAGGCGAACTTCTAACCCGGACAGAGATCGGACGGTTGGTTATAATCGTCTAATTACAGATTATTTTACTGACAGTCCGGTGTATTGTGATCGTATTATCAGAAGAAGGTTTCGAATGCGGAAGAATGTCTTCCTTCGAATTGTAAACACGCTCGAGGCTACCGATGTATTCTTCCAGCAACGACCAGATGCGGTGGGTCGACTTAGCATATCAGGTATCCAAAAATGTACTGCAGCGCTGCGGATGTTAGCATATGGCGTAGCAGCAGACGCGGTTGACGAGTACTTACGTCTCAGCGAAGCAACCGCAAGAATGTCCCTCCAAAAATTCTGTGAAGGCGTCATCAGCAATTTCGGTGCTGAATATCTACGAACGCCTAATCCAGCGGACGTAGCAAGATTGCTCCAGGTTTCCAGGCATGATGGGCAGCATCGATTGTATGCATTGGGAATGGAAGAATTGTCCAGCTGCTTGGAAAGGGCAATATCAGGGCCGAAGTGGAAATGCAACACTTGTTCTGGAAGTTGTTGCATCTTACGACTTATGGATTTGGCATTCATTTTTTGGGATCCCAGGATCGTGTAATGATCTGAATGTCCTCCAACGATTTCCAGTTTTCGACGACATTATGGAGGGACGTGCACCACCTGTTAGATATGAAGTGAATGACAACTCGTATGATATGGGTTACTATCTCACAGATGACATTTATCCAAAATGGGCAGCATTTATGCAATCAATCATTCTTCCTCAGACACCAAAAGATAATTTGTTTGCCCAATTTCAGGAAGCAGCAAGGAAAGATGTGGAACGCGCATTTGGGGTACTTCAAGCAAGATTCGTCATCGTGAAAAGGCATTCACTAGCATGGAGTCCAGAGATTCTCGGTAAAATTATGACTGCATGCATAATATTGCACAACATGATTGTGGATGACGAACGCGACTCTTACGAGCAGTTGGTGGATGTAAACGAATTTCTCAACGACCGACCTCAAAACACCGCCGGAAGTTCAAACGAGTCAGGTCTTCCGTATTCCACTGATAGTATCGTAGATATTAACAAATATTTGCGTAACAGAGATCGGGTTCGGGACGCCCGGAAGCATATAGCATTGCGAGCCGATTTGATCGAAAATATATGGCAACGCTTTGGAAGGAATACAAGTTAATTTTGTTTGTAATACGTATTGTAATAATTTAATTTAAAATTATCGTATTATGTAATTGTCGAATTTTAATTAAATCTACTTTTTTGAAATTATTTGACAATTAACGTAATTTAATTAGATTAAGTTATTGTAGAAATAATTTATTTAATAGTTTATGTGTTTTTGTGATGAAATGGAAAATGAGGTAAAAAAATTATGTAGATGAGAGAGAGTGTTGAAAGTGGGGTTGGGGTTAAGAAGTGAAAAATGGGTTGGGTTAGGTTGGGTGGTGGGTTGCATAGTGTTTTTTGCTGATGTGGTGGAGAGAGAAACTGGATTGGAGGAAAAAATGAGGTTGGGGTTAATGATGCTCTAAAAGGAGACCACCGAAGGGACAACCGATCATCCTCAACAATTATTCAATCACATTTTGGTTAGCTACTACTAATTAACTTTCTTCAGCATATATGGGTTGTGGGTTAGTAGTCATGAACAGAGGAGTAACGTCACAAGGATTAATGGAAGAAATTTCTAATATGGGCTATTGAAAGTGAGATAGAGGTCGGTTCTCCAGTGAACCTTACTAGTGTGTTCAACGATAACACACAACGATTACCGGAAGAACTTTCTGATCTGTTGAGTGGGGCTATTCGTGCTACGGAGAACCTTACTGCTTTGTTCAACGAGGAAGTGTATGCACTGGTAGTGATGGTTTGGGGGAATTGATGGTGGACCGCCGGTTGCAGGAAGTGGGGGTAGACGTCTTCGTGCACTGTTGCCAGAAGACACTGCAGTTCCTTCACATACCATTGCTGCCATCAACGTGAGGTGCACTCGACTTGGCAGCGGCGACAGCAAAGTACCGGTGACGGTTAATTGTGGGGTTCTTTTTTCCAGCCACCTGCACCCCTGTGCAAGTGGAAGGGGAGCGCCAGATGGTTTTTGACCGTGCTATCACACTCAATGGTTACTAATATATAACATTTACATTATGTACTTGTCTGCGACTTATAAATAAATATCAACGCAATACGACTCAGTAAATGTAAACTTGTCTCTTATAGTACTGTGGTTATGGTGGTGTTGCTAGTTTCGTATACTAAATTAACCATGCAAATATGAAATCATGTCCATCCTAAACATAATGCAATCACAACCACCGAACCCATCAGCCCATCCGTGATGCTCTGCACACGTAAATGTGTAATATAATATCATTTATCCAAAATCATTTTGATTCGCTGACAATGTACCCCATGAATTGATATATAATGAAACTATTTAGTCATGAGACAATCGGTCTTCTCAGGTAGTCATTTTAAATGGGGTTAAGGCAAAACAATTCTTGAAAGGCAAGTTATTTGCACAAGAAACTGCTCATTTAGTTGTTTGGTTAACAAGTACCTTCTATAAGAAACTTTTATCTAATACACGTCTAACATTCCAACCTTTATTAATTATTGTGTTATGTACAGATGTGGAATAGGCAAACATTACAAGCTCAACCGTCCTGTACAAGTACAAAAATGACTAAAACCACTCAATAACGCACCTGGGGTACATGCCAGCCTCTGATGCAACAACAGATGCTGCTTGTAATTCCTTCTGGACTTTATTCCGCTCGTAGAAAACAGCACAAGCAAGCGAGTTACACTTCACACCTCTTTCCACAACCCAATCACCACCACCGCAGTGTCTACATATCTGCCAGAATTTCAGAATAACTGTAAGCTTTGGGCCATGCTAGATCTGATTGTTGAACTGAGAGAGCATCTCCGAGTGCCATTCAAAAGCAAAGGGGGAAAGACGATGACTAATTCACACCACGTAATTAAGAATTACTTAAAAGAAAGGAAAATACAAACATGTACTGCATATCGAAACGTATTTCCATAGATTATCTACAATATTGTTTTTTCAGTTTAACATGATAAATCACCTCATCAATGTAAAACTCCGTACAAACATTGCTGCCAAAAGCAAAAGTAGGGGGGGTGGGGGGGGGGGGGGGGGGGGGGAGTTCAGCCAACTTTGGCCTCAGAGTGCAAGATGAGCACAAAAATGTGGAACTTCACATAAGTACCTCAAACCAAAGGATATAGTTAACACCTTACAACTAATAAATTAGACAGAAAGTATATGGTAGGTATAGAGATGACCTCTACAATAACCATTCAAATTATATACATGATATCAAGATGATTTCATGTGTAGGTTTATATAATATGGACATGTATTCAGTAATTCTATAATTATTAGCTCGATAATGAACACAGATGAGATGTCTGCACTTTAGAAATATATGGAAATTGGAAAGAGTGAGGACGCACAAGCACTGTTATGCAAGGAAAACATAAAACATACAGCTGATAGATGCTGGAGCTCCCTCTCTAATTTTGAAGTCCTTCCAGTAATGGTGGCAGCAACAAGAGGTCCTTTCTTGAGGCAGTCATTGCACACATAAGCTGATGATTGCACCAGAGAACCGCATAGGGTACAATGTTTAGATAGATAATAATTATCTATTCTAGTTCTTTTCACATGCTTATTGGATATCTGATTATTGCTGTCCGGATCATGATCAGAATATGACTCCAAGGAATAAGATTGACATTTAGCCAAAGTATGTCTCTTCGGCCGATGAATTTCTGAAAACCACTGTTGAAGGTCCACATGCAGAAGCCCAAAAACTCGTTGTAATGCTGGTATTATTTGTTTATTTATATAATAAATATCATTCAATCTATAAGGAGAATTCAAGTTCAGAAGAGCATATGGGTCCACAACCATGTCTATCAGGCGGGCTCCAGGGCCTCCATGAATTACAACATATGGTACTCGTTCAGCATAAAATGGTTCCGACCTGGGATCTGTTCTTATTCTCTTCGTGGCAACAATTGCAGCTGGTGGAAGTGAAGAAGCATTTCCACTGTAAGTACCAAGACGAACCTCCTTGGAAAATATAAAATCCTGAAGGGAGAACTTGCCACGCAGAATTCGAGTCCATTGTCGCTGCAAGTATGATTTAACCTGCAAAGAGAGAATTTGACTATTGTCGCACTTTAAAACATAAGAGGTATCAAATAACTAAATCAGAAGTATTAGATGAATCATACTCGAGATATCTCTTGTTGCTCGAAAAATATTCTTAACGACCGCTCTAGGATCTTTGGAACAGCAGGACAAGTGTCTCTGCGCACTGTTTCTATGCCCTTAGCATTAAAAATGGGTGTCTTCTGGTTAAGACTCTCGTAACTGTAACCCACATATCGCTTTTTTGTAAGTAGAAAGCAAGGGTAATAAACTTTCTCGAATTTCAATGCAACAGGACTTGGATTCATGCCAGTTACAGCTGAAGAAATCTCTTTTCCAATTTTGAATGCCTCCTCCAGAGAACGCCCTTTCAGGTGTACAAACATGCTAAAAGAAGATGAATCAGTAAACATAAGAATAACGGAGACCAAAAAACAAATGGCATGACATACCTGTCGGTGTCACCATAAACAACACTAGCTTTCCATTTATCATTGTTGTTTACATAAGAAATTGCAGTTTCAAGGGTTCTCCGCCCACACTGTACAATACTGTCTGCAAGTTCTGCACAGGGCATGCGTCCGCTAAAACCAGCTGCTGTGTACCCATAGGTGACATTTGCTATGAGCTTCAAAGCAAGTTGTCTTGCATTGTAGATCTGAATAGGGTTATCACCCAAATACAAAAGGTCAAACATATCAGGAGATTTCTTGACTCAAAACACAATGCATTAGACGGGAATCATGAGTTTGTTATTAGCAGTCATTATTATGAGTGTCATTTTCATCTTTAAGAAAAAGATTTGTTTGATTCCGCTGAAGTTTACACAAATATTCCCACACCAGAGTCCAGTATTTTTTGGCACCATAGTGCGAATTTGTGGTTGGGTACTAGTACTACTGATAGTGGCACGCTCATATAATGTACGGTGTGCTGATGTAAAGTAGAAATTGGATATTACAGAAGATCATCTTAAACATTTAAGTATAAAAACACAACTTAAAAAAAAACTGTAACACGACTGAAGTTGAGATATTATAACTGGATTGAGTTTTTTCTTCCAAGTTCAAACTACCAGTTGAGAGACAGTTGAGCTGTAGTATAAAACCTGAAATCAACTAGAATAGCTCTTAAAGAAAATAAACCATCTGTTTTTTGGTGCTTTGTTAATTTCATAATTTTTAAATAAAAGGATTTTCTTACCAATATTAATTATGTCATGATGATCATTGATTTGTCTCCATTGTCTTAAGAGATTATTAATGGATATTGCAAACAAGAATAGAACTTTCTTAACACTTAAGAGAAACTTCCAGCACAAACACAGCAGCCATTGAAGCTCTTAAGAGAAACTTCCAGAAAGTGGTTATGAAAAAAATAAAAAGTACCCGCTGCACAATTCCTTCTGAGGTTTTAAGTTTCATCATATTCTGCTTTATCATTATTCTTGTTGACAATATTTCCTCAAGCAAGCGAGGTAGCACACCATGGCACACCTATCAGCAAGAAAACAATTATCAATCAAGGATTTTCAGAAATTAGATCGTACCAAACTAATAGACATGGAAGTCAAGATAAATCAAACAGCCACGAAAAGAACATGCAGTCAAAAAATTGATTGTCATGTCATCCACATATATAATGGAAGAAAAGATTCTTTATGAAAGCTAAACAGAGAAAAACAAAATGTGAATGTATACCTCTGGTGGCACATACATGACCCCGTTCGGGCAAAGAAGTATTTGTTGCTTTAAATTGTAAAGCAGCTGTCTGTCTCGGTTGTAACAGCTTACACCTAGTACATTTTCTTTAGAAGGTAAGATTTTTCCCAAACATGTGGAGTAGCAGAGATTGTATGCAATTATCATTGATGGATAAAGGGACTGGAAATCCAAAACAACAACTGGGTCAGCATAAAACCCCGAGATAGGCTCCATAACAAGTGGTAGGCATTCCATTGCAGGCTGTGAAGCCACCTGTAACATCATGTAATACTTCGGGATCAATTAATCAGTTCACCAAGATCAGACCCAAAATGTAGCTAAATGTTGTTATTACTGTTAAAGAAACAACAGATGGCTTATAAGACGGCCAACCGATTCAGTCAAACAAATAATATCATATTACATTCTTCAAACTCCATTTAATTGGTTTTAGTGAAAATGATTTTAATCAATTTTAAAAGCAAAGGTGCTTCTAAGAAGCATTATACATGAGAAAAAACAATGAGAAAGCAGGTAGAAACAGTACCTGTTGAGACCCAGGAGATATTGCAAGATAATTCTGTGAATGTGCTAACCTCAGCATCATAGATTCAACACGAAATTGTGAACCACGAGAGAGAACAGAAAAGAAGTCAATTCCAAAAACCCGAGCAAGCTCAGATGTTCGATTGATCTGGAACAAAAACGAACGTATATATTATCTGGCGTCTATTGCATATATCTAATGCAAAGAGCTTAAGAAAAAAAGTTGGTAATAATGTATTTATCAGGACATCAACGATACAATGAACTTTGGTGAAGCAAGCATATCTGATGTAATATGTGAACAGGTAGGATAGTTTATGCAAGACAAGCATTAGTCGAGTTAATAATTAATAACATAATAAGCTTTGAAACAGAATTACTTTCACGATAAAATAATTTTGGCTCGTAAAAAGAAATGCAGAAGAGAAAGTATGAGCATGTCAGCGTACCAGATCAAGTTGGCATACAATAGCAAGATTAAGCTTTGTCCTTTCTATCTGATACTCAATGCTGCGAAACCTTCCTCTGTAGCTACCATTTAAAAACCATCTGTTCAGGACACTGCATGGAATGTATGGAACTTTCTGTCTTAAAACTTCATCAGCAACAGCTTCAATGCTGTACATGTTAAGCTTTACTTCAGCACGCATGAGCCGCCAAAGATTAAGAACAATTCTTCCACCAACATGGAAACCACTGCCATGAGTTCGTCCCCATTCATCCTCAACTAGTACGTCCTCACAAATACCTGAATCGATACTTAGATTTCCTATCTTCTGATTCTCTACTGAAGCCTTAACTTCACCACGTGGAGGTATCCGAGAGATGTCCCTTAGAAAATGTATACCCAGTTGTGCAGCTCTCTCAGCAAGAAAACCAACGGAACTACCTTGAGTTTCCCAACCCATCAAGATATCCGGATCAACAGATGAAATAACTCTTACTAAGTTTTGGAACAAGACCTTCTCATCAGATGATGCCAATAACTTGCAATGAGATACTTGGTCAAGCTTCCAGTATCTACATGGAGAATAAGTTACGCAACTCGGAGGCAATAAAAAATCACAAACTCGTATACAATAATCACTAACAAATAACTGTGGCACTAAGTATGATATTTCTACGTACTTGAGTATACATAGCACAGTTATACTCGTATGATTTAAATCCGAAACCGATATTCAACTGATAAGTATCTGATGTTGCATTTGAAGTGTCCTATTTAAAAAATATGTTTTCAATTAGATACTTACAAACACTACTTAGATACTTTCCAATACTTCTTTGATACTTAAAAGATGCTTCTACGAGACATTTTAAGTCATTATATTATATGGATAGTCTTCTAAGATAATTGCAGCTTACTTCCATGAAAAACCCTAGGTTCTTCACAGTGCAGAATAACTACTTATTTTCATACAAGTTGTCATAATTTGTGTTATATAAACCCTAGGTTTTTTTGTGTTACATTACATACAAGTTGTCATAGACGGAAGGCCACTAAACACAAACTGAAATTAAATGAAAATGCTTACACTTTCTCATTTAATTTTAAATATTAACTTGGGAACAATAGTACACAACACAAACCTACTCAGTATCGGCAAATAAAATTAGAATAGCAAAAATTTACCAAAGCGGGAACAACAAATATCAAGATCATTCTAATTCTCTATGGAAAGCTATGAAGCAATATAGACAGTTTCAGGAAAAATTAACCAACAGGCTGGTAGCTTCATATTATATTCAATAAGGAAAACTTTTGTTCACAATATAAAATTTATTAACTATGTATCCTTCTATGGATGGAGAAAGATTAATGAGACTCAAGGCCGAAGGGTTACAGACCATGCCATTTTAAAACCATGTAGTTCAACATTCTCTGAAATCAGAACACTGCTTCACCAACATTCCATCAAACAAAACTGAGATTCTAAAGCAAATGAGGTTTAGTATCATAACATACAAAATTAATCAAGATAGTCACCCAGTGCACTCCAGAAAAATCACAGAAAGGTTGCTAAAGCAGACCCTTTTTTTAAAATGTTTCAAGTACCATATGCAGATAATTGTGTACCTCTCTGTTTCTTTCGTATTGCAACAACGCAAAAACACAAAGGCTTCAGAATGGTGACTGCTGTCCTCTTGAATAAGCAGGGTTACAATATTAACAGCATCAAATCGAGGATCTGGTCTGAGATCTCCTCTTGATTCGGCTAGTACCTGTATAGGTGATGAGGAAGAGTGTAACACGGGATACATTAGCACATCGGTGTATCCATTCATTTGTGTAGATAAAGATGCTTTCTACTTTAAGCTTCGTTGTACCATGAACATTTTGTACCTCTAGGCTTAACATTGATAATTGCTGCCCACCACCTATACTGGCAGGATCACGAAAACCCATCTGACTTAATGGAGTAAGCTTCGCCTTCCTATCTGGACCAGATAACTGTGATACAGCATGCCAGCTACTGTAAGGTTCCACTACTGAATCTCCCTCGGTAGCTACAACATCAACACTGATTGTGGTATTTTCTTTCATAATCCCCACATCTTTTCCCGCACCCAGCTGATCCACAACCTGCTTTAGATCACAAAAAATCTCAGATTGATGCAAAGCTGGTTGCCTATTTTCCAGCAACGAAGCTTGTTGACTAGAAGAAGGATCCAAGGACTTCTCCATTGACTCCAAATGCATATCCTTCTTAGCAACACCTAATGTGAAAGACAACCAAAATAAATATTTCAAGATAGTAAAAAAATTGTACTTAAAATTTTCATGTACCACAAGTTTCACGCGGTTCAATCTACCTTTTTTAGCTTCCAGAACCCATTTATTTACAGAATCGAAGGTAGGTGGTGAAAATGCATACGTCAGCAAGTATAAAAGAGAACCATCATTTTGGTAGTGAACCGGTGCACCCTTCACAAACTGTCGTCTAAAATCATGAAAAGTTTCGTTATTGTCAGGTCTGTGAAGAACTCTCTCATTATCAAAGCTTCTCGAAGTGACATGCGGGGAGAAATCCAAATAACACTTTTCATCTGCAAAAGGACAAGACAAGGGGAGATGGTTAACAAATATTATTTAAGCAACAAAGGGCATAGCTTCTTTTGTTTTTCCATAAATAGTAAACAAGTTCATGATAAACAGAGTCGAAAATCCTTACAGATGGAAAAGGAACATGAAAATATTTTTACTGACCCTGCTTGCAACACCTAAATGGCTAAGTTTATTAAGGATTCTAATTCACTACAATTTCTGCATTCCTGAGTTGACAGGATCCACATAACAAAAGCATCTGGATATTATAACATCCTAGACTTGTTAGCTCCTGCTGCCCTTGTAAGATGCCTGTTGACAGATTCATGTTTTTTGCCTTGCATGTAGATGATTTCATGCCACCATCCAGATTCCATGATGTGAAATGTAGCTGAAAAGAAACAGTGCTACGGCCACATTAAATTATACACGACTTTTTATCTATCTAATAAGGAACGCATATATGTTTCCTAATAACACAAGAATTTGACAAGCTCTGTCTTCTACTCAAAAATTGATATGTCCAAGTCAGTAAAGTAAAATACAATGGTAAGTCTTTGTTCCCCATTGATTAATGAGTAGCACCTAGAATTTGCAAAACCAACATCATTAGTGATGCATTGTAACTCCAGCTAATATGAGAAAGTTAAGAGGACCATAACATATAACAAGAAATGAAGTTGAAAAAAAATCAAAAATAAGTAAATTCAAAAATGCCATCCAGAAGACATTTTAGAAATATACCAATGGTATTATTTGCACCCTCAACTATACAAGAAATTAAATAGGGAGAGGGAGCATCTTCCAAGCCCTGAACAACTTCTTCAATTTTAGGAGGCTTCCCAATAAAAATCATTTCAGTAGAATCCAAATGATTATTTCCTCTACAGGAATCCACATAAGGAAGGTAGTTGAGATCACCTGAGCTTGCCTTTACCTCCTCTCCTCCGACACAAGTTTGCATTACCAAATTATCTGAAAGAAATGCAGAATTTTCAACATTTTGATCACCCATGTCAGCATATCCCTCTGTGGCATGAGTCAACTTTTCGTTGATGGAGTCACCACATTTTGATCCTTCGAAGTCCGAGGATTCACCATAAATACCATATGGATGACCTGAAAGATGCCCACATTTTGGATCATTTTCAGTCAAATTATTTACATTATGACCACAATCCAATATTCTTGGGCATTCTTTAGGGTTATGTGGCTCCCTAAAATTTGTTGGAAGCTCGCTATCTTGAATGGATTCGTTGTAGAACGCTAAACCAGCAAGGTCCGAAGTTTGTTCTCTGTCAACTTGCATGCTATAATAATCAGGGTACTGGTATCTGTTAGATAACTTCTCTTTAATTTTTGAGGTTGCATCAATATTATCTGTCATACTAGGTGTTGCAATATCATAACTAGTACGATATTTGCTTCCTTGACTTTTTCCATCTTGTGCAACCTGCCCTTTCAGAGAGGGGGTTTGAAAAAATCCAAACATATCATTATCCTGAGAAAAAACAGCAGTATGTGCTATTTCAGTTGTTTTCTCAGCTGTGCATGTGTTAGCTTCAGTAAGCTCAGTGCTTACGCAACGTTTCTTCCGCATCAAGTCCCTCAAAGAACTTTCTGTCAGTTCTTCAATTTCAGGATTGGACGCACTTACTTTTGTATTGACCTCCGAAGAACAATGATGTTTAGCAATCTTCCTCACAGATATACTACAGCTGGTGTCACATTCCACTTTATCAACAGTTGCTCTCCAAAATCCTTGATAAGAGGAATCAGCATTTTCATGAACTTTGTGTTTTGCGAAAAATGGTAAAGAACCCCATACGATCTGGTTCCTTTTTGGGTCGAACTTTTTAGCAATACCTGTTTCCTCCAGACAGATAGCAGGCTTCTTCTCTGCTTCAGAGCTGCTATTTTCTTTTGGCACTTTACTGAGGGTATCTTCGATTTGGTCATCATTTGATCCATCAACCTGAGGAATCACACCACCTGAAGAAATATCCACTTTTCCGGTGGAAGATGCAGTCTCATCCTTAACACCTTCAATCTTAGACTTCTCAACTGAATCAAGAATGTCTTGGCATTCCTTCTGCGACAAGCTCTCGTATTCCAGATGTGCTTTCCGTAGTGCCTTTTCATAGGCTTCATTTGTAAATAAAGGGCTCAAAATAACCTCATGACCCAATTCGTCATCAGAATTGATATCATCGACAGCTTGAGATGAAGCAAGCCAATTAAGAAGGTGAACAGCTTCAATGTCAGCCACCTAGAAAAGGAATAGAAGGTGAGATTTTTCTAACAAAAGATATGCTGCATAGAATAACACAAAACTTTGTTATACATAGTCATGAAAGAAAAGCCAAATAAAACTTGAAATCATAAATATGAACACATTTCTCATGTTTAAATGTGATGACATCATATGTCCAGATGTCCTTACTAATGACGTGGTATTTCTTTAGATCGCCTGCACTGCAGCAAGAAAAAAATTGTCCGCATTCTAATTTTTTTTAAAAAAAATAGATATGAACTACTACAACGAAGAAAGAAACTCAAAAGCCCCAAGAGTCCGTCATTTACACATACAAAACAAAAGAACAAAGCAGCCTACTTTTTGGGAAGGTGTTTCTATAAAATCCTTTTCAACTGGTGGGTCTCCTGGCGAAACAGGTTGACCATCCGCAAGTGCAACTGAGCTGCCTATGTTGGAAGCAAATGATACTTCATGTGAAGAATTTTGTCCTGCTAAAGAAGTAGAAACTTCAGGTGAAGAGAGTACTACTTCTGGACACAAACTAGCTAAGGCAGTCTCGTATTCATCCAAGAAAGTTCTCAACACAACTTCAGGAGGTGGTTTGGCATCATCGGACAACCTTACTGTTTCATATATGCCTGACCGTTCATATTCTTCCTGAAAAGGCAAAATAATGTTTATGAGAGGATTTCATGTTGTCACCATTAAAAGGAATAAATAACACTCACCTCCCAAATTTGAATGAGAGACTGCACCATCTTTGTATCTGGTCCACTCTGTGATAGTGAAGTATAGAGCTTTGAACTCTGATTTAAAATATCTGCATGTTTATTGTTTATCCAAAAGTTCATTCATTGACTAGCGAAAGCTGCCTAACTGATGTATCAACTCATACCTTCCACACAAGAATCTCCTTCTAGCTCACAAATACTCTGACGCCTTATAATGTAATTCTTTCTCCCATCCAGTCCATCATCTACAGCAGTATGCCAA
This sequence comes from Triglochin maritima, assembly GCA_963682175.1. Lineage (NCBI taxonomy): Eukaryota > Viridiplantae > Streptophyta > Magnoliopsida > Alismatales > Juncaginaceae > Triglochin > Triglochin maritima. Next base: position 31,646,175 of record OY821792.1, on the reverse strand, counting down.
ATGCAATCCTTGGAAACAGTAGACGAAAGCCAAACAGGTCTTCTTTCAATTGGTCCAGAGCTACTAGACTGCCTAGGAGTAATGGCCTAATTATTTCTGACATGTGTGGAACATAAGAAACAATATAGAAACTATATGTATAAACTTAATCTTAGAAAAGCAAACCTGAGATAAGCCAAAGCTATGAGCAACCTCACCAATGTGCATATCTAATTTGCCATTGCGAACCGATCTTGTAACAAAAGCATCTGGTAACGGATGGCGGAACATAACTTTACAAGTATGCAAGTGGCTCATCCCGTACAAGTTGTGGTCAATCTAACATGACAATGCAACGATACTGTATAACACTGTGAATAAGGATATAAACAAAATCGGTTCTTTACAGTCTTACATTAAAATATATATAACCTACAAACACATGAGTACATCACAATAATAGCACCACAAATGTGAGCTTTTGAGGGGTTCAATTGCGAGAATTTATTAAGAGGATTTCTGTTCCAAAAGCTCACATTCGTGGTGCTATTATTGTGATGAAATCATTATCTCGAAATCATGATTTCAATTCAAGTTCTTTGCAAAGCATCTACATCCTTTGCTTCAAATCTAGAGGCTGCAAATTTCCATAATAACATATCAAGAACTACTGTGATGAGCATAAGTTATAAAAGTTATATTACAATTCTCACTTAAGTCCAACATAGCACCCATCATCAACATTAAGGGCTTTGATGGATGCTTCTTCGTGGATCCTATTTCTATCAAGTACAATTTGATGGTTATACATATATCACAACAATTTTCCATATTTGTGAGATAAGTCTGTACCACTACATATGAAGTCAGGAGCTCAACGACTACACTTGATAGCACAACTCAAGCCACACCTAATATTTTGATCTCTAATTTTCACCCACTAAGGGTTTTCACGTTTGTCATCCAAGATAACATTCGTGACAAAAGAGTACTTAATAATTTAAGATCACCAAGAGGAGCCTTACCATGAACTGTAGAAGAAAAGGGATGTGAGATTCATATGGTTGGATGTTCCTATCAAAGACAGCACATCCCTGAAAATATCCAGTACATTTCCCATTAGTAATTCCTTGGTGAGATTTGGATGATAATATAATAGCACCTTACTATAGCTGAGCCTGAAGTCATCAATTACCAGAAATAGAGCGGCAGAACGGGCAACATCAGTAGGATAATATCTAGACTCGTTAAGGCAATGTAGATAGCATTATTCTGGCAGTGTACAGATTATAATGTGATCGGAACCAAAACTTTTGCATCCATAAGACCACTACACAGCTCAACATACTTAGCAGTTAGCACTTAGCACCCTATGTATTCTGATGGACCACTTTCCGCTGCGACCCCAACATATTCAACTAAAGCTGAAATAGAGCTCCACCTCTCTAGTGTGTATGACAATACTCATGTAAATCATCAATATGTGAAGTATCCTAGCTAAAATAGAAGAACCAAAAGCCCAGAAATCCATTTTTTTCCAAATTGCCAAGGATAATTTGACTGCCTTTGTTTTAGGATGAAGGTCAAAGGAATCTGTCCAAGGACCAAACTCCAACTGTACTTCTAACAGTCTATGTACTCGTCATAATTAGAATTAGAATATTAGACAAACAAATGGCAGGAATATGGGACAAAAACACGCAGATTTCCAGTCACCGATATGAATGGAACTTCTCACGAGGATACAAGGAAATTTTGACAAAAAGCTCTTCTGAAGGATGATAACCATATAATCTTTTTGCTCGAACAAAGCTACAACTATGAATATGTTGCTTTTTTGATCCTTCTATGCTTTTAACCTGCGAGAGATGAAAAATTACAAGTCATTTGTCTCTCTGAGAAAAAACAAAGTCACTAGGTCAACAAGTAATTTCGTAACAAAATCAACCACAAACAAGAAGTAAAACCATACGCTTAGAGCCTTCTCAACAGCATGAAATACATCACGCAGATATGCATCACCTGTAACACAAAATCAAACCATTATGCCATTGCACGTAGTAAATTACAACAAAAAAAACTAAAAGCACAAAACAGAACCACTTCTTTGAAAACTTTAAAGCAAGAACCACTTCTACTAAAACAATAACGTGAACTAGAAAACAAAGTCATAATCTCGTGCCAATTGAGAAAATCAAAACACAAAAAATAACAACCATGTGACAGTTATAGCAAATGACAACATCCACACGTGATGCAATATAGCAACAGTCCTACGATCAAATTCCTATACCTGTTCCGGAAGTTGGAATGCCGATATCCGAGCAAGGAACGTACAAATACGGCAAAGCCTACACAAAACGTAAATAAACCACATCAATTACTCCAAATCACACAGATTCCACAACCACGTCACTCCTCAAACTCAACAAAATTCAAAAATAAAAACACATAATCACCCTGTGAACGTGCAAGCAAGTCTTCTGGCAGGCGGGAGTGGAGCCGTAAACCCTAATCACCGGAACTTCCTTCACATCAGCACCTGAAACCACACAAATCCGATCAGAAAACGCTCTACCGCCGCCGATCCGGATTCCGGAACTTCCTATCAAAAATCTAAACGGTTATGGAGCACTTTTTTGTATTTTTGGTTGTTTTTACCTTGGAAGGTGCTGTAGCAGAGGTCGTAGTCAGGGATGGGCGGGGCCATGTAGTAGTCGAGGGACACGATCCGGACGCTGAAGACGGCGGGATCGTCGGAGGTCGCCGGACAAGCCATCGGAGACGGAGAAAGGGGGAAAGTGGAGAAGAGCGGAGTGGTGGAGCTATTTATAGGGGTCGGGGAGCGGATTCGGGTGACGTGGCTTGGCGGCAGACCCTTCCCGCGCAAGATTTTCGAGATAACCGTGAACGTGAGATTTTTCGGTTTTCCAGGGACCGGTTCGTAAATATTGGTCTCTAATATGTTTTTGCTAATGCGTCCTTGTTATTAATTTTTGATATTTTAGTTCTTGGTTGATTTGGTGGTTTTCAAGGTAACAATGCGAAAAATGTTCTTATGTTACTTTTTTTGGTCTCATGGTCTTTCATAATTTTTGTGTCTTTTGAGACGTCAAAGATTATTCAGCAAGACACACATAGATTGACTCAATATGTGTATAATTTTTTTTAAAATAAAATGCAGAAGGACAAAATCCTTACAAACTAGGCAATATTTATCATTCTTCTCGTACACACCCGTATGTGAAGTTTCATGTGCGTGTCAGACCACTCTTCCATATAGAACTTCTCTCACAATGTGTAATAAAGAAGACGTGATTTAAGAACTTCACTTCTGTAAGTTTTCTTTGTTTTAGAGTGTAATTTTGAGAAATCATTTCAATTATATATTTTAAAATCTTGAAAAAAAATTAGGAACTTGACTTACAGAATTTTTAAAGTTCCTCAAGATACCAATGACCTAGAAGTCATTCTACAATTTTAATTCTTCACTTCCTTAAAGTTTTCTGGAGTACCCGGAAATTCATACAACCGAACAAGGACTTCAAAGATATTAAAACACTTAAAGAGTCCATCTAAGCAAAACGTCCTAAAAATCCACAAAATAGAAAAAATTAAAGAGAGAGAGAGAGAGAGAGAGAGGTGAAGCCTGGATCGTCTCCATCGAACGCTCCCCTCCTCCTCAGATCCAAACTCTTCCATCCACGCCACTTCCACTAGGGTTAGGGTTTCGCCTCCGATGTACAGCGGCTCCAGCGACGGCGAGGGCGGCGGGGACGCCTCCGCGAGGAAGATCCCGCCGGCCACCTCCATGCCGTGGGCGCGGAACCTCCGGAGGTACATCGGGTCCGGCGCCGGCCTCGGATCCGAAGCCCTCATGGGTTAGTCCCGTCCAAATCTAGCCTACTTTTAGCTTTGCTTTAGTGGAATGAGCTGAGCTTCTTAGATAGTTAGCTTTGGATTTGGTAAAAGGGGAAAAACGGAAGTGTAGTATTGAAATTTGATTTTGAAGAGAGGGGTTTGTGAAGACGTGTCGGAGCGCGTTCATTTTGGTGTCGGATTGCGTTTGGGAAGAATGCTCCCTGTGTATCAGTGCATTACTTGAGATTTATGTGTTAGCAAGTTTCATGTTGGAGACCTGAACAAGTGCTTTTTAGGTAATAGCCAGGTATGGGAGCCTCTCCCTGGATAATAGGCGACCGAAAATTTGTAAACACTTCATTTATGTTATGGATATTAGGCAATGTTTACACAAAGGGAATGGATGATTGGCTTGTGCTTAGATCTTTATAGCTTGCCGCTGAAGTGTTTTTGTTGTAACTGAAACTCGTGGAGTAACCTGGAAAGTTCTGTGGCAATCACAATCACATTCTAGTTTAGTTGAAATGTTGCTAAAATTTCCTTGGTGCACAATGTCCATCTGATTGTGCAAGGTGGTTGTATATGCACCCAAACTAACAAGACATGCTACTACGTGGTTGAGCAGTTATCGCTTGTTATGCCACCTGTTTCTCGTATCATTGTCCAACTGCATAGTCGAGTACGTGCCGCATGAATGAACAATTACAAATGCGTTCTCGCTTGTTCATGGGTGTGTTGTTTGGAAAGCCAACAAGTTTATTGCATGTATCCCACACCCTTGATTCCGTTCCTCTCTTTTTTAGTACTGCAATTTGTCTTTGTTTTATTTGCAAAACTACTGGAATTTGTCTTCAGAAGTGGAAGACGATCCCGTTCATTAATGTTCACCTATTTCAATTTGTTGAACCTGACACAGTTACCATAACCACCAATGTTTATAGATCTTAAGATGACATTGGTAGCTTCTATTTATGTTGATTGACGTTGGGGATGAGTTGCTATTCATTGTTGAAATTTCAATGGCATGCAGCTCAACAAGCACAAAGAGTGGTGGTAATGTGAATTTTTGGATTTCCACTAGTATTACGCCTGTAATTCTCATTTTGGCTTCTAAAAACTTGTCTACTGGATGTTGGTCTATCCTTGGAATTTTTTTTGAATGTTCATTTTCTGGAAGACAGTTGTTTGATGTGTTTTCACCAATAAAAAAGTCGTTTGATGTGTTTCCATAGTTTTGTTGTGCAGAGCTTGAAACAAAAAGAATTTTGCTGGAGATTTTCAAAGAAAAACAACAAAAGAATGCTGAAGCAGGCAAGATTCCTTGTTTCTATAAGAAGGTATGCTTCTTGAGCTTCCTTTGGTGCCCCACTGTTGGTTTTACTTTGCTGTCCACCCCATCTAATCAACTCAGTGCTATCACAAACTGTGCTTCTAATAAAATGTTTTACCATGATCATTTATCACGTCTATTGGGTTCAGTGCTGCAGAATATAACATCTCATCAGCAATTCACTTCATCTGCCCATGTGTTTTTTCCTCTTTAAACGTGTTTTATGTCTATAACACTATTTTTTTGTATCTTTTGTCTAATTCAGAAGCCCGAAGAAGGATCAATCAGTCATCGAGTTCAGAGGTTGGCAAAATATCGCTTTCTAAAGGTACTCAAATCTAATTTAAATGCTAGAGTGCATCTTACCTCAACCTTGTTTGATGGTTGCATAAATCATTATTAATGGTCAAATATCTCATATTTTATCTATAATTGACATATTGATTCGTTACCTGTGCATGAACTTTGTACTTTTAAAAAATAAAGAAAAAATGTTAGTTCAGAGGTTGGCAAAATGTTGTTGTTATCTATAATTGACATATCACGGAATCAAATGATAAAAAAAAGTGAAATCGATGTATTTTCTCCGAGTAGTGAAAGAAGTTGGGTTTTGTTCATGCAGAAGCAGTCTGATCTCCTGCTGAATGCTGATGATTTAGATGCCATGTGGGTATGCTTGAGAGAAAATTGTGTGATTGATGATGCAACAGGGGCTGAGAAGGTTACCTTTTCTAGTCTTATTTTATTTACATATTGTCTACACTCTACATTCTACAACTACTGTACGTCTATAACTTTTAGTTTGTTACTTTCGGTATGTAGAAGTGAAGTCTAGGCTGATTTATGTTTTAGCTTCATGTATTCTGTTATGATTTGTTCCTTTGGTATTACGCTTTAATAGATTGTGTTAACATCTTGATACAGATGAATTATGAAGATTTTTGCCACATAGCATCTGTCTGTACTGAGCAAATTGGCCCCAAATGTCGAAAATTTTTCAGCCCTTCAAATTTCATGAAGTTTGAAAAGGATGAATCAGGAAGGATAGCAATCCTACCATTTTATTTATATGTCATGCGGACGGTGCGTATCATTATTGTTAGATTGATTGCTTTCATTTACTTTTATTTGGATGGCTCAATTCCTTCTCTTGGACCTGGGTTTCACATTGATGTAATGATTCGAATTGGTGAAGCTTCAAGTCCTATTCTCGTACTAAATAGCAAACTTTAGAGTTGTCTAGAAGATTTGCTAAATTATTTTGTGTTGGAGTTTTCAGACTAAAATGCGAAGAAATAGCATTTATTTATGGGGTCAGCTACATTAGTTTGCTTTGGAAACTCGGGGGTAAATATGCCTTTCTCATCAAAAAAACATCATACCACTACTGTGTTCTTTATGAACAATGATTTTTTTACCCATTTTCTATTTTAAATTAATAATATTCACTGAATAAAAAGATATATTGCTAGGTGTTTTTTTATAGGATTCACCTCTGATTTCATTGAGTTTTTCTTCTAAATATAGTCCATGAATTTGGACATCATAAATGATTAACCCACTAAAAGGAAAGTTTTTGTACGATTTGTCAGGTGTCTTTGACTCAAGCAAGGATTGACATGAGTGAGCTGGATGAAGATACTGATGGATTTCTTCAACCTCATGTATGTATTTAATGTTTCCCCTTGGTTGTTCCCATTATTTGTTAAATGTGATACTTGAAATGAAGTCTTGGTGAATTCCGCACTAAACAGTGCAATATGAAGACACATTCCTTGATATTAAATTTGTGTTCCTTTTGGATCTTTCAGCCTTTTCTATAAAAAAAGTACTTCCTTATGTCTTTTATCTTACGTAGCATTCATTGTAGCCTTTTGCCTGTTTGACAGGAAATGGAAGCCTATATACGAGGCCTTATTCCTAACCTGGCACAACTTCGTGACATGCCTTCAGCTTTTGTTCAAATGTACTGCCGTATAGCTGCGCATAAATTCTTTTTCTTCTGTGATCCCCATCGACGTGGTTAGTGCCTAACAGTAACAAGCATGTTTTCGGATTTCCTATGCTTCAGAAGCTTAGTTGCACAAAATTGTATAGTAATATGCTTTGTTTCTTTTGTGGGTTGAAATAATGTGCAGATGTGGTCATATGTCACCCCCATTCTTTTTAAGTCGATGTGCTACTAATGAGCATTCTCTCTTTGGGTGTAGTATGTAGAATCAAGTTTGGATATAAAGTATCATAGTCTTATTACCCACAAATACTAAATCAGATTTTGTATATCATATATTCATATACAGGGAAAGCTTGCATAAAGAAGGTTCTGTTAAGTAACTGTCTCCAGGAACTTATGGAACTACATCAGGTACATAGTAGATGTCTTACATTGTTGCTTTTTTTATATACCAATCCAGCTAGTTTAGTACCAGTTTTTTATACAAATATTATATTATTCTTCAAGTCTTTGTCTTCTGCTTTTCATGAACATAATAATCATGAGATGTAAAAGTGTTTTTGTGGAACATCCAAATAATCTTTTTAGTCTGTCAGCCTTTGAAGAACTTTGCACAATGCATATTTTGGAAGTTTGGTTCTATAAGCTCAAAATTGAATTACATGCTACTAGCCTCCTACTAGCCCTTCATTTGGAGCAAATATGTTTCTATTTCATTGGATGGTCCAATTTTATTTATGAGTCTACTTATAGCATTTTATAGGAGGATAACTACAGTATACTACTATGATGGGATCTAAAAGCTTTCTAGTTGTGTCCAATCTTCCTACTAATAATTACATAATTACAACTCAATACATCCTTTCTGTATGTAATTTATTTGTCATTTTTTGTGTGGTTTGTATATTTATGCATTTTTTTCCTTCTGATTCTGAATAATTCCTTAAGCAAGGTGCTAGTTAATTTGAGGGATTTTTCACTCATTTCTGCCTTGGAGTTTTGTAATGTGTGCTTGAACAATGTGCTTCTCTCTATGTACTTGTTGTGTGATGACTTCTTTTTATTGAATAGTGCATGACCTTTTATTACCCTGCAATGTTAGGAAAGTGAGGAAGAGGTTACTGATACCGAACAAGCTGAGAATTGGTTCTCATTAACTTCTGCCCAGCGGATATGTGGTATGTGATCCATTTCTGTGTGGTCTGTGTCTCCTTGTTATTTGATTTACTAGCCTTCTTATCTGTTACCATTGTACCATGCTTCACTATTTTAAGCTAGTGATTACAATACGAAGTTGAAACTTAAAGTTAAAATATATTGGAGTAGCCTGTGGTAGTTGCCCTCATTCTATCATACGTCATTACTTGCAAGCATAGAGATAAATTACTTGGGAAACTATATACAACTTGTATTTTCATTCTCTTTCCTTGCATACAGATATGTTTCTTGCCCTAGATAAAGATATGAATGGTACCTTGAGCAAGCAAGAGCTAAAGGAATATGCAGATGGAACACTGACAGAGATCTTCATTGAGAGAGGTTAGCATATGTTACTTTTAGTCTTAAATATCCTATTTTTGGCTGTTGACACTATCCATTGGTTGGTTGCCTGGCTTCATTTTCACTTCTTCTTGAAGATTTCATTAGCACTATATTTCTGAAATTTCTCATTGCTTTCAGTTTTATTTAAGTGCACAATTTGAAGTTACATCATGAAACAAGCTTATAGTAGGTAACAGATTATGCTTTTGTAGGGCAAGCCTCTGCATCTCAGTTTTAACTTAGTTTAGATTTTGTACAACTTGTGATTTTTGTTTCGAAAGTTCTCCATAGTATATGTGTGCGCACTTCAATACCGAAGACACTGAAACTCTGAATGTGGTTGATGATTTCAACTGTGACATTGCCTATTCTTTCATCAGCCTTTGATGAGCATGTTCGGCGGGGGAAAGCTGGTGGAGGTAGTTCTCGTGAAATGGACTTTGAAAGCTTTCTGGACTTCGTTTTGGCATTGGAGAACAAAGATACACCTGAGGGACTTGCTTACCTGTTCAGATGCCTTGATCTCCATGGTAGAGGTCATCTCACCACAGCAGATATCCATACTCTCTTTAGGTAAGAATATGGAAGCATCTTCATGACACTTTTTTTATTAGTGACGAAGTTGCAAAATAATTTCTTTCCTGCTGTTCACCTTTCAAACAAGGTTAACCAGTTAGATATCTCTTTTATGTAGCAGCTATCCACTTATAGAAGCATTATGTAGAGACTCATTAACTCTGGTCATACTGACGAGCACCTGACAACATCCTATGAAAGATTCTTACTTCAATTAGTTAGATGTGTATTACTAAAAAACCATTTCCAAGAATTGTAAAAACCTTAGATGTAGTTCCAAATTGACACGCAAGAAAGAACTTCCTCATACTGTCATGTATAAATACCAAATAGGAGCACACTTGTCTGTGTTTTCTTTGTGACGTGCTTTTTCTACAAATTCTCGTTCCAACTTACACAACTTGTTCAACATTTCAATCACGTTAAAATTTAAATCTATACAACAAGCTTTGAATCTTCTACGGGGCAATTGATGACAAGTGATTTAGCTTTGTATTCTATTTGCTCAAACACTCCATGTTGGAAGGAAAGAAGGGTATCTTATGTCAGTTGATGGGCTACCTGATACAATCTTCCAAAATAGACTGTGTAACTTCCTGCTTACAGTTCTATAGTGAGCTCTGTGAGTCTCAAGTTGCACCACATTTTCCTCGTTATGTTTGTGAAGTGAACAGTTTCTAACTTTGTTGCATGCCTCCATTGGCTTTAATATCAAAATACCTGGTAAGATAGTTCTGTTTTTCGCTTCTTGCATTGAGATATGAAACTAGGCCTTAAGCTTTCAAAATACGGATTTGTTTTGTTTCTCTATCCCGAACATTTCGGGTTTTGAAATCTAATTTTATATTAATATTTCACACTGCAACAAAGCTGGAAGGTATTAGTCCTGTCTATGGGATCAGGCATTAATATTGTGACTATCTTAATGGGAGAAAACTTTAAAACTTGAAGCTGGTGTTATTAGTTAAGAATTTCAGATAAATAATCGACTGAGCTCCACTTCTGATTGGGCTTCTGATAGTGTAAAATGAATGTATGATTGATCAACAATGTACCAAGAATGTATTAATATTTAACGTTGACAATGTTTCCTGCAGAGATGTGCATCAAAAGTGGATTGAAGGTGGTAACTATGAACTATGTATTGAAGACGTGAGGGATGAAATCTGGGATATGGTAAAACCTGCAGACCCTCTGAGAATAACACTTGCTGACCTTCTTGCATGCAAACAAGGAGGCACGATTGCCAGCATGCTTATAGATGTACGTGGATTCTGGGCTCACGACAACAGGGAAAACCTTCTACAGGAAGAGGAAGAACCAGAAGAAGAGTGAGCTGCTCTAAGTTATTCCATAAGCACTGACTCCATTTTTAATGGATCTTGTTGCATGCATTTAGCGTCTGCTAATGTCCAACTAATTCGGTAGTATCCCTGAATGTCCCAGAGAACTACATTAGTAAATAGAGCATCTTGTAGTTAAAGTTCATAATTTCTTAGTTCTTATTAGGGTCACTTGATTATTTTTCCCGTGTTGTAAGATTTGAACCGTGAGTATGCCCTTTTTAAAGGATTCGTCCACCTTGTGATGATGGGTTCGTGAACTTTCCCTCTGGTTATGCTTGTTTTTAGGCTTTAAGAATATATCATCGTTTGAGTACTACTATACGCAGGTGTAATAAGAAGAAAAATTAAAAGAAGCTATATGCCCAAACTGTTTATTTCTTATGATTCTACATCAAGCGTAAAGATGCTATTATTGTTTTTCAGGCTTGGCTTGTTGCAAAAGAAGCTATATGAATTCATGATTCTAATGGAAGCAACATTTTTAATTGTGCAATTACATGGCCTGTTAATCATGGATCTGACACGGATTAATTTGCAATCGATGTTGCAAATCTTTGGGTAGGCAAATTTTATTTACTTCCTTCCTAGTCGAATGTGGTGGTTGCTTCGTAGACGTTGGATATTCTTACAACATAGTAAAACGCTATTTCGTCGCCTCTCTTGGAGTATACCATTTTTTAGCAACCCTATTGCTCGACCTTTCACTAGACAATGCTATGCCATGAATAGTATTTAAAAGAGCAGTCAAAATAGTCAAGTATACAGTCCAAAAAATATCCGTTATTGTGAATCAACAAGATGTGCAATGTACCATAGTCAGCTATAATCTGGCATATAGGTTGATCAAATGGAAAGTAGTGAAGAAGAAAGAAGTAGAACACAAATCACTCTTGCAACCCAAGTAGCTGAGGAAAGCTTCGATATCGTGGTTCCCACCCCACTTTAGCCCGAGTCTTGGCATTGGTTAATCTCTTTCCTAAAGGATCATTGGTTCCTATAAGCAGCAAGGTCAGCCAACTCAATGAACAAAGTTAAGCATAAGTAAATTAGAGGAAAATTCATGTTTGTGATCTTGCCTGTAAAGGCTTGAAATTTCTTTTCGAATTTACCACTTCGTTCGACGTAGTCCATTATTTGCTGCCTGCAAAAGGAAATGTGCATTAACAATCTTCAAGAGGTCGTGATAAACGAAACTCAAGAAGTCATGCTAAGAACATCAGATGTTCCTAAATTTTGTATATCCTGTGCTGACAAATAAACTCGATCAATCAGTTTACAAAGAAGCCAGTTTACCATAAATAAAATGTACCTGGATAGAGGAAGATCATCAACACCCAAGAAAATCTTACGTCGAAATTGCTTCTTCATGATTGCAATTGCAAGGGATGCAGCATCCTGCTATGCATATGATAAATAATGAAATTTCTGCAGAATGAACTTCAAATGAAAAGTTAATTTGAATTTCCAATCTTTTGCGTTCTGGAATTGAATGCAAAAGAAGTGGCATTAACATGAAATTCTGCCTATTATAATAGATTGCGGTACATTACCCTATTCAAGAGAGTTTTTGTAATCCAAGTTACATATACTCTGCCAACATCTCAGGAAAGAAAGGTTCCGATAGCAAAAGCATGTAATTGTTCCCAAAAGGATCGATTGCATGGCATTAACAGTGAAAGGATCGCTATATTAAACATGATTGCTACCTCATAATGAATCAAGTTGAGAATATGATCTGGACGAGCTTCAACAACACCCTTGTTCAACCAATAATTATGAGCACCTCTGTCGATCGTGTATGCATATGTTAAGAAATGTATGTATCTAAGTCCAACAACATGGTTGTAAATCTGTAAAAGGTTCAGGAACTATTGGTAGGATATATAAAGCCCCGCTAGCCGCAGAACACAACCACCTGCTTGTAAAACCTCACTTTCAGCTTTTAGAAGAACATCAGTCCGGGTGCTTCTTCCGAGTGGTACTATTAGAGAATCCTGCAAACATGCTAGAGATTTATAACTACAAAATAGTGCCGTAACATTAAGAAAAGAAAATCAATACCAACAGAGAAATGCTTTATATCAACACCTCATCACATGATCCATTATTGTTGCAATCAAAAACAGCGCTGCTTGATGTGAACACGAAGCAACCTTCACCATTCCAATTGGACGCTGTCAACCTGGAAATAGTCCAAATTTATTCCATGTATGTGCAGCTAATGTCCTAATATCAAACACCCAAGTATCCAATCTATCTAGTACCAAGTAATTTACACTTAAACAGATCATCTCAAGATAGTTGATAGTTCAGTTGAAAAACAGCAATTAACAAAGGCATGGACATTCTGAGAAAGAAATTTTCAGCGGCTCTTGCAAAACAATATTTTAGGAATTCTAGGCAGTTCCAGTTACTATTATATGGTGCAGTTTAGTCTAGAAATATCATGAAGTGGGAAGGTTTCACTTGAAATGGGTGACCATAGATGCCTTTTGTATTTAGGGAAAGAAAAATGAGACAGAAATTATGTATGCCAAAGCCTAATTTATTGGGTAGTTACTTGGGACTGGCCTAACTATCATTATCATCTTGCGCTCACTTGTCTATTTCATGACTATACCAAAAACTACCCACCCTGAAACAGAAATGAGAGAAGGTATTTAATTGTATCACCATCTTCAACAGTTTAAAATAACGTAAAAGATGCATAAAATGTACAAACTTGTTCGGATCAAACAACCAATATCAAACAGTACCTGACATCAGCCGGATAATCTGCAGTGCGAGATGGAGGTGCACAGAAAACAACATACGGGAATTGACTTGACATTGACCCTCTTAAAAATGGGGTTATTCCGACATTCACCAATTCTTCGTGATGATCAGTGGTAATCGTTTGCCCATATACTTGACTGTCAGGATGAACCTGTTGTTAAACACGAGCCAATTCATAGTGAGTATGTTGTGGTGTCATAATCAGAAACTAATGGAGACGGTCTGATCAAAGATAACAGTTTTCTTTTTGTGAAACTACGATCAAGATTCATTAAGCTTCAAATGATAATCCATACTAACATCAACACCTCTTTTCATTTCAAGATATAGTGTACATTGACAAGCATTGGGCCATAAAATAGTGATATCTTCTGATCATCAATAGAAAATATTTGTGGAAGCTTATGGTAACTAGGCAATGAAGATAGTAGTTTAGAGGCTTACTCTAACTAGCATGAATGAATAATATGAATTATTTTCAGCTTACACCAACAGAAATAATAAAGGAAGGCAAATTACCTGTTTCCATTTCTCTGCTATAATCCGGCCAAGAACACCTGGCCCTACAATCAAGAGATCATTCTGCCGGACAACGCCGGGAAAAGAGATCTTCAATTCTTCATTATTGCTTGTGTCTGTATAAATAAAGAAAAAATGTTAGGCATGAGCCTTTAAGGTAATAAGAGGAACTAAAGGACGTAAGTAGATGATATAATATAGAAAGTTGAAACATATTTTGGAATAAACCACAAAAGTCCAAGATGTTGACTTAATTGTTATTGATTGGTATCAAACAAAGTGGATAACCAACCATTGTTATTGGGTTAAGGCAGAGTGGTGAATGAAGTATGTCAGAAGATAGTCTGTCTGTCAAGGATGATGGAAATGGAAATGGAAATGGATTCACAGTGTGTACCCATAACGAATACCATGTGGATCTATTGAATTTCAACTTGGATATGAATTTTTACCTTGTGATTAATAGAACGAATTTAGTCCCAAATCGGGTTGTAATTGTCCCAAAGGGTAAAGCCCTATCTATAGGCATCTCCAATCTACAAGTTAACACAATCAATCCTCCTCCCGACCGAAACCTTCAAAGGACAATTGGTTTTGAGTTGGATACTCGTATGTATACCGATACCTTCGTCGGTTATTAAATAAAATGAGTATTCCTTTTGTATAAAAAAAACAAAAAAAAAAAACAATTAGCATACATACAATTACCGAGTGAGTGAGCAGGACTGGAAGACGACATCGAGCAGAGGGATGTCGTTCTTCCGCGGCGTCGATGGTTTGAGTAGAAGAAGTTGGGGAAGGGGCGAGAAGAGGATGATGAGTGTTTGGTGGTGGTTGGAAAGGGGGAGAGGAAGAAAGCTGCTGATGTCATTTTTGTTTCCTGATTCGTTGACTAATTGTTTCGTATGTTCATAAATGCAAGTTCTGTTATTATGACTAGAAATGCGATGCGACTCTAATTTAGTTTGAAAATATAGGAGATAAGTGAAAACTTAAACAATCTTAAAACTCGAAATTGTAATTTGTATTTATTTTTTTATTATAAAATTTGTATTTATTTTTTGATATTTAATAATAATATGCAAAAATCAAAAGAATTTAGGTCCTTATATTCAAGGGGTTACATTCTGATTGTCTCAATCCAAGTAATCTGAGTAAACAAACATATATGTATGATTTGTTGGACTGGTCCAGAGATTGGTTTGGTTTGGTTGTTGGATGATGGAGTCTCATCTTATCTCATCTCATCTCATTTCATATCATATGGCGTATGCTAGTGGTTGTGGGCATGTTTGTTTGCTTTGTTCGATTGTATAATTAATTGTTTGTAGATGTGCTTGTGTGTGTGTGTTTGTAGATCTACTTTGTACGACGACATGTGAGGAACATGTGATCCACGGAATCTTGGTCGGTTCGGATTTGGGGCTTTACCAAACCCGGTCCATACTAAACTTTGGTATATATAAAAAATTCAAACCAAACCAAATTTTTTTAATTCAATCTGCTTTTGACATCACTAGTTGTTGATCACGTTGAAGATGTATATACTACATACAACAAATAAGCTATCATGAACTAAAACCATTATTACACGTCAAGAAAGGAGGAGAGGAAGAAAAGCTGTTGATGTCATTTTCGTCTAAAATTTGATTGGTTGATTAATTGTTTGGGATGTTGATTTTAGATCCGGGTACCAGGCCGTGCCAGTTAGACCCAACGCAATTAACTTCACTATCCCAGGTGGGCCCGTGCTCCATCGTGCATTGCCTTTTATTTTATTTTATTTTAAAAAAATTACCAAAATAATATTACAAATGTCCATATAAACCCTTTATTCTATTTATTTTTTCACATCAAATCTCTCAATATTTTCTATCTTCTTACTTGATCTTTTAAATATTTCACTAAGTGTTCCAATTGTGTTGTAAGTGGATCGAGTTTGAGCAAAAACCTAAAGGTATTGCCCAATTCGTCCAAATTTGTCACATGCTGACAACTCTTTTAGTTTATTTTAGAAGAAAATAGTTTATTTAAATATCTCCAATACAAAAATTAATACCTACAAACCCGATCGACATGAATCTGAACCCGACCCAAAATTGTACCGACCTGACCCGACTCGTCCTATGCCCGAAATCCTGCGTGTCGTGCTGGACCCAGACCTGACACGGCAAGCCAAACGGGTCGGCCCGGTCAAGTACCCATATCTAATGTCGATGGATCCATGGATGAAGGATGAAGGTCACCTTAACATCATCTTCAAGGACATATTCATAATTTATTTATTTATACCCTTTCTGTTTATAGGATATTCGGTTCGGTTTCTTTCTCATAAATATCTGTCTAAACTTCAGTTTGCTTTCACTAGTTGTTGATCACATTGAAAATGTATATACTACATACAACAAAAAAGTTATCATGAACTAAAACCATTATTACACATCAATATAAGTAGTTATATATTGCTAAATAAATAGAAAAATACATATCTAATAACAATGTTGAATTATATGTTGCACTAATGTGCGTGACGAAGTTTATATAAAATTTATATGGCAAAAATAACTCGGTTTAGTTCGTTTCGGTTCTCTCTCAACCCAAATAGAAATCAAAGTTTGATTTGGTTTGCATCTTCTGACACAAAATTGAAATTTTAGTCCGAGGTTGGTTCAAAATCAGTAAATTTGGCCCAAAGATCATCCTAGGTGAGGGACTAGTAGTTGTAATTGAGGTCGGTTGGTTGGTCAAAACAATTGGGAAGTAACTTCTTAATTCTTACATAAAATTCAAACGTCATAAAATAAACAAGATATATGGACAAATGGATTAAGTTCAGCAACAAGTTCATCCAAATTATTCGTCCTTAAACTAACTGCATTGGTTATTTACCATCGGGATTATATTTCCAAACTTTAAAATTATTGTTTCATAACTAATACTTTAATTCCATCATGCAAATTGCCAAGTATTACAGTAATATCTAGGGCAGTAAACTAGTCAGTTTCTAGCGAACAAAGTTGGTTCGAACTCGATTCGTTTAATTTTGGACCAGCTCGTGGCTCAGTTCGAGCGCGAAAATTACGTTCGTGCTCGGTCTTTTCTGGCTCATGAGCCGCTAGGCTCAATTGGTTTGCTCGTGAGCATGCTCGGCTCGTTGACTCGTTTCGTTAGAAAATGATCTCTTGTTTGTGTCTGGGAATGTAAGGACAACTACTATTGACAAATATTATATACATAACATGTTATTTCTACTTAATTTCTAGCTCACATGAGTCATCATTATATCATGACTTCCCGCTCATCGTATTATTGAAAATCACAACATTATGATTTTATTAATTGATGGTCATCAACATAGCTACAAAATTGATGCAATACTATAACAAATTATCTTCATGTCAGCATAATCCTCTCCACTAATATCTCATCAGCCGTAAATTTTCTTGATAGAAAAAATATATCTAAATAACAACGTAAAAATCATAACATTTGACTTTAAGAAAAAACGAGGAGCATATATATGTTTATCTGTTGCATCAAATATTCAAAAAAAAATCATCACCTCGAAAAAAATATTTGACATTCAAGACAACAATAATGGGAGGATTGGAAAGATTAATCTCTAATGACGGTTGGAGCAAAATTGGTAGAATATAAGATTTTAGGGTTAAAGATAAGATAGTAATGTAAAATGGTAAATGTGTATTTAGATAATTGGATTTGGTAAATGGTAATGGGTAAATGGATAAATATATATTTGTAGTATACGTGTTGTGTATATATGTATATATGAGCAACTGAGTCGAGTGAGTGAGCGAGCTAATGAGCGAGCAGGTTTAGCTCAGCTCGGCTCATTTATTTTCCCGATCAGATATTTTAGCTCATGCTCGACTCGTTAACAATCAAATCGAGTTGTTAAGCAACTGAGTCACGAGTTGCCAGAGTACGGTTAACCTCTGGATTTGAAATCACTGCTTATATACCCGGTATTGGTCATAATTCACAAGAACATTCTGTAGTATTAGTAAGAGGAGGAATGGTTAAGGATTTATATAGCCATCCCTACCATATCACGTCAATCCCACGAGCCTCTTATCCATTCCATCAGTGGTTGTGAATGACTGACTTTTTCAATCTTTTCGACCATGGTTGCGTAGGAGCAAAAAGATTGAAAAATAGAACCATCTAATTTGATTCGTTCTCACTAACCATGAGATGATCATCTTAGGATGATCCTTTTGTCGACGGATGCTCCTATTAGCGAGCACAAGCATAAGCTTACAGGCCTAATAAGATCTAACCAATATGTGACCCAATAGCTTATCTGAGGTTTATTCCATTTCGTCGTTCCCAATCGCACCCGATTGATTTCAATTTTTCCAATCAAGCATTGGGTCCAAAGTCCTATATGTTTCCCTGTGTAATAGACTTGAGTTATTTAATTTCTATCCAAAAATAAGATTGATCAAAGTCACACACAACATTATATATGCAATGTTTGACCAATTACGTACACACCCACAAGGCGACAATGCATTTCAATGTAAACAATTAAAAATTGAAAATCATGACATGTGTTGCATCTATTCCCTATAGATTTATCAAGATCAACAGTGGTGGAGAATGACGTTAAAGAGTATCCCAAAAGGAAAATTAAAGATGAAAAATTCCAAAGTGTACACATTCGACTTTGGTTTATTCTCTTGGATATAATTCCATGAAAGCCACGTAACCCAAAGTTGTATGTACTGTGTACATATCACAAGTATATGTGATGCTACGATTCGACCTTGCAATATATCTTCTTTTCCATCTTTTGCATCTATTCAAAGTAAGTATATGTAGAAGGAGTGGAGGACATTCCTTCTAGCATGGTATTTTTAACTTTTACCTCTTCACCTTTGAGTGGTGGATTTTCATGATTTATCAAGTTAGGATTTGGACATTTGTGTCGTATTCGCAGTATCATATTCAGATTAATTTGCTTCTTAACCTGATCATTACGTTGTGCTCTTTTTTAATTAAGAAGGTTGATTAATGACTATATATATATAGTCAAACTAAAATCATCCAAAAAACCAATGTATTGCCTTAATAACCGGCCAGTTATAAGTTATACGCCCAACTTATCTAATGATTTTGATACGTACGTAACTATCTTTTTTCTTCATATATTAACGTACTTGCAATTGGTGAAATACCTTTCATTTTCTCAGAAAGAAGGTAGTTTTGATTATTGTTTAATCTTAGAACGTGACTAAGCAAACAAGTGATGACCCGGTCTGTTGCGCGAGCAACCTGATGTAATTAACAATATATATATATATATATATATATATATATATATAATGAAAATCAACGTTATATTATTATTAATCAAGATATATTGAAGTAATAATATACTATTTGTAAAAGGAAAAAAACATATTCTTTGCTTTTAACTTGTAAGTCTACTTAATTGCATCAAAATACGAATATCAAACTCTTACAACATTGTAAGAATTACACTTTTTCAAATTGTTTAGTATAAGACAGAATTACAAGGATAAGATAATCTCCCATTTTTTTGAAAAACAAAAGAAAAAATTGCCAAAAAAATACTATTCAATTTGTTTCCAAGTCAAACATAGTGGATAACCAGCCAATGTTACAAAACTCCATGCAGAAGAGCAACATTATGTGACTAATATGAGGCATCTAACTAATGAATGAAAAAATCGTATAGTTTCTAATCTGGATCAGTGTTAAATAGCAGAAAGAAACCAATTATAAGAACTAAGATAATGAAATCAAAAATATTCAAGGTATTCCCACAACTTCAAATGTATGTGTATGGATTGGATTAACTCAAATGATCTAAGATAATGCAGGAAATCAGAATACTTGAAGCCATACCCACAGCATCATTTCATACCATGATATGTGTGGATTGGCATGCATTATCCATTTGGAACAAAAATCTACAAACTATTCCAACATGAAATAAAGCCAAGTGGTTCCTTTCACATCAAAGATCAAAAGATGCTCGTCTCAACTAAGCACACCCAACCCCCAAGATCTTTCCACTCTCTTTAAACTGAAGTTAAGTTATATCTGTTGTAGCTCGATCCCTCCACCAATTCTCTCAAAACCTATATAAATACCACCACTTCACTCAAATCTTTCAAGCACTACTGATCACATACCAAAACAACTCTAAAGAATATTTGGAGTGAAATGGAGAGAGTGATGAAGTTGGCATCTCAAAGGGCAGTGGTTGTGTTTAGCAAAAGCAATTGTTGCATGTGTCACACAATCAAGAGACTCCTATTCGAGCTCGCTTGCAATCCGGCGGTCCACGAGCTCGACGAGGACCCAAAAGGGAAGGAGATGGAGAAAGCGCTAGCCAAATTGCTCTGTCGGGGTTCTGTCGTGCCAGCTATTTTCATTGGAGGCAAGCTTGTGGGCTCGACCGACAAAGTCATGTCCCTCCACCTTGGAGGCAATCTCGTGCCACTTCTCCGTGAAGCCGGAGCAATTTGGCTCTAGATGGTTCGAACCTCACTTTTTGGTGCTATGGTGCCATAATTGAGCTTTGGCGACGGTTTCTTTTTGTGACAAACTCTTCCGTTGTAGTAACTAAAGGCGACAGTTTTCGTGGCTATGAGTACGTATGTTTGCAGTATAGATCAGCATGTATGTAAATTAAGGTGGTTCCACTGAACGAGTGGATTTTTTAAGCTACCAAAGTTATAATAAAAATGCTGTTTCAGGAACTTCAATTTTCTTGTGATTGATGGGTATGGTAATTGTTTAATCAACGTACTGTTATTTTTTCTTAATTATTGTGAGCTAATTAAGAAAAATTGTGTGGTCCCATTAACATTCTTTTTTCTTGCCAATTTTCACAGAAACAGCTAAATGAAAATGTACATTTTTGGTCGATTACTAATTTTATACATGTTTGTCATCTGATACGTACTGGTCATATCTCTTAAACATTCAAAAGTTTCGAACTTGGTAGTTTTACTTCCCTTTCTTCGTATTGTTTTCAACTTCTTCTTCTTCAGGTCCTAATCCTTCAAAAATAATATATTGCATCCACCATCATCTTAGTGACAGAGATGGAAGAGTTGTAGAAGTGACTACAAATTACAATTTAGAGGCCAATAGAAGAAAGAGTGATTTGTCATCCCTACATACAAAACAGTAGAATAGGAAGAAAGCAGAAGATATTTAGGCTTATGGCTTAAAAACGATAGTGATTTCGTGTACCCGGTCATAATTGGCTGCAAGTACCTGTATTTTCGGTATTTACCTATGTGCACCTTGGTCAATTTTTTTACTTGTACACACATCTATCTAACGTTTGTAGGACCCATTCCATAACATTTTCTGATAGAAATTTTACTGATAACTCCTTATAAATTTTGATAATAACATTTTTTGTTAGAAAAATTCTAATAACACCTTATAAATAATATTTTCATATTAATAACATTCTCCTTGCTCCTCTTTTTCTATCTTTTGTTCTCTCTCTCCACTATCCCGTCTGAGGTCCCTCAACTCCCTAACCAAAGCCATGATCGTGGCCCTCGTTGCCGCCCTCAACGCCAACCACTGTCCACGCTGTCGTCATCACCGGCCGAGGACGCACAAAAAAACGCAATGACTTTGTCGTGGTGTAACGTCCTCGTAATTTTAAAAAAATTAAAAGATATTCAAAGGACGTCAAAACACACAAGAACGCTACCAACCATATATACATCAAGTGGTGCACCGTAAAATACAAAGTCTCAAAGTATGATTACATCAAAAAACATACTAAACATATATATGTAATCACAACGACCTCAAAATGGAAAACTAGATGATCCGATCCTTGGTGTGCTCCTCCTCAGTTACCACCCTCTATCGCTGCTCACGGCCTGAAATGTAAACATAAACTATGTCTGAGTTTCTATACGGAAATATCGTATGTCAAACTCTCATAACAAGCATGAAATGCGACAACATAAAGGTATACAAAACTATATTAATAAAATATCTCTCCCAAGCTAGGCACCAAGGACCTTTGTCCTGACCCACACATCACACGTGCTCACAAGGCACCCCAGTCAAATCATCGTCGGCCATCATTCTTGTCGTACGAGGTCGACTACACACACATGTTGCAATATATAATGCATATACAATTCGGGTGGCTCACACAAGCTGCTACACCCTTTGCCGGAACATTGTCGGCAAAACCTCCACCACACATGGACGAGCTGCTCACACAAGCAGAACCACACAAACACATTGATTGCTATCAGGTCGACATGTCCTTTCCGTTGCCCCAAAAAGACCGGTGGACACATTGCCCTCAGGGCCGATCACACTCCACACAACCAATACAAGCACAAAACAAGGCAACAATGGTCGACGGAACACGACACAACAGTCGACCAGTCCCCCAAAGAAACTGGCATCGTTCAACCGCGAAAGAGCCGGTTGAACGTAAACAAACAATCGATTGAACCAATGTCATGAGCGATCAATCATTTGGATGGTCAACGCCCGATCCAACCAATTTAACTATCAACCAGTCGAACGGCAAAGAGGACCCATTTGACCGAAATTATCAGAGTCTTCGACTCACAAATTCAACCCCTACCGGTCGAACTAAAGATCAAAAGTGGTCGACCGTTTACTAGGTCTACGCTACATCAACATTAAATAAATCATCACATCGGTGGAACGGCAAAGGGGGTCGATCGACCGAAAATAGGAATTTCCTACGTTTTCTCTAAGTCAACACTGGTCAAACTAAATAGCAATCAGTCGAACAAAACTTAAATTCACATAAGTAATCGGTCGAACCAATCTTAGGGCGGTCGACCGTTTAGATGATCTAGACCCTCAACCGACTTACTACAATGCAACCGGTGGAACGACAAAGGGGACTCGTTCGACCGAAATTATCAGTCTTCTTCCTCTCATTAAATATGCAAAACCAGTTAACCACCCAAAGGTATCGTTCGACTGATATGAGATGGAAACTCCCAATTACACTAAGACCGGTCGACCAATGCCAACATTGGTCGACCATTCCAGTGCAGCAACATTGTTGCACCTCGACATCGACGAGGTCATCGACCTCCGTTGACGCCCTGACCTCTCACACGCCTTCTGTGAACACTAAAAAGGAACTTTGCATACCTATTTGCACGTCAAAGCTTCCAGATGCTGTTGGAATCACCACCACACCAACTTGCTCGCCCGACGAACTCCACCCCACGAGCAATGATCACTACACTTCCGACCGCACTCACTGCCTTCCTTGCTCTTCCAACACTTCCATCGCCGGCAATGGGAGAGACGAGGTGAGAGAGAAAAGAGTTGAGAGAGTGAAAAAGTTGAGTTACTTCTTATATACTCCTCACATTCACCTCCTTCTATCACAAGCCTCCACCACAACAACTCATTAAACAACATTAGTCACCACTAACCTTGATTAGTCTCACTAATCAGGTTTAGGGTCCTAACACATGGAACATATACCCTCTCAACATAAACACGTACGTCTCTCAACCTCCAGTACACTAATACCAATGTAAGACAGAACTTGAGGTTCAATAAAAATTAAAGGACTAGTACTTCATGAAGGGGAAAGTAATTTTAGACATCAGAAAAAAGACTATCTTAATTAACACCTCTAGAATTCTAAGTACTAAATCTATTCATATAATCTGAAATTCGAAAAAACATTGTATTCAAAATCTTAAATACACATGCTATCTGATCTGTATTAAATTGATTGTGATGGTGTCTTTTCCATCCAATGTTGAACGTGCTGTTCCAATTGAATGAATCCACATCTCTTCATTCCCACAAAAAGGAAATGTAAAGAGGGATTGGGGGTATCTTCTTTTTGGAAAGTTAAAGACCTCCTCCACTCATCAAAATTCATTTTGATGACATAGAGCAAGGTGTCTACAGATATCCCTCCATCAGCTTTGTTACTAATATCTCCCGTTGAAACGAAGGATGGCAAAGTTATGTTGCACCAAGAGTGAGGATGAATTTAGCATATTTGGCCTTCTTTTCGTGTTGGCTATAGCTCTTATGCTTTTCATGATTTGTCTCGCGCCGCCGCCTCGCAGGCGAATTGTGCAGGTTTGCTATTAAGTTGGAGGGAAGGGTGTTGTCTCCCTTCACTTCTTACATTGACTCTTAGTTCTTCATGTTCTCTTACTGGGGAGTTCTCTCTCTTTCTTAGATGGTCTGGTTTGTTCTCCTTAAGATTTTCATGCACAATCTACTGTGGTCTGTGTTTTGTGTTTCTTTTAGCTGAACTGAACTGAACTGGAGGATTGAAGATTAAACAAATAAATTGTGTTGGAAATAATATTCTATGAAGGGGTATATTTTCTTTCTTCCATTATTATGTGTTTGTATAATTGTAGACTCAAAGAAGAAATGGAGGTTTACCAGAATCACCACCTCAATTTCTTTTATAATGCAAACTTTGTATTTTCATTTACTCTTTTAATGATGGTTTAACTTTTAAGTACAGAGGCCTCCCCTTGTTTTAGTTCTCTCCTGTTAAAGCATCATAAATGAACATATTGTCGTTACATAGCTATTACCATCTCCACTTTCCACACACCAATTCACAAAAAAAGGTATGGCACAACACCTGACAAAAATTTAAGCCATTTCCACCTTCCTTACTTACCAGTTTAACCAAAAGCCATGTAAGAATTACCAGTCTTTTCCTCTGCAACAAATATAACCATAAGACAAAGAACATGCACGTCTGAATGGTATATCTGGATTCCAAACGAGATACTGAACTCGGGACAAAGCTGGACGAAGATCTAACATTGAGAACAGTGATGGGCAATTATACTTGTAAAAGTGGTATTCGACCCACATGAATAAATCAGCATGACATAGGTAAACATGGAACCTAGAATACATACTTTTCATTACAAAACTGAGGAACTCAATCCTTTTGAGGAGCAGCATTAGCTCGATCCAGTTAGCTATGAGTTCTGAATGCCCTCCAAGAGATGCTCGATTCTGTATTTCATGACGGGTTGGCCAGATCGGGTCTTCTTGTACATATTCTCTTTCAATGCCTTACGTTGGCCTTCGGCTCTTGCTCTTTGTTCCTCTCTTTCTCTCATCATTGCTTGCCTCTCTGCTCTTGCCTTCTCTTCTTCCTCCCGTTTTCTTTCGTACTCTTCCCTTGCGCTCTGAAGACTATTCTTCTTTTTCATAGCCACCATCTTCTTCTTATTTGAATCTCTAGTTGCTTCCTCTGTCTGGATAGAATAAAACAAATGATTACCAAAGGCAATGTGAGATCATCAAAGGGAAAACAATTTTTCTTCTTTGAGACACAAACCCTTAGAAAAAAATACCAATATCAGCTTCTGACCCTGTTCATACCCTAAAATATATCAAGGTGGGTGTGTGCCATAGTACATTTAATTTCTATCTCAAAACACTTCACCAATATTCCTTCATAAATCAAATCTATCACAAGTCTTAAGACACCTATCTTAGGTTCCTAAAGAAAATTTATCTGGTCTGATGGGTGTATTTTGAAATTTGTGGAGTCCTTGCCCATTTAAACCTTCACAAACGACCTCAGGAAGATTGCCAATGTCTGCATGATTATAAAATATTTAGAATGCATGTTTGCATGATTGTAAAATATTTTCTATTGTCTTTGTTGGAACTTTCAAGTACTGACTGAAGTGAACAAACAATTTTACTTTCTATATTGATAAATGCTCTATCAATTTAAGACAGAAAAAGGAGGAAAGAACAAACCCCAGGAACTGGTATTGAGGGAAGATCATTCTCGGACTTCTCTTGTTGCTTTACAGTTTTCTTGAATTTCTTTACAAGTCTGGCATTTTTGTAGTGCTCCTTCTGCTTTCCTGGGATACAGAAGAAAACATTAATAAGCCACTAAGTACATTCCTTTAACTGATGGATGGTGCAGCAGAAAACAGTCATTGTGCCTTATTTTACAGTTTGTTGACTTGACTGTTACAAATAACTCACAATCGCAGTGATAAAGATAAGAAAAAACACAGGGAGACGAGTACAAATATTTAACATGGTTCAGTCTAAATGGTCTGATACATGGGTGACACCAAGGGTTCTTCATAACAAGAGAAAACAAGCACATGTATATGTATCCAAGAAAATTCAACCTCAAAAAAGACTTCTGCACAAACAATTGTGATAAGTCAAGTCAATCCTCTAATTCACCCACTTCGAAATGAACCCTAACTTCTGAACATATCCAAACCAAAAACTCTCTGACCATAAGTCGTTGCCAGTCCATTTAATCTTTCACAGTTAGAACACAAGTGTGTAAAAAGTCGTAATAATTGAAGATATCTACAAATCAAGGCTAGCACAGTTGGTAAATCGTGTGACTTACACAACCAATCCATTCAGGATAGTATCTGAAGTCCTCAAAGATGTGTTTTTTCGAACTAGACCACAACTGCAGGTAAGGTGGTATTAAAAACCAACACATGAAAAAAATCCAGAATGTTCAGATTATTTCATCAAGAAAATGTTTGCCCTTCAGATGCATGTGTATCAACTATCAACATAGATATAAAAGCACAGGTAGAAAGCTTCCTCAAGATAATTGGTAACATTTTAGTGATAGCATTTTCCAAAAACCATAACATTTTAGCAAGACTAAGATTTCTTATTTGGAGCACTCGTCTTGCCTTTTGGCTACGGCATTCAACGGATATGTACCATCTTGAATCGCATAAGCCTCATTAACCACTTTTTTAACGTTAATAACACCTTCTCGATCAGCATGTCATGTAAAGATCACTACAAGCTAAACCAAGGTTTAGGTGGGCGGTCGCCTAGGCGACCGGCCCTTTGGGTGTTATTGGCATAGGCGACCACCCACCCTTTGCATAGGCGACCACCCGCACACAAGGGTGTGCGGTGTCACCTAGGCCACCAGGCGATCGCCTA
Source organism: Triglochin maritima (assembly GCA_963682175.1). Classification (NCBI taxonomy): domain Eukaryota; kingdom Viridiplantae; phylum Streptophyta; class Magnoliopsida; order Alismatales; family Juncaginaceae; genus Triglochin; species Triglochin maritima. Next base: position 31,619,303 of record OY821792.1, on the reverse strand, counting down.
GTACAAGAGTATCTACTTAACCACCCGTAATCGAACTACCTAACCGAACCAATAAATAAATTTCCGATTTACAAATATCGACCCCCTAACCTGAAATTCTGGCACCGCACCTAATCAAGACTTCTAGTTTCTAATATAACACTTCTCACCAGAATCATCAAATTCCACCGTCCAAAATCCAAAACAAACTCGACCCCCAAAAATTCGGACCCAAACTTCGAAAACCAACAAAGACCCAGAAAAAAAGATCCCAACTTCGAAGGATTAGAACCAAAAGTAGACATTACTAATGAGGTGAGGGTTGTAGGTGGTATGGGCGTTGGCGAAGGCTTGGAGGGAGAGCCCGTTCCCGCCCAACCGACGTCGATTCCGGTCGTTTCTCCTCCGATCGAATCCCTTCTTCTTCTCCGTCATCGGATTTCGGTCGGATTTGCTCTTCATCTTATTCTTGGGAACCCTAAAAAGATTTCGACAGGAAAATGACAAACGGCAGCGGTAATATACTCACGTTATGTTTGGTGTAATTGCATCTCACCCTTTATATATTGTGATTATTGCATCTAGTTAGGAATATTTTGTTTTTTGTTTATTTGTTCGTTTTATAAGTTGTAAACTTGAGTGTTGTTGCCCGTCATACACATCGCATTATTGTTGCAAGTTGGTGAACTAGAGTTTTTAAAAGATTCTAAAGTATTATTATTATAATATACTATTATTGCTGCTCATCGTGAATTTCTACTGATCGTTCTACTTCAAGGATGTACTTGTACCTAGCAACCTAGAATAATATATATAGGGCTATATGGGTCAAGCTCTAGTGAGCCTATGGCTCATCAAATTTAGTTTAAGCCCCATAGAATCTCACCATTGGATCTTATTTACATTTAATCTTACCATTCATTAGCATAACCGTTTTTTTCTTAATCTACCTTACAATTTGAAAGAGTGGTGAATATTGTGGGGGCTTAATTTAGAAAAATTAAGTCATTGGCTCACTATAGAATTCTTGTATATATATAATAAGAAATTGATACGATAAATAGCAAACAAACACAAAATATCATACATACAACATATCATACATTTAATGTATCATACATTACCGATGGGCGATGAGGTGAGGGTTGTAGGTGGTATGGGCGTTGGCGAAGGCTTGGAGCGAAAGCCCGTTCCGATGTAGATTCCGGTCGTTTCTCCTTCGAACGAATCCCTTCTTCTCCGTCATCAGATTTCGGTCGGTTTTGCTCTTCATCCTATTCACGGGAACCCTAAAAAGATTTCGACAGGAACATGACAAACGGCAGCGGTCATGAAGTCATGATATGTTATGTTTGGTGTAATTGCATCTCACCCTTTATATATTGTAGTTATTGTATCTATTTAGGAATATTTTGTTTTTTGTTTATTTGTTTGTTTTATAAGTGGTGAACTTTACTACTTGAGTGTTGTTGCTAGTTATACATCGCATTATTGTTGCAAGTTGGTCAGCTAGAGCCTAGAGTTTTTAAAAGATTCAAAAATTATTATTGCTGCTCATCATTAATTTCTACTAATAGTTCTACTTTAAGGATGTACCTATACCTAGCAACCTAGAATAATATATATAAGAAGAAATTGAGACGATAAATGACAAACAAACACATAATATCATACATACAGCAATAAATGACATTTTATTGATTACCTGAAACTTATTACAGATAAACCATCGCCATCATTACTGATACCATACAAATGATAACCCCAAATAATTTCAAATTATAACATCTAAATCTTAATCAACGACTAGCTACTTTTGTACTACCATTAATTATTCATCAGCAGAGCTGAGATTCCGATATAAATAGATATATATCTCATGCCTCAACACTTGCATATATGCATATTAGACCATTGGCACTTCATCCTTCTTGATGACATCTTCTGTTTTCACTTGGAACAACTCCTCTTGCTTCACACCATTAATGGTTGCATCCATGGAAACCTCAGGTAGCTTTTGGTCAGGCTTCTTCTCCTTGTAGATCACAAACAGTAACATCTGGGCCAACCCAAACAAGAACCCTAACACGTTTGGAAGCTGCATGCAAAACAAAAGTATTTGAAATTAATTAATTAATTAATTAAGCACATGTAACTCATGTGTAATTAGTTTAAAAGTTTTTTTGTCGTTGGGAGTAGTGCATGCTTACAGCAACATAATAATTATGAGAGAGGAGACCATAGAAGAACCATGCAACTGCACTAAGTGTGAGGAAAAGTGAAAGTGTGAATGGCATGTATTCCACACTCTTTGTCTTTATCACCAGTCTCTGCCACAAATATCACAAACCATTAGATACTTATATATACCCGTACAAGTCAAACTTTCAATCTTAAAATTACAATTAAGTTCATGACTAGCTAGATGACTATATATATTTTGAGAAATGTGAGATTATATTTACAATGACGCTGAGAGGCGCGACGAAGACCATGAAGGCGAAAGTTGATCCGATCCACCCAAGGATGCTAATCCTCTTCTCTCCTTTGGTGAACATCATGGTTAGGAACAACAACGATCCGAAGAGACAAACGTTCATGAACAACACCAACTTTATGGTGAATACCTGCATATATTCATGCAACCAACAACATATAATTAATTATACCATTTTTAATGCATATACATGTAGATAAATATATGTATAATGTAAAATGCGTACCTTGGGTTTCTTGGGAGCGTAGATGATGAACATGGTTAAGTAGACGACTTCAATGACACAGCCAAAGGAGTTGATGGTCAAGAGCAAAGTGTCCCATGAAAGGAGGGCAAAGTAGAGCCACATCATGGCACTAAATAGAGCCACCACATAAGGAACCGAATCATATGACTCGGTCGATTTCTTCTTGTAGATCTTGTAGAACGTTGGTCTGTTCAAATCAAAATCCAAAAAACACAATCAATTTTTTAAGAACACACCAAATATATATCTTTCACTAGTATCTGTGTTAGCCAATATATGAGTAGTACGTACATCGATCTGTATGTGTATGTGTATGTGTATGTGTATGTGTATGTGTATGTGAAGACCTACAGCTTATAACTATTTTTGTTGGAAGAATGTTTGTGGGTCTCTTTCATGAAAACTTTTTTTCTTCTAGAATGTCAAACACTACCAATTTGTTGTTTTACATATAATATTGAAACTAAATATTATATGGGAACCTCACATACATGCAAGGTTGCATGCATGAGATACTATTGCATGATAAGATATATATTTTATTAAAGAATAAAGAGAGAGGGATTACACTGGGGCTAAGAACACCATGAAGGAGATGATGTTACCTACAAAAAGAAGAAGATGCTGATCAGTACACAAAATAACTAACCAAGAATCTATTGTACGTTATGGTTCAAAACCAAGTACATAACATGTCTTCCTTCGTAATCTCCTTGGTCATGAATATTATCGTTAGGTAATGCTTGTGAAATTATAGAAGGAACAATAACAACGAATTCAAAATACAGATACAAATCAACTTACCCATCACCCCAGCAGCGAAGGTCCAAGGATGTTCAATGTGGAAAAGAGTCATCTTGATCAAATGAATTAAGATTAAACTAAGCACAAACTCAAATTAATCCTTCCCACAACCCAAGGATCTCAACCTCAAGAAAGAGACCAAGATGGAGGAAGTGCTAGTTCTAGATGACTACCCAAGAACTTGCACCAGCCTGAGTCTCAACACTTGCATTGCAACCCTTATATAGGAGTTGATAGGAGAATATAAGCCGTTGGCTTTGTCACCTTTGAGGACTGCCTTGTAGTGGGTCTTCTCTTCCACTAACATCATTAGATGATATAATATTCCACATTGGAGTTCAATGGTGCCAATGGATCTGCCCTCCTTTTGCCATTCAAATGAAGCCATGCACTACCACTTTAACAAATTAAGTTTTGAGTACATGTAATAACCTAATCTAAACCCCTTAATTAACTAAACCTAAACCTAACTTACCCTAATTATGCATGCTAATGAAGAGGTGAGGAGATAAGGTTGGGAAGATGAGGTGGCATGCTTTGGTTGGAAGAATGGGAGGTGAAGTGAAGATAAGAATTGGGTTTTACTATAAATAAGAGGGTGAGGGTTATCTGATGCGTTTTCTTCATTTCTTGGGTTTACCAGAGCGTGAAGGAGGTGAATTCGGAGAAGAAGAAGGTGAAGAAGAAGAAGAAGGAAGAAGAAGAGGAGTGAAGTGACTCAAGCTTGGGAGGCTTCTTCACTTGATCAAAAGGTATGCCAAGTCTTCATATTAACTCCCCAAGAGGTGTGGGAGTGTAGAGGACGGCGTTGGTGTCGTTTCTCCGGTGAAAACCCTACTGGACGGAGGTTGAAGACGACTGGTTCGGTCGACCGTTGTGTGTCTCGGTCGACCGAACGTCGTCTAAATGATGCTTGTACAGTGGCGATTATGTATTGTGCGGTCGACCGTGTGAGGTTCGGTCGACCGATATTTATAAATATTAACTTACTGCCCGAAAACGCTCGAACGATGTCTGTGTGACGGTCGACCGTTTATGCCAAATTTCGCGGGAAATAAAGGGTTACATTAGCCGGTCGACCGGTGTTGTTTCGGTCGACCGAACCCAGAAGATAGGTTAGACAGGCCTTCGGCCGACCGAGTGTGTGTCTCGGTCGACCGAACTGCGCAAGGTCGGTTACGAGCGTTGACCATCTAAACGGTCGACCGCTCTGGATCCGGTCGACCGACCAAGTGCAGTTTTCCTGTAGTGAAGTGCTTGTTGATCCGGTTGACCGAAGGAGTTTCGGTCGACCGAATCCAGTGGGCAGGATTCATGCAGACTTTCTTATCGGTTGAACGGACCCTGGTTCGACCGACAAGATATATATGTATATAAAATGTATAGCGTAGACCTTCCAAACGGTCGACCGCTAGATGACTTTTGTTCGACCGATTGGTCGGTAATTTCGGTTGGCGTGATTCGACCGATAGACTTGTTTGTACAGTACCGTGTACTGTGTGGGGGACCGGCCGACCGGTGTGCTTTTAGCGGTCGACCGATCTGCCGCAGGTTGGTGGATTTATCCACACGCGATCCGTTGAGTATAGGTCGACTACCGGCTCCGAGGCGACGGTTGATTACCGGCTTTGAGAGCTACGGATTTCACCTTCGACGAAGGCGTATTATTGTACTACTGTTGCCTCTCTTACCGAGCGGGGTGTGAGGGATGTGTGCCGTAAACCTTGGGCAGTTTGCGAGGGTTTAGCGGTAAGCCGAGGATGTTCCGGCAGGGTGCGCGCTTGGCGGCTCTTGGGGGAGCAGCGGCTGTCGTCTGACCCGAGTTGTGTATTCGGCGGGCTGACTCGCTCCTGGGGTGGCGGCGTGTACCGGGGGTTCCTTCCTGCACTTTTGGGGAGCAGTGGTGTCGACTGACCCTTGTGAGGCAGCGGTGAACTGACTTGACCCTAGTGACAGGAGTGGTTCAGTGCCGCAGAGGCGGTGAGGGCATTATTGTGGGCCCGAGGTGGATGATCATGTGCATTGTATTGCATTGTCTTTAATTCCTTTTGATGTTTTTAGGAGGCTTGGTATACGGGGTTCCTGCAGGGAACTCAGGCATGTTTGTTTGTTTTCATTTCAGGTAGCGAGTAGCATTAGAGTCAGGTGGTGACCGAGGAGAGTGCCCCCGGGATCAGATCCTGTTCTCTTTTATATCTTCTTTTGTTTGAGGTAGTGATTACATGTATATTCACTTTTGTTGTAATCACAGTTGACTCAGTTATATAGTTGACTTCCACGTGGGTCTGTATCTTATATATTTTATATATATGTTGGTTTGTTTTCCCGTGACGTGCCCTGTGTTGACCGTTGACGGTCTTTATTATTGTTTAAATTTTCCGCTGTTTTCGGGTACGTTACAGTACACCTCTCCATGCGTGAGCAACTAAGATGAATAGGTTATGGAAGAATATTTTGGAACGACACTAGCTAATTTAATTGCCATTATTAGAGGAGGATTGTTTTGTACTCTAGTTAATTGTTCAAACATTCGATTATGCATGGTATCTTGGGTTTGTTAATTTAAAACTTTATGTGGTGTGAGTGGTGTTGGATTTTGGAGCAATGCTCATGATCATCAAGTGTCCAAGTTGGTGAGATGATGTGAGTTTCAAGAAAAGTGATTAATTTAAATAAGTAGATAGTAGTTAGATTGATGATTAATTGCGTTATAGGACAGTACGTAAGTCATTTAGTTAGCAAGACATATCATCGGATACTGTGGCAAGGTGTGTCTTTTCTTGGACTGTGGAAATGGAAGTGATCATAGTATGTATACAGGAGTATTATTCTCTCTCTTTATCTCCAAGTTAAAATGATCTTAGATTCTTTGTTTACATGACCAGTGAGGAAGTAAATATCAATGAGAATATTAATTATACTAAATATCAACTAAATTATATGTTGTAATGTCAATGGGTTTTCAATTTCCAATTATATGTTGTAATATCAACTAAATGCTAGATACGATTGCCTTTTCAAATGGATGGACTAGAATGAGATAAGGAGGACACAGTATACTCATGATTTGCTTGTGTCCTCTGGTTCTAGTGACATATTACTGTGTTAGAACCTATATTCATTTTGTCCTATCTGTCTTCTACAATTTTTTTGTTAATGTGAGAATATCCCTTTGCTACAAGAGCTATAACTTTATTTTTCATGCTCCTTAGATTATTTCTTTCACTTTTTTTTCTGCCCCAATATCTGCCCTAATTATTCATCATGTTAGCTACGATGACTGATATTGATTGATATGGACCCTTTTTTACTATGTATGCAAAGTTTGATAGGTCCATGTGTTATGTCCCTAACCCTAATTAGGATGCTAATGATGGTTTTGGAGTGGGTTTGCATGGGAAATGGGAGGATGAACATGGGCAGGTAGGGGATGGAGAGGTGATGGGTGGTGTGAGTTTTTAAAGCAAAAACTCATCTCTCTCTGCTCTCTCTCACATTCTTCTTCCCTTTTTTTCCGGCAAAACCAGAGGTGGTGGAGACGGCTCCGACGAGTGGAGTCGAACATAGAGTTGCGAAGGCGTGGACGTGAGGTGCATTGGAGCGGAGGTTACTGTCGGGCATAGACGTCGAGAGAATCTCCGGCGTGCTCCATCTTGTCTTGAGGTATGCCGACTTTTTAGTTTGATTGTGGCTCACCCACGTTAGGGGTGATATTGTGGTCGGTCGTGGGAGGTCGGAGACCTAGTTGACGACGAGAAATGACGTAAAATCCTCGGCTGGCGCGGGGTTGCTGTCGACCAATTTACTGGTTTGCCTGACTTTAACCAACACCGGCCGAACGATGTCATGTGGCGGTCGACTGGTTGCATGTATGCTTGTGGGTCGAAGGTTTTCCTGTTAGTTTTCAGTCGACCGTTCTTATTTTTGGGTTCGACCAGAACTTAAGTGAACTTAATATTATTGCACGTTGTTCGACCGATTATTTATCTTGTTCGACAGATAAATGACCTAGACTATTAGGATGCCCCTGGTAGTTTTCGGTCGACCGGGACCCTTGAGTCGGTAGACCGATTAGACTTGTATGATTTTGACCAGACTCCAGATTTTGACCCCGTATTCGGTCGACCGGTTTTAGATTGTTGTTCGACCGTTGGGACTTAAGTGATGTGCAAAGAGTTCGACCGTTGCAGACTTTCGGTCGACCGAACCTATTCGGAATGGTCGACCAGACAACCTATTTCGGTCGATCGTTTGTGCGCAGAACCGAATTCCCGGTCCTTGTGTTGTGTCAACTCTGACCACGGAAACCTGTGTCAGAGCGTGAGCCGGAAGGTAACGGCGGGTACGTTGCTCGTGTCTGCCCAGTGACCGTCGGGTGGAAGAGTGTGGATACTTGCGTCGTACCACCTCCGTTGATGGATCATGGTGTGATGTGTTATTGCTTGACTCTCTGTAGAGTAGCAGACCTGAGGGATCACGGATCCCAATGCATGTTGATGCATGGCTCGTGGAGCATGATGACTCTGCAGACTTCGGTCTGGACCCGTCCAATGTTGTGTCGGACGTATGTTGTACCATTGAGGTTGTGTCGGCGATGATGATGTTGACGATGTTCCGGCTTCTGGTTGTGTCGTTAGATGTTGTGTCGGACGTATGTTGTACGGCCGATGTTGTGTCGACGATGCCGTCAATGTTGTTCCGGCGATGATTCCTCGATTGGGCACCTATCGTGAGATGAGTTTACCGACCAGGCTACGGCTCCGTTGGGGTGGTGTAGACCACGTGATTCTCTTGGCGCGAAAGTGCGGACGCTCTTCACCGATCCATTTGGCTTGAGTAGTCGCGTGTGGGGTGCATCACGTACTGTCCGCAAGACCATATCTGCCTACGGTAGGTTTCCAATGGAGATTCGTTGTTGTTGCTGGACTGATGTCCTTGTTGACCCGTTGAGGGTATTTGTTGTTGTCGAGGGATTGAGGTCTTGTTTTACCCTTGGAGGGGTTTTGTGCATTGCAGATGATGATATGACATGTTACTACTATGATAGGTTCATTATCGTATTATTGCATTCATATAGGTGAGTTTGGCATACGGGATTTCCTAATGGGAAACTCAGGCATTGTTGTTTGATTCATGTTTCAGGACCGCAGTAGGTTCTGTCGGGTACAGACACGGGGTACACACATTTTGGGGTCAGGATCCTCTTCGGACTCTTCGAGGATTTCATGATTACTAGTATCTGTCTTTCGTTGTATTGATGTAAACATGTATTTTGACAACTCTGTTGTATTTTGGTGCACCGACTGGTTATATTTATAGGAGTAACATTCTTGTTTGATGACTTTTGTCTTGAGATCTTGTTTGTTTGAATTTTCAAATTTTTCGTTGTTTCGGGATGTTACACCATGACAATCATTTACAACCTAAATAGACACTTAATCAACTCCAAAGTATTACTCCATCGTGTACTAAGTACAAATATAGTAATGGATTACATCCCAACATACAAACAACATTCGATATTTCTCGAATCGTCATACATCCACGTACGTCCCTTGCTATCATCTTCTTCTTAAAAGGCTACTAATAATTCAAGCGCATCTTCCTTATATTTTCCGATCGATTGTGCGTCTGATGTAATATGTGATGTATTCCACAAACTAGCTGAAGAGTTGATTGGATTGCCAAGAAGCATCCGTAATGAAGTTGCTATGTTTGCACAAACAAAAGTACAAGCTCGTGTCAACACCAACCATGGACCAACTCAAGTTAGTAAAACATTCTCGTAACCAAACCCCATTAACAATTTATTATTGATGAACATCATCACACCATTCACACACGAATCCTCATGTTTATTTGCATGAGGTTCAATTAATGCTCCCTCCACTTAACTCAATTTTCTTCCATTATCTCTTTCTATTATCTTCCTAGCTTATCTTCACATCACAATTGACATTAATATCTCTTCTAGACGTGAACGTGATCAGCAATATGTGTAGATTATGATCGAAACCTTACATATTCATGTGGGTCGCATCTTAATCCATGTTCACACATTATTAATTTATGAAACCAGTGTTCTCATTACATGACACACGTAATTAAATTATCATATGTAGCCATGATCATGACTTGTAATTAAAACAATTAATAAAGACTAAAGTCGATCTGTTGTTTGTTCTATTCTTCATGAAGACATTTAAATTGCTTAATATCATGGGAAGCGTTCTAAGGTAAGAATATATTATTGATTTGGAAGTTTATTAATTACTTTACTGTTAATCACCCGTTTTTTCGATTTTTACTTGATCGTACATTTCGTTTTCGTTTTTACCCTGGTCATTTAAACTATACAAGATAACCAATATCATACTTTTGTACGAAATGAAAACTTCGATTTAGGCCACTAAGTATACGATCAGATTTGCATGGTTAAACTACAATATCCGAGTTGATTAGTGATGGTTAATTTGCTTTTGTATTTGAGGATGTTTCTTAGTGTGAGTTGTGCGCATGATGCTGGATATATAGCTGGACCCAATGGTCTCACTTTTTTAACAACTCAGATACATTTGGCAGTGTAAAGTCAAAATACACAGACATTGACAATAAGTTTTTGTTTTTCGTATTTCGCAAAGGGTATTTATTAATGTAAATATATACGATTACAATGTTAATTAGTGACCTTATTTCAGAAGGCTCATCAAATTATTCAAAAATATTAACACTCAAATAACATATAAGTACTCCAGATGTTATCTACCCAAAAAATACAATTATCATCTCAATCACTTTAATCTTTATTTGACCTATCCAATAAGTATTTTAGAAGATTCAGTTCACCATTTCAACATTATATTTAGCAGAAGAGGAATGTCAAAGTCTAAATATACATAATTCAACATGCACGATTGCAACATTTGAAGTTAATTACTTAAAATTAGAGGGTGCATATGGATGCATGATATCCAAAGTTGTTTTGACGATATTTATGAAACATATAGTTCAACAGTACAATGACAAGAGACTGAAGAATGTATTCAAATGATACTAGAGTAGTAGTAGTAGTAGTAGTAGTAGTAGTAGTAGTAGTAGTATAAATTAAAAGATGTAGACACAAATTTATTAAGAAGATAAAGCTAATAGCTAGAAGCAAAAGTATCTAAAAAAACCACTTCTAAATTCATAATGCTCACCACCTTTGTTAGGGCTGGATGTAGTTGTTCACTCTTTATTGGGAACTTTGGGTGTTGACTGTTGTCTCCACCAACAATTCAAGCAAAGCTTTGGGGAAAGCTAAACCTTAATATATGCATGCATCATGGCTCCCAATGGGGCTTTTGTTTCACCCAACTATATATATATATTCCAACAGTCATGCATGCATCTCACTTATGTCATCATCATTTTTTATTGCTATTATATTTATATATATATATATGAACTTATGCACACATATATACAAGTTGATATGGTATGCATGCCAAGTTACTATATATATATATATGTTTCTCTTCGTATTTATTTATTTATAAAATTGAAATATCTATGCATGTAGACCTTCCAGAAGGTGGTGGGATCCTGTGATATTTTTTGTGTTGTGTCCCACTTTTCTTCCTTTAGTGTTTGCTCTTAGAAAGCTTCAAGATGGTAAGGTCTAACTTGGCCATGGAATCATCATCCCTGGTCTCAATGCTAGCTCCACCGTCCACGGCCAACAACAACCATCCTATTAGCTTTCAACTTTCATGCATATGGCAAAGAATTAATTTCCATTAGTTTTTCCATGGTATATAATTATATATGTACGTAGTCTTGATCGGATCTGGCAAGTAGTAGAAACTCTTGAACCATGCCCAACCATTAATATTAGCTTCTAAATTGTTATTTACCATTCACGTGAGTGGGGTTAATTGTGATCATGATATTTAATTGGTTGATTCATTTCTAATTAATTGCTTTCGGCTATTACATTCTTAACTTTAAATTATTTATGAAAATATAGGATCAATACTACATCAGCATATATAAATGGTGCATGCACCAATACTTTCACCACACTATTTACGTAAGAAAACGTAGTCGAAGTTATAAAGACACGAGTCCATCATCATAATCGATTCTAATTTAACCATTTTAAATACTCATCTGTAGTAATCCGCTATTAAAGTTATTATTAATTTGTCAGCTATAGTTGATTTATAATTTTAAAAGAGGCGGAACATGAGTTCAGGTAGATTCGGGATGGATCGTTACATATCGATAAGATCTTGATTTAACACCAAAACGCATGACAACCACTGCCACAATCGCGCATTAGCATTAGCATTAGCATTATTAAACAAGTACACATCATATCTAATCTAATTAAGTAATTATATTTCACATTCCATTTGCATGTGTTTGTACTGGGTTGTTAAGTTCAGATACGTCTCCATTAAGTTCCAAGGTTGTGCCAAAGACTCTTGAGTTACTAATAACTTCCGACGTATCTTCCTATGCATATTAATGTAATCAAGATTTAGTCTCCACCGTTAATTTTGATTTGACTGATAAAAAAATGTACGAACCATTTGAAAAGTAACAAACTTACTTGATCACTTTGTGTTGGAAGTTGGAACAAAGAATGATGGTCAAACTGTAGTTCTACTTTTTTTTCCCAATAAAATTATAGAATATGCTTAATGCATTCATGTAACTATCATTCCATTGCTCCACCAAAAATATATTGTAATATCCTGAATTTTTAGTTGAGTTAATAATCAAATATCTTAATGGACTAATTAAGATTATTGGATGATTGTGTGGTTTTAGGAGAAGATGAAATTTTGAGAAGAATATAGAGAAGAAAAAGATGGAGATTTTGAGGCAAGTACTGATTCATTATTTTTCAGTTTCATATCATGTCTGTCTCTCTTGATATTCGTAGTTGCATGCATGTTGAGCATTAATATTGATTTTATGGATATGCATATGATTGCATGGTGGTGTTTCGGTCGACATGTCCTGTGGCTGTGTGTATGTTTCTAGCAGAGCAACTTAGGAAAGAGCTGCCTAACGGACAGCGTGGAGCCACCCGAGAGAGGAAAGGGCTGCCTGTCGTTAGTGTGGAGCTACCAGGTGTGCGTCTGACAGATTGATAGATTTCAGAAGCACAGGATGTGGTCGAATCTGAATGGGGGTTTCAAATTGATATGCATGCATTTTATTTGTGATGCATGTCTCTTGATTGTGCTTATTGACTGAATGTCATATTCTGTATTATTTTCCACATGATTATGATTCTGATTGATTGATGGTTGGTACTTGTGGGCTGTCAAGCTCACAAATTGTTGATTATATTTTTCAGATTAATTATGGGCCTATCAGATGGATTTAAATATCAGAGTGCGCAGCGGTCAGGATCGTGGATCGTATCTTAACGCACCGGGTTCGGGTGGGTGAGCAGTTGTCCGGGCTCGGGGCGTTACAAATGGTATCAGAGCAATACGATCCTCGGAATTAGTCGGAATCGGATTTGAAATAGAAATTTTTGATTGAATCGGAATTAGTTAGAATTTAGATTTAGAAGTTTCGACTATTGATTTGAATATGAATTTGGAGTTATTCGGACTTGAGTTCAAAATGTGAATTTCGACTTGGTTGGATTTGCTATCCAAATTATGAATAAATAGTTGGAGATGAATTTTAGATTTAATGAAAGTAGGATTGAAAATTTTGTTTTGATTTGGATCAAACTGTTTTAGATGTGAGAGTCTATTTTAATATGGATATGTGAATTCCAAATGATATGATGTTGAATTAAAATTTCGAGGACGAAATTTCTTTTAAGGAGGGTAGAATGTAATATCCTGAATTTTTAGTTGAGTTAATAATCAAATATCTTAATGGACTAATTAAGATTATTGGATGATTGTGTGGTTTTAGGAGAAGATGAAATTTTGAGAAGAATATAGAGAAGAAAAAGATGGAGATTTTGAGGCAAGTACTGATTCGTTATTTTTCAGTTTCATATCATGTCTGTCTCTCTTGATATTCGTAGTTGCATGCATGTTGAGCATTAATATTGATTTTATGGATATGCATATGATTGCATGGTGGTGTTTCGGTCGACATGTCATGTGGCTGTGTGTATGTTTCTAGCAGAGCAACTTAGGAAAGAGCTGCCTAACGGACAGCGTGGAGCCACCCGAGAGAGGAAAGGGCTGCCTGTCGTTAGTGTGGAGCTACCAGGTGTGCGTCTGACAGATTGATAGATTTCAGAAGCACAGGATGTGGTCGAATCTGAATGGGGGTTTCAAATTGATATGCATGCATTTTATTTGTGATGCATGTCTCTTGATTGTGCTTATTGACTGAATGTCATATTCTGTATTATTTTCCACATGATTATGATTCTGATTGATTGATGGTTGGTACTTGCGGGCTGTCGAGCTCACAAATTGTTGATTATATTTTTCAGATTAATTATGGGCCTATCAGATGGATTTAAATATCAGAGTGCGCAGCGGTCAGGATCGTGGATCGTATCTTAACGCACCGGGTTCGGGTGGGTGAGCAGTTGTCCGGGCTCGGGGCGTTACATATATTGCCCAACATCTTTCTTTTTTATTATTACATTTACTGTTACTTAAGATTTTACGAGACTATTTTTTTGTACTTCGGCTCTTCTTCGAGGGAATATACCTAGATGTAGCTAAAAAAGATTAGTCACTACTAGTCATATAATTGAACATTAGTGCTGTAATTTGTTTTGTTTGACGTTATTAGTCGTATCCTCAGCTATATAGTTAAAAAAAACTATGATTTATGATTGATCTAGAGAATAATTAATTTTCCTAATTCTTTTAATATACTTCAAATCTGTCTCATCTTGAAATAGGAGTGAGTGACTTTGTGTTAAGAAAAGGTTGCCATGAGTTAGTGTTTTGACAGATTTGCATTATTTTCTTAAATCCTCAAGTGAATGAAAAAAAAGTACGTATTTCTCGTAATTTACAGCTTAATTACACTCGGGCTGCCAATAGGGAGCCACAGTGATCAAATTTATTGTTCGTATGGAGGTGGGTTGTTGCAATTAGTTGAAGGCAATGGGCATTAAAGTGAAATAATGTTATAAAAAATTAGCTAAACATACATAAATATTTGTACCCTCGCAATCTCCATCATGATCAGTATCATAACCAGACTTGAACTAAAGGTCAATATATATACTACATAAAACTTACGTAAGCATTCTTTGTTAAGGCTGCCACTACTTGGTTGATTAAAGTTACTTTACGAAATAGAATGTTGTAGGATACGTAAGTTAATCAGAAAGTCGAAGAATATTATATCTAAAAATGAGACACTTCAACATATGCATAAGTGATTAATGTGAATTATTTGATATGACAAGCCTCAAATAATAAGAGCGATCTCAAGTTAACACTTTTTTAAGTAGCTAGTTTACACTCAATAAATATGAAATATCATTGAATCAACAAATAATTTACGAATGCATATATATACATATATGCAAAAACAAATTAGAAATTTCCAACTGCTAAAGCCGTAACAAAATTAAGGTCCCAAAGCAAACTATGGGAAGATATTAACACCAAAATATACTATTTTGGTGTTAATATACTGGTTGGGATAAAAGTAGATTATTGTCAGCTACAAGTGGTATTAGATTTTTTGTGTACAAGAAATAATATGATGTGTGGTTGGGGGTTGTGGAGAAGTAACGGCGAGGAAACCTCCAAAAGAGAATCTTCAATGATCACCACCACATAATTAATTAACACATATATTCTAGATGATTAACTAAGTACGTCAATGAATAAGGTTTGAGATGTGGGCTACATAACACCTGAGATTGATTAATAAATAATGTGATCTTTATCCTTGTGGTCTGGAGCTAAAGCAACAATCTATACTATCGTACAAATCATAAAGGGAAAGATAGATCCCGGCCACTTTGACCTAAATATATGACTTTAGTTACACTTTAATTAAAAAGACCTATATGTAATTAGAATGCTGTAATTTGTGGCCCTGGTTGGAGCTATGGATGCATGTAAGATATTTATTTATTTTGAAGCATTTTTAACGAATTAAGTCTATCACGTGATTTTGAAGAAAAAGTTTTTGGAGGATGACATGATAATTTCATAGATAGATTTTGACATACTACATAAAATGTTTTGAAAGGGTGTTTTTGCAACAACAACAAAAATCCCAAAATTATTTCACAGCAACAGAACATAAGTTTGCATCTTATTCCACTCAAGGAAATTTACGTACACTTCTTAATCTCCAATTACAAAGCCTAATCTATTGCATAAAAAGGATTACATCTAAAATTTATTACCAAAGACCTAAGGTAATTAAACCAACAAAGAGCTTAATCATAAATGTTTCAAACTTCACATGATCCCAGCTTGTGGTTAATTTTGGTCTCATCAACATCCTCACAACTGGATTATTCTCAAAGCTGCTTTTTTCTCTTATTGAATGGTTGAGATTGGAATCTTGACTTCCAGTGGAGTCTCTGCTGGCTTCTGGTCTGAATCCACCATTTTCTTCCCATTCTTGTAGATTAAGAAGAGAGACATTTGGATGGTCCCAAAAATGAACCCCAACACATTTGGCAACTGCATATATGACACAAGATGTGTTGAGTGAGATATTTAATTTTGGAAAACATGCACGTGGACTTTATAATTAAATTAATGGTATAATTAATTTTACTTACTGCCACGTAGAAATTTTTAGTTAGGAGCCCATAAAAGAACCATGCAACTGCACTGAGTGTGAGGAAGAAAGAAAGCATGAATGGCATGTACTCTGCACTTTTTGTTTTTATCACGAGCCTCTGCATCAACAAAAAAATATTTATGTCAATTTCCGATACGACATGATTAATTATTAGTAAAATGTAACTATAAAGACAATTTTAGTGTTTAGAAATTTTGGAAAACCATCCATGTTAAAGCTAGTCTTACAATGACACTCAAGGGTGCGACGAAAACTGCGAAAGCGAAGGTGGATCCTGCCCATCCAAGAATGCTAACACGTTTCTTTCCTTCAGTGAACAACAGAGTGAGAACCAATATAGATCCAAACAAGCCCACGTTCATGAGAAATATGAACTTCAATGTGAACGCCTGCTCTCACAAAAGAACGCAAACGACGCATTCTTGTAAGTACTTAAGTGAAAGATAGTAGACAATATATACACATCAAAAAAACACATCGCTTACTCTGACTTTCTTGTTTGCATAGATGAGAAAGATGGCTAAATAGATGGCTTCAATGACACATCCGGCAGAGTTGATGGTCATGAGAAGCATGTCTGAAGTGAGCAAAGCAAAGTACAACCAAAGCATGGCACTGAACAAGGCCACAATGTATGGAACCGAGTCAAATGACTCTGTGGATTTCTTCTTGTAGATCTTGTAGAATGTTGGTCTGCATAACATGTTTCATTTGATCACAAGTTAATTATTAGCTGTTATGATATGTACAAACTTGAAATTTGGAGGGAAGGGGTTAATTAAGTTCTTACACTGGAGCAAAGAACACCATGAATGATATGATGTTACCTGTAATCAATCAAACAAAAGACATGTTTTAATTAAGCTTAATCAAGCAATGCAAAAAATGTCCATGTGATGTGGACATCAGATCATAATAAAAGGCTATACAAAATTGGTAAATATTTAATTCTAAAATAGCGAAGTCCAAAAATGAAGCCTAACTGCCTAAGTGGTTATGGATCTTGTCCTAACCCTAGTAATTAGAAAACGTAGAAAAATATTACAGAAGAGTTGTGACATTATGCAAATAATAAGAGGAAGAAATAGAATATGTAGTACCAAGAACACCAGCAACAAAGGCCCAAGTATTGCTACCAGTGGCTGCCATGATTAAGTTTAATATGATTTAGCTACTGATCACTTGTTTTAGATGAAAGAGGAAGATGAGAAAGGACTAATTTAAGTAGTTGTAGTAGTGCATGCAACTGATGGAACTAGTTTGAAGAGAAATGTTCCACTCTATCATGGGCTTTTATAGGAGAAAATCAAGGAGGACACATGTAACTAAGTTACATTAGTGTTGTGGTTAGTGGAAATTATTTGAATTCAGTGGATTCGGACGTTCCTTCAGCACTTACTACATGGATTGCTTCATTGTTACATTAAATATAATATCAACAATCATTCTATATGGTCATGGATTCTTTGTTGGCACTAATCCTAGTTTGATTAACTTGGTTAACCTCAAATATATCCCAATTGGCAACAAGTGATTAGAGAAGAAGAAAATGACAAGGATTTTATAATATTTGCTTACGTTCATTCACATCTAATAAGTAATAGGTATCAAATAATTGGCTTTAGTTGGCACTTATAATGCCAGTTGTCAACTGTAATCATTAAGAACCTGAACAAGATGGGAGTGATTGGGAAATTTATCATCTCATTTACTAATCTAAAACAGATAAAAGAACTATAATATATTTTAATACTAATTAACTATGATATGCTGGCTGGATTTAAACTGTATCTAAATTTAGTCATCTTTCACTCATTATGTGTCACATTAATATGTTTAACACATTATATATGCTATTTCTTAGAGAAGAGTGTAAATTAATATAATGTTTGAGTTAAGTAGAAATATTTTTTTGCGTACCAATCCTATCCCATTCATGCATGTGAATATATATTTAAGATCTAGAAGAATGGCCAACACAACCCACTAATATCGACAACTTGGACCTCCTTATCTAATCATATAAACATCATCATCTGATATCGATAAGCCTTATCTCTCCATAAAATTAAGCATGCATTAGGGTTTCTCTCAAACATAAACAAACTAATCATCACCAAAATCAAACCATGCCATAGGCCATGCTCTCATCACTCCAAACTTGTGGGGCTCTTGTAAAATTTGAGATGAGTTTTGATGAGTAAATCTCTTGATATTAAATCGAACGAGTCGGGACATTTTATCGATGACAATAAGAAGAGAAATCCTTCTTAACAATTAACCACTCTTTTTTAGAACATTTATGTATGTCCATAATTTAAGAGAAAATATATTAAGAGAAATATGTGAGATCAATCTTGAAGTTGTTCTCAATAAATTGGATTCTCTCCATCTCAATCACGCTTTAAGTAAATAAAAAAACACTTATGAAAAGTAATTATCATTTTGCGGAGAATAAAAATAATTTTCTTGTAAAAAAACTCTCCTACCCTTGATGTTCAGGAAATCAAATTGTATACCTGATGATCAAAATGATGCGAAAACTCAAACCCATTGTCAATTATTTTTGTCAGACTACTATATCCAACAATGGGGGGCATGATGTAGTTGCATTTGTGGAATGAACCGAGGATATTTAAGAAAAAATAATGTCTCATCTTTTCTTGAGGAGAGATCATTTGATTAAGAAAAATAAATTAGATACACATGCTTTTTTGTAAAAAAAAATGTTAATTAAGGGGAAGTGAGTGGGAGAAAGAGAATATTTGTTTTGAATGTGAGATATTAGTTAATGTTATCATGCCTATGCTCGCACTTTGATGAATTAATCTTGATGAACTTGGGTTGGTGGTTGTATGGGTCCTCCCAAACATCCCTTAGGATAGGAATTCAATCATCACTGGTGAACTTGTCAATGTAGTTGTGTCTAGATGGGTTTCGATGTTGGAATATCGATAGTTCCATTATATCAACCCGGCTCCTAATAGCTATGTTAAAAAAATAGCTATGTTAGGGAAAGAACTTATTGTTCTTTGTAAGTTGTATGGCTCTGATCCATAATTCTTGAGCACTGTGAATTTTAAGGAAGCAAGAATATTTTAAACACCAGCAATACTAATTATACAGGCAAAAGGTTGCATGCATGATCTAAAATCAATGCTGAAAAAAAAGTAAGACCTTTCTTGAAACGTGAAGTACCAAAATACGACTCTTGCAACCATTATGTATCACTTGGCTACCAAACTCATGAATTTCAAACCTTAAAAAAGAGAGCATGGATTATAGAAAAATCGATCAAAATACAGGCAGGAACAGATCACAACAGTCAAGGTAGAAGGGAGTTCCAGTGCGTAAGAGCAAACCCCACTCTTTCAAACAAGTTTCAAAAGAGAAAATATTTTAGAAACAAAGACTCTCATGGTCAAGACACATGGTTTTCTGCAACATGGTTCAAATGATATCTTCTAATCATCATCGAAATTTGCACTTTTTCATCAACAAAACCTTCCAGCTTTGTCTCTCTGTCCTTGTTCTGCTTCTAACTTCTCAGCTGGCCGACATAGAAGGAAATCAGTAATACTGTTAGTCAGGATCAGATACAATTTTGATGAAAAAGAAAGGTTTCAATAGACTCACGAGATCTTTTCCTTTTGTTGAAACCGTGCGGCTGAAGAGTCTCATTCTGCATAAACATGTAAAAGAAAAATATAAAGATATCAGCTTTACCAGAAGATTTTGAGTTTAAATGGGTCTCATCATCGGACATGGTAGTTTATGCATCCTTGAGGATTATGTTTAGCTAGTTACCAAATAATTTCATAACTAAAATGAACTTGAGAATTGAGAATAACTACTCCCAATTAAGCCCTCACATTTACTACTAAAACATGATGACTCCCCAACTCCCATTTACTACTCCTCATTAACTAAAATGAACTTGAGATTAACTATTCCCCATTAAGGCATCGTTTCAGTGGAGAAGAGGCAAAGGGGAAACTCATTCTGACCATAAATTAATCATGAACCTCAATACCTCACTATAAAATGCACACCAGTGCAAAAGGTGAACCCTTCAAATGGTGTCGAGCAATATATGTATTTTTAAGCGAATTCAAACCAAGGCACATATCTGGTGAAGTAAACTGAAAACAGACTTGAGTTGCAAAACTACTGGAGGAACCAATATTATGCAAAACTTTAAGTTGCATAAAAATGACATGATTATTATTTGTTCATTTTCGATTTAGACATGTTGTCTGTATTGTGCTTCATGAAAGCTGTGACACAACAAAATGTAAGAAAACAGAAGTTAACCAACCTCAGAAACATGCAAGATGTCTTTACTGAGATCATTGGGATGATCTCCACTTTCTGCGCCCATTACACGTTCCCCAGACTCTACGTCCATTACTTGTTCCCCCGACTTGATGCTGAAAGCCTGCATTCTCTTCATTATTTGAGTTTTGATTACTGTTGGATTGTGCATTTTGAATCACCATACCCTTTAGTTGTCGAACAATCTCATCCTTTTGCCTGCCACGTGCCAAGTCGTTATCCTAGCAAAAGGCAGTTGACAAGAAATTCAGTCTGAACAAGGGAAAGACATATATGGTGAACTAAAAGAACAAAAGTAGCAGCCATGAGTCAAAAGCATTTTCCAGCATATAACTGGAAATGAAAATATCAAATCGTAGTAGAGTAGTAGACTTGTTCACGACAGTTTTTATGACAAAAATACCATTACCACCAAAACATTTAAAACGACATAAAACAAAAACTTAGAAAGTAACGCTCAGGTTAAGAATCCAGCACGAGAAACTAAGGAAAGATAATAATATTCTTAAATAGTTGAAGCAACTGATGTCAAAAAGAAAAACTTTTAAAACAGGAAACTTCATGAAAATGTACAATAACCAAACTATGGCTTCAATGCATCAAATCAACGACGAAATAAAAATTACCCAATTCGCTGACATACCGGGACTGGCAAGAAATGCTCGTTCCTATTTTGACACTCAGGAATTGTAATTCTTTCATCTATTCCAACTCCAAACAACAAAGAGAATTCCTCAGCTGAAAGGCACCCTAAAAAAGGCTGCACTATGCGTTTGTCATAGTTGTCAGGGAAGATCACAAAGCGATCTGCCTTGTTGTCACAATTTTGGCAAAGGAGAAGTTTCCGAGTGAGGCGGTGAATTGTAGAAGGTTTGAAGCAGCAATAATAGCAGAGGATCGAACGAAGATGATTGGTATTGGCATCATGGAACCTGTGGTCACACGACAAGCAAAGGTTTGTGTGAGGTTGGTAGTTGCAGTAAAGAAGAGCTCGCATCCCACAGATGCTGCACAGAGATGGCGCACGACACCCATGTTGGTTATACATGGTATGCTGGGAACGAAGGGATCGGCGATATGAGTGCGCAAACATGAAGGGACAAATGGTGTTTGAATTCCTACTTATAAGCATTATAGAGTGTTAATGATTCTACATTTGGAGTGATGTTGTTGTGTCGCTTCATAACAACTATAACAAACTTGGATAAACCAAAGAAGACACCAGATGAGGAAACACCATAATGATCGTTGATGGTTGAGGATTTTTTTCAGATTTCAAAAGAAGAGAGTCATGCCAATGGAACCACAACAAATAAAATAATACAAAACTAATCGGGATAGAACGCAGGTATAAATTGAGTGATGTGATGAAATTAAATCAAGATGGTCCGAATGTAACAATGTTAAGCATGCTAATTACAAATTTAGCAGAGGCAGATATTGAACTTTAACTGGAATAACATACCAATATTTTAACTCCAACAACTTGCTTCGCCCTCTAGTCTCAACATAGCACCACTCCTGGTCCTTGAATGCATGAGTGCCGTAAATTTAGAGGAAGAAGACATCAATACATACACATGTTGTTTCTTGACATCTCAAACGGAAGCATACCCTGTAAGAACCCAAACCCTTGTTTAGAGGGTTAATGGAGATTAAGGAGGTTTTGCATGGGGAAGAGGCGGGCTACAGTGGTCTGGTGATGGGTGAGAGGTGTAGAGTTGCGGGTTACTGTAGCGGAGAGATGGGTTGGGGGTTTAAAACGCGTTTTTCTCTCTCTCTTTCTCATTCTCTCCATTTCATCCTTCTTCTCCTTCTTCCAGCTGAGACGCCGATCGGAGGAGACGAGGACGACGCGCGGGCGGAGGTCGGACGTCCAGAGGAGGCGCGACGCATGCTCGAGGTCTACCGGAGGCGACGTGCGTGAGCGAGCTCCGGCGTTTCGTCGTCGTTGGTTGAGGTATGTCGACTCATTAGTGTGGTTTTGTGTTGTTAACCCTTGTGAAGGGTTGTGTTGGTCGGACGGGGAGGTCGGAGACCTCTTCGGCGTTGTTTTCCGTGGAAAACCTCGGCTGGTGCGAGGTGGAAGACGACCAACGGTCGACCGGTCCCTTCGGGCAGTCGACCGAATGTAGTGTTTTTGCCCGACTTTAACCTTCACCGGTCGAACGATGCCTGGTGGCGGTCGACCGGTAGTACGTATTTGCTGGTGAGTTGGGACTTTCTGTCTGTTTTCGGTCAACCGGTTCCTTGGGTCGTTCGACCGGAACTTAAGTGTACTGGATATTATTGCATGTTTGTTCGACCGATTGTATTTTGCGTTCGACCGTTTGTATATTGTTTGACCGTTGGAGGTTTGCGTTCGACCGATTATATGACTTAGAATAATAGGTTGACCCTGTCTGTTTTCGGTCGACCGAGACCCCTGAGTCGGTCGACCGATAGAATTGAATTTAATGTTGACCAGACTCCGGATTTTGACCTCGTTCGGTCGACCGGTTTTAGACCTTTGTTCGACCGTTGGGGGGTTCTGTTTTGAGCGCAACGGTAGACCGTTTTAGGAGTACGGTCGACCGATTCCTCTCTGGAACCGATCGACCGAATCACCTCTTCCGGTCGACCGTTTGGGCCCAGAACAGAATTCCAGGTTCCCTTTTTGAACGCCAACTTTGTCCACGGAAACCCGTGTCCTCGCCTTGTGCGTGAGCCGGGAGGTGACGGTGGGCGCGTGATGCGTGCATGCCCAGGGACCGCCGTTGGGTAGAGTGTGGGTGTTCGGGACGCGTCACCTCCGTGTATGGACCGTGACCTGAGATGGATTGTTGGGCACTTTGTAGTATAGCAGGCCTGAGGGATCGCGGATCCCAATGTTGTTTGTGCGGGCACGCAACTGGCGTTGGGTGAGGTGACTACCGGCCCACGGGCTACGGAGGTCGCTGCCCTGCTTTTATAGCGGCGCGGTTGGTGTTTGCGGCTCGAGGAGCCTGATGACCTGGCAGACTTCGGTCTGGACCCGTCCGATGCTGTGCCGGACGTTGTGATGGACCACCGATGCTGTGCCGGTGATGCCGCCGAGGTTGTGCCGGCGATGATGATTGTTGGGCCGAGGTTGTGCCGGCTATGTTGATTCCTCGACTGGGCACCTATCGAGATGTTGTTATACCTTCCGGGCGACGGCCCCGTTGGTCCCTGTGGCTCCGACCACTGAGATTTGCAGATCTGTATTCTATCGGCGCGCAGGCGTGACAGAGGCTCCCTGTCGAACCCTTGAGTAGTGTAGCCGCGTGTGGGGGGTGCGATGTCGCGTGCTGTAAGGCTGCATGTGCCTGCAGTAGGTCTCCTCGGGAGACTCGTTGTTGACTGTCGGACTGATGTCCTGTTTTACCCTTCGGGGGAACTGCTTTCCATTTCTGTCGATGTCATGACACGTTACTAGTATGATAGGTTCATTTGTGTAATGCATGCATATAGGTGAGTTGGCATACGGGGTTTCCTTCTGGAAACTCAGGCATTGTTGTTATATATTTTCAGGACCGCAGTAGGTCCAGTTGGGTGGTGATCGGCGGGCACGCGCATTTTGGAGTCGGATCCTCTTCTCGGACCGCTGAGGTCGGCATGATCACGTTTTATCTTCTGTTGTCGTTTTGTTGTAATCATGTATTATTTGACAAACTCTGATGTAATTTTGGTGCACCGCTATTTGTTTATGAGAAGTAACAGTCCCGTCTTTGATTGTTGAGTTCCTGTGTCTTGATTACAATTTTTAAATTTTCTGCTGTTTCGGGATGTTACATACCCCCAAAGGAAAAGGTTGTATGTTAGTTTCTCGAAGTCATTGCATATTTAACTGTTTTGGTGAAAGAATGTGATAATGATTTAGTAAAAAACATGCTGTCTAGCTAAGAACGAATATCCACAACAAATAAGGAACAAAAAATGCCAATGCCAACACAAACACTAATACTATAATTATAATTCAACAAATTCATGAAATAAGGTAAATTGTAAATCCAGCATCACACAATTCAACTGGAGATGGGTGGGATGGTTTTGATAATCCATAGTGACAACTCAACAAGTGAACAAGACATTAATATACATAAATATATTATTTGTTGATAGCTTCAAACGAAACATACCTTCAATGGAAAAAATTGTGTGCTAGTTTCTCAAGTCATTGCATGCTCAACTGTTATTTGTGAAAGAATGTGACAATAATTTAGTAAAGAACCTGATGTCTAGCCAAGAACAAGTGTTTAAAACAAATAAATAACAGAGAAAACTGTAATATCCTGAATTTTTTAGTTTAGGTAATAATCAAATATCTTAATGGAGTAATTAAGATTGTTGGATGATTGTGTGGTTTTAGGAGAAGATGGAATTTTGAGAAGAATATTGAGAAGAAAAAGATGGAGATTTTGAGGCAAGTACTGATTCGTTATTCTTCGGTTTCATATCATGTTTGTCTCTCTTGATATTCGTAGTTGCATGCATGTTGAGCATTAATATTGATTTTATGGATATGCATATGATTGCATGGTGGTGTTTCGGTCGACATGTCCTGTGGCTGTGTGTATGTTTCTAGCAGAGCAACTTAGGAAAGAGCTGCCTAACGGACAGCGTGGAGCCACCCGAGAGAGGAAAGGGTTGTCTGTCGTTAGTGTGGAGCTACCAGGTGTGCGTCTGACAGATTGATAGATTTCAGAATCACAGGATGTGGTCGAATCTGAATGGGGGTTTCAAATTGATATGCATGCATTTTATTTGTGATGCATGTCTCTTGATTGTGCTTATTGACTGAATGTCATATTCTGTATTATTTTCCACATGATTATGATTCTGATTGATTGATGGTTAGTACTTGCGGGCTGTCGAGCTCACAATTTGTTAATTATATTTTTCAGATTATTATGGGTCTATCAGATGGATTTAAATATCAGAGTGCGTAGCGGTCAGGATCGTGGATCGTATCTTAACGCACCGGGTTCGGACGGGTGATCAGTTGTCCGGGCTCGGGGCGTTACAAAAACAATACCAATACTAACACTAGTACTTACTATACAAGAAACTTCATAAATTGGATGAACCAGAAGAAGCATGGATTAAGGTGAACTCCAAATCTAACATGACACTCAACTGGAGATGCACAAGGCGGTTTTGGACAATCCAAACCTAGACTGGTGTCATTTCTACATACACCTTGTAAACCTAGAATCTGATGAGAAGCAGAGTCGGTCACTTGAAAAATTGTTCCATCTCAGTGAGGATTACCACTTTGATTGCAATCCTTTTGATACTGTGCTCTGCTCTTCTGCAATGAGCAAAGATCTATCCAAGTTCTGGAGAAACCAGTAGAGCAGACTTAGGATAACTATAGGCAATAAAAGAATCAGTTGCATGAAACCAAATTTAGGGATGGTAACACATCTATTCAACATGGTACCACAACATGAAACCGAATAAAAAACTGCAAAGATCTGATCTTGCTCTAAACAGACTTGATTTGGTAACAGCATCAATTTTTATACAAAAGGAAGGTCTATATAAGGTTCATCAACTCAACATGACACTATGACAGTAAGTAGCTGACCACTTTATTAATAACTCAAAAACATAATTATAATTTATAAATATATATTATTGAAAAAATGAATGACATATATAACAGGTCATGATGAATTGAGTTGCTTAACAATGGAGAAGATAAGGCTTGAACTTTTCAACCCTTCTAATAAATGCGATACAGAACCTAATACATTGATTTGTATACAAGATAACCTAAAAACAAGAACTACAACCAGTTTCACCTGCCCTAACTACATTGTCTCGTCAACATTATATGATAAAAATGGACAAGATTTTGAAGAAAATGGGAATCATCTTGAGCACAAATCACATCAAACATACACAGTAATGAACTAGAGAACTAAATGCCACACATGACAAGTTGACAACCATCTTGATGAAGAAACAATTTAAACCTCCACAGCCTTCATTGACCATAAATTACTGAAGCATGTAATTATAAGCACAATCCAGTACAGAAGATTTTTACCCAGCTGGTTACCAAAAATCATACATTAGAGAAGGAATGCAGTTTCCTGATTATTAAGAATGCCAAAAAGGAAATTATACTAAAACAATACTGCCGAAGATGGAACAACAAAAGCACCAGGGAAAAGCCAACTGAGTTCACCATAAAATGGCTACATTGAAAAGCTCTTCCCTGATTTAAGTTCTTGACTCACTACTTCCATAACCAGATAAAGCACAATTTGACGTCTGCATCCTGCCGTAATACTAAGACAAAAGTCAATTCAGTAACATCCTTCCTACCGACAAAGCAGGATCACCTTCAGTAGACAAGGTAGGATCAATAATTCAGCAAGCCAGTGTCAATTTCTAGAGATTCTAGACAGTCCAAACAAAATCAGGTGCATCATGCCGTGGTCCTGCAACCGTCCTGTAAACATATAGCTTCTCAACAAAACTATCGTCGGGCCAGAGCTCGTTCGGTCCTTCCATATTCTCATTGATAACCTCAACATTTAGTCCTGGAACCTTTTTGGCAAGCAACTTGCATGCCCCCAAGCTCACACGACAAGATGACATCCAAAGGGATCGCATGGTCTCCAGCTTGGTGGCATTGTCTAATAAAGCTTTGTCCCCAAATGGACAGTCCCTGATTTCCAATTTCCGAAGGCTTTTGCAGCCAGAGAGAACATAATGCAGACTTGCATCACTATCTCCAGCAAAGGCTACAGAAAGCATCTCCAGACAATCTGCATGTGCCCCAATGGCTTGAAAAACACGGTCAGTGAGAAGACCTGACAAGGAAAGCCGACGAAGACCTTTGCAGGATTCAACAATGGCACTGAACCCTTCATCCATAGGTTGCGAAGTAGTGTAGTCAGGAGTGTACGGATCAATGATGCAGAGGCGAAATCGGGTGAGGTTCGGACTATTGCGAGCAACAGTGACAAGTGCAGCATTGGTCATTTGCCGACAGAAGTAGAGAATGGAGTTGAGCATTGGACAACCAGATGATACTGCAACAAGACCACGTTCAGTAACAGAGACAGGTGGTTCACCATCAAACGGATGAGAAGGGAAGACTCGCAGCTCCTGCAGGAGCTTGCATGAAGAAGCTACGACATCCAGACCACTATCTTCAATGTGATCCAAAACCTGTGATGGATAGATGTGTTCAGATGACCCGGGACCAACAGTTCAGAAGCTGACACATAGATTAAAATAATGCAAGATAACGACCTATCTGAAAAGATTGTTGGGATAAAATTCCACATGAAACGTAAAAAAGGAATAAAGCACATGGGACTTGTTGATGAGACCAAGCAAATTGTTCAATCAGACACCTGGATAGTTTTTCTAGATCCTTGGCCAGAAATCAGTAAGCATAAACTTGAAATCATTCGTTTCGGGGTTAACCATGTCAAAAGAAAATCCTCTTATACTGTCGTATGAAAGGAGAAATGTAATGAAATTTACAAATTGTGATAAAATCCTTGTACCCATAATTTGCGCAGCTTCTTGCATCTGCCAACTAGTTCAACAAGCTCCAGGTGTAGTATGTTAGAATGGCTTAAATTCAAATACGTAAGGCCGTCACAAACAGAATAGACGACAGGGAGGTAATACGGACTTGCTTCCACGAATCCAGACAGAATTTTCAAATCTTTACAGCCCGAAAAGCTAGAAACAAGCATAGCATAGAGTTCCTCACTAGAATCGGCAGTGAATTTTCCAGTGCCAAGTTCAACAAGCTGAGGTGCTTTATTCATAAGGGTGGCAAGACTTTCAAGAGGGACGGCGTTATTAAGCTTTAGCGTCCTAAGGTTAGGGCATTGGCTCACAAGTCTCTCGAGATCGGCGATATTCAACTCTCCTTCAAGACATCCCAGATTGAGGGAAGTCAATGAGTTAAAAGTCGTTGGAAATCGCCCAAGCCAATGACTACCTCGAACATCTGCGTCATTCACTTGTATATCAAGCACCTCCAAGTTACTGCATTTGGTGACCAGGCAACTGTCAGCTCATTGCAATTTGAAAATATGCAATACTTCATCAAACTAAGATTATAAAGTTGATGAAATCAGTGGAATAAATTCCAGACACTACGTGGTTAATGATAGAAAGAGTTACACCACATTACAGTAACAATCAATATATAAGCCAATATAAAACTGGAAACAGATCATCACATTAAGGCACACATTTTGAAAGTAATCCCCACATTGGGTCCCCACCCTTCTGAAAACTAGCTGCCCAAATTCATTGTTTCAACATATCTAATAGTTGATGAAACAGGATGCCTTATTCCATAATAGGGTACAATGGGACTTCAGAAACTACTCCATCTCAAGACTACTAAGGAAACAACCTGCTAACATCACAACCCAAAATGTGAAATGTGCCAGGAGGTGAAGCAAAAAAATATAAAAAGAAAAATAACATTAAAAACTTATGAAGGCAGAGTTCGACACGGGCTGTGCTTGATTCCCATCGAGCCAAGCCACAAGCTCTATAATAGGCTCGTTTTTGGAATCAAGCCGAATCCGAACAGGTACATGTTCGATCAGGTTCGGCTCGTTTTCATCCCTATCGGTGATCTATATGTTTCACGTCTTTCTGTCTATTTTCAGCTCCGTACGCCCAAAGTCATGTAGTCAACAGTTAAACACAAAGAAAGGCAAATCAATGCATCGGGGACTTAGTACTTCAATTAAGCCCAAAATTACGTTGAAAGCAAAAATCAAACTCCCTGAAAGTGAAGATGTCAGTGCCTTCTGCAGCATCCTCTGGAAGATCTTAAACCATATGGCTTACAATGTAGCTTCTATCCTTAGACATTTACAAGGACAGAAACAGGACTTTGGCTTTCGAAAACAATATCAGAAAACAGTCAGCTGGGAAACCATAACATGAGGATATGTCAAATGTGGGGTACCCACATCTATATTTAGAAGATAAAAGAAATCCGATTTCCCTCAAAATTTCCAAAAAAAGACCGATTTCTCCCCTAAAAACATCAAAAACAGTACACACATGACATATATCTGCACAAAAATATGATTTCCCAGCTCAGTTCGTCATCCATCAACAAAATACACCAACGGAACTCAAAAATCACATTTTTACGCCCAAATTACCAAATAAATATCCAATTATTCAACCCAAAATAAATAAAAACGATTCATAAACCACAATAAAACCAAGTAGGTAAAAACCACTAATTTCTTTCACAAGAAGAAATCCCAAATAAATAATACCTAAAACCCAGCTTCACCAACAACAAAAGAAAAACTAAAAACAGCCATAAAACTTCAAAAAAAACGACTTTTACTCCCATTAACGACCTAACAACCCAATTTCTTTCAGAAGAACAAAAATCCCAAGCAAATAATCCCTACAACCTCAACTTCACCAGCAAAAAATACCAAGCAAACTTCAAATTTCCATATATTTTTTTTTACCCCCATTAACCTCCTAACACCCGAGTTTTCTTCACAAGAACAAAAATTCCAAGCAAAAAAAAAAAGTTTTACCTGCAGTTGGCAACAAAAGAAGCAAGTCCAAGAGTACTAAACCCCTCACACGCGACCAACCTCAAAACCCTTAACCCCTTCAAGCTCCCGGCCAAGATCTCGAGGCACTCATCGGTGACCACCATCCGCTTCATCCTCAACTCCTCCAGCCCCTTACAGCCGTCGGAGACGGCCTTGACCCACTCGTAGGCGCCCCCGCCCCACTCTTCGGGGACGAGGTTGAAATCGGCGAAGTGGGGCTTCCCCTTGACGTAGAGGGACTTGAGATTGGGGAAGCGGGCGAGAGCGGAGGGGGAGATGGAGTAGGAGTTGGGGATGGAGAGGGTGGTTAGGGTTTGGGCGTGTAGGCGGCGGAAAAGAGGGGAGACGAGAGGGAGGGTTGGGGAAGGGGTGGTTGGGAGGAACGTGAATATGTGCTCCCAGATCTTGTCTGGGAGCGGTGGTGGTGGTGGTGGTGGTGGTGGTCGTCGTCGCGGCATTAGAGTTTCGAATCGAGTTCGAGTTTTCCTTTTCCCACTTCCACACACTCTCTCTCTCTCTCTCTCTCCGATTGAGAATTTGAGAGAGAGGAGGAGATATGGTTTGGTTGGTAGTGGTTTTGTAATTTGGAGTCCTCCTCGGGAAGTGGGAATGGACGGTCGCGATCGGGCTTCACGTGGGAAGAAGGGAGCCAAGATTAATTAAGTTCAAAGGAAGTTAATAAATGTTAGTTCGTAATAGCAATCTAAACAGCGTTCACGGGCGTATTGTTTTCTCTCTCAGTCACGTCAGCTTCTCTCTCTGCCACGTCAGCACAAACCAACCCCCCTACAAAATTCTTAGCCATTACCCAATTCACTCAGTCACGCTACAGTATTTGTTGTCACGTCATTATTTTTATTCTTCTCTCCAAAACTCTTTCAACAATCAACAAAATATATTAATAATCATTATCGTAATTATTTAATATCAACAATTCATTCGATTTTAATTAACATTTAGTTAAAAAATACGAAAATATTATTAAAATTTAGAAAACCACAAATTAATAAATTTAAAATTTAAAATTAAGGACCTACAATATGCGCGTGACTCACAAAAGACGAGACGATTGGATCGAGGCTTAGACTTCTCAAGCATCGAGGACCTACAGTATGCACGTAACTCACAAAAGACGAGACGATTGGATCGAGGCTTGGACTTCTCAAGCATCGAGGACCTACAGTATGCACGTAACTCACAAAAGACGAGACGATTGGATCGAGGCTTGGACTTCTCAAGCATCGAGGACCTACAGTATGCGTGTGACTCACAAAAGACGAGACGATTGGATCGATGACCTACAGTACGCGCGTGACTACTTCAATATATATACCCCAACCACATTAATTCTCTACTCACCTCTATTCCAATCTTACTTCTTCCACCATAATTCTCTACTCACCTCTACTCTCTACTCACAATGTCCCTTACTAAAATGTTTCACAATCAGGATTCCACCCGTTATACCAAAGCCAATTTACCACACAACCAGGATTCCACCCGTCCCACCAAAGCCAATTTTTACCACACCCAGGGTTCTACCCACACAATCAATACCAACCGCCAACTCAGGAAGAAGGGCAAACTCAATTCTCAATGGGTATGTATACTCGCCTCTTAAGTGGCGAAAGTAGTGGAAATGCAAGCCGCTATATAGCTGATGTGAATGAAGAAACCGCGACCCAGGGAACACGCAAAACCGCGACGATGAGGTCGCAAAAATCGTGGTCCGCAAAAGAGGATCAACGACTCGTCTCGGCTTACATGGTTGTCAGTGGCGATGTTGTGGTTGGGACAAACCAAAAAAATAAAGCCCTTCTGGAAACGTGTGGAGCGCATCTACAATGACTCGGGCGAGCCAGGTGTAGTAGAGCGTAACGATGAATCATTGAAGGGGCGATGGAGGCGTACATTGTCATCTGTGAACCAATGGGTCGGTTGCTTCGACCAGGCGGTGCGGAGGAAGAGAAACGGTTACAACGAGGACGATGTCATCCATGAAGTGCACATCATCTACGAACGAACACACAACGCCAAATTTCAGTTCATGCATGTTTGACTTTTGTTACGCAGGTACCCTAAATGGGAGTCTGTTGCGCTTGGACTTCCCACCAGAAACGTCACTGCAGAAAGTCCGGAGAGTTTTAACAGCGGGAAAAGAAAAGGCATCGACGACGATGGGAGTAACGCAACACCGTCAGCATATTAAATGGTGTTCGAAACATGTCCTCGTCCTGAAGGTGTTAAAAAGCCAAAAAAAAGAAGGGGAAACAATCATTTCAGGCACAACTTGATCCTGAGATGTTAGAACTGGGGAAACAAATTGAATATAACGCAAAAGTGAAAGAGGAAAAATATTTGCGTTACGAAGAACGAATGAAGAGGAAACACATCGAAGCTGAGGCGAATTTCCAAAAGGAACTGAACAGCAAGAAACTTGATGTCCTCTTCGCTCTAATGAAGAAGGAAAACAAGGACGAATTCAATAAAGAAACACTTGCTGAACTCAATGAGTGGGCTAAAGCACAAGGATATTTGTAGGTGCTTATGTTTTCAATATGTTTGTGGTAGTTTATCAGTATTCTGGTAGTTTAAATTCTGTATCCGTAGGATGATTGTCTTTCTCTTCCTTATTTCTGTTGTATTTCGTATTCTGTATTTGTATTGTATTTTGTTTCCGAAATGTATGAGTATTGTACTACTATTTCTTAATTTGTTTATGATTTTTTTTATATCTAAGTAAATCAAAAAATTGTTAATTAATTATAAAATATTTTTTCAATTATTTTGTAATACCCAATTAATTAAATTCCATTTACCTAATTAATACATTATCCTAATTATATATAAATAATCTTTTTTTTAAACAAAAAAAAATTAAAAAAAATGTCGGACGAATGGGGGGGGCACGTGGCCCCCCGCCGTGGGCGCGCCCTCCCGTTAAGGGAGGGCTGAGGGCGTCCGGGCAAAGAGCACCCATTAAGGGTGCTCTAAGAAATTTTGTTGATATCTCCTAGTTTTTATGGTTAAGTTTGTATCATCGTCGTTCTTCGTAGTACTGTGAAATTGACATTGAAGTTTGTTTATTTCTCTGGTACATGAAAGCAAAACGAGTATCAAGAATTTACAACTAGATCGACCTTAAAGGTACCAGAATGGTTTATGTTCTCTATACAAGGTTGGTATTGAGAATTTACATGTTAAAGCCACCAAGATTTATGTCACAGAAAAGCATGCAAAAAGACATAACATGAGATTTCTTTTAAGTCTTAATCAATCTCAACCAAATACACCCGACAATATTTTGGTCCAATATTATCCCATTCACGTGGATTCTATGGTATTCTCACCATGTGATACTCACTTACTTACCTCCGATAATTTTATTATCCAGAGAATAGTACTCGGTTTGTGATATTAATAGTAGTTAATGTAACCATGTGTAGTCGAGTGGTTCCATACCTGCACTATTAATTTCACAAGACAGATGAGATTTAAAACCAAGCAGATCCCATCCTCAAGCAAACAGGACGATATTTTATTGGAACTCACGTGGGTCACTTGATGGATGGGTCTGAACTTGGTGAGACCCATTTTGGATGGACTTAGATTCCTTACTTAATAACAACCTTAATTGGTGGACCATCTCAGGGTTAGAATCTTACTTCTCTTGGGACACAGTGGAGTTTGTTAGGGGTGACTGGGTGGGTGAGTGTTCATTTTTTTCCAAGCACAAGTTCGAATTCTAACTTCACATGTCAAACTTTTCGGTGAAAATAATGTAGATCATCTCAAATTTAAAGTCACAACTTGTCTATCTAAAGTGGAGGTGGGTGTTAGAAAATTTTAGATCATCAGAAAAATAACAATCTTAATCAGACAGAAATAATTTAAAATCGTTAGAGCAGTGTTGTACCTAAGAAATACAAGTGTCTGGTTCCTTGTTCTTGTTGTGTTATTGGTCCCATTGTTGATGGTTTTGCACTCCCAGACATTGTTTTGAGGTGCAATAGAATCATGAATTCTAAACTAATGTTCACGTGCACCCTTTAATGCTTTGAGATTGGATCATGAGATTGTTTATTAGTGTTTTATGAATTACAAAAGGTGTACGTTGTTTAGAATGTTAAACTTGGAGAAAACAATAATATCGTCGATACACTTGGATTTCATTTGAGATGCAACAGTAACTACGTACAAAGTGTTATCTAAGAAGGGATTTGCCCCCTCAACTGCTCTTTTACTTCATTTAACTACTGGAACATAGTTTAGATATCTACTCCATATTTCATAGGCTTCAACAAATTCACATCAAGGAACGAAAATAATGGGACGCTCAACATCTTGTTTGGATTTCATTCGGTTTACTAATTTTAATTATGGGCTATGACAATAAGTCGGCAACGCAATCCCACCTCCCTCGATTGGTGCTTTAATTTTAAGATACACTTGTGTTAGTTAGTTAGTTTAAGATACATTTCAGGTTATAATTTCCATGCTAACACCAAATGTACCCATTGAGGGGAGACCCACTGGGCTTAAAGGAAGAAAATCAACACACATAGAACATGGGTCAGGCTCTTAACATGGAACAAGGACCCAAACATCATGGATTTTAATATGTTTTCAATTGAGGTGTTATTTTAAGGTGTGATCACTTTTCTTGAAAAGAAATTGAATGGAAATAAATAGTTCATCTTCAAAATCACTTTTTAGTGATTAATTTGCATAGATTTTAAAAAAAAAATCAGAGATCTTAATGAAACTAAACCTTTTACTACTTCTACTTAAAACAATATGAATCATAGACTTAATAGAAAGGCCAATAGAAATGATAGAACTGAAGTTTTAGATTTTTCGACTTTCTCCTGTTTCTTGGCTTCCCATAAATTAGACGAACCCTCAGAAAGAAGGCTTGACCACCAAATAGCAAAATTAAAAATCCCAATCAATACTACTGATTCTAATTATATAGCAGAAAGATAAATTAATGCTTAAATTTAATAAAAAAATTGCTTACTTGACTCGTTCCAGATCAAATAGTAAGTAAACAAAACTCGTTTGTCACAGTTACGAATAGGGATGTGCATCCGGTCCGGATCGGATCAGACCAGATTTTTATCCGACGTCTAGACCGAAGACTAGACTGAACTGGTCTGGACCGGAAACCGGACTGGTTGGATTCGGTCTAGTCCGGTCCAGGACCGGTTTTTAACCTTAAAAATATAAAAATAAAAAAAACGGATCTGTCCGGATCGGACCGGTCCGAAACCGAATTTTGAGAAATATCCGGACAGTAATCCGGACTGACCCGAGTTCTGCACACCCGTAGTTAAGTAGTTAAGAGTGCATCCACGGTTGATGACACTCACATTAATGAGTTGATACCAACTGTGAAGGTGACAACTAATTTACAAACACATAATAAGGAGAAAACTAACATTCTAATAGGAAAATATCATGTACTTCGAGACTAACGTTTTATCTTTACTTGTCATTGTTCTACCTTTTGTATCTTAGCCATATAGAAACTTTGTTATTCGACGGTAGACTTATAAATTTATATTATATAACCTTATAAAATGAAAACTTGAATATCACTTTGAAATCAAGATGTGCATCGTAACATTGTTATTTCAATTTAATGGCATGTATGTACCTATTTTTTATTAAAAAATAGTTCATGAATATTTACAAATATAAAAAAAATAGTTTCAAGAATAAATACATGACCATTGGCCATTGGTGATTGGTCCAAGTTCCAACAACTCATCACCCACCCAAGAAATCCCCAAACCACCCCGAACAAATCTGCAAATCCAAACTCCCACCTGAAGCCCATTTCCGTCATTCCACCTAAAACCCAACCCCCCACCTCCACGTACCCGAGCGTACCAAACTCCCGGTCATGTGTCTTCGATGATCCCAAAGCGGGAAGGGGAGTATAAATACCCAAACCAGATCGTGGGCTCACACTTCTTCCATTCCCTTTCGCTCCCGACCCAAACCCTAATCCTCAGATCAAATCCATGGCTTCCGCCTTCACCTCCGCCTCCATCTCCGCCTCGGCACATCCCCGGTTGCTCCACCAGGGTCAGGTATCGCTGTCTCCCACCCGATCTCTGCTCCATCTCCGTTTTCGCGCGGTCTGGTACTGTTTGGTTGTCCGATCTGTGGGTTTTCGGGTTGATCGGGTCGTTTTTTGGGTTGGTTTGGGGTTTTTACGGTGGATCTGAGGTGGGAGTGGTTATGGTTGATTGTGAGTTGGTTAGAATGTGGATTTTTTTCTCGAATTCAGCCTGAGATAGTTGAGGTTTTGGTGTATAAATGGAGATCTGGTGCTGTGGAAGTGTTAATCGAGTGGATTTATCTGAACTAATTAAGAACTGTTCAAGTTTGGTTTGCTTTACCGTCTGTTAGGCTCGAGTTCTTCGGAGCTCGAATTGATAACGTTATAATCGTTATGTAATGGTTCACTATGAGTTGTTAATTAAACTAATGATGTGAACGGATTTGGTTTTTAAGCTTGTTAATGGGAAAGTTTTTATTTTTTATAATACGCTTGTTAATGGGAAAGTCACCATCACCTTAATTAATATCTCTTGAAACATCTATATGAGCATCAAAATGCTGAATCGATCTACTAATCTAACTTCATATCTGGTTTGTCAAGTTAAGAGTTGAAATAGAACCACCTCACTAAGTTCAATGGTAGCTGGGTTGATTTAATTTCTAGCCCTAGTTTCAGTTAATATGTTATGAAACTGTGTAATGTCATTTCTTAAGGCTTGTGTGTGTGTGCACAATTCTTATCTGGTTCTTGTATATGACTTCTGTCTACAGCAATAATTATTGGTAAAATTTTGTATGATATTGTGTTTTCTAATTGCAACGAGATTAATCCACGTTAAAAAGAAAACAGAATGGTTGGATATAAAGCTAAGCAGCAGGGAACCCTTTAATTCAAGTAGGAGAGGACATTTTGTTTTCATAACTTGGCTGGACCCTGTTTGGAAAGAGAATCTTCAATAAGCTAACATTGTGTGCAAGATATTTGCACCGATAAAAAAGACGATTGCATCTATTGCTAGGAAATTAGGAATATAGCTTACACCTGGGTACGTGGTACATATGAAGTTAAAGTTTTTTTTCCAACTCCCCTGCAGTTAGGTGAACCTTGCAAATATAACAATGTTGGTGTATTTGATATATCAAAACATTTAATTTGAGTCAGTATATCACAAGCGTGCCAAATTACTCACCTGTGGCATGACTTATGTTTGTACTTGCTTTTTATTCTTGAATCTTCCTTCCATAGCAGTAGGCAACACTATTAGAATTTCAGTAGTCCTAAACTGTGGCACTCTTTCCAAGCAATGGTGGTAAATGTTCTTAAAGTTTGCCCTCAAGGTTTTTTAGTTAACAAGTGTAGTCCTGCAGTTTGAAAGTGAAACCACAAAAGCTACAAGTTTGCTGCATAACTTCTTTTGTCCTTTTTTTCTAAATGCAGTACACTTGTATAAGTTATATTTTCCATGGAGATATACTGTGTTTTTCTGTATTGAGTAGACAGCACTTGCGATGCTGTTTTAGTGTCTATCAAATATTCGTGAAACTGAATGCAGTAATGTTGGGGATTGGAACTACAATATAAAATCATAAGCTCACTTGCAAAAATAAAATATCATAGTCTGCTCTTCTGAGAAATGAGTTGAACAAAAGTTTTAGTATTTGCTCCTTTTGAATCGTATTATATTGGGTAGCTAATGTCTAGGTGAATCATCTTTTTATAGTTATCACTCTGTGACTTGTGATTGCCATCGAAATTGTCTATATTAAACAGTTAGTTCATTGGTGTTTGTGGCTTTCTGTGAATACATGCCTTGTTTTTTGTAGCATTATACATTTTTTGCATTGATACTTATAACATTTCTTGTACAACTGCTTCAGGCTGTATCTGGACTTGTGATGCCCAAATCAATTTCAATCTCTAGCACAAGGTGGTTCCCATCTCTTCAACATGCTGCTTCTGGCCTTCGTGTTGCTTGTGCTGTATGTCCTCCCTCTCTTAGTTCATTGCTGGTCATTTATAGAATTATAGTGCTTTGAAGTATTCCACTGAATTTTAGTTACACCCTTGACCCACCTTGTTTGTATTTTGCTAGTTGATTCTGGTGAAAACTTCACCTGATGTTTTTATATATCATATACATTTTGTTTATGATGCCTGAATTAATGTAACCTGACTATATTGACCTGAACTGATGTATCCGGACCAATAATGGGAGGCGATTAGGATCCAATTATAAAATCCATTTGGTGTGGATATGTAAATCGTTCTTGGTTTTTGCCTCTTGGGAATAGCAAGTCTAGCTGTTCGAGAATGGATGGATGTTTTCTCCCTACCATTCTCTTGGGAGTTGGGAGATTTTGAAGGATCTTGCAGGATGTTATTAACCATGGATCCAATCTATCATGACTGAAGCACTTTAAATTCTTGAGTTCTTGTGGTTTTCTGCTTTCTTTTTCACATGCTCTTTCATTGCCTGTAGTTGTGGTTAAATTCTTCTACTTTGCGTGCCCAGTTCCTGATATGTCAATCACAGGATACTTAATTTTTATATTTACTTGTAGTTTCACTGTGGACTTTTTGTTTCAGTTAGTTATTTAGTTGACTGAGTTGAGTTTTCCTGGAAGTTTCTAAACATAATGACATGACATTCAAAGGCATGAAATATATTCGAAGTCCTGAAATCTCATAAAATTTACCAGTCTCGTTGTCATTGAACCTTTCTTTTTCTCTTTAATCTAGGTGGAAGTTTGCAAACACCATTACTACAATAATGGGAATGGTGATAAAAATAAATTCATTTTTTGCCCTTTGTCCTGTTTCTTTATATATTTTTCCTTATTCCATGGATAGAGCAACTCGAGTGAGAGAGCTAAATTCACATTTCTGTGTTAATGTGCAGAAAGGTACTTTGGACAAAAATAGAAGTGTGGTTTTCTGATATCTTTTAGCAAGTACTTTAAGCTGTATTTATTGCATTTGCACCGTGATATTTTTCTTCTGCAAGTGCTTAGTCCTTCGTTGGACCCTTTTAAAACTTTCATAACTAATGCTGGTCTCCAATTCCCTACAAATTATTAATTTTGATATGCTATTCCCTACAAATTATAAGTTTTGATGTGCTATTGAAAATTTTGCCTAATTCAAGAGCTTTTTTATGGTTGAATGTTTATCTAACCTTTTGATTGAACAGGCCAAACCAGAGACTGTAGAGAAGGTTTGTCAGATAGTAAAGAAACAGCTGGCTCTTGATGCTGACAGGGTAGTCACCGGTGAATCAAAGTTCCAAGAGCTCGGTGCTGATTCCCTTGATACGGTAATCCTGGACCATCCGTGAATTAGTTTCTGTCGTCCCTTAATGTTATGGCATACTGCACTGGCATATGGTTAATGTGCTCAATGGTTACCTATTCCTGTCCAAATGCAGGTTGAAATTGTGATGGGAATTGAAGAGGAATTCGGTATAGCTGTCGAAGAAGAAAATGCCCAGAGCATCACAACTGTTCAAAATGCGGCAGATCTAGTAGAGGACCTAATTTCCAAGACTGCATGATTATTTTTTTGTATTTTTTAAGATTAGGGACATTCTGGTTCTCCCATAAGTAGGTCTGAAGATGGGAATTGGTATTTCTCTATTTTAGTTTGTAGTTTCCTTCTACTCTAGACTTCTAGATTTAAATATTTGACTCTTCGTGTATCAACGCCACTTTTCAATTTGCCCTATTTGATTATGTTATTCCGCTGCACAAGATCTGCAGACCCCTACTATTTCCTGTTGTGACTTTGTCAAGGTGGGATGGAGTCATGGAGATTGATGTTATTGTCATCATGGGATTGTTGTAAACATAATAATCCGTTTTCTGTTCTAAGGTGCCCCAGAATATTCTGTTTTACAGTAATTTGAAGAATGTTATGTGCTTGTGTTGCTATGTTTTTGATTCGCAAATACTTTTGACTATATTATTCGTTTATATCCTCAGTTTGTGCGAGTGAAACATAGACTATGCTCCTTGAAAATTTGAAATTGTAATGCCCTGAGCTGCCGGTCGACTCGCCCGTACATCAATTACTTTACAGTCTCTACTCTCTCAACGTATAATACGATTTTACCTCCATAACATCCCACAAAAACCGCATATATAGCTAAAATTTTTCCTAGAGTACAGTTTATTTCCCATTCAAAATGTGTTATTGGTAGTAATCTGTTCGGGTTTCAGTTAAAAAAATGTTGATGATCATGTGATAGGTGCTGACATGCCAGCAACGTTTAGTTTATGTTGTTCAGTGATTCCCGTGCGTGCACCCATAAAACATGTTCGTCCTCGCACAACCAACATCTCTGAGCTTTGCACTGTCCAATTTCTTATTGTCTTTGCTCTTTTCCATACTGACAACTCCAATGGAATACCATCTCTTCTTGTGACTTTTTAGTTCATTTATTTTAACAATGAAATTATCAAAGAGATCTTTACTACAACTTAAACTTTAGATAAAATAAAATAACTTCAATTAAGAAACTATATTAGTCATTAGTCTTTCACTTTGGAACATGGGAACTATTTTTGAGAAACAATCCCCAACAGGCATCATTTATTTAGAAGTAAAAAAGTCATCCCAAAATCCAACATTTAATCTATAGATATCTCTGCGAAAATAATAGTAGTCGTCAAATCCCTACCAAACCTACCGCACCCAAGACATCAGCTCCAACACAAGTGTCTTCTACTTTCCTGCCAACTGTGCCCACTAATCACGTGTCTCCACGTGTCTGTTCGACCCCACACCTTTTGTTCCCAATGCAACCTTTTAATAAGTGCCCCAATCAAACTTTACACCATTAATACTAATACAAATCACTTCACTCCATCATCTCTAAATGATGGCCACTCCCACCCTCTACTTCCCAATCATATCACTAATCGCAACACTCCTACTCTTGCTTCCAACCACCACAACCTCCTCA
This sequence comes from Triglochin maritima, assembly GCA_963682175.1. Classification (NCBI taxonomy): domain Eukaryota; kingdom Viridiplantae; phylum Streptophyta; class Magnoliopsida; order Alismatales; family Juncaginaceae; genus Triglochin; species Triglochin maritima. Next base: position 31,578,056 of record OY821792.1, on the reverse strand, counting down.
TTTCCATTGACCCTTCCTTCTTCTCCGGCCGAATTGCCACCCTCTACGATCGCTGCCTCGCCCGTCTACTTACCTGATATGCCGAAATTTCCAGTTGAGCCACCCGCCTTGACGCCCGACATAATGCCGTTATTCCCCTCCCCTGGGAGGGGAATGGGCACCATCCCTACGGTTCAATCCAACCCGACCAAACCAGACCCGGACGCGATCGGTCCCAGTGCTGCATTGGCCTCATTGAGCTCTTCTAGTGCCTCAGGCGGGGCGAGGCGGGTTGGCGGGTTTTTGGCATATTTGGGGTTGTTGGTCGTTTTGTGATTGTGAGTAATTATTATAAAGCTAATATATTTGTGATGTTTGTTGTTGGTATATTTGCTATCGACCTACTTTTGTTGTGTGAGATGTTAACTGAAATTATGTGTTGTGATATGTTGGCAATTACGCTTGTCCATTGCATGTAGTTAATTTTAACAGAAGATGATATGCTGATGTTTTTTTTAATAAAATGGTTTTTTTTACATGCTAGTGATGCTATTATGAAGGTATGATTGTGAGTAATAATTTTTAGCTAAAGGAAAAGAAAACGTTTGAAACATTCGTCAACTTTCCTACAAATTGCTTTGATTTTTTATTCAGACTAGAGTGGTGGTGGTGTTTAAAAGATGAGATAAAGGAGCTGAAAAGATGGGTCTTTTCATGTAACGCCAAAGTTGAGAAAGATTCCATTCATGTGTCACATGTAAGGCCATCCCTTAGGCCATCCCTAACCATGACCTGGACGACCCGGTCATCAGCTCTCTCTCTCTTCAAAATCAGCTTTCTCTCTCTTCCACATCAGCTTTCTCTTTCCTCAACCCACATTCTTCTCTTTCCTACACTATTCATCTCTTAACCACAACCCAACAAAACCCACAACAAATAAATAATACCCCAACATATTTAAACCAAACATAAATTAAACCCAACATCTCCAAAAAATAAATCAACCTAACATCTAAAACAAATATTTAACAAAAAAATAAAACTAAAAACTAAAAAAAAAAACAAAAAAAAAACCCGGACGCGCCACGTGGCGCGTCCGGGTTGGGTGACCTGGGGCACCCAGGTCGTCGACCCGGGCGTTGGAACGCCCGGGTCGACGACCCGGGCGAAGATGACCCAGGTCATCTTCGCGTTAACGCGAAGATGACCTGGGTCATCTTCGACCCAGGTCGGATGACCTGGGTTTTGGCCCCGATAAGGGGTGCCCTTAACGCACAAAAAACACGGTCGTGATGAGGTCGGTCATCTTCGACCGAATTTTTTTTTTTGTTAACGCTGAAAAACAGCGGTTGAAGATGCCTGGGTCATCGACCTGGGCGTTTCAACGCCCGGGTCGACGATCCGGTTGTCTAGGTTAGCCAACCCGGACGTGCCACGTGGTGCGTCCGGGTTGAATTTTATTTTTTTTTTATTTTTTTTTGTTTTGATTTTTGTTTTGATTTTTTTGTTTGAGTTTTTTTATAAATTTTTTTTTGAAAATTCGTTTTATAATTGTTTTGATTTTTTAGAAATTTTTTAAATTTTTTTAAAATTTTAACCAAGATGGACCCCGAAATGATGTGGAGGAGAGATGTTGGTTGTTGTGGGTTGTGTTGGGTTGTGGTTAAGAGATGAATAGTGTAGGAAAGAGAAGAAGGTGGGTTGAGGAAAGAGAAAGCTGATGTGGAAGAGTGAGAAAGCTGATTTTGAAGAGAGAGAGAGCTGATGACCGGGTCGTCCAGGTCATGGTTAGTGATGGCCTTAGTGTCGAGAACTTTCAACTGTTGCAGAGAAATAGCACTCATTTCAAACTATGGGTTTTATACTCTCTCCGTGTAAATCCACTAATAAGATGGCATTTTCTGGATAATATTAGGAAGATCGTATTTGGATATTTCAACCAACATTAAGGTTATGAATTAAGGAATTTTTTCTCATATTGGTATACGTTAGTTATGGTGATATACACATTTTCCGTGCATATATTTGGATTTTGGACAGAAGAAGTGTCAGAGAATGTTAACAATGTAATAAATACATAGTTGTTTTAAATGGTTAATGGATATTGAAAAATGAAGGTATGATTAAAGAGTTAAAACCTCAAATCATGATATCATTGAGAAGGAAATAGTAGACATGCATTGCCAATAAAATACAGTGGATCGAGTTAAAGTTAAAGTACACTGTAAGATTTGTAGAGCAGATTCAGAATTCATGTAGTTTTCTTGGATTCCTTTCCTTGTGGACATAAATCATGGTGACATTTTTGTCATTTTGCTGGGTTTTATCATCTGTAGTCCAATTTGTTTTTTTAATCTTTGACATCAGAAGGAGACAGCTAATTTTCAATTGCAAGGCTGTTCTTGATCAGTGTCCCCCCACATGCACTGGTGCTTTTAACAAACCCCAGTCACATGATGATTTCGAAATCTTTCTGAATTTGGATGTGCAGTTTTTGGTTGGAGTTGTTGAATTGTTTTGGTGGTTGGTTTGTCTCGTTGGTTTACGTATGTAAAAGCTATGTAGTTAGATATATAATGGATGCAGATTAATTTTTTCTTAGAGTTTGTTGTCCATGCGAGTCTATTTTCCCAACATGAATAACATTGGTATATACGGTAAGTTTTAACCCAAATTATTGACCACAATTAGGTTTAAAAAAAGTTACATAGTTTGGTTGCTCAACAAAAGTTTCCAACACTCAGACAAGTTAAAATATCCAAATCACGAAATGTAGGATAATACAACGACAATAACGAAGTCTTTAATCATAAATTAGTTGGGGGTAGACTGAAGGCAGTATAATGATGAAATTCTGAGATCAGTTATGCAACCTTAATTATAATTGAAGTGATTTCTCCAAATAATGGAACACAATGCTATTTAATTAGTTTCGCCATTTGCAGGGACGTGTGTTCAATCGGATGGTCTTGATGCATATAAATCCATGCATGCTTTCACATAATTTCCTACCTAACAACGTCACATTCATTGGAACGATTACTGATGGCATGAAATGGCTCGATCGAGTCAATGAAAACAATTTACAACCTCCCACCGTGGCGTGATCGATCGAATTGCATTATTGATCTCCTCGGCCGGCCGGTTGGGCAGTTATTTAATTTGGACGAGGCTAAACAATTAAGTTCTACGTACGTACTCTCAAAGGCCAATATGGTTGTTTCGAGAGCAACTTAATTGGTTTCCTTTAATATATTTTTTTTGATGTTCCATAATTTTTCGATACTACGATTTCAAATTGGAAGTGATTCAACATTATTTTTACCAAGACGTTTGACATGTCGTTGCTGGAATTTGATGTTTCCTTTAATAACGGAATTTGGGGGTGAAACAGTTAAGTTCTAAGTACGTACTCGTAAACAAGCAAGCGCTGAGCACGTATGGCGATGAATCAAGGCTTCAGGTTGTACGTAACGTAGCTGGATTGAGGTCTATCAAAGACATGTTTAGATTTTGTTTTTGTCAGCAACACTCATTCAATTCCTCACAAGGAAAACAACGATTAGTGATATGTTCGAGTTTTTTGCATTCTGAAATGAGAAACCCACGTTTTTGTTGATTCAGATTCAGGTGTTGGATAATTAATTTGGTTGCATTTTCAGAAATCCAATTTCTCAAATAAATAAATTCAATTCTGTCCCTTATATTTTCCAAAATCCCACACACACAGCCGTCCGATCACCCAAACGAATCCCAGCCGTCCAAACCAACCCAAACACCACCAAAATCTGCAATTACACCAAAACCAACCCAATTCATTTCCCTCCAACAAACCCCACCTCCGGCGACTCCTCCGACGAGGTACTCCTTCTCTCTCCCCGACCTCCGTTATCTCTTCCTCAGTCTAGGGTTTTGGTCTCCCGACCCGATTCGACGACCCACGCCGATCTAGGGTTTTGCGGTTTTGGTGCGATTTCTAGGGTTTGGGTTGCAATGCTCGTGCTAGGTTTGCCTTTAGGGGGGTTATGTTGGTTTTCTTTTGGAATTTGTAGAGTTGAATTTTCTGGTCCATATTAGATGGTTTGGTTGCTCAACCAAATTTTTCAACACGCAAACAAGTTCAAATCTCAAAATCACAAAAGGTAGGAATAGGATAATACAACAATAACAAAGTCTTTAATCAGAAACTAGTTGGGGTACACTCAAGGCAGGATAACGATCAAGAAATAAGAAAGAAGACTACTTTTGATTTCATTTTCCGAGATGTTTAGTTATGAAAGTTTCACAACCTTGTATAATTTTTATGGAAATAATTTCGCCAAATTGAAAAAATAATAATTTGAAGGAGAAGAACCTTAAGTTTGAAATAGGGAGTTGGACTGTTAAAGTGTGAAGGTCGTTAAAACAAGATTGTTATTATTCTCTTTCAAATCCAGGCTAAGAAATATCCTTTGTTGTGTTAACTGCAACAATTCCAAACTTGTGTCTCTATCAAAGTGCAATAGCAGTTGGATCAAACCTAGAATAAGCGGTTGGATCAAGAGCAAACCACTGGAAGAAGGGATGTTGATTTAATGGACATCTTCAGAACAACCTCGAAGATTTGCTCCCTGGCACGATCTGGTCTTATCCAACATGCCCGGGACATGTTCGACAAAATGCCCCACAAAGACACCATCGCTTGTAATGCCATGATAACAAGTTATGCCCACTTGGGTCACACCAAGGACGCCCTCTTGGTGTTTTCCCAAATGAGAATTTCCGATATCGCGCCTGACGCGTTCACTTTGACTACCGTGTTGAGTGCCTCAACTAATGCAGGTGATCTTGGGGTTGGAGCGAGTCTCCACGCACTTGTTGTTTTTAGTGGATTGCATTTGTCGTTGCCCGTGTGCAATGCGCTTGTGGATATGTATGGGAAGTGTGGTTTTCCTTCAAGCGCTTCGAGGGTTTTTCGGTGGATGCCTGTGAAGAATGATGTGTCATGGTGTTCTTTGCTTTATGCTTACGCAAGGCTCGGAGATTTTGATGTTGGTAGGAGAATTTTCGATGAAATGCCTTGCCGAGGTGTTGTTGCTTGGAACATGTTGATCTTGGCTTATGCTCAATTTGGGGAATTCCAATCATCTATGAGTTTTTTCAAAGAAATGGGTATGTGTGGTGTTAGAGGAGATGTTTGGACGTTCTCAGCTTTAATGACTTCTGCTGCAGTAGGAGAAGAAATGGATTTTGGTTTCGTTATACATGCAATTATCGTCAAGAATGGTTGGGAATCAAGTTCAGTAGTGAGCAACTCGATTCTTAGCTTCTATTCTAAGTTTGGTTCGATGGGCGCTGCTGGTAGGGTTTTCGAGTCGATAGAGATCCGATCTCAAGCCTCTTGGAACGTGATGATTGATGCACACATCAGAATTGGAAAAGTTGAAGAGGCCCTTTCCTTATTTTCGCGAGCTCCCGAGAAAAATGTAGTATCATGGACTTTGATCATAACCGGATATGCAAGGAATGGCAATGGGAATGAGGCTTTAGCTTTCTTTGTCGAGATGACAAAGAATAATGTTCGCCCTGATGAGTACACGTTTGGACATGTCCTTCTCGCTTGCTCTAATTTAGCAGTGCTTGGACATGGTAAAATGATCCATGGCTCTGTGATTAGCACCGGATTCACATCATATGTGTATGTGGGTAATAGCCTTGTCAATATGTACGCAAAGTGTGGCGATTTGGGAAGTTCATTGAAAGCGTTTGACGAAATGCCTACCAAAGATTCTATCTCATGGAATACAATGCTATTTAGTTTCGCCATTCATGGGCGTGTTTCAGATGCTCTTGGTGCATATAAATCGATGCTTTCACATAATTTCCCGCCTGACAACATTACATTCATCGGATTACTGATGGCATGTAGCCACTCGGGGCGTCTAGAAGAGGCTCAAACACTTCTCAAGTCAATGAAAGCAATTCACAACCTCCCACCGGGGCCTGACCACATGACTTGCATTATCGATCTTCTCGGCCGGTTGGGCCGGTTGCATGAGGCCAACCAATTGTGTTCTACTCTTGAAGGCACAAGCTCTCTAGAGGCGTTGCTCAGCGCTTGCTTGGCACATGAGCAAATGCCGAGTATTGGTAGGAAAGTTGGGGAAGAGTTGGTGTTTTTGGAGCCCCGAAAGGAGACCGGATACGTGATGTTGTCGAACATGTATTGCTCGAGCGGGCAATGGGAGGAGGCTGAGAAGGTGAGGAAGAGAATGATGGAGCGTGGTGTGAAGAAGGTGCCTGGTTGTAGTTGGATTGAGGTCAAAGACATGGTGTTTGTGTTTGTTAGCAACACTCATTCAGTTCCTCACAAGGAAAAGATCAGTGAGATGCTGAGTTTTTTGCATTCTGAAATGAGAAAACCAAGTTTTTGTTGATTCAAGTGTTGGATAATTTGGTTGCATGTTCAGAAAACCAATTTTGTACATTAGAAATGTTATAGTGAAATCATTTGGCATGTTCAGAAAACCAATTTTGTACATTAGAAATGTTATAGTGAAATCATTTGGATTGATCAAAGTAGTTCTTTTAATACTTTAAGTAGTTTGTGTGCGAATATTTTCTGATATTATGGTTAAGGGAACTCACCAGACCACCGCCCTTATGGTTAAATGTTCACATTATTCCTTCCTAAGTTGGAACTTGGGCAAGCGACATGAGTCCATACCCTTGATTTTAACATCAATAACATAAGATAAAACTTCAAAATTGATTTCTTGAATGTCCACTCACCAAGGTTGGACTCCTGTAAATTACAACGAAATTAATTGGTTGGGGCTAAAATTAGGGGAAAGTACAGTTTACACATGTAAACTTGTGTACCTTACATGCTTACACTACCTGTTTGGTAGTGCTGCATTTTTACCTTTTTTGGATGACTTTACCATCGAATCTTTGATCTCAAAGTTGAATGATACCCACATGAGAGCTCTGTTTCACAAAAATAACATCCATTCTTGACAATGTTATATTGAATATACTTCTTGCGTCATGAGTGGACTGATTTTTACTGGAGTGCAGGGCTTGATTTGTATAGAAGGTCAGAATAAATAGACTTAAGTAATACATATACAAAATATGGAGGGACCAATTCAAGATTTTTTGAAGTTCAAGAGATATTACAAAATCATCCTTATGGTTCAGGGCCTTTGACTTGTAATTCATACTATTTTGTAGAAGCTTGTCTTCCATTTTGTAAATAATGGAAAGTAAAACAACTACATTGCACACTATACACTTTTGTTGTTTATGGCTTGTTAATGCAATTTATGTTACACCTTTTAATGTTTTAAGTTTTGCTTTGCAGGCAAATGATGTTCCTATCATCTATAGTTGTTGAGCCTGTGGTACGATGAAGGTATGAGAAATGTTAATGTTGTCTCTGTTATTCATGTTGTTCGAAAAAATGAAGGCAGCATGAGGATAAAGTTTCATATTAATTCAGGAAGGAGGTAGTCTCTTTGTTATTTATATTCAACTAACAAGCTACCATGGACGGCAATAAAGAAGAGGCTCGGAGAGCCAAAGTTATTGCAGAAACTAAGATGCAAGGAAAAGACTTCAGTGCTGCATATAAGTTTGCCCTTAAGGCTCAGCAACTCTTTCCTGGTCTTGAGAACATCTCTCACATGATAACTGTGTGTGAAGTGCATTGCTCTGCTGCAGTGCGGATTAATAATTCAGAAGATTGGTACAAGATTCTCCAAGTCAATCCTACTGCAGATGAATCCACCATCAAGAAGCAATACAGAAAATTGGCTCTTTTGCTTCATCCTGATAAAAACAAGTTTGCTGGTGCTGAAGCAGCATTTCAGTTTGTCTTAGAGGCACAAAGGATACTTACAGATCCACTAAAGCGACAACTTTATGACATGAAAAGGGCATCAACGAATTCAACTATGCCAAGGCCCCCCACTTGGCATCCTAATCAGAGCACCTCTGTTAGGGTTCAGACCGGAACACCAAGTACTTCTAATAATGGTTGGTTCAGACAAACTGGTTTGTTCCAGCAGCAACAACAACCTCACAAGCAAACAGGAACCTTTTGGACAGTCTGCCCTTTCTGTGCTGTTAGATATCAGTATAATCTCGCCCATTTGAACAAGTGTCTCATATGTCAAAGTTGCAGCAGGTACTTCAGTGCTTTTGATGTAAATGCACAACGTGCTTCACCTGCTGCAACGAATAACAAACCAAGCGATAATCAACATTCGGTAAAGCCTTCAGTTTCATCCCAGCAAGGTTCAAGACCTCCAATCCCATGTCAGCAGAAAGCTACTGGAAAAACTGATGTTGAAGTTGAATGCAGATCCGAAAATAAGCCAAAAGAAGATGGCCAAGTAGGTGGTCCTGCTAAGGAAGAAAAACAAGAGTTTGTTAAAGTCAATTTGGAAAATACAAACAAGAGGGCACCATCACCAAGTTCTTCTAGAAACGGAAATATAAAAAGGAGGAAAATTGTAGTTTCACAATCAAGTGAGAGTGACAATAGTTCTAGAGAAGAAACCAATGTTGAGGAAGCAAGAGAAGAGGGTGGTCTTTCTTATCCTGATCCTGAATTTTGTGATTTTCAAGAGAAGAGGAACACCAGTTCATTCATAGCTGGACAAATCTGGGCAATTTATGATGATTTTGATGGTATGCCTAGGTTTTATGCTCTCATCAGGAATGTGTCCTCGAGAAAGTTTCGGCTACAATACACTTGGCTGGAGCATGATGCTACAAGTCAAGTTGAAATTGATTGGACTGCTTCCAAGCTGCCTGTAGCGTGTGGTAATTATTTTCTTGGAAGTACTCAGTACACAAATGACGTTCTAATGTTTTCTCATGTAATGTCTTGGGAAAAGGGCCCTAAGAAAAATACGTACTTGTTATTTCCTAGTAAGGGTGAGGTTTGGGCTTTGTACAAGGGATGGCGAGTCGATTGGAGCTTGGATTCAGAAAAGTGCACATCTTGTGAGTATGAAATAGTGGAAATTATTTCAGATTATGCACCAGATATTGGTGTTGGTGTTTCACTACTTGTTAAGGTTAATGGATTTGTTAGCGTATTCACACGAAATGCTGAAGAGGAGCCTGATGTTCTAGTGATAGCACCTACGGAAATGCTTAGGTTTTCCCACATGATACTTTCTCACAAAATGACTGGGGAAGAAAAAGAAGGCATTCCGAAAGGATCCTATGAACTTGATACTGCCTCCCTGCCATCTGAGTTTATAAAGGTTTTCCCTTCGCCAAATCAAGATTGCAATAACACAAAAGTAGTAGATGATAAAAAAGAAGGAAGTGCCAATTTTACGCATTCTGCATCGGGTGATCCTAGAGAAGTTTGTCACAAGAAATCAGAGTTGAACGAGAAAAATCTTAAAAAGCCCCACCACCCTGAAGGCCACAATGATACCACGAGGAATGAGAACTGTCGAAATGCCATCCATGCAGATGCTGAAGTGCGGAGGGAGGCATCCCCTAAGGAGGTTTCAATGTCTAAGGACAAAGAAAAGGGTGTAGGTTCTCCCTCCAAGCCCCAGACACCTTTATTTCAGTACAGAGACACCGAGTTTTACAACTTCGAGACAGAAAAAAATATTAACAAATTTGAGAAAGGACAATTTTGGGCCTTGTACAGTGACTTAGATGGATTCCCCAAGTATTACGCTAAGATAACAAAAGTTGATGAAGAGGCTTTCAGAGTGCACATACGATGGCTAGATGTGTGCCCTGTGTTGAGAGAGGAGAAAGAATGGAACAAGAAAAATCTTCCTCTTGGGTGTGGAAGATTTAAGCTCTTAACTGGCAATGACAACACTGAGATATATGACAATCTCCAGGCATTCTCTCATCGAATTGAAGTCCAACACACCCAAAAGAATCAATTTGAAATTCATCCTCACGTTGGCGAGATTTGGGCTGTATACAGAAATTGGAATGCAGAATGGGAAGAAACTAATTTGGAATCATGTGAATATGATGTTGCGGTAATAATATGTATTTCTACCTCTACAGTGAAAATCGTGATTTTGGAGAAAATGATAGGCTTTTATTCAGTTTTTAGGCCGAAGATCGGAAATGGGACTAGTGTAACGATGGTAATTCCTCGATCTGAATGGATGCGACTTTCTCATCGTATCCCATCTTTCTTGTTAACCGAAGAAAGAGGAGGTAAGCTTCGAGGCTGTCAGGAGCTAGATCCCGCTGCAGTGCCTGAAACCCTTCTTTGCACCAATGGTTGACAAATTCCTGGAACTAACATCTTCTTCCAAATGTTTTCTCAAATTATGTATGTTTCTAACTCATGTTTTTCCAATCCAATTTTTTTGTTACAAAGTATACTTCCGAAAGTCTCTCTAGTAAATCAGTGAAACGTACTATCACCCTTTGCTTCACTTACAGGTTCAAGATTTGAAAATATGCTTGTTTTTTAGTTTTACGCACTTTATTTCTCTATTTTGTTGCCATGATCTCATGTCACTTCGGAAACAATTAATCGGATTGGAAAAAACAATAGGGTTTTTAATTACTCCTAGCCAATTTCCTTTGCGATCTCTGTTTGCTCCTTGCCATTATGATGGTGTAATATTGTTCTAATATTTTAGTGCTGATTATGTGCATTGATGCTGTAACTTGTTATAATATCTCAGTAATAATTGCGTTCGTAGTTACTCCACAAAGGTCTCATACTCTCATTCTGCTTGAACCTTGCCAGCTTTCCAATTTGTGGTCAGGTGATCGATGATCTTGCCTTTAAATGTGGTCTTACTTAATATTATATATATATATATATTGTGTGTGTGTAGGTGTTAAACTTCAAATGAAGTAGTGAATAGTTGCTATGCTATTTTAGCATTTTGAGTCACCAGTATTGCTGAAATTGTTTTTGTTTCTTAATATTTCGTTATGGTTACGTCGTGGTAGTTTAGTTCCATGTGTTCTGTCAGACCATAATTTGTTGAGCATGTTTGCATATGTTTCTTACTCTATATATACCCTTTAATTCATTAATATGTACTCATATCTATCGTGAAAGCGGCAATATATATTTGTTTGTGCCTTTTTGCCCCCACAAAAACTTTAATTTCTTGGTTTTCTGTGGTTTCATGGTCAATGTAAAGAAAGCAACCAATCCTTAGAGAAAGAAACGTGAATCTCGTTTCTTGTTTGCAAGTTGAGGACACATTCAAGTAATATTCAATTCACAGATTCATGTTCAAGCATTGCATCGAGATTAACGTTTCATATTTTGGTCAAATTCAATAATTTAAAGAACAAAAGTATATCCAATTGGTGTCCTTCAATTAATTATCATAATTTAATGAGTCGTGAGATGCACACTCTCAAACACATCGTGAAACATGTTTGAAATTTAAAAAAACAATTAAGGATAATCACTAATGCGTAGCTATAAAGTTGGCACTAGCAAATCCAAGATTTGCAAGACAACTAACTAAAAAAGATGGTTAGCTACAAAATAACTTCATTAATTTTGGTTTTGGTGAATGGTGTTGTGGAGTCAAGTGGTGGTCCAACAAATGAGAGTTTTGTGTCTAGTCCTGCAGCAGCAAATGGGCTTTACAAGGGGGTATGTATGTATGTATTACTGGAAAATTGAAAAAAAAAATCAACTCATAATAGGTGTAAATTGAAAAATATGACTTAAATTGTGACCAATTGTTTTTAAAAAAATGTAAAATTTTCGTTTTATATATAACTTGTGAGATGCACAACCTGACAAACATATATCTTGAACCCTGTACGTGACGAATTTTTTAAACCCTGTAGGGATCAAGCTAGGCATCACATGGTGGAATATTGCATCAACATCTGACTCTTTTTTTTGGGATGACTTTCCATCAAATCTTATATCGATCTCAAAGTTGAATGATACCTCATGGGAACTCCTAATTAAAAATAACATCCATTCTTGACATTGGTATATTGATTATACTTCTTGCGTTATGAGTGGACTGACTTTCACTAGACTACTAGAGTGCAGTGCTTAAGTTTTTGAAGTTTGAGAGATATTCCAAATTCATCCTTATAGTTCAGGACTTCACGGCCTCGACTTGTAATTAATACTATTTTTTAGAAGTTTGTCTTCCATTTTCCAAATAATGGAAAGTAGAACAACTACAATGCACACAATATATTTATTGTTGTTGGCTTGTATACGCAAGTTATGTTACACCATTTAATATTTTAATTTTTGCTTTGCAGACAAATGATGATCCTGTCATGTTGTTGAGCCTTGGGGACACTGACGGTATTAGAAATGTTAATATTGTCTTTGTTATTCATGTTATTCGGGGAAAAAAAGTCAGTACGTAGGAGGATAAAGTTTCATATTAATTCCATAATCATAAAAAATTTATTTTTCTTCATATTTCTTTATTTTGATAATTTGTTCTTAGTTTTGGTATATATATTTTCTAAGAGTGGAATCAATATCATGCGGATTGGGCACCTCCTCTTTCTCTTAATCTTGAAATAAAGATAGTGCCAAAATTATAAGATATAGACTCAGATGATCTACTGCACTTATTTTGTATCACGTATGAAATCTTGATTCATATTACAGATGAATAATTTATACTTCCTGGTCGACTACGCTGAAGGGGTCAAGAAATCACAAATATTTATCATCATTGTGTTGTGTTTTTTACTTAATTTGTCATAAAAACAAAATTCCAAGAATTAAATAATTGTTTTAACGAAATAAATACAAAATTAATTGCATGTTTAACAAAATATTATCGTAATGAAATCTTCATTATAGATCACGTTAGACTTCCCAACGAGCTTCAGAAATATATTTTATTTAAAAAAATAATGGTTCCACCCCTCCTAGCGCAGGCATGTGATTTGAAGGGCCGCTTCTGTGGACTGTGGTTACCACTTTCATGTTTGAAAACTGCATAGTTTTTTTTTTCTTTTTAAGAATTTCTTACCGGACCAATGATCAAGTCATCATATACCTAAAACTAAAAGGTTGGACTTTGGACATATGTGATTACATTAGTGTTGTAACACATGAACGGAACTGGATAGGCGATGCTTTAGGAAGTTAATATGTTATGCAAGTAATTAATTGTAGTTAATCTGTATGGTTGTGTGGGCTTATGGAAATTCAACACGGCAAGAAAACATGCCACAAAAAAAACTCAGATGCGGACGGGATCCCTTATTTGTGCCTTTTGGGTTACAAGCTAGGGGCTGACACAATAATACTAATTTATGTTTTATAGATTTAAGCACCATGGTCAATTCGTTGACAATGGGCTCAAAACTTTAATCCAATCAACTGCCTACAAAAGTGATTTAAGCAGTTTTCATGTACCACGTATATCATCTCACGTACATTTTGGATAGAACGAAATGAATGACAACATAACGTGTGTCACTGATGTGGGATTGGATCTAAGTAATGTGACACGAATTCTTATTCTGTCGGGTTTGATTGTCATGATTTTAATCGAGTGAATGATCAATCTACTATTTGCATTTTACATTTGCATGCCCTCACGTTTTTATCCTAATCATCTGTGTACTTCATGAAGTCACGATTTTTGCTTTTAAAATTGATCACGAAGTGAACATATTCATAATATTAAGTATAGATCCATCAACCCATGGAGTGCCGTTGAAGACAAACACATGTCGGACAAGCTAGAAATCATAGATTAGAAAAGTTATAATATCTTGAATTTTTTAGTTGAGTTAATAATCAAATATTTTAATGGACTAATTAAGATTGTTTGATGATTGTGTGGTTTTAGGAGAAGATGGAATTTTGAGAAGAATATAGAGAAGAAAAAGATGGAGATTTTGAGGCAAGTACTGATTTGTTATTCTTCAGTTTCATATCATGTCTGTCTCTCTTGATATTCGTAGTTGCATGCATGCTGAGTATTGATGTTGATTTTATGGATATGCATATGATTGCATGGTGGTGTTTCGGTTGACATGTCATGTGACTGTATGTATGTTTCTGGCAGAGCAACTTAGGAAAGAGCTGCCTAGCAGACAGCGTTGAGCCACCTGAGAGAGGAAAGGGTTGTCTGTCGTTAGTGTGGAGCTACCAGGTGTGCGTCTGACTGATTGATAAATTTCAGAAGCACTGGATGTGGTCGAATCCGAATGGGGGTTCCAGATTGTTATGCATGTATTTTATTTGTGATGCATGTCTCTTGGTTGTGCTTATTGACTGAATGTCATATTCCGTATTATTTTCCACATGATTATGATTCTGATTGATTGACGGTTGGAACTTGTGGGCTGTCGAGCTCACAAATTATTGATTATATTTTTCAGATTGTTTATGGGTCTATCAGATGGATATAAATATCAGAGTGCGCAGCGCTCAGGATCGCGGATCGTATCTTAACGCACCGGGTTCGGGCGGGTGAGCAGTTGTCCGGACTCGGGGCGTTACAAAAGTATTTAGAGTTCCTATGATTAGCACACTTCTAATGCCATGCTAATGCAAGTATGGCAAGCATTACCAAAATGGTTAGCGGTAGTAGTAGTAGTTCTCTCATGGGATGGTTCTCTCTTGGGTTGTTAGGGTTTGGTTTTCTTGCGGGGAGTTGTAATGGGGATGGGCTTAAGAAGAACTTTTATGAGCAAAGCTGCCCTGTTGCTGAGAACATTGTGAGAGCAGTGGCATGGCAAAGTGTTGCTATTGACCCTTCCATGGCAGCTAAACTCCTTAGGATTCACTACCATGATTGCTTTGTTATGGTAAGCATGTACTAGTAATAATATCGAGTTTTGACATGCAAACATAACTCAAGTTCTTAACTCTAATATTCCCCAGTCCTTAGGATGCGTGGATTCATAGGTCAAATCATCTCCTTTAACTGGTAAATAACAAATTAAATTTGGTTAGTCCAATACAACTTTACATGGATTTAACACTACAACATTTTTACCCTTTAGCCACGGACAATTTCCGTGGTTATAGCTAAGTATCCGTCGCAATGGACCAACAACCACGGATTTTTCCCATGGCTAATTAGCTACAACCACGGATTTTTTCCGTGGCTAAAGAGTAAAAATGTTGTAGTGGTTGTTGAGGGTGACACTGGAGAAACAACACGATACCATTCCCACCATTCTATTCTCGGTATTAGATTTGAACCTTGTCGAGAGAGAGAACATGAGGGAGATGTAGAAGAGTGAATAATAGAGGGGGAAGAGATGATGTGTTTGTAAATGAAAATTTTGTTTTGAATTTTAATATTCAATATTAATGACATTTTAATTTTAGAGGGTGTGTTTTGTAAATGTTTTAACAGAAAAGTTAAAGAAATATGACACACACTGTCCAAGGGTATGCAAACAATAATCTTTTAAATGTAGGTGCACCTAAGTGAATAATGAAAATACGGAAATATTTAAACTATTATGCACCTTTTGAGGTGTATCCAAACAAATTACTCTTTAAATTATTCGTGAATCTAAGAGATTGAGTGTTGCAGAATACCATGGTAAATTCACGTTCAAACATAATTAAGAAAATGGCTACCCTCGATCAACCTATATTCATGTTTAAGCAAACCAACTCTCAAAATAAAAATATTCTTGAAGACCAGTAATCTACATCGATTAGATAGATATACCTTAGCAAGAGCTAGCAAAATACACATCTCGATTTGGTCATACAGGGTACCAGAATTTTCACAAGAAACATGTAAAATGCAGCAATTACAAGGACACAAAGAATGTATGACCCTAGCAAGAAAATTGTTATACATACGAGGGGAATGCATTTTTTGAGAATTCGCTAAAATGTTGATAAAACTACTTTCGTGTGCGAAACATATTAATGGATGGGACCAAGATAGAAATATATATGTAAATTAATTAATTCTCATTTCATATAACTTGTGAGAAGCACAAACCTGACAAACATATGTGTGAAGAAAATTCCTTCATGGTTTTACTTACACGAGGGATCAAGCGTCACATGATGAACTGATGATGAAGGGCACTATGGACTGTGGTTTACACTTTCATGTTTGATAATCAAATTTTTTTACAGTATATATATCTGGACCAATGATCAAACACAAGGATCGGACAGTGGACATGTTTGTACACATATATAGTGTGGTTACATCGATTAATTAGTTGCTGCATTTGCACGGAGCTGGATAGTCACACTTTTGTGTAGGAATTTAACTATTATGCAAAAACATGTGAAGCTCCTTTAAAAAAATTATACGATCGAAGTATAAAATTTATATGATCGAAGTTTTCGATCAACACGAAAACATGAATGAGAGTAAGAGTAACATGTACTTTGGTATATGTAAGTGCACAATAATAATGAGAGTTTCGAACCATGGGCTACGGAAACCTTTTTGGGTTTATGTCAATAGGTAGTTTTCATGTATCAAATCGTGTCGTCTATATTTTGGGTAGAACAACATGATAACTTAATGTGTCCGTTGTGAGTCGATCGTGTTGTTTGGACATGATAATGTCGTCTATATATGTATTGTTTTCATTAAATCAGTCCATTTGATTGTCATAGATTTAATCAAGTGAATGATCGATCACCTATTTTCATTTGCCATTGGCCAGCATTCAAGCTTTTTCCTTGTGATATAGCCCAAGTTTTTTTTCAGTAAGAATTTAATTAGGAACTGTTAAACATGTGTTTATATTAAGTATAGATCCATCAACCCATAGAGTGCCGTGGAAGACACACACATGTCAGACCAAGCTACAAAAAGATATACTAGAACACTACTTAAATTCCTATAAATAGCACACTTCTAATGCTGTAGTAATGCAAATATAGCAAGTTTATATTACCAAAATGGTTGGAGGTCGTAGTATTAGTTCTCTTTTGGGATTGTTCTCTCTTGGGTTGTTAGGGTTTAGTTTCCTTGTGGGGAGTTGTAATGGGGATGGACTTAAGAAGGACTTTTACAAGAAGAGCTGCCCTATAGTTGAGCACATTGTGAGGGCAGTGACATGGTCAAGTGTTTCCATGGATCCTTCCATGGCAGCAAAACTTCTTAGGATTCACTACCATGATTGCTTTGTTAGGGTAAGCACATATTAGTGCCACGTTTAAGCATATATCTATTTATTAAGGACAAGTTCTCATATAAATTATGTGAAAATCCTGGTTCATGTATTACATAAGAATATATGATACTTATAATTAAACACATGACACTTAATATATCGATCTTGCAGACTGATCATATATTGTTTTCTGTATTTACTGAGTAAGAAACATCTTAGCTTAGTACCGTTCGATTCGTTGAGTTTCATGAAAACATAGCTCATGTGGGAGATGATGGACATAACTCTTTTATTTTTTAAATTTTGAGCAATCTCAGATTATCTATTTTAGTTCCAACGCTCCTTATGATGTGTGATTGTACCTATGTGTGTTAAGAAGACAAGAAATTTGGTAGCGTGTGCTTTATACAGTTTTTATGTTTAAGCATTAGTGTACCAACCTAGTAATGAAGTTAATTTAGCTGTTATATATACATATTCTGATCTTATGTATATATTTTGGTGTTGTAAATGGAATAATGATAATAGGGTTGTGATGCATCACTGTTGTTGGACACGGTCAACGGTGGCCAACCATCAGAGAAAGAAGCAAGACCAAACCTATCAGTATCTGGCTACGAGGTGTTCGACCGAATCAAGGATCTACTGGAGTGGATTTGTCCAGAAACAGTGTCTTGTGCTGATATTGTTGCTCTTGCAGCTCGTGATGCCGTCTCCTTCCAAGTAATTAATAAATCAAGCCAACATCTATTAACTTTAATTTGATTTTTTTATATATATATTTACTTGTATATTAATTTGATCTTATATTTATGCATGCATGTAGTTTGGATATCCTTTGTGGGAAGTACCAACAGGAAGAAGAGATGGTGTGGTCTCACTTGCTTCTGAGGTGGGAGGAAATCTTCCTTCTCCATTTGCGAATTTCACCACTCTACAACAAGTTTTCTCTAGCAAAGGCCTCGACGTTTTGGATCTGGTCTCTTTGTCAGGTGTGTACATGTGAAATTTAATTGGTCAACCACTTCTAAGTTCAGATATAACTGAAGCACTTACCCGAGAAATACGTAACGATATCGAATGTTCCTTTACTTTCAGGAGCACACACCATAGGAGTTTCGCATTGCGGTGCGTTCTCGCGTAGGCTCTACAATTTCTCCGGTAAAGGTGACACCGACCCATCACTCGATGAATCGTATGCCGAGTTCCTCAAGAAGAAGTGTCCCAATCCGGCGGATCCAGCGACGGTGGTTGAGATGGACCCCAATAGCTCTCTTTCATTTGACACACACTACTTCACCGCAGTGAACCAACACAAGGGTCTTTTCATATCGGACGCCGCCCTCCTGACTGACCCATTGGCTGCATTTGCCGTTCGACGGTTCTCGAGGCCCACATCCTTCTTTAAACAGTTTGGGAAGTCCATGCAGAAGATGGGAGATGCTGATGTGCTCACAGGGAACGATGGGGAGATAAGAAGACAATGTAGGGTTATCAACTCTTTTAGGGACCCTTCTTTTAGTGTCATGAGAGCCACTGCTAAGTGAACTTACATGTGTGGGCCGGGTTGTTTACTTACAAGTAACAACTCCTCAGCTATGTATGGTTAAGATAAGTTTAAAGAAGTAACAACCACGCACCAATGAATAATTAAAGTATTTGCTTAAATGATGAGTTGTAAGATATTTTTGCTGGAATCAGTAATATTATGGCTTTTATTTACTGTCTTATAGTAATTTGGATCTGCTAGTAATTTTGTTGAAATTTATGCTTTATATTAGTCATGTTGGAAAAGGTTCATGTGTAAAAGTATATAATTATTGTTGAATAATATCAAAACTTTGTTGAAAAATATTTTGTCACAAAGTTTCCAACATATTGCACATGTTATGATTGTCATGTAACCCTTTAGTTCATGAAGTAGTAATTAAAAATACTTTTACTCGTATAAGGTGATCCTTCCACCTCTTAAAGTTTTGTAGGTTGCATAAAAAGGGTGAATCGCATGGCGAAGAATTGGCTCCCACTGCATTGGATGTTTTTTATTTTATCTAGTATATTATTCACATTTTTTGTAAATCTAAATATGAGAATGAGATTTTTGAGATTTGATCCATTGGTGTTGATTATCCTAGTTGTCGGTTTGTTTTTGTTTTAGTTTTGATATTAGATCCAACTAGATGATGACATATGTAAACGTGAAGCTATCTGCCGGTGACTTAAAAAAAAGGCACCGACGAATAGATTCGTCAATGTACTTAGGTTGACGCAACCATCGGTGCTGGGTTTTTAACAAAAAAATTCTATTTTACCGTGGATTCTTTAATCTGAAACGTAAATTCTATTTTACCGTGGATTCTTTAATCTGAAACGTACGACGCTAGTTATTCGTCGGTGTATGTTTCTGTTCGGGCAAATACAACAAAAATAGTTTCCGACAATTGTTTTCCATCGACGTTAGCGAGACCATCCGTCAGTGTAATTCTCCACCGACGAAAAACGTTATATATCTGTCTGTGTATATCTAACTTTATCGACAGATCTATATCCGTCAATGAACCTATTTTTCTAGTAGTGATATACTATCATTTGAGAATATTTAGAAAGGGAATTTTCTTGAACTTACTAAGGAAGGGTAATAAGGTAGCTTGTTGTCGTTGATAAGGAAGTACAAACTTACCAAACACCAAAGTTACCTAAATCAATTCTAGTCATAATCTGATTTACTAGGGAATTGAGCTGATCGAAATCAGATTCCACACAAAATCAATTCCAGAAAATCCACGTCCAAGCGGACCCTAAAATCATCTCGTTTATTGAATAAATAAAGATTAAACTTAAAAAATTAAAATAATTTTGCCATAAGAATTATGCCAATATTTCAAAATAGCATCCCGATTTTTTCTCTTTTTGTTTTTTGTATACCTTAGATGTCCTCTTATTGTACCTCGTCAACTCTCAGTTGACTTTGATTATAGATTTCCAATATGAAGCCAAGATAGTAAAGGGTTAATCACAATTTTTCCTCCTGAATTATGTCTTGGTATCACTTTGTCCTCCTGAACTTTCAAAGTTACTTGTTACTTCCTTTGAACTTTCATTTCGTAACAATTTGTCTCATTGAACTTCAAAATTTTATTATTTAACACATCACTCAATCCGACCAAAATTCCAATCATATTCGACATCTGTTTCGATCCAAACTTTCACGTAAATATAAATTTAGGAGTGTATTAGGGATACAACAAAAAAAATTGAGGAAAAAAACGTCGAGTGTGTGTTAAATAATAAAATTTTGAAATTTAATGGGACAAAATGTTACAAAATGAAAGTTCAGGGGAGGTAACTGTTAACTTTGAAAGTTCAGCGGTACAAAGTGATACCAATGCATAATTCAGGAGGACAAACTGTAATTAACCTATTAGTATGTCGGATTCTGATCCTAATCCAATCTTAATTGTGCTTTGTGGTTGATTATGTGGTGATTAGAGATGGACGGCTGGGATTGAGAGGAGATGGAATGGATGGCTTGGATGGAAGATGGATGGATGGAGGGTTGAGATGGAAAGGGGATGAGATGTGTGGTGGAGATGGATGGATTGGATTGGATGGTGTGGATTGAAAGGAGGAGATATTTGGGGGGAAAGCTCTCTCTCTCCCTCACTCGTTGCTCTCTCTCTCTCTCTCTCTCTCCAGCAGTGGTGTTTCGGCGAGGAAGGCGGTGGGGATCTCCGGCAAGGTGAAGATTGGCTCCGGGTGGTTGGTGGCTTGTGGTGAGTGTTGGTTTTCACCCTTCCGCACGTTGTTTCTCTCTCCCTCTACCTAACCCGTGTTTTCTGGGGTCGTGGTTGGGTTGTTGAGGTTGGAAGAGGTGGTGTGTGGCTTTGGATCGTCGAGGAGGCGGTTGATCGTCGTTTGGACGCGAGGTTCGTCGACGGATCGTGATTTGGGAAGACGTGCTCGTGGAGGCGTCGTCGTGGTTCTTATAAGGTCTCTTCAGACCTTTAGGTATGTCAAGCTCCCTCACTTAATTACCGTGAGTATGTGGAAGTCGACGGTAGGTCGTTCGGCTCGTCGCGAGTAAACATGCAGCAGATTTCACTGCTTGATCGGTCGACCGGTTTGTGCAAACGGTCGACCGTTCGTGAAGAGAATTCGGGCTCTGCCTCAAATCGGTCGAACGATGCCTGTGGGGCGGTCGACCGATTGTGCGTAGGAGGCAAGTCTGGAGAGATTCGGTCGACCGGGTCCCCTTTGCCGGTCGACCGTGTGCACTGTCTTAAGTCGGTTAGGGGCTTAGACCATCTAAACGGTCGACCGCTCATTGATTTTCGTCCGACCGTGACTTAAGTGAGCATAGTGATCGGTTCGACCGAATGAGGGTTCGGTCGACCAAACTTGTGCGCTGAGCGTGGGGAAGGCTCTGGAGGAATTCGGTCGACCGAGATGTGCTCGGCGTTCGACCGAATTCATGGTGCGCGTGAGGGATTATTCCCTGGACAGATTTGGTCGACCGAGATGTGCTCGGCGTTCGACCGAATTCGTTGTGGTGTTGTGGGATTTGTTCCCTGCTGCCTTTCGGTCGACCGGGACCCCTTTGTCGGTCGACCGATTGGTCGTTTTGTTCGTTGAACCGGGAGTTGACCATCTAAACGGTCGACCGTCCCTTGATTTGGGTTCGACCGAACGAGTGTGGTGTTGGGAGTCGGTCGACCGATGGAGTGCCGGTCGAAGTGGATTGCCCTGTTTTTGCTTGATTCGGTCGACCGAGACTTTTGGTTCGGTCGACCGTTTGTGTCATGTTTTGCACTATGGTGGTGCTATGGTCGTGGTTGCCCATGTGGGGCGAGTCGTGGTGCTGATGTTCTTCCGGCAAGTGTGCGAGGCGCACGAGGGTTGCGGTGGTTGGTTGAAATTAGACCTGGAGCCCTGTAACCGTGTGAGAGCTGCGGTTGGTTGAAATTAGACCTGGAGCGCCCAGCTAGTCTGTACGGAGTTGGTTGAAATTAGACCTGGAGCTCCGTAGTGCGTTCGGGTTGGTTGAAATTAGACATGGAGCCTGAGCAAGGACCGCGTGTAGGGGTTGGTTGAAATTAGACCTGGAGCCCTTATACGTTTGGGTTGGTTGAAATTAGACCTGGAGCCCTTGGTCGTGTCGTGGTAGCTGTGGTTGGTTGAAATTAGACCTGGAGCCCAGCTTGCCGACGAGTGTGAGTCGCGGCGGTTGGTTGAGATTAGACCTGGAGCCCCGTGACTGTGGTGGGTGCGGCGGTTGGTTGAGATTAGACCTGGAGCCCCGTACCTGTGCTGTGTGCTGTGGTTGGGTGAGAGAGCCCCGGAGCCCAGCCTGTTGTGATGCTTTTCTTGTTGAGTAGAACTGCATGATATGATGATTTTATTTATACATTTAGAGTTTGGCATACGGGGTTTCCTTCTGGAAACTCAGGCATTGTTGCATGTTTACTTTCAGGCCGTGATCGACGTTAGGGGGTGGTGACCGAGGAGATGAGCGCTGCTACCGGATCCAGCTTTCTCTCAGTTGAGGTCGTGTGATTACTGCTTCCCTTGTATATGCTTTTGATGTAATCACAACTTTTGTATACTCTGATGTTCGGATATATATTATATATATGTTGGTGCACCTGTGTCCCTTTTATTACGTAATATCCTCTGTTGATTGAGTGTTTATAAATTTTAAAATTTTCCGCTGTTTTGAGGATGTTACATAGTAAATCATAAGTTCATGAATTAAATTCGAGTTCAATATATCTTATGAGAAAATTTTACCTTATTAATTGGATGACAACCACCTTGTATATTATTTTGAAAATATTCGAATTACAATAATGAAGCAAATGCAAACATGCATGAACCTTGTAGAAGGAAAGAAGTATAACAAGGACAAAGAAAGGAAAATGAGACCTGCAAAACCATAGCTGGGATTCAAACCAAAATTTTGGTTAATGTTACTCTACAACGACCAATTAATTAAGTTATCCTTTTAGGCTTCAAACTTTCTTATTTTAAGTCTGTCATATTTAATGGACCGCCTTTTGTTGGAGAATGGATAAATAATTTAATGTTGGACCTTAGCTACGCTTAATACGGAAACATAACTACAGATATACGGAGTATAATGGATGTACATATCAACGTCGCAAGTCGCTTTTAACATACGTGCTTAATTAATTATTACGGAACCCAATTATGGCGTGATTCGATTAGGAAGAAGAAAAAACAAAAGAAAGTTGAATGTCAAAGTTATGTAGCTTCCAAGATTAGTTAACAATTTATTGATTCTATATTGGTGAATTTGAATTATATATCCTTTTCAAATATTATCATGCATGCCAATTAACACGAGATATATGATTATTTCGATCAAACCGTTGATGATAGTGCATGCGTTACTTGGACTTGGTGTAGTTTTACATTTTCTTGGCCATAAGTACGGCAAACTTGAGGAGATCAACAAATTAAGTGAGGGGGCGAGATAGGATGATACAATTGACCTTCCATTGCAAGTTAAAACCATGGTTAATTTGCTTTACAATCGGTCGTTGCGAATACAATTGGACATTTTTAGTGTTGTTTATCCTACTAATGTCGCAGATCGAAGTAGTGTGGAGATATAAGTGAATTAGTCAGTAAACTTCTGCTTAAAAAAGAATCACAAAATAGACTAATGAAGCAAGGTCGTAAATTGATTGGACCTTTGCATGATTTTTCTCCGTTAATTATATATATACTTGTACTTAGTATCAATTCGAACCTCTATATAATATTGTAGATGTTTAGTTCTAAATTTAACATGGACCGTGGGGCTTTGATCAGACGGGGATATAGGAACCAAGCCTCATAGTTAGTGCCTTGTTTCTTTAGCTGGTCGTAAATTAAAGGTCATCTTGTTTTGCTAGCATTTTTCTTGGTTTCTTATATCGCAAATAGTATATGAGTAAATAGGAAGTAATCATACATACTTGACATACAAAACAAATATATACAATCGGAAGTTCGATCTCCTTTTTACCTGCAAAAACAATTACAACTCATCAAAATCTATAACTATTCAAGGAAAATGTTAATGAAGTGTGTATTTGATACAATATAATCAATTCAGAGAGTAAAAATGACAGTATGTATATACTTCTATATATTGGGGAGGGTAGTGATGTAAATATCACAGGTATGAAGGTTATAAATGCACAATCACCTAAAACTAAACATTTGAGAGTTGAGACTGTTCCATGGTAATGAGCTTAATTACCAGCCACCAATTCTCTTTTTTTCTTTGTAGTACAAAAACGAGCCAGCCACCAATTCTCTTGGTCTGGTTCAATCATCTTAGATATATAATGACGCATGCACGTTAATTCAAACAGAGCTTTTCTGAACTAATCTCTTCTGAACACTTCAAACCCACAGCTGCACTCTATATGTTCTCCATATTGCTGCTCAATCACCTTCAAAGAAGAGTTCTTTTGCGTTCTAGAACCAAAAACCATGAAAGAAGCCATTTTCAGAGTTTGAGATTTGAATAAATTAAAGACATTATTACTTATTCAAAATGACTCATTCATCTACTAATTATGTACATTACAATTAGCATAAAGAATACCCAGATCAACTTCATTAGGGGCTATAAATTGGGGGCATATCCCACCCACTTATGCATAAAACACATTGAGTTTGTTTCTATTTCGAAGTGATTTTAAACACATAATTAGCCACTTGTTAATTAGTTGTCTTGAGGAGATGGCTAGAAATGTATTGTGTTGGTTTAGTCTTGTTGTGTTTGTGTTTGCTTGTGTCGTGGACACCAGCGATGGTGCTCTTGAGGTTGGATTTTACAGGAGGAGTTGCCCTAATGCAGAGGAAATTGTTAGAGATATTACTTGGAAAGAAATTGAGAAAAACTCCGACTTTGCAGCTAAGATCCTCAGAGTGCAATACCATGACTGCTTTGTTAGGGTACGTGTAATCATATATTTTTATCATGTTGTAGGTGCATGATCTAAGAGGGTCAGTTAGTCTGATTGGATGATGATCTACTCAAATAACACTACAAATTGATATTCTTGTGTTGCTACAAATCTTATGCATTCATTTCAAGTTAAAAAAAATAAGAAAAAGAATAGGCCCAAAACAAAATTAAGGACGCTGAGCTTGTCGTGAAATGTTTGCTGTTAGGATATAGCAAGTTGGGTAATTAAACACAGGTGTAGTGCAATTGGTTCGAGTGAGTCTAATCATACTTTTTGATCGGATATTGAGATCGAACTGGACTCCAACTGCACAAAATACATATTGAGTAATATCCGGTGTTGGGTCACCACATCTCGTCTCGCTATGTATAATGTATTGTGGATCGGTAGTAGTAGGGTAGGTGGCCGGTAAATCTAAACCGTAAAAAAAGAGCAAGTGTGGTATCATGGGCTCATGCATGTCAATCTTTGTATTATTTATTTGATCATTCATCATTCTTCATAAATCATGTTACGAAGAACTCCAAGAAGATTTTGCCACGCAAAACAGTTTCTTCTTGAAAATTCACGTACGTAGCTTGAACTACTGCATATTATTGCAGCGTTTGCATGCATGCGCATGTCCCAAGAAGTACTATATATATATATATATGTACATGATAAATTTAAAAAAAAATGTTTTTGATGTCAACTGTTGCAGGGTTGTGATGCATCACTGCTGTTGGATGGTGCTGAGGCTGAAAAGACCGCAGGGCCAAACAACCCACTTAACAGAAGTGGAGTGTTTGATGTTTATGATAGGATTAAGGAGCAACTGGAGTTAGCTTGCCCTGGAATAGTGTCTTGTGCTGATATAATTGCCCTTGCAGCTAGGGATGCCGTCTTTAAACAAGTATTAATTACCAACTATAATATATTTTTCATATATATTTATTTTTGCACGTAACGACTTACGGAGGGTGCGAATAGTTTCATATTATTGTTGTGACTTATAAGATATCTGATTATTTTACTAATAACCAATTGGTTTTGTATAAAAACTCGAAAATCAATGAAATGGTCGTTATTATAATATGTACGACAAATAAAAGTTGTTGTTGCATGTATGGCTGCAGTCTGGAAATTGTTCGTGGGAAGTGTTCACTGGGAGAAGAGACGGTCAAATCTCAATTGCGGGTGAGATTCGAGGCAACCTTCCTTCAGCATTGTCAAACTTTGATACTGTTCAAGCATCCTAGCTTCTCCAGGAAAGGTTTGGACGTTCAAGATCTCGTAGCATTATCAGGTAAATAAATAATCAAAATTGGAACAAAATTAATACTATCATGCAATCAGAACGTTCGAAACATTTTATGAGATATTTCAAAGAAATTATGTGTCTGAAGTTCTTATTATTTTTCAAAAGCATGTTGAAAACACTTTTCTCAACAAAAATTAAAGCCTAATTTCAAAATGATTGAGGTTGTGAATTTCGTACTGTTTTTCACGTTTTCTGAAGGATAGTGACATTTTACGTTGCATTTCTTGCCAGCATATTCATCGACAAAATGATGCTATTATACGTAAACACAAGCATATTGTCGAAGTTGTTTTCAACGGTACTGGTGATAATAAAAAAATAAGGGTTATTTGCTTGGATGTCACCAAAAACAATTAAATTGGATTTATGTCACTTGGTTTTAACTATTTAGCCTAATTTCATAGAAAAATCAAACTATTTATCTTAATGTCATATGAAAATAAAATATTTACCTTTATGACATTCCGTTAGTAAACCGTCATTTCATTAATTATATTAATATTTAATATATTAATATATAATGGAAATTTTGCAGAATCACTATAATAAATCAAAAATTTATAAAAAATCATTACATGTGTTGTAAAAATTACAAAAAAATACTCAATTTTTTATATCTATACTCTCTCATCTCTATCTTTCAACTTTCATTTATTTTTTGTCTCTCACTAAACTTAATGGCCCGATTACTAAATTAATGAAATTCAATAATTTTTTAATTTTAAAAATACAAAATAATTAATTTTGTTTATTAAAAAAATCATTTTTCTAATAAAAATACATTTTTATATAAAATGTGCTTTTCCAAAAATATTTATTTTTTGTATAAAAATTCTTTTATTAATTATCAGATTCTTGTACTAAAATATTAAAAATCATGAATTTGAAATAAGATGAATAAAAATAATTTTTTTAGAATTTTTTTATCAAATTTCATTAGTTTAGTAATCAAGCCATTAAGTTTAGTGAGAGACAAAGAAGAAATAAAAGTTGAAAGATAGAGATGAGAGGGTATTAAAAAAAATTGAGTAATTGATTACAATTTTTACAACACATTTAATGAATTTTTGGTTTATTTCGGGTGATTTTGCAAAAAAACCCATTAAATATTAATATATTAAAGAACGTTAACGAAATGTTTACGATTTACTGACGGGATGACATGAAGTTAAATATTTTGTTTTCCTATGTCATTAAGATAAATAGTTTAATTTTTCTATGACAATAGACAAAATATTTAAAACAATGTGACATAAAGTCAATTTAGTTGTTTGTTGGTGACACTCAAACAAATAACCCAAAAAACAAAGATAATATAAATTCAGCCGTTCTAAGTCAGAACGTATGGATTAATTTCGTACGATCGACCTTACGTACGTACGTAGTCTAAGATGTCACAATATATATTTTGTTGTAATTAAGGTGCGCACACCATTGGAGTTTCACATTGCGATCCGTTCTCCGGAAGACTTCGAAATTTCAAAAATACTGGCCTCCCAGACCCAAGCCTCGACCCGAAATACGGGGATTTCCTTAGACAGAAGTGCTCAGAAATACTCGACCGGAATGTTGTCGTGGAGATGGACCCTAATAGCTCTCTTTCCTTCGACACACACTACTACACCATCGTCAGGGAGAACAAAGGTCTCTTCAGCACCGACGCCTCCCTCATCACCAACCAATTGTCTGCAGATATTGTTCAAGATTTTGTGACTAACCGCGCTGCCTTCTTTTCCCAGTTTGGGAGCTCCATGCAGAAGATGGGTGCCATTGGTGTGCTCACGGGGACCGCCGGAGAGATAAGGAAGAAGTGCTCACGAGGCCTCGTGAATACATGAATAATTAATATTTGAGTACGTACGTACGTACGATCGACTCTTGTGTTAATTAATTGTGTCCAATATTAATACTACTACTACTATAACTATATGGAAAACGATTAGCGGACGCTAGCGTTCGGGACGCGCGCTTATGTGGTCAGCCCAGTCAGCAGACACGTTTGAGTTGGCAGTCTCCACAGAAAAAGTTTATTTTTTATTTTATTCCTCGTTTCGTACAAATGTCTACATCCCTCCATCCCTCATTAATGCGTCTCAAATCACTCATTTTCCATGAACATTTTGGCTCTCCTACACAGCACAAGAGACTTGTTATAAATCTCAACATGCGTCTTCCTTTTTCTTCCCTTCTCTTCTGTGGTCCTACCTCTGTGCTTTGATGGAAATCGTTCATGTGTCTTTCCAAGTGGAGCAGCCGACAAACGTTCCTAAGGAGGGGATGTTTTTCCCCTCTTTCGAAGAAGCCCAAACATTTTACGTTGCTTATGCCGATTCTTGTGGTTTTTGTGTTAAGAAAAGGCATCACACCCGTTTGTTTGCTACCTCTGGGCCAGGTGTTAATGTGCTGGAACGAGATGCAATGGTGTCAAAGCTTCCGAGGATTTTGGCGTGATGTTCTACTGTTAAAAGTTCAATCAGAAAGTTCTATGCTTTTGCGTATAATTCCACATATACAACAAACAAGACCAAAGTCATCCTTAAGAATGTAGGAATGATCACATTCTTCTTCATTTTCTTCATGTACAGCAGTTGTATGTCTGTTCGGAATAAGAAGTCAGTCTGTTCGGAATATGTTGTGTGTCTGTTCGGAATAAGAAGTCTGTCTGTTCGGATTAAGTGGTGTGTATGTTCGGAATACTTTCTGTTTCCATTTCTGCACAAATTTTCAACATAATCTGGACAAACATTTTACATAAACTGGACAAACTTTTTACATAAACAAGACAAGTTTTCTACATAAACAGGACAATCTTTCTACATAAATAATACAAACTTTCTGTTCCGTTTCTGGACACACTTTCTATGCTTTTGCGTGTAATTCCACATATACAAACAAGACCAAAGTCATCCTTAAAAATGTAGGAATGATCACATTCTTCTTCATTTTCTTCATGTATAACAGTTGTATGTCAGTTCGGAATAAGAAGTCTATCTGTTCGGAATATGTTGTGTGTCTGTTCGGATTAAGTTGTGCGTCTGTTCGGAATAAGAAGTCTGTCTGTTCGGAATATGTTGTGTGTCTGTTCGGAATAAGAAGATTGTCTGTTCGGAATAAGAAGTCTGTCTGTTCGGAATATGTTCTGTGTCTGTTCGGATTAAGTTGTGCGTCTGTTCGGAATAAGAAGTCTATCTGTTCGGAATATGTTGTTTGTCTGTTCGGAATATGTTGTGTGTCTGTTCGGAATAAGAAGTCTGTCTGTTCGGAATAAGAAGTCTTTCTGTTCGGAATAAGAAGTATGTCTGTTCGGAATAAGTAGTCTGTCTGTTCGGAATATGTTGTGTGTCTGTTCGGATTAAGTTATGTGTCTGTTCGGATTAAGTTGTGTGTCTGTTCGGAATATGTTGTGTGTCTGTTTGGAATATGTTGTGTGTCTGTTCGGATTAAGTTGTGTGTCTGTTCGGAATAAGAAGTCTGTCTGTTCGGATTAAGTTGCGCGTCTGTTTGGAATAAGAAGACTGTCTGTTCGGAATATGTTGTGTGTCTGTTTGGATTAAGTTGATCCAACCTAAAAGTTAAAAACAATATTTTATTATGATAAGTCTGGACTCTGCATGAATAAAGGGTCTGCACGCTGTCCTAGGGTCTGCACGCTGTCCTAGGGTCTGCACGCTGTCCTAGGGTCTGCACCCTGGTCTGCTTAACCAATACGGGTGTAGGTGAAATAATGAATGGAGTTGGCCATTTTAATCCTGAAAATGGAATTGGACTCAACTTTCTTATCACGTATGTAAATTAGATTTACTTTTATCATCGAGCATTCGACGTGTATGGATGAAACTAAAGTTGATTGCTTTTCCACCTTAAGATCCTGCTGCAGATTCCAGTCTCATTCCTTCTTGCTTTATATGTGCATTCAACTTGCTATTATCATTTATACTCTGTAATCAACTGAATAATTTTTTTAACCTTTTGGCTTGACATTCAACATTTTCTGCAGTCAGTTCCACGAGCAGTTGCTAGCACTCATTCCGCAGTCAGTAGAAAGTTCAGTTCAGGTATTTTCTTTTTATTGGAGTCTGATATTCCTGTGACTTGTTCCCGTTATACAAATATCAACTTCTACTGTCATCATCTTACTACATGTTTATATTAGAAGCACTTCACCAATGATGTTGGCGACACATCTTATGCCAATATTAGCACTGGTTGCAAGGATTCACATGCCTTCAAGGAAAACTCGTTGGACATGGTTAAACATCAAAATTCATTGCTGCCAAGTCCCCAAATGGCTGATAGAAGTTTGCTTGTGGATGTCCGACGTGACCATTTTGTGGATGGACATGCAGAAAATGAAAATCTTCAATTTGCCCAGGTAAAATCTTTATTATATTCAATATTTGTTGCTTTTGGTATTTTGCATCTTATTTCAATTCTGGAACCACATTCAAGATAGTTCTCCACAGGGTGCTCGCGATGAAGAATCCGGTATCAATAATGGTCATGCAATTGATGTAAATGGAGTCTCTGAAGCTCCAGCATGCCATGAGCCAGATAAGTCAAGTGCCATATGCAAGCCCAAGGATTTATCTGATGGCACAAATAAGCTCGAGCAAGAAACTACGAGTCCAAGGTCTTGGTCTGTTAAAGACAATAGAGACCTTAAAATTGAACCTGTGAGTTCAAATATGAACAATATGGAAGGCAGCACAAACATGATGGTTGATACCGGGGAATGTTTGCACCAAATGGATAGCATGAAAGAGTCTGACATGTCAAAGTCTGGTCAAGTCCATCCTGGAGAACTCCACACCAGAATGGCTAGTCTAAAGGAGCCCGAGTTGTCAAAGGCCAGTCAAGACGATGAAAAACCAGAAGCTGTGCAAGGTGAAGAAAAACACCCAAGAAAAAGGAAGAGGAATATTATGAACGACAGGCAGATTTCTCTGATTGAGAATGCATTGCTTGATGAACCAGAGATGCAGCGTAATGCACCCATGTTGCAGTCTTGGGCTGACAAGCTTAGTCTTCATGTACGTGCATCTTCATTGTATTTTTGTATATTTCTCGTGCTAGGTAACAACAGTCTTCAATATGAAATTTGTTTTACAGGGATCGGAGCTTACACCTTCTCAGCTGAAGAACTGGTACATTTTCTTCATGATTTAGTTATTTCTTTTAACTGACATAATCTTCTTTTTCTTTCTACCTTCATACTACTCCCTGGTCAATGCTAAGACCTTGGTTTGCAAATTGAGACCATGCCTTGTTTGTTATGATGTTGATGTGGGTATAGCAGCTAGTCCGAAGTTGTCATTATTAGATCTAAGGCCACTATAATGTTTGCTGGGAACTTCGTGAGACCACTACAAGGTTTGCTGGAGTTGAGCTTTGTTATTGTGATGCAAATATTTGCTACACATGAGTACACAGGTACTCATACATAATGAAATTGGGGATGAAAGTAAACCTGTATGTGTCACTAAATCACCTATTTTTAGATTATTTGCAGTCTAAGCTGTCTATTTTACTTACAGAATAACTTGAACTGTCTTTCAACACTCTACTGCAGTTTGCGAACCTAGCAGTACTACGGTCACATCAATAATCAATTTCGTTTTTGTGCCTTATCATAGAAGCTTGGTGACTTTATGAAAAAAAACCTTTCTTTATTCCCTTCAAGTTGATGCTGTCATGGTTTACAGGTTAAACAATAGAAAGGCTAGATTGGCACGTGCTGCTCGAGAAGCTCGTGCTTCATCTGAAGGAGAGAATGTCTTGCCCGACAGGTCAGGCGTGTCAAACATGTCCCATTTTTATGACTCCCCAGAAAGTGGTGCAGACGATTGTTGCACTCCAAACACTAGAAGCAATAATCTGACTTTATCTAGATATTCTAGTTCAGTAGGCAGAGTTCAGAATAGCATGGGCCCTTCTAGAGATTTTGTTGGTTTGACTCAAAAGCATGCTCAGCAGAACCGTCCCTCAATGAGACC
The DNA here is from genome assembly GCA_963682175.1 of Triglochin maritima. Lineage (NCBI taxonomy): Eukaryota > Viridiplantae > Streptophyta > Magnoliopsida > Alismatales > Juncaginaceae > Triglochin > Triglochin maritima. The sequence goes on along the minus strand of OY821792.1, from coordinate 31,545,726 downwards.
TTCACAAATTGAAATTGGTCAGAAAGTTTCTGTTGTGGATGCTGAAGGAAGGGATATCGGGTGGGGCATGGTGCGTAAGTTGGACGGCCGATTGCACGATCAAAGCTTGGACTCTAGAACCTGTGTGGTATCCATCATGGAGCTGAAGGTAGAAAGATCTACAATAGTCCAGCATCCTTCAGAAGCTGCAGGTACGACGTTCGAGGAGGCCGAAGCAAGAAATGGTGGGGTTATGTATGTAGTATGGGACACAAGCATGGTGTGTTGCATAGCGTCATAGCTAATGAAACACACTATTGCTGAGATGCTGTCACCTAACAGGAACTTGAATTTTGGTTTTGCGCCAAGAGCAGTTCAGACTGTTGCAATATTCCTCCGATCACCTCGAGCTCAAATTTCAGCTTAAGATTAAAGCTCAGGTTGCAATATGGTGCAGCAGTGTTGTAGTATTTGTAAAATTTAGATGTCTTACATGCTACTCCGTCTGTAAATCTTATTGATGCAGAAGTTGCTCTTGTCTAGTTTCGATGTAATTTGGAGTTAGATTTGTGGTTACAAATGAGAGCATGTATTCACGAAGGGGAAGGACAGGCGTCAACTGATCGTGGATATATAAATATCCATTATCGTACTCGAAATGGATATGTGGATGCATACTCGTGCAGAAAAACTCTTCCATTGTACAGGAGATTTGGAAAATATTTTGTTAGTTGTTATCAGGAAGTAATTTATATATATATTGTTTTAAATCCTATTATTGGGAATATCTAGAGGATTAGATTAGTTTAGGCAAATATTAAGAAAATTTGAAACAAAAATGACATTTTAAGAGCAGTTGTATAGATGTATTTGTGTATAGAGCTAAATATCTATATATGTATAACGTATATATCTATATGATTCTTTATATGTATATTGAATATGCATGTGTATATATGCATGATTGTATTTGATGATAAAATTAAATTTAAATTTAAAATGTTAAAAATTATGAAATTTGAAATTAAAGTACTATGTTCATTAAAATAATTAATTTTTAGATTTTATATGAAATGATTACTAAATTTTATTATCTTCAATATCTTTAATCTACTTGCGTTTTAAATCATCTACTTACGTTTTAAATTTTCTACTTTTAAGTTCAAATTTGATTTTATCAAACATAATCATATCAATAAAACTTAATAATAGAGAATTTCACCTCATGTTGTATATACATATATCCATAACCATTTGTGTACGCACAAATATCATAAGAATTGTCGACAACGTAGGAAGCGACAAACAGAGATTCAAAAATATTCTTGTGTTTTCCAAGTATAAAAGAAATGGATACAACCTTAATGAAATTGCACAATCATTCTCAACTCCATATTCAAAGAGATCACTCTTTTGGGACGAAAATTAAATGAATATTTCTGACATAAAGTGACTCGAGAGCATATTTCTTAACATATTTCAAAAGTTACACACACGTTGAAGCTTTTGTCTCGTGCAACAATGCCGTTCCAACAATTCAGACACCGTCTTAATGGCATTTCAAATTGCTGACATGCTTCGAGATTGTTTGTAAAGGAAATCCTCATTCGGTTATCAAATTATCCGATGATTGGTGAGGAGTCATTTACGACAGGTATTGTTATGTATGGTCTTCGCCTCGGCCCCTCACGATAAGCGAGAGAGGTAATGAGGATCGTACTAGCATAACTTATGTATTAGCAGCCTACAAGATATGAACTATTTCCATGGGTTTAAATCCCCACAGCCTACAGATTAAATTCAAGCTTGGAAAGAGCGAAATGGAGGTGTAAAGCTTGGTAGAAGTTAAAATAGATTGGTTGCGAAATTTGAAGCGGCAGTCTTTAGAATCATGACGAGCAGGGCACCAACGTATTAGACCACGGTCATGGGCAGGGGTTCAGGTACTTTTCATGGATAACAATCAACTCGGAGAGGATATCTTCACTGAGATAGATGTCGATTCCTCCCAGACTTCTTTCAATTGCCATGGTTTCGTAGCCCTGAAAATAGCAGCGGCAACAAGAGGATGGTTCAGAACAAAAGCTGGCACAAAGTTATAAAACAAAAAATCAGGTACCCATCGAAAGTTGAATGCTCAGGAAAATGGAAGTACCAGGATGGTATTGGATATGGAATCGGCGGGACATGTTACAGAATCAGAGATCATTTAAGAAAATGTTAAAGCCACAGATTTACTAATTTCACGTGTTAGGCATTGACATAGATGATGGTACATTGGCTGCTATAGTACCAAAAAAAGCATGAATAAAACTAACAAAAAGGTTGTTCTACAGTGAAAATACAAAAAATTTAAATGGAAAAATCATATGTTGTACCGATTGCCATGGATACGGGAGAAAGGTTAATCTTCAGTGCTACATCTACATATTCCTGCAAAAAATAAAGGGAAATCTACAGAATTTCTACAAAGAACATTGAAGAAAGGTAATGTAAATATGAACCAGCCAAATGGCTTATCAGCATCCTTCATAATTTTACTGAAAATAGCAAACCAAATAATTTTTACTTTTACTGAATTGCATTTTGACGAGTCCTGTTCGCAGTAGCATGCCAACAGGGTGCCAGCTATAGCCAGGTCTATTCCTGATGCACTATCTAAACACTCCGAGGAACCTTGTGCTTCGTATTTCATATTGTGAACAAGATATATAAAGCAATATTAATTGCTTACTCCCCAAGGGCCAGAAGAAACAAAATATAATTCAACTTACAATTGTCATCATGGGAATAAATATGATTGCATTTTAATGCATCTCATAGCAATGATTCTGGTCATCTTACCATGGCAGCCATTTTGACGTTATCTTTGGAAAGGTTATATCTTGATTCACCTTCAGCATATCGACCTGAATGACACAAAAATAGTGCATCAATAAGCTATTATCCCCCAAATGTGAATCAACATAAAACTAAATAAAACCTCGAAAAAGATTTATCCGTGCATCTGAAGGACCACCACCAGGAGAGAAGTATTTGCCAGAGAGTATGCCCATGGCCAAAGGGCTGTACGCCAACAGGCTGATGCTGGAGGTCCGTATGCCAATGAAACTACTTTGAATCATATTATTCTCTATAGAAGGGTAGATCACATGCAGTATCAAAATTATTTATGCGTAACTGACTAAGACAAAGTAGCTGAGTTTCATATAGGTTATAACACGATAATGAAAATACAACCAAATATTAAGTTATCACATATAAGAGGGGTAGTTATAGCCATAAGTGTAAACTTGAAAAATTGTACTACATTTATTTGGATGCAGCTCACCAGTATTTATGTTGCTAAAAGCATGAGGATTGGGAAAGACCCCCAAAGAAAGATGTGTTTTTAAGCTTTTCTCACACATGCATGTTTAAGACCATCACAACTTATTGATCACAGAAAACACAAAATTAATGCATGTGGTCTTACAAAGAAAATAAAACGTAAAAATAAGGTACCTCTCATGATGACAACACTCAGCCAGCCCAGAGTCAAAATGTCTGCACAGTAGGTTATAGGAGTTCTGGTGGGAGAAGATAAATTGTTGTCATACATAGTCAATTATAAGGAAGCAACCAACAGCACAAGTATTTGAAGGGAAAACACAGACATGCAATGAAACCAAATTACTGATTCCAGCATTACGAGGTAGCTGAAGAAACTTCATCAAACCATATGGAGTCTCATTACTAAGACCAATATATCTTATCTACAATTGAGAGCTGAAACTCAGCAATAAGCAAGTCTGGAAGAAAAGCAATTGAAGGATTTCATTTTTCAACTGCTAAATTGACAAGCTAACTTTTCCAGCAGAAATAGCTTTTCCAAGTGCATCAAGCTGGTCCTCTATGGGGATTGAAGAAAATTGCCTACTAGGTTCATATTCTGTTTCTCCAAACATAGGAACATACCTACAATTACATGTAAAATATAAAAGAAAATTATGAGTTCCATATTTAGACAGTGGAACCTTAAACAGATATTGCATGAATAACATCAACTTATCAGATTATTCACACAGCATACTCACCGGTCAGGCCAATGGATCTGATAAAGATCAATGAAATCAGTACGCAATCGTGACAAGCTGAATCAGATTAGACAAAGCTAAGAGGTAAGCACAAAATTGAAAGGGCCTGAAACTGAAGACTGCAGTAATATCACTGAGTTGGAATTGCTTAAAAAGGGACGATAGGAGACGGACAATCTATGAAGCACGGAGACGGACACGGGACACGGACACGGACACAGGGATACGGTATTTTTCTAAAAAGTAGGACACGGACACGGCATTAAAATTATATTTAAAAATTATAATATATATATATATATAAATAATAACATAATTGTAAAAAAATAATTATTCATAAATATTAAATGTTCATTATAAAACAATATACATGTTTATTATAAATATTAAATGTTCATAAATATTAGTCAGCCCATGATAAAAGATAACGTTATTAGTACTCCTACAACTCTTGTCTTTGGTTTGGTCTCATCCACAAGACACATCACCTCCTCCTTAATTCTTATCCTTATTACACAACACATTCCACGTGACACATCACATTCCTCACACACACGACATTAAGAAAAAACAATGGAAGAAATCCTCACTTCCACCTCCGATTCCCAGCAACAGCAACAGAAACAGTATCTGCCTCCTCCGCTCCACCACCACACCGGTGATGGTGACGGTTTCCCTCTCACCACCACCTCCACTACTGGACAAGGTCCTCTTCCTCGACTCCATCGGGGTCTCGTCAACCCACCTGGCCCTCGTATCCGCCCCACTTCCCCAACTGAAGTCGACTGTCTCCCTCCTCTCCTTCGCCGGCCTCACCTCCTCCGACCTCCGCCGTGCCTGCTGCACGTGCCCGGAGATCCTAACCGTCCCTCCCTCCCACCTCACCGACGTTCTCACCTTCCTCCTTCGGGAGGCCTCTGTCTGGGGTTCCAATCTAAGAAAAGTCCACCGCCAGCCGTGTCCAAATGTGGACACGGTGTCCAAGAAGTGTCCAAGGAGTGTCCTAGCTGTGTCCAATATTGTGAAATGTCGAAACTGCCCTGGACACACCACCTGGCGTGTCCGACACGTGTCCATGGCGTGTCCGAGGAGTGTCGGTGTCCGACACGGCCACGACTCGGACACGAAGACCGTTTAGAAGTGTCCGTGCTTCCTAGCGGACAATCAGACCACAGGCACGAGCTAACAAAATGACACATTTCATGAGCTAACAAAATGACACATTTAAGAACTAGTAATGGAATTTCCACCTTCTTATAAGTTAACCAACCATGACTGGTACAATCACATTGGTCTAAGATAATGTACAAAACGTTTTGAAAGATAATTGATGTTAATGTTTTAGATAAATGATGTGGTACACCCTGGGTGGTTGGAAGTACACCAACCTTAAGAGATTCTACCATTCTTGCATGAAGATGATGGAGATTATTGTAATATGAAAATTGCAAAAAGTGCTTCATATTAAGAATAGTTGAAGACTGAAATCTTGAAATTTAAGGAAAAGGAAGAAACACAGAAACATCGAACCTGGCGTCAATAGCTTCAGAGATGTTGTAGGTATCCAAAGACTTTGGGCCATCTCGTATCCAAGTCATCTGCCCTGATGGTCCACTGACCTGCAAGGGCAGTGAGATGAACTTAAAATTCCACCTTACATCTATATTAAAACAAGAAACATATTGAATACAACCTAAGTAATTGCATTAAAGTGGAATTTAGACAAAAACTAGCTCGTTTCGTATGATCATCGAATATCAGAGGTTCCAGACTTAAAATCAGTTGATATTTGATTATTGAAAGAAGAGATCTAATAGCCTCATGAGTCTCAAGAATAATAAAATTTGTTTTTTCACACTAGCATTAAATTAATCTTAACATTCCACTTCTAGAATCTATATATGATTCTAAACATGATAAAGTTTAACAGTACATGGATCATTCCATCCAACTGAATGGTTCATTACCTCTTTAAAACCCAAGTACTTTGGTAGAACATGCAACATGGTGCACAAAATCTATGAAAATTGAAGTTTGGTTTTTCTAATGCATGGGATTATTGTCACATTCCAAATCGAGAATATATATAGTCCTAAACCTCATGACGTCTACGAGAAAGCGAACCTTTTCTGACAAATTGATCAGTCCGTGACCGCGAGTACTCATGTCAAATACAGCGTACACATCTCCATCACAGAGTTCAACATGTTTTCAATTCAGAGCCCCATTGATTACACTTCCAACACTATTTCTATTTCTATCTTATTTTATCTACTCTACCCTACGACATTTTGAATTCCAAACATGTGAATGCGTATATCGGGATTCGATCCCTATCCTAGTCTCAGGATAATGGATTCCATTACAAGATCAACATCTCATTATCAAAGTTTCAAAACTCACCATCACAATTTGACATAAAATCGAAACAACGCAAAAGAGACCAGATCCATCCATCCATCCATCACAAGATCAACGTCTCATAATCTTCTAATTTCCAAAACAGCCCATCAATTCGTTCGAAGACGAAGAAAGAAAAGTCACAAAACCTTGGTGGAGAGGACGAGGCGATCGCGAGGGATCCCTCAACCACCTCCCGACGTAGTCCTCACTCCTTCCGTACGTCTCCCGGCGCTGCGGGACAGGGTACATCTCGGCGGAGTCGAGGAAGTTGACGCCAGAAGAGAAGGCGAGGTCGAGGAGGCGGAACGACTCCGGCAGCGTGTTCTGCTCCCCGAACGTCATCGTCCCTGAATGGATCGGATGATTAGGGTTTGGGGAAGAAGAAGTTGGGGTTAGGGTTAGGGTTTTGAGAGGTGACCTAAACATAGCCTGGAGACGTGGAGGTCGGGGGCGAGAGGGAATGATGGAATCATCTATTATTATTATTATTTCCACTGGGATGATAAGATAACTCATTATTAATGTCTCCTATTATTATTATACGAGAAACGATTAGCGGACGCTAGCGTTCGGGACGCGCGCTTATGTGGTCAGCCCAGTCAGCAGACGCGTTTGAGTTGGCAGTCTCCACAGAAAAAGTTTATTTTTTATTTTATTCCTCGTTTCGTCCAAATGTCTACATCCCTCCATCCCTCATTAATGCGTCTCAAATCACTCATTTTCCATGAACATTTTGGCTCTCCTACACAGCACAGGAGACTTGTTATAAATCTCAACATGCGTCTTCCTTTTTCTTCCATTCTCTTCTGTGGTCCTACCTCTGTGCTTTGATGGAAATCGTTCATGTGTCTTTCCAAGTGGAGCAGCCGACAAACGTTCCTAAGGAGGGGATGTTTTTCCCCTCTTTCGAAGAAGCCCAAACATTTTACGTTGCTTATGCCGATTCTTGTGGTTTTTGTGTTAAGAAAAGGCATCACACCCGTTTGTTTGCTACCTCTGGGCCAGGTGTTAATGTGCTGGAACGAGATGCAATGGTGTCAAAGCTTCCGAGGATTTTGGCGTGATGTTCTACTGTTAAAAGTTCAATCAGAAAGTTCTATGCTTTTGCGTATAATTCCACATATACAACAAACAAGACCAAAGTCATCCTTAAGAATGTAGGAATGATCACATTCTTCTTCATTTTCTTCATGTACAGCAGTTGTATGTCTGTTCGGAATAAGAAGTCTGTCTGTTCGGATTAAGTGGTGTGTATGTTCGGAATACTTTCTGTTTCCATTTCTGCACAAATTTTCAACATAATCTGGACAAACATTTTACATAAACTGGACAAACTTTTTACATAAACAAGACAAGTTTTCTACATAAACAGGACAATCTTTCTACATAAATAATACAAACTTTCTGTTCCGTTTCTGGACACACTTTCTATGCTTTTGCGTGTAATTCCACATATACAAACAAGACCAAAGTCATCCTTAAAAATGTAGGAATGATCACATTCTTCTTCATTTTCTTCATGTATAACAGTTGTATGTCAGTTCGGAATAAGAAGTCTATCTGTTCGGAATATGTTGTGTGTCTGTTCGGATTAAGTTGTGCGTCTGTTCGGAATAAGAAGTCTGTCTGTTCGGAATATGTTGTGTGTCTGTTCGGAATAAGAAGTCTGTCTGTTCGGAATAAGAAGTCTTTCTGTTCGGAATAAGAAGTCTGTCTGTTTGGATTAAGTTGTGCGTCTGTTCGGAATAAGAAGTCTGTCTGTTCGGAATATGTTGTGTGTCTGTTCGGATTAAGTTGTGCGTCTGTTCGGAATAAGAAGTCTGTATGTTCGGAATATGTTGTTTGTCTGTTCGGAATATGTTGTGTGTCTGTTCGGAATAAGAAGTCTGTCTGTTCGGAATAAGAAGTCTTTCTGTTCGGAATAAGAAGTATGTCTGTTCGGAATAAGTAGTCTGTCTGTTCGGAATAAGTAGTCTGTCTGTTCGGATTAAGTTATGTGTCTGTTCGGATTAAGTTGTGTGTCTGTTCGGAATATGTTGTGTGTCTGTTTGGAATATGTTGTGTGTCTGTTCGGATTAAGTTGTGTGTCTGTTCGGAATAAGAAGTCTGTATGTTCGGATTAAGTTGTGCGTCTGTTCGGAATAAGAAGACTGTGTGTTCGGAATATGTTGTGTGTGTGTTTGGATTAAGTTGATCCAACCTAAAAGTTAAAAACAATATTTTATTATGATAAGTCTGGACTCTGCACGAATAAAGGGTCTGCACGCTGTCCTAGGGTCTGCACTATCTGTGTATTGGGAAAAGAATCGTTCAACCTAAAGAACCGGCGTTTTTAAGAAGACCAAAGCACGTGAAGAGAAATTTTGCTGACTGGATGCTGACTCAACACGTCCACGTAAGGCGCGTCCGTGACGCCCGCGTCCGTGTATAAGGACTCTAACTATATATGTGTTTGTGTTTGTACGAGTGTGTTCGATCCTTAAAGGTTTGTTTTCATTTTCTTTTGAAGCTTCAAGCTTTGTATTGTGTGTACTCAAATAATACTTATAATAATATGCTTGAACCAAGCATTTGAATAAATGGAAGTTTTTTTTGTTTGTTGATCGATATTCTCCAAAGCACTTCAAATGCCATCAACGCCATATATATTTGATTTTTTAATTTTTTTGAAATTTTCAATTGAATTCCATGTTAAAACTTATTTGGAGATCACCACTTATTGTGTTGTCAAACTAAGAAAATCAAATTACAAAGTAAATTTTAAGTTGAATAATATACTTCACCGAATGAATTGGCATATTAATTGTACCGCAACTTCCGTTTGTTTTAAGTTGCAGGGTCACACTTTCTAGTTTTCTACGAAGTTAAGACCACGTCTAACGTTGGACTTCCGCCCATTTTTAATCTATACATACGATTAAATTAGGGAACTACTATTCGTCGCCAGAAAATTACTTAAATCGCCCCAAAAATTACCTTTTTGCCCTTAACAAATCAATTAATACCCATTTCGTCCTGTGTCTTTAAACAAGGTATTTGACTCAGTTTTACTCACATTCCTGGTGGAGGCGTCTTAGCCAGACGCCTCCACGTTGGTGGAGGCGTGTTAGCCAGACGCCCGTATTTTTTTAATAATAAAAAACTAAAACTAAAATATAAATAAATTCTTAAAATTATACGATGTGTTATCTCAAATTATTTGAGGTTCTGTTGCAAGTTTTTAGGTGGTAACGGGGTCAAAATTACAATGAGTTTTTTTGCAAGTGATTAATATTCAAAAAATTTAAGATCCAAAATCCCCGGTGGTAAAACTTCCCGACTTACAAATACCACATCGACAGGTCGTTCGGGGGTCTCGCTCCCCGGTGAGCGAGCGGCATTCCACCTCGCCGGTGAGGTGGCGGGGGTGGTAAGGGGGCAGCGCCCCCCTGGAAATTTTTTGGATTTTGAAATTGTTGGATCTGGAATTTTTTTAATGTTGATCACTTGCAAAAACTCATTGTAAGGTGAGATGTCGGACGATCGACCATTTGCTTCTTGGTCTACCGAACATGTTCCATGCGGATCACCGAGTTTTCATCGGTCCACCGTGATCGTAAAGACAATAAGTTTTTGATCTTCCTAGAATCATTGGGTCGGTTTACCGATTCCTACCCGGTTATCCGAATATTTATTCTTAGTAGCTTCGACATTTCTCTGGAAATATCTATTCGGTGTACCGAAGGGGTATCGGTCATCCGAATATAGTAATTATTAACTTATTAATTAATTAATTTAGCAATTTTCTAAATTTATAATCAATTAATTTTTTAATAAAAAAATAAAAGAATAATAAAAAATTACGGGCGTCTGACGGAGCCGCCCTAGCGTAGGATATGGGCGTCTGGCTAAGACGCCTCCCCCATGATAGGAGGCGTCTTAGCCAGACGCCCGTCCCATGGGAGGGGCGTCTGGGTAAAATGCCCTCCCCTAGGGGGAGGCGTCTTACCCAGACGCCCCTCTCCTACGCTGGGCGGCTCCGTCAGACACCCGCAATTTTTTATTATTTTTATATTTTTTTATTAAAAAGATGTTGGATATTTTACCAGATTCGAGTACACCGGGGCGTCCGTTGGCTCATTACTGACCTCCAAAACATTACTTTTTATGATTATAAGAGGAAGATGAAGAGAGATGTGTGATAGAATGATAAAATGTCGCGTTATAACAGTAGAAATGAGAGAAGGGCAAAATGGTAATCTGTTGGGGTGATTTAAGTAGTTTTAGGGCGACGAATAACAATTCAGTAAAATTATAAAATAGAAAAAAATAGTTTTCCCCCTACTAATATCATCTAACATTTCAAAAATTATTAATTTCTGTAGAATTTTCTCAGTAGATTAGTACATTGTAATTTTTCTTGAACGTTCTGTTGTACCGGAGTAAACATCATTTAGACCTTAACAAATTTTATTGTAACACTAACACCAAGTAAGTGAATTTAAGTCTCTGAAGTTTAATTATTTCACATGAAGTTGTTGAATAAACTCCACGATGAAATAACTTCGTTTGGTTGGTAACGAGAATACTTGTGAAATCTTGGATGTAGTCGAATAATATCTTACGATAATAATATAAAGTTGAATTAACAAAGAATCTCACGAAGCTCGACATGCACACAACGCACCACAAGAAGAACAAACACGTGATTCAACCAAAACACGATAAACAAAACAAGACCGCATATAATTGCTCGAAAATAACAATGCAAATCACTTCCTACAAACTTATCAAAACATCATATTACTATCTACAATATAAAAAATTTACGTTTGATTGTGTGACTTCAATATTGAATTTCACTTAAACATGAAAATTAAAAAGTGTCAAAACTGTAACTAACATGTTTAGTTAGAGATCGTACTTTGCAAATTCTTTATGATATTTTACATCTATAATTTTTCAAAACTAAATTCTATATATATATATATATATTGCTATATATTACTTTATCCAAATATAATAAACAAAAATCACGTCATTTATAAATTATGAAATTTGTAAATCCATCGATTGCAAATTCGACTCAAACTAAAATCACATCTCAAATTGAAAGTTATATTTTATAAAGTACAAATTTTCCAAAAAATAATTACCTATTTTCATTTATTTAAAAAAGGAAATACTATTAATATAATATGTATATACATATAATACACCTGAAATATATATAATAAATGAAAAAAAGAGGGAAAATAGTGTCATCACTCCCAGCTCCGCAGCGGGAAACAAAAACCCAATTCTCCTCCAACTTCTAGGGTTCCGATGGAGACCGCGGCGGTCACGTCGGAGACCTCCAGACGCCGGCCGGTGAGTCCCATTCCCTCCATTCCTTACTTTCTAGGGTTTTCCCTCTTCCCGCCGATCTCACCTCCTGGAAACCGTGCAGAAGCAGGGCAGGGTCTCGGAGGAGCCGGAGGAGAGCCCCTATAGGGATTCGGAGGATGGATCGTACGAGGACGAGCCCGACGAGAGCGAGCCGAGGGCCAAGCGGAAGCGCGAGGCCGCCGGCGCTGCGAGGGTGCTGGACGAGGGGTACAGCTTGATAGGTTCGAATTTCGATGTTTTCGTGTGGGTTTTGGGATGGTTAGTTAGGGCTTGGTTTTGAAGAGGAAGTGGTTTTTGTAACTTTGGATTCAGGTTTAGGAACCGAGGTTTAGAGAAGTCAACTCCGCGTTGATAATAATTGTAAAATGTGAAATTTAACTTGAAGTTGGTGTTGTTCTTTTTAATCGGAAGGTGTTTGAGCTATTTCGATTTTACTTCAACCAGAGTTAGAGGCTTCCGTCTCCAACCAGAGATGTTTTTCGGTGGATTTTGATGGTTTTGGATGGTTACTAAGGTTTTGGTTTGGTCGTTGGAGAAATAGTCTTTTTGTTGGTAAGTGGTTTCTGTTGAAGAGAATTTTGGATTACTTATAGTTCCATTGTTGTTAGGATGCATTTGCCTGTGATTTAGAAGAGGATGTGGTTTTGTAAGTATGGATTCAGGTTTGGGAACTGAGGTCTAAAGAGGTCAACTCAGCTTTGATAATTGTAAGATACGAAATTTATGTTCAAGTTGAAGTAGTGACCCAATTTAGTGTTGTTTTGGAAGATGTTTGAGCTAATTCTACTTCACTTTAACAAAGGTAATCATTCAGATGCTACCCACCATTTTGAACTTTATGTGGTCACTCATTGTTTGTGTTGACCGAAAGTAACATGTTACCTACATACTAATGCTAGATACCTAGATGGTAACTTGATGTTCTTCAAAGAGTAAGGGGTTTGTCAAACATAGTGTGCACCTCACAATTTGAAATTGTCTGCAGAGGTGATCAAACAACATGGGAAGCTCATGCACCATGCTGTCAAACAATGGGTTGAGCGATATGAAAAGGAACCCATGCCTGCTATGGCTCACCTCTTAATGATGCTTTTTGAGGTTTTTCCTTCCGAATGATACCTTATAATTCTCATCAAATTTTCTTTTAAATTTGGTTTAATGTGTTTATATTATTTGGGGACAGGCCTGTGGAGTGAGATATCAACTAGATGCAAGCTCCCTTGAAGAGACTAACGTGGACTCAGTGGTGCTTGACCTTGTCAATCTTGCTAGAAATGTATCCGATCATAACAATCATTTGTCGGTTTGACCTGTTAGTTAGAGATAATCACCTTTACTACTATTTGCTTCTTTCCATTGTTTCAAGACCAAACAAGGAGGCATACAATTTCTTTCAATTTGACTGTCTGTGAACATACTTAACTCAAAATGGGAATTCAGGGGAATGTTGAAGACAATTACACTTCAAAAAGTAAAGAGCACAAAATTTTCAAGCAGAATCTTGTTACGTTTTGGGATGATTTGGTTCTTGAATGTCAAAATGGGCCATTGTTTGACAAAGTGCTGTTTGAGAAGTGCACGAATTACATCATTGCAATATCATGGTATATCCCAAATATTGTTATGTTCAATATTCGTTGAACTGCTCAAAATCAACTTTTTATTTCTACCTGATTTTGATCAACATCTAATAACATGCCTTTGGACATCAATGTTTTCTGATACTTTTTCAATGTTTCTGTAGCACCCCGCCACGAGTTTATCGTCAAGTCGCATCACTGGTTGGACTCCAGCTCGTCACATCTTTCATATCTGTTGCTAAAACGCTAAGTGGGCAAAGAGAAACAACCCAACGCCAATTAAATGCTGAAAAGAAGAAGAGGGGTGATGGGCCTCGAATAGAGTCTCTTAACAAAAGATTATCTTTGACCCATGAGAAAATAACCGAGGCGGAAGAAATAATGCGCAAAATATTTACAGGGTGAGAATGCTATCACTGAAAGATCACATAGCCTTTTTTCTGAAGGAAGTTACTGAATTCAAAGCAATATCGTTTCCAATTTCTATTTCATAAAAAAGTGCATGGTTGTGGAGACATGTTTTCTTTCATGATTTTCCCCCATTGTAAATACTTCATTATCTTTTTGCTAACGGTTACTTTTTTTTATAGATTATTTATGCACAGGTATCGAGATGTTGATCCCGATATTCGAGCATCTTCTATCAAAGCTCTAGGTCACTGGATTGCTTCATATCCATCACTCTTTTTGCAAGATTCGTATTTAAAGTACCTTGGATGGACATTAAATGATGGTGTGAGTAGTTTTGATGTAATTGATACTTATGCTTAAAAAATTTCTTATTTGCCAAGAAGAAGCAGAGAAACCTTAACATGGTTTCTATCTCCTTTCTTCATTTTATGTTACTGCTGATTCGTTTTTCCTTTGTTAAAATTATAGAGTGCTGCTGTACGAAAAACTTCTGTTTTGGCATTACAAGCTCTATATGAGGTGGATGATAATGTTCCATCACTTGGCCTTTTCACTGATAGATTTTCCAATAGAATGATTGAGCTTGCTGATGATATAGATGTTTCTGTGGGTGTTGCTGCTATTGGTCTTCTTAAACAATTACTAAGGTAGTTATGATTTCTTTTTTCACTAGTATATGTTACTGCTTTCTATTATTCGCTATTATTTTATCTTTTTTGAGTTTTCCCATCTTTTCTTCCTGACACAACTAAAATGCATTTTGCAACAAACTTTCTCGTTCTCTCTTTCTGTTAAGAGTTGTTAGTATTTCAGGCATCAACTTCTTTCAGACGACGAATTGGGTCCTCTTTATGATTTGCTTATTGATGAACCACCAATGATAAGGCGTGCTATAGGGGAACTGGTTTATGATCACTTGATAGCTCAAACAGTTGGTAGCTCACAAATATCAAGGGGTAATATACTTTTGATGTTAAGCATTAGGTTTTACTTTCTTTGTTAACTGATATGTAACTTGTTATATAGGTGAGGATGAGCCTTCTGAGGTGCACCTTGGAAGGATGTTGCAAATACTCAGAGAATTCCCGAACGACTTGATCTTGATATCATATGTGATTGACGATGTTTGGGATGACATGAAGGCTATGAAGGTATGATTTAACAGTATTGCTTTCTCATCCTTGAGGAAATATGACAGTTGCAATGTTAGTGCTATATATGAGCAACTTTAAACTGCCAAGTGAAGCATCCCTCTCTTGCAGGACTGGAAGTGCATTATTTCTATGCTGCTGGATGAAATTCCGTCAACTGAACTTACTGGTGTTGATGTGACGAACCTCATTAGAGTGTTTTACACGTCTGCTAAAAAGGCAGTTGGTGAAAAAATCGTCCCTGCCACAGACAATCGAAAACAATACTACAATAAAACTCAGAAGGTAGACTGCTTAGTTGTCATATGTGTTGATTGTTGTCATTATTCCTTATTTTTCATAACGAGTTGTGTTGATTTCTGTCCTTGTAACTGCATTATGAGATGGTTTATGTTGTCTTACCATGTGACATTTGTGTTCTACATTTTCAGCAAACAATGAAACAATTTTGTTTCTAAGTATTTGTCTGGGAGGTATTAATGGTTATTATCAATCTTATTTTCTAATGTTGAGGGCCTACAAAACATTTTAACAAATTGAAAACTGTCCAACTTGCCATGTATTTGTTTGAAATAATTAAAATTTGGTTCCTTGTTTAACAAATCTAACAATGTTTCTGTTCATAGTATTGCCTATGATAATCAGCTTTTCATTAATACAGATTTAGGTTGCCACTGTTGTTATATATGTGATTTATGGAAGTTAAATGAAATAATTTCTCACTTGATGATCAGGTGGAAATCTTATCCTTCAACAAGTTGGTTGATGCATATGACCCCATAGCCAGTAGGGCCACACTACCTGTGCCTTTGGAAGAGTCCCTTAATATCTATCGAACTATATCAGAATATGTTTATTGTCTCAAGTTTCCTCTATCGAATTCTTGTTGACATCCCACCTTCGTTCTAGGCATACTTAAGTTTCCCGTGGTTTGTCCAAAATCCTCAAACTGCACTCATTGTTGCACCACATTACAATCCTTTTTTTTATTAGTACATTGTGATGCTTTCCAAGAAAATGCACTTGCTGACTTTTGGATATCAAAAATTGATTATTTGATGTGACGATTTGATGGCTGTAATCCTTTTTCAGTGTATTGAGATCCACTTTTTCACTTTTCAGGAAGCTTTCGACAACAGCAGGTGTGATTTAACTGTTGCCATGCTTAAGAATTATCCACAACTTTTGCGTAAATATGCTGCTGACAAAGCAAAGATCTCCCCTTTGGTTGAGATTGTATTGTTTATGAAACTCGAACTCTATTCTTTAAAGAGACAGGAACAGGTATAAATATGAATCTTATGATTATTTTGGAGTTTGTCTGAGTTTACTTGTGACTTATCTCTTGTTTTTTCTTCTCAGAATTTCAAGACAATTGTCGAACTTATTTGTGATGCATTCTTCAAACACAGTCAAAAGGATGCACTAAGATCTTGTATGAAGGCACTAACATTTTGCTCCACTGAAAGTCAAGC
This sequence comes from Triglochin maritima, assembly GCA_963682175.1. Taxonomy (NCBI): domain Eukaryota; kingdom Viridiplantae; phylum Streptophyta; class Magnoliopsida; order Alismatales; family Juncaginaceae; genus Triglochin; species Triglochin maritima. The sequence continues at coordinate 31,529,284 of OY821792.1, read as the reverse complement.
TGACCTACAAATCTTTGCTGTGAACAAATTGAAAGAGCTCGAGGATGAACTCATATCTAAGCTGATGCATGCTATGAGAGACGTAGTTGTATGTGCTAGAGTTTTACTTTTACATGATTAGTGTGATATCATTAAACTAACCTTTTGCAATTCTAGATGGGCGGTGATGAATACACCCTTGTAGTAAATCTGAAGCGGATGTACGAATTGCAACTCACAAAACCCGTGGAAAACGATAGCATTTTCGAAGACATGTCTAATATTATAAAAGGACTAAACGATTTGGATGACGAGGTGGGTTGGAATAAGTGTTTATATATTGGAAGAACCCTCTCTTCTTGCTCTTTTCTTTCTCATGCCCTGGATAGAGTAACAGTACCATTTGTTCCTTTTGCAGGTTCTGGGTTTCCTACTTCTAAACATGCACTTACATGTGGCGTGGTGTTTGCATTCCATTGACAGGGAAAATCCAAGTGAAGCATCTGTCTCTGCTTTAGTAACAAAACGTGACACTTTGCTTAATAGATCAGAGGATCTATTGAAGATTTTAACTGAATCACGGAAGGAGGGACAAAGTGGAAAAATTCTAGCCTCTCGAGTGAGTGTTTACATAGTTTGTTTCTTTGTCTTCATTCCTAAGTTGACTCATTGTGATATGCTTGGTTAGGTTGACTTGTATCTTCTGTATCCTAATGGTATCATGTTTCTGTTCAAGGTCTGTTTCATTGTTGCTGAAACATGGTATTTGTTTAAAAAATCAATGTATACCTCGACAAAGGTGGAGATTTTAGGATATTATCCAAACGTGACCATACTTCAAAATTTTTGGGAACTATGTCAGCAACAATTCATTGTCTCAGGTTAGGTGTCTTTTCTTCCTTTTTCAACTTACGTGTTCTTAATTATATTTGTTGCCAGAATTTCATTTTGATATGCATGTCCAGATGATACAGAAGATGAAGATGAAAATGTGGAATATATAGAAGAAATAAGTCGAGAAGCAGTTATGATTGCTGCTGCAAAATTGGTCGCTAGCGATGTAGTTTCCAAGGTAAAATTTTGTCAATGTTGGATAGTTTGTAATTGTTGCCACAGTGCTACACAAATGTACTACATTGTCACAGTGCCTTTTGAATATTACATGGTTTGATTGTTTCGGTATGAATGGATAAGATTTATGGTTGTACTTTTTGCTTCTGTAATGCGGTCTAATTCTTGAATATACAGGAATATCTTGGCCCAGAGATCATTTCACATTTCATTATGCATGGTCCAGAAATTGCCGAGATAATCAAATACTTGATTTCTTCTTTAAGGAAAACGGCGAGTAACGATATTCCTGGCTTCTTTCTGGAGGCACTTAAACGGGTACAACCTTGTCATTTACTCGTTTGTATTTGCTTTGATCAAGCTTTTGGCATTTCTCTCTCTTTGACTGTTTTAATGGTTGTTTTGTTTCCTTTTACCTGCTATGCTGTAATATTCCTTGAACTAATGTTTGACTGTTCTAATGTTCATCTTCCTTCCATGATACAATTGACATGATTGGTCTTTATCAATTTGAGGTTAAGCATTTGGTTGGTCATTGATTGACAGTGCATGCAAGTCAGTTGGAGGAAGCAGAAATTGTAGGCCTCTAAGGTTATAATCTACAAAAATTATGCTTTACAAAGAAGGATCCTTGCTGCTCTTTAGTTGAAACTTGGAAATGTAGGGGTGTAATATGCAAGAAACAAAGAAGGAAACGGTGCCTGCCAAAATCCATTGGAACCTTTTATAAATCGATGGAGTTTTCTGTTGGTGACCCTTAGTTTAAGGAGACAAACTGGAAGTTACCCTTTCTTCATTTGATGAAACTGTTGGAGTCACTTGGGTTTTCATGGTTAGGCAATGGTAGTCCTTGAACTTATCTGTGTGGGACTTATTTTATTACCCGCACAATGTCTACCTGTCAGAGATGTTTCCTCAATTTATTAGGAAAGTAATTGCAATAGAATCTGATATTAGTGCTGCCACCTGCTCCAACCGGACCTATTAAATTTTGTTGGTTCAACCTAAAAGATGTTCCGCAAGCCGCTTTGTTTTATTTGCAAATGGCACTGCACTTTACTAGGTATTCTTTGTTGATCTTGGGATCCTTACAATGTCTCTACTTTCATGACCTTTTGTGAATAGGCATATATGCGGCACATGGTGAATCTTTTGAAGGAGAAACATGAGTCTGTGATGAATCATTCGTTGCTTGAGTGCAAGGATCTAGCTTCTCGACTGTCAGCAACTTTCATTGGAGCAGCTCGCAGCAAGTATAAGTCACAAATTTTGGAAATAGTGAAGGATGGCATCTCATTTGCATTTCTAGATGCTCCTAAGCAGTTGTCGTTTTTGGAGGCTGCTGTCCTTCCTTTTGTGTCTAGGCTACCTCCTTTGGATGCACTAGATATGTGAGATGTCCTTCCACTTAAAGTCTTCATTGCTGCAGGTTTATCCTGGTGATTAATTTGCTTCTCTTATCTTGCTCATGAATAGTTTGAAAGATGTCCAGAAAAGGTCAGAGAATGTCAACACGGACGAGGATCCAAGCGGTTGGCGCCCATACCATATTTTTATAGAAGCCTTGCGGGACAAGTATGCAAAGAGTGACGGTAATCAAGGTACTTGTCATTATAATCATAATTCATGTACACGTGTATACTTTGTGCAGTACCCTTTCATGTTTCTACTTTGTGGAAGTACGTGCTTGTTTTCCTTTTCTTCTTCTTTATCAACTACCTCAATAGCTTTAACACTTATTTTCTGTGCATTGGATTTGTGGAAATTCCAAAAGAAGGGAGTCTATGGTTTCCCAATAGATGCTCTAATGTTTTGCTTCTGTTAGTAATCTGTAATCTACATATTGTGCTCTGTTAACAAAGTAATACAAATAATCGACATTAAAGCTGATTACTTAGCTTTATAAGCTCTGTTTCATATTAAAAGTAATACATTAGTAAAGTTGTTTCTTGTATTGTGATGTAAGCAGTCATGTTTTTCGATTTGCTGTCAAACACTTTCAAAGCAACCATGAGATGTGATTATCGTACCCCTGATCATAGTTATTATCCTCTTTTGGTTACTGTCATGTCATGTTCAAGATCAATTTTCCTTTTCCCATGGAACACATATGTACTGGTTACATATGTAAAATATTTGGTTATTTATTTTGCCCAGTGGATTGTTGGCTTTGTATCCTCAAGCTGTTCCATAATAGTCTTATCTGCTTAGTGAAAGTTACTCTCTTATTAACTTGGACGTTACTCAACAAAATAAATATACACTTTATACCATCAAAGTTGTATATTTATAAACAGTTGGAAGTAAGACATAATATTTTTAGAATGATCAAAAAAAAGAAAAAAAAGACTATTTTTAGATTTCAAAAACCTGAATGTTATATTTTACAGATGATAAGGATGTGCATGTTCCAAGGCGTAGAGGCCGCCCAAGGAAGTCTGTAAATGTGCAAGGAAGGAAACTCTTCCAGGAACAAAGTGAAAGTGATGAAGATTCTATTAGTGGATCAGACCAAAGTGATCATGCTGATGAGGATGATGAAGAGGAGCAACCACTGATACATACATTTAGGTCTGCATCGAAACTCGTGAAACTTCAGCAGTTAAAGAAAGACAAGCTGGGAACTAAAGGTAGTTCTTTGTTCTATTTTCTTAGACACCATTTTTAGTTTGTTTGAGAAGCTGGTGAAAGTGTTTAATTACGCCATAATCAAGTTGTTAGATCTACATTTTAGGTACTTGTCATTGGTAGAGCCAAGAGTTTGATATCAGGCACCGACAAGGAGTTGCTTCTAGATTGATTTTGATCTTTCTTTTCTTTCTGATTTGCAGGTGCAGTTTAGCAAGGGCGTCTCTCATCGATAAAAAAAACCAGGGGCATCACTTGTCCCGAAATCATGTTTTAAGAATCTTCATTGTGGATTGAAGAAAGAATATATATTTTGTCAATACTAACCGTTTCCTTAGTCTCCTGATTTTTAAGTTTGTCAAAGGGAACATGTTATTTATATTAGAAGTTTGTAAATACACATTTCCTTGTATTGTCGTTGCTAAGCTCAGCTAGTGTGTATTTAACATCAGTTCTTTATTTAGCAGTTGACCTATATTCGTATCATACATTCATGGAGTTGCATTTAGTACCTCTAAGAAAGATGATTATCCACCATTAGTCATTAACGTGGGTTGGCTATCATTTGAGAAATTGATTGTGTAATGTGCTAGATGGACCAGGATTTTCATGTGCTAGAGCAGAAGAATTTCCGAACACATGAACCAAATTATCTTCCTTCATGAATTGTATTCGCCAAATATTTTTGTTGTAGGAGTCAAGTCAATCAGCGGTGGAGTTTATATTTGTTGGACAGTTGGACTACCCATTATGTAGTTGTCAATCTGCAAAATTTTATTTTAGGAAGTTAATTTTCTAACCTAGAACAAGTTAGGTTCTACGTAAAATCGTCACTAAAATCAAACAAGTGGAATAACTACCATATGAGAGTTTTTTTATCCAAATACAAAATATGCCTCGGTCATCTCCTGAAGATCTATTCCCATGTTTGGATGACATATCCATTGTAACAGCTCCACGTTGGGAGAGAGTTGGATCTCCTCTCATCCAAACTCCTCTTAGACACCAATCTATTATAATGTCCTAATTTAGAGGATGCAAGGTAAAACCTCCGGGCATCTTACTAAAAATACGCTGCACTGAGAGTTAGACTGAACACGACTCAAGACAGAAAAAAAAACCTTGTGTCAATCTGGTTATTCGATTAAAGAAGCAAATTTCCGTGTTGAAATCCTTTTTTGCATACAAAACGTTAACACAACTAGTTATAAAACAAAACAAAACAAAATTGGACACGTTTCAGGTGAATTATTATTAAAGTGAAAAACTTTCTCCAATTTCTCGGGGTTTTCAGTGTAAATTGCCCTCCAAAGCAAAGAATCCCAAATCCAAAGCCCTCTTCTTCTCTCGACGCCTCCGATCGCCGTTCTCACACCGAACCCTTCCGATCCTCGAAACCCTGAAATCCCCGAATCGGACCATGGACTTGGTTCTCGCGGTGGAGGAGCTGAGCATCGTCACCTCCCAAGACCTCAGCAAGATGCTCAAGGAATCCGAGTCTCTCACCCTCAACCACACCACCAGATCGGGCTCGGTCGTTCAGGTCAGTAGTGGATTGATTGGGACGCTTTTCCGGTTGTTTTCGGTTCGTGATGGTTGTTCGTGTGTGTGTTTTCAGATCGACGTGGAGAGGCTCGCCCGGTCTCTTCCTTTGCATCTCATCGCGATGCTTGTGGCGTCCACCGAAGATGATTTTGTCAGGACGTGCCTTCGCGTCGACGGCTTGCCGTTCAACTACTTCCTTAGTGCTGTTAGGCTTCTGCATTCAATGGCCGACCTTGTGTATAAGCACACTCAGGTATACTTGCTTTCACATCGCTCAAAGTAAATGCATGTATAATTGTAATTACGGAATGTAGTTGAGTTAGTCATCTCCTATATTAGTCATTATGTTTTGACGATGTGCTTTCACTTCATCAATGCTGTTAGGCTTCTGCATTCGATGTTCGGCCTTGTTTTTAAGCACTCTCAGGTGATTTAACTTGTTGGGAATGTAGTTTTGCAATGTTCAAACATAAACGTGTGTAGAATTATGTAATTTATTGGAGTTAGTGTCTGTGTCTGCCATCTCATATATTAGTGGTTAGGTTTTGAGGACATAGTTTCACTTCCTCAATGTCGTTGGCCTTCTGTATTTGATGTCCGGCCATGTGTATAAGCACACTCAGGTGATTTCACTTGTTGGGGATATAGTTTTGCATTGAGCCAAAGTAAATGTGTAATTAGTAGTGTTGTGTCCGCGGTGTCCTAAATTAGTGATTAGTTTTAGCGAATATGAGCCAAACTAATTTTATGATGGTGAGATAGTAGCAAGTTGATCGATTTGTAGGAGTTTAATACAACCCATCTCGTTTGGCACCACAGACAGTCTTGATCACGTGTATGTAATCACTCAGTAAGAGAGTCCATTAACTACCTCACACTGAAGTACTTGGGTTTGATTGAGGTGGTAAGCCAACCAATTCTATATAATCTTTTTTTTAATGGTAATTATATAGATTTTTTTTATAATTCATGCACTGATTGTCTTTATTTGGTGACTGGTTATGGGATTGTGGAGAGACACTGAATTTATACTTGAAAAATTCATGATAATGATATACAGTTTGGCACATTCTCATTATAATCATAGACAGTTCAGCACATGTCCAGGACAACTGTAATTAGAACAGTCTAACCCCAAAAACCTGAGGGAAAGTTTTGGAGCAACACATGGTCTACCTATATTCATTATCTGTATGGGCTTCTTGGTTTTCTAGGTTAGATTGAAAATTGCGATCCTTACTGGTATTAATCTTCTGAATTTGTCAATGCTTTCTGAATAATGAATTCTGATTTTTTCTTCTTTTCAGATCATGATTGATGATATTAAAATATCTGAACAAGTGCTGGATTTGGTGTTTTACATGTTACTATTCCTAGCTCGCTATGGACAGGTTATTGCCATAACTTCTTGAAGTGCTTTCCTCTTGTCCCTAATATTGATGTGGAAATGACATTTCACTTATCGCAGGATGACCTACTTGGTGTTTGCACACCTCTCTTGCATTCTGCTCTAGTTGCATGCAGCTTTCATCTATTAACAAATTATATTTCCTCACATTGGAAGGATCTTGTACATGTTTTACTTGCTCATCCAAAGGTAAGTCAAATTGACTTTCACTTGTCATTTCGTCAATAGATCATCCTTTTCAGGGTCTTTGATATCTGTTGGTTCTTGGTTATGTGGACAGCCGAGAACTGAACCTAACACAATAACAACAAAACCTTTAATCCGAAACTAGTTGGGGGTAGGCTAATTAAAGCTTATATCAAGAGACATTATGAAATACAAAACAAAATTTGGCAGTAATTTTTTACCGTTAATTTAGAAGTACAATGGTTTTCTAGGAACATCAGTGGTAATAACCAAATCTAGTTAATAGTAACATGATTGTTCTTTGGGGAAGGTAGCACCCATATCATCTAGGACTAGTAACACAAGTCTGAAAAGGTGAGGATTAAGCAAATTTTGTCAAGCTTGATAATTTAACTCACTCATGGCAATAACCTGCCCATAAATTGTGTTGTTTAAAGGCGAGTAAGAGAGGGGTCATGTTAAGAGTAGAGACTCGAGGTTTGTATCTTGGATAAAGTTCCATTGATCCTTACTATTTGTATTTCATCAGCATCCTCTATGTAGATCATGTGATCCTAAATTGTCACCAATTTTCTTAGGTTCTTTTACAATGAACTCGAGGAAGGATCAAATAAACTTGCGTGTAAAAGTGTTGAAATCTTTTTAATCACCTATACTTACAAGTTACAAAAGAGAAACAATGATATCTCCACAAGGTAATGACACCTTTTCTGCTTGTCTAAAAAGAAACCTATCTGCTTGTCATGTGTGAGATAAAGGAAGAAATATAGCCTCTAACAATAGGGAAGCTACATCCCCAGTAGCGCTAGTCCCTTTCTCTCATGCACCGTCGCTTCAAGGCATTTCTCTCTCCAAACATTCCTTTGTTGGGTTTCTCTGGTTCGCTGTGAACATGCTTCTACCCGACCCTCCTCATTTCAGTGTTAGCCTATTGTAACACTTGCTTTGGCATTAGCAAACTGCGACACTTGCTTCAGTGGTGCCTGCCTATATGACTCGGAAGGCCAGCATAAAGTCTCTTTCATGCAAGCAGATGCTGGCATGCTGCTGATGAATTTCATGGTTTTGGAGGTCATGATCCTTCTCTCGTGAACAATTGAGTCCCACCGGGTGGGCCACGATCCATCCGTTGATATCATCATATACATCTAGAAAGCAGTGTGATTTGGAAGAAGCTTGTGCAGTTCGAAAAAGGCTTTTATTGATAAAAAGAAGAATTCACTTCCACCTATATGGAATACAATTCATTCCCTTGTTGCATGATAGGTGCTATTAAGCTGATGAGGGAGTACTTGTACAGCAGACATTTAGTTCATCTAAGCAAGACGAAGACCTGGATTTAACCAGCTGATTGAAATTGATCAATTGAACTTTTAACAATTCTGACATGTATTTGATGGGTTTTTAATCAAAATCAAACTGTTTTCCGTAGGTGCTCGTCTCTGCCTTTACCCTTGTGTTTTGAACTTTGAACGATTGGCATTTTACGAAACACTGGTCCCTTTCATTTCTCTTGTGTGGCTTGTGCAATTTTCTACTTTTGACATGTAAACTTTGAAGCACCTGAAATTCACCCTTCCTTTTTTTTGCTTTTATACAAATGTTAGGATTTATCTTCTATTTTTTATTTTTTATTCCAGGTTGATATATTTATAGACGTAGCTTTTGATGCTGTCCATGTAGACATTAGGTTTCTTCATGACTCCCTTTCATCTCTCGACATTGATTTGCTGAACGGGAAATGTAGTTTATTGACCCTTGAGCGAACAGCAAACAGTATCTGTCAAAATTGTGAAGGCTCTTTGCAGTTTATCACATCTTTATGCCAGCAGAAAGTTTTCCGAGATCATGTCCTAAAGAATAAGGTCAGTGTATCATTATTTAGTTTCTGTTTAGCTTTTACCGTGTAGACTGTGGAGTTGGTACGGGATACTCTACTGTTTCTGTTTCTGTTTCAGCACATATATTGTGTTTCATTGGATTTTTCAGGAACTTTGTAAAAATGGGGGGATACTATCACTTTCACAGTCTATCCTAGATTTGAATATTTCCAAAAGTTCTGCAGAGTCTTCTGATATATTGTCAACCATTTGCAGGCTGAAATCAAAGATGCTGTCTATTGTAAGTTCAATTCTGCAGTAGTTTCTTTTGTCCTGCAATTGTCGTTCGATAGAATGTTGAACCTTCTGTTACTTGCAGTTGGTTCAACTTTGTGAAGCGGAAGATATTTCATACTTAGATGAGGTTGCAGGCTCTTTAAAGAGCATGAGCATGGCCAAGGGTATTGTGTTAAAGGTAATTGATTTGCCATGTTTTTTCAATCAAATCATCAGATTTTGCATGAAGACTGTCCTTATTCGAGCAATTACTCTGAGGATTGTCATCTTTTCCGTTCTTTTAAACTCTTTCGAACTGTAGCAATACTGTAAAGATTGTCATGTATTTTTAAAGTTCTGAAGCAGTTTACACATGGTGTTATGTCAAACAACCCCAAAGCATAAGTTCTAAATCAGTAAAACAATTTATGTACACCAGAATTAATTTTAAATGTCATGTCAGCTTGCCAAGTTAAGGAATGTGGGACAGTGAGACCCATCTCGAAAAAACAAATAAACTCGCACTTTTGTGGTGAGTCTGGTGACCACACATAATCTAAACCATGACCTATTTTAGCAAATAACATTTATACCGCGGACCATGGAGTCCAATTCATGTTACTATATGCTTTTTGTCAGTGTATTACTATATGATTATATAAACGAGAGTGTAGCATGTTTTGCATGAAACATGCACATCCACATTATTGAAAGAAATAATGTATTAGTGTTGTTCTTTATAATAAGGAACCAAAGTGAATGTGGCAATGTCCATATCAAAGTGAATTGTCATTGATGACTTCTTTTATGAATTTGTAGATTCTTGATTTGCTGAAGGCCTACCTTGGTAAAGAAGCAAAACTGATTGCCGATTCCCTTCCTTCAAGAAAACCAAACGGTCTGATGCTTCTGAACTCTATGCGCCTTGCAGACATATTCTCTGATGATTCTAACTTTCGCTCATTCTTTATGGCCAATTCAGTGAGTAGTTTATCTGAGATGTTGTACAAACTTTTGATTGAGAAAACTTATTCTCTCTTACCAGCGTTACTTCTCTCTTCAGACTTCTGTTATTGCCGAAATTTTGGCCATGCCTCGTGATTTATTTTTATCCAGCTGGTGTTCACCTAATTCCCGAATAGTGGAGGAAGATGCTGCCATTGATTATGATCCTTTTGTAGCTTCTGGGATAGCATTGGCATCTCTTGATAAATATTCAGAAACTCAGTTGCCATCAGTCATGAAGGAAAATGGGCTTTCACCTGGAAATCGTAGTAGCATTGCCCAAACATCTTATTCTAATCAAAGAACATCATTCTTAGTCAAGATTATAGCCAATTTGCATTGCTATGTTCCTAATGTATGCCAAGGTCAGTAACAACTTGATCATTAGATGCCAGTGAAAATCTATTTGGCTAGAAATGTAAAGTTTTTTTTGGTATTATCTGATCTTTGATTTCCAGAACAAGAGAAAGACCAATTTCTTAACAAGTTCAGTGGATGCTTGGATATGTCCGAAACATGTAGCTTGTCACTAAACTATGATTTGCAGAGGGCTCATTCAATCTGTACAAATCTTTGTAATGTTCTTGCGAGACCATAAAAAATTAGTCATGTTCTTTAGTCAGCATTATCTAAATCATCTAAATTTCTTTCAGCTTCCTTGAAACTATATGCACGATCTTTGATCCCAAAGTTATTGAATGATGAAGATGTGGATCTTTTAAGGTTAAGTATCCCTTTTATGTTTTTTTTGGGGGAAACCACATTACCTTTGTCTGTTCCATTGTTGATGATCTATAATACAATGCTGCTATTAGTTGTTACTATGGTAAAAGGGAGCAATTGCATCAGTTGGAGGCTTGTAAAGTATTAAATGTTAATCAATGTTCCGCATTTTATTCTCTTCAAATTGTTCAACTATATGTGCACTGTACCTTTGCCGATAAAAAAAAGTTCACTGTACCTTTTATTTCCTAATACTGCAACAAAGCTACACGTGAAGCTGTGAAGTCTAAAATGCTCTAATTTGGGGTTTAGACAGTCAATTTGGTATGCTACCATGTTACTGGTGTAGGACCCATATTTGTTATACCCGTGCATTTTCTCTATATTCTTCAATTTGGGGCAAGTGTTAAGAGTTTTCGGAAGACCTTGTAGTTTGGTAGACCTTATACTAGTGGTTAGTTCTTATCAAAACCCGATGTCTTTTAAACTGTTGAGATTGAAATGTTAGTGACCTTTAAAATTTTAATACGTACAACTTGTGGTTGTTAAAATGCAAGCTCAGATTGACATTGCTGTTGAAAAGTTTGTCTGCATAGGCAATAAGGTTGAGACTGAAATGTTAGTGGCCTTTAAGATTGTGATGCCCACATATTGTGGTTCTGTTTATAAAATGCAAGCTCAGATTCACATGGCTGGTGAAGATAAAAGCTGGTCTGCTTAACCAATACGGGTGTAGGTGAAATAATGAATGGAGTTGGCCATTTTAATCCTGAAAATGGAATTGGACTCAACTTTCTTATCACGTATGTAAATTAGATTTACTTTTATCATCGAGCATTCGACGTGTATGGATGAAACTAAAGTTGATTGCTTTTCCACCTTAAGATCCTGCTGCAGATTCCAGTCTCATTCCTTCTTGCTTTATATGTGCATTCAACTTGCTATTATCATTTATACTCTGTAATCAACTGAATAATTTTTTTAACCTTTTGGCTTGACATTCAACATTTTCTGCAGTCAGTTCCACGAGCAGTTGCTAGCACTCATTCCGCAGTCAGTAGAAAGTTCAGTTCAGGTATTTTCTTTTTATTGGAGTCTGATATTCCTGTGACTTGTTCCCGTTATACAAATATCAACTTCTACTGTCATCATCTTACTACATGTTTATATTAGAAGCACTTCACCAATGATGTTGGCGACACATCTTATGCCAATATTAGCACTGGTTGCAAGGATTCACATGCCTTCAAGGAAAACTCGTTGGACATGGTTAAACATCAAAATTCATTGCTGCCAAGTCCCCAAATGGCTGATAGAAGTTTGCTTGTGGATGTCCGACGTGACCATTTTGTGGATGGACATGCAGAAAATGAAAATCTTCAATTTGCCCAGGTAAAATCTTTATTATATTCAATATTTGTTGCTTTTGGTATTTTGCATCTTATTTCAATTCTGGAACCACATTCAAGATAGTTCTCCACAGGGTGCTCGCGATGAAGAATCCGGTATCAATAATGGTCATGCAATTGATGTAAATGGAGTCTCTGAAGCTCCAGCATGCCATGAGCCAGATAAGTCAAGTGCCATATGCAAGCCCAAGGATTTATCTGATGGCACAAATAAGCTCGAGCAAGAAACTACGAGTCCAAGGTCTTGGTCTGTTAAAGACAATAGAGACCTTAAAATTGAACCTGTGAGTTCAAATATGAACAATATGGAAGGCAGCACAAACATGATGGTTGATACCGGGGAATGTTTGCACCAAATGGATAGCATGAAAGAGTCTGACATGTCAAAGTCTGGTCAAGTCCATCCTGGAGAACTCCACACCAGAATGGCTAGTCTAAAGGAGCCCGAGTTGTCAAAGGCCAGTCAAGACGATGAAAAACCAGAAGCTGTGCAAGGTGAAGAAAAACACCCAAGAAAAAGGAAGAGGAATATTATGAACGACAGGCAGATTTCTCTGATTGAGAATGCATTGCTTGATGAACCAGAGATGCAGCGTAATGCACCCATGTTGCAGTCTTGGGCTGACAAGCTTAGTCTTCATGTACGTGCATCTTCATTGTATTTTTGTATATTTCTCGTGCTAGGTAACAACAGTCTTCAATATGAAATTTGTTTTACAGGGATCGGAGCTTACACCTTCTCAGCTGAAGAACTGGTACATTTTCTTCATGATTTAGTTATTTCTTTTAACTGACATAATCTTCTTTTTCTTTCTACCTTCATACTACTCCCTGGTCAATGCTAAGACCTTGGTTTGCAAATTGAGACCATGCCTTGTTTGTTATGATGTTGATGTGGGTATAGCAGCTAGTCCGAAGTTGTCATTATTAGATCTAAGGCCACTATAATGTTTGCTGGGAACTTCGTGAGACCACTACAAGGTTTGCTGGAGTTGAGCTTTGTTATTGTGATGCAAATATTTGCTACACATGAGTACACAGGTACTCATACATAATGAAATTGGGGATGAAAGTAAACCTGTATGTGTCACTAAATCACCTATTTTTAGATTATTTGCAGTCTAAGCTGTCTATTTTACTTACAGAATAACTTGAACTGTCTTTCAACACTCTACTGCAGTTTGCGAACCTAGCAGTACTACGGTCACATCAATAATCAATTTCGTTTTTGTGCCTTATCATAGAAGCTTGGTGACTTTATGAAAAAAAACCTTTCTTTATTCCCTTCAAGTTGATGCTGTCATGGTTTACAGGTTAAACAATAGAAAGGCTAGATTGGCACGTGCTGCTCGAGAAGCTCGTGCTTCATCTGAAGGAGAGAATGTCTTGCCCGACAGGTCAGGCGTGTCAAACATGTCCCATTTTTATGACTCCCCAGAAAGTGGTGCAGACGATTGTTGCACTCCAAACACTAGAAGCAATAATCTGACTTTATCTAGATATTCTAGTTCAGTAGGCAGAGTTCAGAATAGCATGGGCCCTTCTAGAGATTTTGTTGGTTTGACTCAAAAGCATGCTCAGCAGAACCGTCCCTCAATGAGACCTTCACAAATTGAAATTGGTCAGAAAGTTTCTGTTGTGGATGCTGAAGGAAGGGATATCGGGTGGGGCATGGTGCGTAAGTTGGACGGCCGATTGCACGATCAAAGCTTGGACTCTAGAACCTGTGTGGTATCCATCATGGAGCTGAAGGTAGAAAGATCTACAATAGTCCAGCATCCTTCAGAAGCTGCAGGTACGACGTTCGAGGAGGCCGAAGCAAGAAATGGTGGGGTTATGTATGTAGTATGGGACACAAGCATGGTGTGTTGCATAGCGTCATAGCTAATGAAACACACTATTGCTGAGATGCTGTCACCTAACAGGAACTTGAATTTTGGTTTTGCGCCAAGAGCAGTTCAGACTGTTGCAATATTCCTCCGATCACCTCGAGCTCAAATTTCAGCTTAAGATTAAAGCTCAGGTTGCAATATGGTGCAGCAGTGTTGTAGTATTTGTAAAATTTAGATGTCTTACATGCTACTCCGTCTGTAAATCTTATTGATGCAGAAGTTGCTCTTGTCTAGTTTCGATGTAATTTGGAGTTAGATTTGTGGTTACAAATGAGAGCATGTATTCACGAAGGGGAAGGACAGGCGTCAACTGATCGTGGATATATAAATATCCATTATCGTACTCGAAATGGATATGTGGATGCATACTCGTGCAGAAAAACTCTTCCATTGTACAGGAGATTTGGAAAATATTTTGTTAGTTGTTATCAGGAAGTAATTTATATATATATTGTTTTAAATCCTATTATTGGGAATATCTAGAGGATTAGATTAGTTTAGGCAAATATTAAGAAAATTTGAAACAAAAATGACATTTTAAGAGCAGTTGTATAGATGTATTTGTGTATAGAGCTAAATATCTATATATGTATAACGTATATATCTATATGATTCTTTATATGTATATTGAATATGCATGTGTATATATGCATGATTGTATTTGATGATAAAATTAAATTTAAATTTAAAATGTTAAAAATTATGAAATTTGAAATTAAAGTACTATGTTCATTAAAATAATTAATTTTTAGATTTTATATGAAATGATTACTAAATTTTATTATCTTCAATATCTTTAATCTACTTGCGTTTTAAATCATCTACTTACGTTTTAAATTTTCTACTTTTAAGTTCAAATTTGATTTTATCAAACATAATCATATCAATAAAACTTAATAATAGAGAATTTCACCTCATGTTGTATATACATATATCCATAACCATTTGTGTACGCACAAATATCATAAGAATTGTCGACAACGTAGGAAGCGACAAACAGAGATTCAAAAATATTCTTGTGTTTTCCAAGTATAAAAGAAATGGATACAACCTTAATGAAATTGCACAATCATTCTCAACTCCATATTCAAAGAGATCACTCTTTTGGGACGAAAATTAAATGAATATTTCTGACATAAAGTGACTCGAGAGCATATTTCTTAACATATTTCAAAAGTTACACACACGTTGAAGCTTTTGTCTCGTGCAACAATGCCGTTCCAACAATTCAGACACCGTCTTAATGGCATTTCAAATTGCTGACATGCTTCGAGATTGTTTGTAAAGGAAATCCTCATTCGGTTATCAAATTATCCGATGATTGGTGAGGAGTCATTTACGACAGGTATTGTTATGTATGGTCTTCGCCTCGGCCCCTCACGATAAGCGAGAGAGGTAATGAGGATCGTACTAGCATAACTTATGTATTAGCAGCCTACAAGATATGAACTATTTCCATGGGTTTAAATCCCCACAGCCTACAGATTAAATTCAAGCTTGGAAAGAGCGAAATGGAGGTGTAAAGCTTGGTAGAAGTTAAAATAGATTGGTTGCGAAATTTGAAGCGGCAGTCTTTAGAATCATGACGAGCAGGGCACCAACGTATTAGACCACGGTCATGGGCAGGGGTTCAGGTACTTTTCATGGATAACAATCAACTCGGAGAGGATATCTTCACTGAGATAGATGTCGATTCCTCCCAGACTTCTTTCAATTGCCATGGTTTCGTAGCCCTGAAAATAGCAGCGGCAACAAGAGGATGGTTCAGAACAAAAGCTGGCACAAAGTTATAAAACAAAAAATCAGGTACCCATCGAAAGTTGAATGCTCAGGAAAATGGAAGTACCAGGATGGTATTGGATATGGAATCGGCGGGACATGTTACAGAATCAGAGATCATTTAAGAAAATGTTAAAGCCACAGATTTACTAATTTCACGTGTTAGGCATTGACATAGATGATGGTACATTGGCTGCTATAGTACCAAAAAAAGCATGAATAAAACTAACAAAAAGGTTGTTCTACAGTGAAAATACAAAAAATTTAAATGGAAAAATCATATGTTGTACCGATTGCCATGGATACGGGAGAAAGGTTAATCTTCAGTGCTACATCTACATATTCCTGCAAAAAATAAAGGGAAATCTACAGAATTTCTACAAAGAACATTGAAGAAAGGTAATGTAAATATGAACCAGCCAAATGGCTTATCAGCATCCTTCATAATTTTACTGAAAATAGCAAACCAAATAATTTTTACTTTTACTGAATTGCATTTTGACGAGTCCTGTTCGCAGTAGCATGCCAACAGGGTGCCAGCTATAGCCAGGTCTATTCCTGATGCACTATCTAAACACTCCGAGGAACCTTGTGCTTCGTATTTCATATTGTGAACAAGATATATAAAGCAATATTAATTGCTTACTCCCCAAGGGCCAGAAGAAACAAAATATAATTCAACTTACAATTGTCATCATGGGAATAAATATGATTGCATTTTAATGCATCTCATAGCAATGATTCTGGTCATCTTACCATGGCAGCCATTTTGACGTTATCTTTGGAAAGGTTATATCTTGATTCACCTTCAGCATATCGACCTGAATGACACAAAAATAGTGCATCAATAAGCTATTATCCCCCAAATGTGAATCAACATAAAACTAAATAAAACCTCGAAAAAGATTTATCCGTGCATCTGAAGGACCACCACCAGGAGAGAAGTATTTGCCAGAGAGTATGCCCATGGCCAAAGGGCTGTACGCCAACAGGCTGATGCTGGAGGTCCGTATGCCAATGAAACTACTTTGAATCATATTATTCTCTATAGAAGGGTAGATCACATGCAGTATCAAAATTATTTATGCGTAACTGACTAAGACAAAGTAGCTGAGTTTCATATAGGTTATAACACGATAATGAAAATACAACCAAATATTAAGTTATCACATATAAGAGGGGTAGTTATAGCCATAAGTGTAAACTTGAAAAATTGTACTACATTTATTTGGATGCAGCTCACCAGTATTTATGTTGCTAAAAGCATGAGGATTGGGAAAGACCCCCAAAGAAAGATGTGTTTTTAAGCTTTTCTCACACATGCATGTTTAAGACCATCACAACTTATTGATCACAGAAAACACAAAATTAATGCATGTGGTCTTACAAAGAAAATAAAACGTAAAAATAAGGTACCTCTCATGATGACAACACTCAGCCAGCCCAGAGTCAAAATGTCTGCACAGTAGGTTATAGGAGTTCTGGTGGGAGAAGATAAATTGTTGTCATACATAGTCAATTATAAGGAAGCAACCAACAGCACAAGTATTTGAAGGGAAAACACAGACATGCAATGAAACCAAATTACTGATTCCAGCATTACGAGGTAGCTGAAGAAACTTCATCAAACCATATGGAGTCTCATTACTAAGACCAATATATCTTATCTACAATTGAGAGCTGAAACTCAGCAATAAGCAAGTCTGGAAGAAAAGCAATTGAAGGATTTCATTTTTCAACTGCTAAATTGACAAGCTAACTTTTCCAGCAGAAATAGCTTTTCCAAGTGCATCAAGCTGGTCCTCTATGGGGATTGAAGAAAATTGCCTACTAGGTTCATATTCTGTTTCTCCAAACATAGGAACATACCTACAATTACATGTAAAATATAAAAGAAAATTATGAGTTCCATATTTAGACAGTGGAACCTTAAACAGATATTGCATGAATAACATCAACTTATCAGATTATTCACACAGCATACTCACCGGTCAGGCCAATGGATCTGATAAAGATCAATGAAATCAGTACGCAATCGTGACAAGCTGAATCAGATTAGACAAAGCTAAGAGGTAAGCACAAAATTGAAAGGGCCTGAAACTGAAGACTGCAGTAATATCACTGAGTTGGAATTGCTTAAAAAGGGACGATAGGAGACGGACAATCTATGAAGCACGGAGACGGACACGGGACACGGACACGGACACGGACACAGGGATACGGTATTTTTCTAAAAAGTAGGACACGGACACGGCATTAAAATTATATTTAAAAATTATAATATATATATATATATATAAATAATAACATAATTGTAAAAAAATAATTATTCATAAATATTAAATGTTCATTATAAAACAATATACATGTTTATTATAAATATTAAATGTTCATAAATATTAGTCAGCCCATGATAAAAGATAACGTTATTAGTACTCCTACAACTCTTGTCTTTGGTTTGGTCTCATCCACAAGACACATCACCTCCTCCTTAATTCTTATCCTTATTACACAACACATTCCACGTGACACATCACATTCCTCACACACACGACATTAAGAAAAAACAATGGAAGAAATCCTCACTTCCACCTCCGATTCCCAGCAACAGCAACAGAAACAGTATCTGCCTCCTCCGCTCCACCACCACACCGGTGATGGTGACGGTTTCCCTCTCACCACCACCTCCACTACTGGACAAGGTCCTCTTCCTCGACTCCATCGGGGTCTCGTCAACCCACCTGGCCCTCGTATCCGCCCCACTTCCCCAACTGAAGTCGACTGTCTCCCTCCTCTCCTTCGCCGGCCTCACCTCCTCCGACCTCCGCCGTGCCTGCTGCACGTGCCCGGAGATCCTAACCGTCCCTCCCTCCCACCTCACCGACGTTCTCACCTTCCTCCTTCGGGAGGCCTCTGTCTGGGGTTCCAATCTAAGAAAAGTCCACCGCCAGCCGTGTCCAAATGTGGACACGGTGTCCAAGAAGTGTCCAAGGAGTGTCCTAGCTGTGTCCAATATTGTGAAATGTCGAAACTGCCCTGGACACACCACCTGGCGTGTCCGACACGTGTCCATGGCGTGTCCGAGGAGTGTCGGTGTCCGACACGGCCACGACTCGGACACGAAGACCGTTTAGAAGTGTCCGTGCTTCCTAGCGGACAATCAGACCACAGGCACGAGCTAACAAAATGACACATTTCATGAGCTAACAAAATGACACATTTAAGAACTAGTAATGGAATTTCCACCTTCTTATAAGTTAACCAACCATGACTGGTACAATCACATTGGTCTAAGATAATGTACAAAACGTTTTGAAAGATAATTGATGTTAATGTTTTAGATAAATGATGTGGTACACCCTGGGTGGTTGGAAGTACACCAACCTTAAGAGATTCTACCATTCTTGCATGAAGATGATGGAGATTATTGTAATATGAAAATTGCAAAAAGTGCTTCATATTAAGAATAGTTGAAGACTGAAATCTTGAAATTTAAGGAAAAGGAAGAAACACAGAAACATCGAACCTGGCGTCAATAGCTTCAGAGATGTTGTAGGTATCCAAAGACTTTGGGCCATCTCGTATCCAAGTCATCTGCCCTGATGGTCCACTGACCTGCAAGGGCAGTGAGATGAACTTAAAATTCCACCTTACATCTATATTAAAACAAGAAACATATTGAATACAACCTAAGTAATTGCATTAAAGTGGAATTTAGACAAAAACTAGCTCGTTTCGTATGATCATCGAATATCAGAGGTTCCAGACTTAAAATCAGTTGATATTTGATTATTGAAAGAAGAGATCTAATAGCCTCATGAGTCTCAAGAATAATAAAATTTGTTTTTTCACACTAGCATTAAATTAATCTTAACATTCCACTTCTAGAATCTATATATGATTCTAAACATGATAAAGTTTAACAGTACATGGATCATTCCATCCAACTGAATGGTTCATTACCTCTTTAAAACCCAAGTACTTTGGTAGAACATGCAACATGGTGCACAAAATCTATGAAAATTGAAGTTTGGTTTTTCTAATGCATGGGATTATTGTCACATTCCAAATCGAGAATATATATAGTCCTAAACCTCATGACGTCTACGAGAAAGCGAACCTTTTCTGACAAATTGATCAGTCCGTGACCGCGAGTACTCATGTCAAATACAGCGTACACATCTCCATCACAGAGTTCAACATGTTTTCAATTCAGAGCCCCATTGATTACACTTCCAACACTATTTCTATTTCTATCTTATTTTATCTACTCTACCCTACGACATTTTGAATTCCAAACATGTGAATGCGTATATCGGGATTCGATCCCTATCCTAGTCTCAGGATAATGGATTCCATTACAAGATCAACATCTCATTATCAAAGTTTCAAAACTCACCATCACAAATTGACATAAAATCGAAACAACGCAAAAGAGACCAGATCCATCCATCCATCCATCACAAGATCAACGTCTCATAATCTTCTAATTTCCAAAACAGCCCATCAATTCGTTCGAAGACGAAGAAAGAAAAGTCACAAAACCTTGGTGGAGAGGACGAGGCGATCGCGAGGGATCCCTCAACCACCTCCCGACGTAGTCCTCACTCCTTCCGTACGTCTCCCGGCGCTGCGGGACAGGGTACATCTCGGCGGAGTCGAGGAAGTTGACGCCAGAAGAGAAGGCGAGGTCGAGGAGGCGGAACGACTCCGGCAGCGTGTTCTGCTCCCCGAACGTCATCGTCCCTGAATGGATCGGATGATTAGGGTTTGGGGAAGAAGAAGTTGGGGTTAGGGTTAGGGTTTTGAGAGGTGACCTAAACATAGCCTGGAGACGTGGAGGTCGGGGGCGAGAGGGAATGATGGAATCATCTATTATTATTATTATTTCCACTGGGATGATAAGATAACTCATTATTAATGTCTCCTATTATTATTATACGAGAAACGATTAGCGGACGCTAGCGTTCGGGACGCGCGCTTATGTGGTCAGCCCAGTCAGCAGACGCGTTTGAGTTGGCAGTCTCCACAGAAAAAGTTTATTTTTTATTTTATTCCTCGTTTCGTCCAAATGTCTACATCCCTCCATCCCTCATTAATGCGTCTCAAATCACTCATTTTCCATGAACATTTTGGCTCTCCTACACAGCACAGGAGACTTGTTATAAATCTCAACATGCGTCTTCCTTTTTCTTCCATTCTCTTCTGTGGTCCTACCTCTGTGCTTTGATGGAAATCGTTCATGTGTCTTTCCAAGTGGAGCAGCCGACAAACGTTCCTAAGGAGGGGATGTTTTTCCCCTCTTTCGAAGAAGCCCAAACATTTTACGTTGCTTATGCCGATTCTTGTGGTTTTTGTGTTAAGAAAAGGCATCACACCCGTTTGTTTGCTACCTCTGGGCCAGGTGTTAATGTGCTGGAACGAGATGCAATGGTGTCAAAGCTTCCGAGGATTTTGGCGTGATGTTCTACTGTTAAAAGTTCAATCAGAAAGTTCTATGCTTTTGCGTATAATTCCACATATACAACAAACAAGACCAAAGTCATCCTTAAGAATGTAGGAATGATCACATTCTTCTTCATTTTCTTCATGTACAGCAGTTGTATGTCTGTTCGGAATAAGAAGTCAGTCTGTTCGGAATATGTTGTGTGTCTGTTCGGAATAAGAAGTCTGTCTGTTCGGATTAAGTGGTGTGTATGTTCGGAATACTTTCTGTTTCCATTTCTGCACAAATTTTCAACATAATCTGGACAAACATTTTACATAAACTGGACAAACTTTTTACATAAACAAGACAAGTTTTCTACATAAACAGGACAATCTTTCTACATAAATAATACAAACTTTCTGTTCCGTTTCTGGACACACTTTCTATGCTTTTGCGTGTAATTCCACATATACAAACAAGACCAAAGTCATCCTTAAAAATGTAGGAATGATCACATTCTTCTTCATTTTCTTCATGTATAACAGTTGTATGTCAGTTCGGAATAAGAAGTCTATCTGTTCGGAATATGTTGTGTGTCTGTTCGGATTAAGTTGTGCGTCTGTTCGGAATAAGAAGTCTGTCTGTTCGGAATATGTTGTGTGTCTGTTCGGAATAAGAAGATTGTCTGTTCGGAATAAGAAGTCTGTCTGTTCGGAATATGTTCTGTGTCTGTTCGGATTAAGTTGTGCGTCTGTTCGGAATAAGAAGTCTATCTGTTCGGAATATGTTGTTTGTCTGTTCGGAATATGTTGTGTGTCTGTTCGGAATAAGAAGTCTGTCTGTTCGGAATAAGAAGTCTTTCTGTTCGGAATAAGAAGTATGTCTGTTCGGAATAAGTAGTCTGTCTGTTCGGAATATGTTGTGTGTCTGTTCGGATTAAGTTATGTGTCTGTTCGGATTAAGTTGTGTGTCTGTTCGGAATATGTTGTGTGTCTGTTTGGAATATGTTGTGTGTCTGTTCGGATTAAGTTGTGTGTCTGTTCGGAATAAGAAGTCTGTCTGTTCGGATTAAGTTGCGCGTCTGTTTGGAATAAGAAGACTGTCTGTTCGGAATATGTTGTGTGTCTGTTTGGATTAAGTTGATCCAACCTAAAAGTTAAAAACAATATTTTATTATGATAAGTCTGGACTCTGCATGAATAAAGGGTCTGCACGCTGTCCTAGGGTCTGCACGCTGTCCTAGGGTCTGCACGCTGTCCTAGGGTCTGCACTATCTGTGTATTGGGAAAAGAATCGTTCAACCTAAAGAACCGGCGTTTTTAAGAAGACCAAAACACGTGAAGAGAAATTTTGCTGACTGGACGCTGACTCAACACGTCCACGTAAGGCGCGTCCGTGACGCCCGCGTCCGTGTATAAGGACTCTTATTATATAGGGCTTATCTCAAAGTCTTTTAAAAATAATGTTCAACCCACACACCCTAACCGCGTCGGTTGATGACCCAACATAATAATACAAGTATTATTTCGAGTTATTTTGTTCTAGTAACTAGTAGTGTGTCTATTCATCATATCGTTTGTGTTTGTCGAGATGACAAACACAAACTAGGATTGTGAATGAGACGAGTTTAACCCATCGCACATGTTTCTCAAGGTCAGTGTAGGGAGAGCTCAAAGATGAGTAGGGTTGTGGATGAGACGAGTTTAACCCATCGCACATGTTTCTCAAGGAGAATGGTAGTACGATGATTAGTGAAATTGTGGTGGTGTGGCAATTGCTGCTTAGTATTGTTGATTTGCTTCTTTGAGTGAAAACCGAAACGATTGCTTTCATAATATGAGTTGTAGTCGTTGACGCAGTGTTTGTTTTTTTGTGTTGGCCCAAAAAGAGTGCTTCATTGACTAGTACTGGTTTCTACTGTATTAACATTCTCATGTGTTTCAAACTCACTTAACCCGTCCCACCCCACCTACTCAAAGATGAGTAGGGTTGTGAATGAGCGAGACTCCCGAACGACCTGTCGATGTAGTATTTGTAAGTCGGGAAGTTTTACCACTGTGGATTTTGGATCTTAAATTTTTTGAATATTAATCACTTGTAAAAAAACTCATTGTAATTTGACCCCGTTACCACCGAAAAACTTGCAACAGAACCTCAAATAATTTGAGATAACACATCGTATAATTTTAAGAATTTATTTATATTTTATTTTTAATTTTTTATTATTAAAAAAATACGGGCGTCTGGCTAACACGCCTCCACCTATGTGGAGGCGTCTTAGCCAGACGCCTCCACGTTAGTGGAGGCGCCTCTCTAAGACGCCTCCACCATGGTGTAGGCGTCGTATCCAGACGCCTCCACCTAGGTGTAGGCGTCTTAGCCAGACGCCCAAGTCGGAAAAAAAAATCCGCCTCCATTACGTAGCCGGATCCAGGTGTTTCGCCAGACATTTTCGTGGTGTTGGTACTAGGAATGTGAGTAAAGCTGAGTCAAATACATTGTTTAAAGACACAAGACGAAATGAGTATTAATTGATTTGTTAATGACAAAAATGTAATTTTTGGGACGATTTAAGTAGTTTTCCAGCGACGAATAGTACTTCCATTTATTTATATATTAATATAAGAGCGTACGTGTTAAATGTTGTTTTAGTCTAAAACTCGGTTGTTGATCCTCCTAAGTACAATACATAGTAACGAACAATTTTACAATATCTATAGTTAAAACACTTTTTTTCTTTTATTAACAAGATTTTCAGTATAGAATTCATCTGCTCTACACAAATACGAATACAAATAGTACAGTAATGGCAATACAGGAAATGACTGACTTATCTATACACGTAAGAGATCGAAGAGAAGGGAGACTAATGATATTAGCTGAATCAAATAAAAGAATGAATGATATAATATTGTACGACACTAAGAGTTTAGCAGAAATCAAAGATAACGTTTTTTTCTATTAATTGATGATCTTCAACTTGTTGTGATTTTTTGCAGAAATTAACTATCTTTTATAGTTTGAGTAGCATATTGGTCAATCAATATTATCTCTTTGTTCATTGATTTCTCTAAATTGTTTGATGTTGGAAATTAATGAAGTATTTGTTGTGGTGACTCAGCCTTTGTTACGGGCATGTGATTCTTGACTACCACCCAAACACTGAATTATTTTTTAGAAACTACAGTATAATATTTTAAACAAAAATTGAAAAGAAAAGCAGTTGACTCACTCAAACCATCCAGTACATAAATGCAAATGGAAAGAAAAAAAATCAAACCAACACATCCACATGAGCTAAACCTCCGGGAAAACAGACCAACTACAATCCAACTTCCAAACACACATCTAACCAACCAAGTTATCACTTAGAAGACACAACAACATTATCATAACATAATCATGATTAAATTAAACAAAAGCACAAATCTCATGCATGTAAAACTCCAACCATCTAAACCTATTCTCATCCTATAAATGATGTACAAATGTTGTACTAAAGCCATATACTACCCCTTGCAATCAATCATCATGGCAACCAGTGCCACGACCACGACCACGACCACGACCACCATGATCAAGTCCATTACATATCGAACCTTTAATGGTATAGCTGATCTTATCAAACTTCTTCCGTCCGGTACCGTCTTTGCCTTCCAATTCCTCAATCCTTTGATCACGAACAACGGCAATTGTTCGACCACAAACAAATCTCTCTCTGGGATTCTCCTCGGTTTCCTCGGATTCTTTTGCACCTTTGCTTCCTTTACCGATAGCTATGTAGGCAACGATGGCAAAGTGTACTATGGTATAGTGACTAAGAAAGGGCTCAAGAGCTTTGGGGACCCTAATTACGAGTCAACGGACCTAAGTAAGTACAAGCTTAGGTTGTCGGATTTTGGTCATGCATCTTTGGCTTTGATGGTGTTTACAGTGGTTGGATTGCTAGACTCCGACACCGTCTCATGTTTCTACCCGTCGTTTAAGTTAAGGCAAGAAGCGGTTCTCATGGCTTTGCCGCTCGTTATAGGTGGTGTGGCTAGTGTCGTGTTTATGTTGTTTCCGACCCTACGTCATGGGATTGGATATTCTGAGTCTAATTACGATAACTCTAGTTCCCACAATTCTACTTTTTAAATTAAAGCCTAATACTGAGGCTTAACGTAATTTGTTGGGATTGTCTTAACATGTCGTGTGAAGATGTTGCATTTCTAAATGGATTGTGTGTTTTTCAATTATCATGGATTATGTTAGTATGGACTTTTATCTTTTTTTTGTCTTGCCTTCTGATTCAAGTGTTGCCTACTTTATGTAAATTTATGACCTTTGAAATAGCGATACTTTGTTGTGAAGCTTACTCATCTTTCTCTTTCATTTTGGAAATAAATCTTAGTTCAATTGAAGCAAGAAAACTACAAAAGGAGTAAGGAGAATTTCATCAATACTCCCTAATCAATTCAAATGTCACAATACTCTTGTATTTTTCATCATATATATCTTGAACAGTACGCTCATCTTGAATCTATCATACTCAGAGTTTATAAGTTTATCTCATGTTCACTATGATGTTTGAAATGAAGTTAAAACTATTTTATGCCACAAGTAATATTTAGATGACTTATAAAAGGATAAAAATGGAAAGTTTTGTAAAGTTAGATGATATATAAAAAAATTATGGATTTTGAAGACTACCAATGATATATGGAATTGTTTAGAAAATGTTGCAGAGTTCTTGGGAGAGACGAACACTTTTTAGAAGATAAAGGTTTAGAATGTGTGGGGACTGGGGAGGAAATAACAAGTGAATGATACAAAAATTAATCAGTTGAGATGCGTGCTAGATATGTTAAAAAACAACAGTCCAATTGCTTGGAAGAATTTAATATTAGTTATACCTTATTCTTAGTTCGTACGTATAATACACAAAATGCAATATTGATAATCCCCAAGTGGTTTTAAACATTCTTTTCACGTTAAAGATAGCTGTGTCGTGCTAGACCTCTTTGAGTCCATCACCTCCACTTGTGTAGGAATCTAAGCTTCCATGATCATGACAACAATGGCATCCACCAAAAAGAATCAAACATTTGATCTAACTTTTTTTTTGTTGCATTATATCATCTTTGGGCAAATAATGTGAGAACAATATCCGAATTTGAGCAAAACCATGAACACATAAGTTACAAATACTTCTAAAACTATAGCTGTGTACGACATGAGGGCCAAATTGGCACTACCATGATCCACAATTGGGTCAAAATGCAATAAAAATGCCAATAATGTTGTATCCAAATGCTTGTCATGCTTATAGACAATATTCCTGCCCAAATATAGTTTTCATAAGTATTCCCGAACAAAGTTAGCCCGAAAAGAAAATACTTACTATAATTGGTTGAACCCCACAAAACTCACATACTGATGAGTGAAGGCAAAACTAACTCCCCCCAACCCAAAAGTCCAAAACGTGCAAGCAATCTTTCCACAAAACATTCTTCTGTGTCTATATATATCACACAAACATAATCTAATTTTTCAACCTATTAAATTCCGCTACTCAAGTACAGTTACTACAGTAGACATCAACCATGGCAACCAATCCCACCAGCAGCAGCAAAACACACGAGACCCAGATGGCAGCACCGGAAGTGCCTATCATTAAAGCCATTGGAGACAAAACCCTTAATGGCATCGGCAACCTCATCAAAATCCTCCCCACTGGGACTGTCTTCCTCTTCCAATTTCTCAGTCCGGTCCTCACCAACAATGGTCACTGCACTGTGGTTAACAAGTACCTCACTGGAGCTCTTCTTATTGTTTGTGGTCTCTCCTGCTGCTTCTCATGCTTCACTGACAGCTATACTGGTGCCGATGGCAAGATTTACTACGGCATTGTCACAAGGAAAGGACTTTGGCCATTTTGGGACCCCAACAAACCCATACCAAGTGACATGAGTGACTACCGGTTGAGGCTTGGGGACTTCGTCCATGCTCTGTATTCCGTTGTGGTCTTCATGGTGATTGCACTTCTCGACTCCAACACAGTCTCGTGTTTCTACCCAATTTTAGTGTCGAGTGAGAAGGTGTTGCTGATGGTGCTGCCACCTGTTGTTGGGGTGATATCAAGTCTTATCTTTGGAGTGTTTCCTAACACACGCCATGGCATTGGATATCCTCCTAACACGAGCAGCACCGCTGCTTAATGCACTCAAACTTCACAACCAAAAATGCTTGACAACAAGCTCTTGCCCATGTCAAATGTGTGATTTGTGTAATAGAAATTGCACCTGCATTTTCATTTATTAATCCTGATCATTAAACTCCATATATTTTAATAAAATGCTGAAATATAATGATATCATAAGAACTTACACGCTAAAACAAAGAAAGATGCTACAATAGTTTTCTTCTCCAAGCTTCTTAGGTCATGTTAAAAGAACGAATCCAGAATGATGAAAATCGAAGGGGGAACAAACAATTAAGGCTCCTTATCCTTGCTACAAAAGTTTTAAGATAAAAACAAATAGGAAAAAAAAGGACAGCAGCATATCCAGATGATGAGGCATTTTCTCAGCTTTCAGGATTCTTTTTTTCTTGAGGAATGGTAGATATTATATATTAGTAGTTTATCACAGTTGTGAACCACAACCATGATGGAAAAAAAATATTTGAGGATAAAAAACACAAACAAATAAGTCAAGAATTATTATAAAAAAACTAAGATACTTAAGTGAAAACACTGTTAGTTAATAAGACCAAAAGTAATATCCCACTAAGCAAACTATAAAATAAATAGTGAGGAATGTAAAAGTGAAACACATTAAGCAAACAAAGAAAATTTTCAGAACATTAATTATTTAGATTGTCTATATGTTTCCTTTAAACAGTGGCATGCCAAAAAGAAGTGGAGATGGGAGGAGATAACCTTCACTGGAAATTTTGAGGCTGAACTATTCCCTCAGCAGTCCCAAATTAGAAGTCATTGCAATAGTAAGACGGAAACCAAAAGAATAAATAACTGAGAGAAGCATGGGGACCTGGGAGAAATAAAATACCCTTAACAAAAGATTTTTGAGTCTGCACCACAACTGCTTCTTTTCCAAGTTTCAAGTTCTTGAAAGAAGATTTAAAACATCAGTCATTTTTCGCATTTGAGGAAAGGACCACCCGCGAGTTATTAATCCTTCACCCATTTCAGAAAATCCTATCTGAATTTCAAGGATACCAACACTTTAACAATCACACAGCTAGTCACCACCATCCATTAAACACTTGTTGCAGACTGGATTCCTTCTGCACGCAATAATACATCAGACAATCAGCCATAACGTCCAGGTGACCTTATATCCTGTACAAAAGCTAAACTTCTACGACATCATTTCTTCAAGTTCTTCTTGCGGTAATTCCATCATAGCCTCAACAGAGCCCTCATGAAATGCAACTAAACTGCTTTCTATTCGTTTTTCAGTCCACGTGAGTCTTCTCTCCAAATATAGAACACCAAGATGCATGATGCGACAATCAACTTCAGCAAGTCTAGCACACGCACGCAGAAGTATGAAGTAATCGGCATGGGCAACGTAATAAAATTTCCCCCATGTCTTCTTCCTTATGTATTGAAGATATTGGTCATTAGCAATTTTTGGGAAGTCCGGAGAAAGATAGAGAAAACCATTCTCTTCCATGTCTAGTTTCAGCTTGTTAAGAGCCGTATTTTCAGGGTCTTCAATTAAGGAGTGCCGATGGAGGTGTTGCTTCATCTCTGAGTTCCCACTGACATGGTGTTTATTGACCGCTTCATCTCCTGAGGTCTTCTCATTCTGGTTAGTGTCGTCAAATCCAGGTTCATCTAGTGATGGGTCAGCATTCTGACATTATTAAACACTATAATTAAATGTTTCCCAATAGAGTTTCCTTTTACAGAAACATACAGTAAATAAAGTTGCTGGTAATAGCATACTGCAAATTAATTTAAACCAACACTAAGTGAGAAAACAAAACCAACCAACAGCAAGCAACAACTGAATTTAAAATAAAAATTAGTTAAATAAAGAGGACATGCCAACGTAGATTCCAAGTTCAAATAAGAAAGCATTTCTTCCAAAACAAGAAAGCCCTTCATTGGTATTTTTTGGGTCGTTCTGAGTAGGTCAAACTCAAGTCAAAACATACGAAGGTACTATGGAGTTCTGAAATACTACTAGGAACAAGCACGAAATAAAGGTGAAAACAAGAAGCCCATGGTATTTATAGATGATAAATGTACAACACTGCCAAATTGGGGAAAAACAATTGATTGGTGAACATAGGGGAGCTGTAGAAGTAAATAATAATACGACATATCTGGATCTCCCTTTTAATGGACAAGCTAAATTTTCATTTCTGAGATGAAGGGAAATTGAATGAAGTAACAACCACATCAAAACCAGTCAAGCCTATGGTGAGATATCCAAACTACAATCATCAAATTTGGTTTAAAAAATGTAATGCTGCAGCTCACCTCTTGTTTCTCATAAATTTCCCAATTTTTTTCAATATGAGTGTCCTCCTCATATGTCTTAGGAACTCCAGCAACAATGACATCTTTACAGTATTGCAGGTAACTTTTGAAATCCTTTGAGTAATCTGCACAAGTGGATAGAATTTCATAAACAAACATATTACTGCCATACCAGGATATAGTAAGATTTACTCACGACTCTATATTGTAAAAAAATGACTATAGAAGCTAGAGTGACAATTCCGGGTCAGGGTCTTTACAGATTAAACTACCCATAGTGGAAAGAAGTGAGGCAAGTAAAATATCAGAAGCAAATATAAGATTGAAACAGACATGAGACAACACAGTCGCACATACCATTTCTGATGTTGCTGATATTTTCGTATGCAGATTGAAGACGAGAAAGGAGGTCAAGTGTATCGTAATCAGAACTTTCATCATGTAGCAACTTTCTCGAAGGTGGCTCACTAACATAGGCATTATCGCCTGGGGGGAGATTCAAATCAGACTTCCTCTTCCGTTTCCTTTTCTTTTTGGGAAAATAATTATTTTTATCACTGATTGGACGGTCTAAATGGATGCAGTGTGCCTCCCATACTCCCTTGTTATCTATTTTATATAGGATTCGCATTGCAATCACTAGTGTAGCTAACACATACACCCGTGATGGAATCTTGAGCCTGTTGGTGGACAAATACAATTCCACTGGCATTGACCACTCGTAAATGCGACATGCCGATGAAAGAATTTTTTCAGGTGGAAGGGATAGTTCTGTGAGATAGCGAGATGCAATTGCATGAAAGTTAACTGGTGGAAGACACATACCTATGCTTTTTTGTAATAAATCCGGCCATTGCTTCTAATTGCCATGTTCCAACAACATGACGAGGTCTGAATAGAGTTTTAGAGCGTAAGAGGCACGCATTTGAAGGCTTCCCAAGTAACTTATCTATTTCCAAAAAGGCACAAATGTAAGGCAATTTTGCCTCCAAACTCCATCTTATTATATCAGTTGGTAAGATTGACTGCCTCGCAATATGGCAAGCCAATAACAAGATAGCCAAAGAAGAATGCAACGGTATCACCTTTTTGAGGTACCTCCACCAAATGAAAATGGCTCTTTTTCCATACATACTATGAGGCTCACCCTTTTCTCCAGCTCGGATTCGCCTGCAAACTGGTTGTTCTGCAACCAGTACAATCATTGTTGTTAAACAAGTTATAACAAAATTGTGATGACAATCATATGTTACTAGCTATTAACTGTCGTTTAATTAACGATAATTATTTTTCCCCTTATTTAATGGTAACCATTTAATCTTCAAAACTAAAACAAAAATCAAATAATTATTAATCGACAACAATAACAACAAATTTCTAAAACACAAAACCATCAGCTCATTAATTAGCTAGTTAAGCAATAGACGAAAAACAAAAAAAAAACACAAAAGTGTGAACTAAATTTTTTTGTGTGACTTTGTGTGACATGTATGCCAACCACGCAACGTCATGCGACGTTGAAACATCGGTTCGGACTTATGTACTAATAGAAACTTCAACTTATCAACATTCAAAGAGAACACAAAATTCACAACAACAACAACAAAAACAAATTTCTAAAATACAAAACCATCAGCTTGTCAGTCAACTAATCAGTTAACTACTTATCGCGACATTGAAACATTGGTTCGGTCTACAAACTTCAACTTATCAACATTCAACCAGCACATAAAATTCATAACAACAAAAACATTCCGAAATGTGAAACGATCAGCAATAGAGGATCAAACTCACCATCTCCGGCCTGTTGGCGGACCTTGGCCTCAGACTCCCTAATAACCATCTCCCCCCACCCGTTCTCGAACACGCCCATCGCCTTCAAGAACCTCAACCAAACCCCGCCGACAAGCCCACACACGACCGGACTGACCCCAAACCTCTCGACCAACACTTCCACCTGCAACTCCACCAAAACCTGCACTCCCTGAACGTACCTCCCCCTGATCGCCCTCACCACCTCCTCCGCGTCCACGACCCCTCCTCCCTCCCCGAAGTCCCTCGGCCGTTCCTCCTCCTCGAACCCGGGGACGGGGTCGGGGTCGGGGTTAGTGTTGGGGTTGAGGGCCGCCAGGATGGCCTCGTCGTCGGGGAGGAAGGCGGCCTGGGGTTGGGACTGGTGCTGGGATCGGGCGTAGTGGTGGGGGTTATAGAGCGCGTGGGCGTCGCCGGTACCAAAGAGATCGGCGTCGGCGTCGGCTGTTTGGATTAGGTTTTGGCTCTGGGAACCGCAGAGATTGCAGTAGAAGAAGCCGTCATCGGCGCTGTGGAAGTCGGAGGCGCCGCAAGCTTCGCAGATGGCCGACGTTGGGGTCACTTCCATCAAGGTCGACGGCGCCGGAAACGGAAACTCTTCTAAGTTCTAAACCCTTCGATGAGAGAGAGAGAGAGAGAGAGAGAGAGATATCCTAAAACCCTTCCATTTATTATTATTAGGTGGATGTTATTTTATATAATAATATTTTAATGTTTTTTTTGGAGGCATTGGCATTGCTAATTTGCTACGAAGTATTTATTAATGAACCATATGTCCACTTATACAATATGTTCCGAGTGTGCCACATTATTATGGGTACATATTAGTGTTCAATTTGTATAACCAAATGTCTCAAAAATATCGGTTGGAGGAACGTAAATACCAAGTCTTGGTCTGAGTTAGTTGACGATCGCCATCTATGGTGATGCTCCACGTCCGAAGTCAATTGGCACGTCCTACCAGGGTTGAATTGATATTAATATTGTAGGAATTCAGTGTATATCTAATTTATAATTGGTCGTAAAACTCCGTCGGATTTGGTTCAAGTTTACTATTGAATGTTATATTGATATTGATACTATTCGAATTTAATATGCTGAAATCATAACTTGTCGTAAATATCGTGGTATGTATTTTTGTGTGTTTAATGACTATGTTAATTTAGGTGACGAGTTAAGTACTGCTTTGCCGTTTGATAAGTATGTTAAATTTAGGCGAGAGCTGCATAGCTTTTCTATGTAGTTTTGCTTCATTCATAAAGATATTTAAGTACTACACTCTTTCAGCGCAAAACTTTATACAACCTTCCAAAACCACCAACTCACATTACTTTATTACATCTTTAAATAACTCAAATGTAAAGTTGGGATTGAACCGGAGAACATGCAACCTACAGCATTGGTCAAAAATCACAGCAAGTCAAACTAGTTTATCCCAAACCACGGAAGAATAAGACGTGTCCAAGAGGACCCCAACTGAATCCAACTGCATCACACATTTATCAGGAAAATAACTCACAAAAGAACTACTTTTTTGGCTTGGCTAAGAAAAATAAAGCTAAAGCAGTGAATTTATATATCATAATTCATAACTATTAATATTCTCAAATTTTAGTATTTTTTTTTATTCTCAAATTTTAAAACATATGAAAACTGCTGCAATGCTGATATAACTTTTAACAGTGTTCATATTATGATGCCTGATCAGAACTTCTAGTTCTACCAAAGCAAAATGCTCCAGAAAGCACCTTCAGGCTTCAGAGCGACCCTAAATATAAATCATCAAACACTCGAACTGCAACTTGGATTTGAAAACGTTACATGCAACTTATTTGAATTTTAAAGTAAACTCCAGAAAAATAGATAGGAATAGAAAGAGCAGCAGCATAGAAACCACACAACACAAGTTAGCTAATTATACAGATTCTAGAACCCAAATCTTCTATCAATTCAGATTAAACACACATATGCAAACCACGAGGCACAATTAAGCAGATCATTAAGGTCCCCAATTCCTCTACTAATTTTCATCAAGTTAAATATGAATTACAGAATTAAAGAACACATATGCAACCAGAAAGCACAATCCAGGCAAACTATAATTATTATATAGGAAAAACAAGTAATTTTTTTTGAAGTAACAAGATCCACAAGTAAAACCTAACGAATCAAAATTAATTAAACCAGTTGTTGACATCAAAACTACATAACACCAACCAACCAACCAAGCATAAAAAATCTACCCTTTATTCACGACGATCCGACGACGACTGGAGCTCCTCCAAGGTCGCCTTGATCTGCTCCTGCACAAGCTCCAACCTCTTCGAGAACACCTCCAGCTCCAGAATCTGTTGCTTCCTCCACTTCTCCCCGACCGCCCCCTCCGTGACACTCCCCAAATCGCCAACCAAACTCAACGGCATCAAACCCATTCCCAAAGCCGACCCAAACCCTCCTCCGACCGAGGACTGCATGATCTCCTTAAGCAACGGTGAGATACAACTTTTAACCGTGCCCTCAACGACAATAGGCGTGACGGACGGGGAATTAGTGGCCGGGACCGGATTAGACATGAGATTTGGTACCGCCTTGACCTCAACCGCGACTGCCTCGGAATGGTCAACCACACATGCATTGGTCGCGGAGCGTTTCCTCCCGCGCTTCCTCCCGACAACCGTCTTCTGACCGTAGGGGAATGCAACGGAAGCACCATCGTCGTCGTCGTGATCGAAATTGGAATTGGCAGGCTTAACAACTGTATTTCCCCAAATCTTCCTGGCGATCTCGTAGGTGGCCTGATCGTGCGGAGTCTTAAACTGAAAATCCTTCCTGGTCGCCATTCGACTGACGACGTTCCGGTACTTCTTCTTCAACCTTCTCAGCTTCTCGACGAGCTGGTTCTTGTTGAAGTCGAGTTGCAGTTTGGTCTTGATCTGGTCGTAGAAAGGACCGGTGTCGTGCTGGTGGGCGTGGTGAGTGGTTCCCCTCTGGGACGTGAACTCGTAGAAGCCCTGGAGGATGACGATCTCGTCGTCGTCGGTCCAGAGGCGCTGGAAGAGGCGGCGGGAGTCGTCGTGGATGGGCTCGGGCTTCGGGTCGGGGGCGGCGAAGGAGAGGGGTTGGGGTTGTTGGGAGGAAGGGGGAGGAGGAGGGAGGGGGTGGTCGTCGTCGGTGGAGGAGGAGGAGTTGGGGAGGAGGGCGTCGGAGGAGGAGACGTCGGAGGAGGAGGAGGCGTCGTCGCCGAACATGGCTTGCTGGTCGGGGTCGGGGTCCGGCGACGGCATTAGGGTTAGGGTTTGGGATTGAGTTGGGATTTTAATTGGGTTTGGATTTGGGTTGATTGACCGAGTGTGGATTGTTGTGAGGTAAGCTTGATTGGTTGGTTAGCTGGTTTGAGTCGTTGCCGTGGTCTGCGCTGATTCCGTGTTTGGAACTTTTTTGCATTCGTGTCCCTATCAATATTGCTATTTGCTTTTAAAACTCCCTTTTTGTTTTTTTTGGTGTCTCTCACCTCCTAAACTAAAAGTGTCATCAAAGACATTTGTTTTTCCGACTTCCTAGACACAAGGTTAGTCACTGGTGTGGTTTATGCACATTACATGATTTAATAACATTCTTTTGGCATTTATATCCTTGTAAACATCATGATTTTTTTTTGTTCACATTAATGTTATATAAATGCACATATTTTGGAATGGAAGCACTTTCTTAAGCACACATTTTATGCTCCAAGACTTTGCTTACAACCCTTTTGGGGGCCAATTGAAACTTCTTTATTAATCCCAACGAGGAGAAAACATGACCGGATGTAAAGTTTTGGAATCTTTGTCGTGGATCACAGCAAAAATTGATTTAATTAATACTAATCAAAATTGTAATGATAATAAAATAAAACAAGGGAAGACTTGTGCCTTCGTTTGCCAAAACATGTTTTGCTTTTTCTTTTGCTTATAGAAAGACACAACTCCAAGACATGAGCTCTACTGCCATGCAAGTCGCATGTTATTCCCTACAAATTTGGTTACCTTTGGGAACAAGACTCATCAACGCACTACTTCATTTGAAATCTTATTTTTGTGAGATATTTTCCAAAATTATGCCAACTGATATTGTTCTGCACAAAAATCACCTTCCACTGGGTAATACATTTATAATCAAATCAGTACATAATAAAAGGATGTTTACACCAAGATGGCAAGATACATGGAATATTTGCATGGATACCATCCAATTTTAAGCTATTAGGAGTTTAGCACTCGTACAGTCCAATCGTGTTACTTTTCACAGAGACCCCTTCATTTTGCTTGGCAGCCTCCATTTTGATGTGGTTATAATGAGCACCAACATATTTAGTTCTCGATTTAACTATATAATTGTTAGGAATATTTAGGATGAATGTCGAGTTGAATCAGACAGAGGGAGCAGCCCCTCTGGATTTTGAATATCCCCTGATTACATTTAAATATCTTTCCATAAATCATGGTTTCACATAAAACATGAAAGATTTCAAAGCAACATTGACGGAGAGCATAATTAGCATAACGAGATCATACTAGACGATACAAGTGAGAAACCAACATCACAAAAAATTCAGGGACACTTATACAAATACAACAAAAAAGGGTATAAATGCAAATTTCCAAATGAAATGGAAGTGCAAGTGGGAAAAGATGGTATAGTTGTTGGGTTTGTTGAGTGGGGGAGTCCACTTCTCAATTGACATCTCATGATTATAATAATTATTATTTTGTGTTAACTTGTGTGTGAGGTGAAGTATCTTGGGTGGGTGGTGAACCTTCCCTGCCTGCTTGCCTGCGTCTGTGTGTGTGAGCCACTACTTCTCCACGCCTGACATCAACCAAATTAATTTCCTAATTAAGTTGCTGTCTCAATCATGCTCCATGGTTGCCTTCCACTTTATTCCAACTTAGCCCCCAAAACCATTCATACACTAGGTTCGGTCCAACACGTAATGTGATGGTTATCCTACCTACAGCTTGGGACACCCTTATTATGGAATCTATTACTCATGGGAATTTTTTCATTCTCATCCCAAACGTTGATGGTGTCCTGAACAAATAACAAACTAGGAGTGATTGGTAGTAGACTTGGGTTATGGGTCTGGTATTTTTAGGTATTTTTAAAGATTTTTGAAAATGTTTAAAAATAATAATAAAATTGAACGGACTCATGCCCCCTAATCACGAGCCTAGACACGATAAACACGAGCACAGACCCAACATGGCACGTCGGCTCATCGAGCCTGAGGCGGGCCTTATCGGGCCGGCCCATCCCGATACCCAAGTCTTTTGGCAGTTAGAACTGAACTTGTGGTTGGATCTAAACAAGTAGTATACAATTTGAAAAGGCAATGTGAGACCACCTTCTTGCGTCTGAGATATTTTCTTCCACACCCTTAGACACGTATCTAGGAGGAAAAGGGGGCGAAAAGTTGGAGTCAGTGTACCAAAACCAAGCTTGAACTTGTTAAGATTATAGATTCTGCCAACTTTTGTTAATTGTACGTTACTAGATTATAAGCTAAGTATGAAACTTTCTGAATGTCAAAACTCAAAAGTATATGAAAACCGAGAGTTTGTGCTTCTGAATTAATTTTATGCCTCGTGTTTGTAGTGAACTTGTATGTTCTTTATCACTGAAACCTTGTCGTGTTCTCAAATTCTCCCTTCAGCTACATTTTTCTTCATTTGAGATATATAATATACAATTCGCATAACAAAGAAAGGAGTACTTCAAATTTGACTTTATTTTGATTTCGACCCCGAACACGACCCTTGTCTAGTTGTCTTGTTAAATTGATACTGAGACAAGATTAAGGTTTTGTTGTATATTGCTTTTGTTGTTTTAGGGTTACAAGATGAGGTTTTATATTGTACATGAACTTTAGATGTAGCCGTTGTGTGTTGCCAAAAAGGTGTAGTCCGAGATTTGTGTGATTGGGTTGCGTTTATGGAAGGAGGCGATGATGAGAAAGATCTTCTGAGCTGGAGGCTTGGTTTGGAAGGTTTCTTGCGAGGTTTCCATGATCTCCATTAGGTATGTTCTTTAACACGCCCCCTCAAGTTGGGTCCGGAAGGGATTGAGGGAACCCAACTTGGAAATGATGGATTGGAATTGTCTTTGATCCAAGGCCTTTGTGAAGATGTCTGCGAGTTGTTCTTTGCTTGAGATGTACGGTACTTCTATTTCTTTGTTTTGGATCTTTTCCCGTATGAAGTGACAGTCAACTTCAATATGTTTGGTCCTTTCGTGAAAACCTGGATTTGAAGCTATGTGGCGGGCGGCATTATTGTCACAGAACATGTTCATGACTTTATTGAAAGGTTGCTTCATGTCCCGGAGGAGTTGTTTGAGCCAAACTAGCTCACTTGTGGTAGAGGCCATAGCCCGATATTCTGCTTCAGCGTTTGATCTAGCAACAACATTTTGTTTTTTACTTCTCCAAGTTACGAGATTCCCACCAACGAATGTACAAAAACCTGTAGTGGATTTGCGGTCATGACTTCCTGCCCAATCTGCATCGGAGAAGCCAATTATAGAGTTAGAATTATTATTCTTCATCCACAATCCTTGTCCAGGAGTCATTTTTAGATACATGAGTATTCGATCAATAATGTCTAAGTGACGTGTGTGCGGTGCATGCATAAATTGACTAATAACGCTAACTGCATATGTTATATCGGGTCTAGTTACAGTAAGGTATATGAGTTTCCCAACAAGTCTTTGAAACTGCCCAATATCCTTAACCGGTTCTCCTTCAGTGAGTCCAACTCTGTGGTTGGTTTCGATTGGAGTGTTGGCCAGTTTGGACCCAAGTTTCCCAGTTTCTTTTAGTAAGTCAATAGTGTATTTTCTTTGCGATAGAAATAAACCTTTTGTGGAGTAGGCAATTTCTATTCCTAAGAAATATTTTAGAACCCCAAGGTCTTTGATGTCAAATTTAGATTTTAGATAGTTTTTGACTAGGTTAATTGCATGATCACTATCACCGGTGATTATAATATCATCTACATAAACAAGCACAATGGTGGTTTTGTTGTGATGGTTTTTAATGAACATGGATGCGTCAGCGGAAGACTTAATAAATCCAAATAACAGAAGAGCGTAACTAAGTTTAGCATACCATGCACGTGGGGATTGTTTCAATCCGTAGATTGATTTGTGTAGCTTGCATACCTGATTTGTAGTAACGTTGTATCCGGGAGGTGGAATCATATAGACTTCTTCTTCGAGGTTCCCCTGAAGAAAAGCATTTTTGACATCCATTTGATAAAGTTTCAAGTTTTTGTTAACGGCTATAGAGAGAAGAACACGAACAGTGTTCATTTTAGCTACTGGTGCAAAGGTTTCTAGGTAGTCTAGGCCGTAAGTTTGAGTGAACCCTTTTGCCACAAGTCTAGCTTTATATCTTTCAATTGTCTCATTGCTATTGTACTTGATCTTGTAAATCCATTTACACCCAACAGGTTTGATCCCGGTTTGTAATGGAACACAAGTCCAAGTTTTATTTGATTCTAGTGCTTTTATTTCATCGTCCATGGCTTTGCACCATTTTGGATCCCTAATAGCTTCATGGTATGAATTAGGTTCTTTGTAATTATCTATTTGGCTTATGAAGGCTTTGTGAGTGGGTTTTATTTGATTATAGGACAAGTAGTCCTCAATGGGATAGGTTACGTGGGAAGTGATAAAATCTTTTAACCTAGTTGGAGGGCGATTTGGACGAGTTGATCTTCTTCTTTGGATGATTTCTTCTTGGTTGTTTGTTTGGTTATCTTCAGCTTCTTCTCCACCTCTATTGTTTTCTTCTTCTTCTTCTTCTTCTTTGTCTTCTTCTTCTCTCGGGGCCAATTTATCTGTATGTGATTCTGATATTCCCGTGTCGAAGGTTGGCAGTGGAGCGTCAAGCGTTGTGGGTGGGTCTGTGCCTCTTTGAAAGTAAGCATCTCTTTCAACAAAAGATACATCTCTTGAAACATAAAGGTTACAATTTATTGGGTCATAACATTTGTACCCTTTTTTGCTAAAGGAATAACCAAGGAAAATACATTTTACAGAATTAGAGTCGAGTTTATCTACTCGTTTCCTGTGAACAAAACAAACACATCCAAATATCCGAAGATGATCCAAGGTTAGTTTTTTTCCAAGTAAAATTTCCAAAGGTTGCTTATTTTGAAGATTGGAGCTTGGTAGTCGATTTATGAGATAAGTTGCGGTTAGGACAGCATCTGACCAAAAATGTTTTGGGACATTATTTTGAAATAGTAAAGACCGGGTAACATTCAAAAGGTGACGATTTTTCCTTTCAGAAACACCATTTTGTTGGGGAGTATTGATACAAGTAGTTTGATGAAAAATGCCTTTGGTTTTCAAAAAATTTTGGAAAATGTGGCTCGTATATTCCGAACCATTGTCAGATCTAAAAAACTTTATTTTGAAGTCATACATATTTTCAACAAGGGTCACAAAATCACAAAAAACTTTGAAAGCATCATATTTTGTTTTTAGAAGGTAAATCCATGTAGTGCGGGAAAAATCATCAATAAATGAAATAAAGTATTTAAAACCATTATAAGACTCAACAGGGGCCGGACCCCAAATATCAGAATGAATAAGTTCAAGGGGACAACTAGCTTTATTTGTAGCAGAATGAAAAGGCAGTCTAGTTTGTTTCGAAAAATGACATACATCACAAGAATATTCAGCAGAAATAAAAGGAAATAGTGTTTTTAAAACATGATGGGACGGATGTCCCATTCTCTTGTGCCAAAGTTCATGATTTGGTTTATTAATAACATGCATCGCCTTATTTTGGGTGTCTAAGATGTAGAGCCCATTGATGAGAACTCCTCTACCAATCATCATTCCTGTAATTCGATCCTGAAAAATTACATCAACAGGAGTGAATATAACATTACAATTTAAATTCTTAGTAATTTTAGCAACTGATAGAAGATTGGAATCGAACGAGGGTACATACAATATGTTTTTTGCACATTTATTTAACAGTTGCATATCCCATATACCTTTGATTTTAACTTGATTACCATTAGCTACAGTTACGAATTTATTTAGCAAGTCCAAATTATTTTTTGTATTATTTAGTAATGATGGGTTTCCGGTCATATGGTCTGTGGCACCCGAGTCAATAATCCATTTAGTATTAAGAGACGTATTAACAGAAAAATTGGCAGAGTAATTATCTAAGACCTTTTTCATACCTGAGTAATTACCTGAACTTTGAGGGTTGCTTTGCAAATAACTGTTCAAGTGGGCTAGTAGCTGGCCCAACGAATTCGTGTCCATGGGTCCACCTCCAGATGTGTTAGTAGGCCCGGAGTTGCTTACAAGAGGGTTGGTTGTGGATGGGGAGAACAAAGCTTGACTCGGGTAATCGGTTGTGCTATTCGGGTGTTCCATTTGTGCTACTATATAACCCCTCGGATCCGCATGAGACCCGACTTCACCCCATTTTCTTCGTTCCCCATCTGAGCTAGGGTTTGCGAACCCTCCAAAGCTGCCGCTACCTCCCCTTCCTTTGTTCCGATGATCGCCCCCTCTGTCCCTTGTCGGTCGGAGGTGAGGATGTAGGAACCAGCATGAGTTCCTGTTATGGCCAGATTTCTTGCAGTTATCACAAGTTTCGTTAGTTTTATTTCCATATTTACCTCTGGTTTTTCCGTTTTGTGTGGTGGTTTGTTGTTTTCCGGCGAGAAGTGCCTGAGACTCCGATGTGTGATCGGTTTGTTGGGTCTGAGTAGTGGTGCGGCGGGTTTCTTCCCGTTGGACCATTGCGATGATGGACGCCAAGTTTGGAAGTTCGGGTGTCATTAAGATTTGGCTTCGAATGGCTTCATAGTTACTGTCGAGTCCGATAAGGAATTGGTATATGTGGTCTTGTTCCATGCGCGTAAGGATGACTTTTGGGTCCGAGGTTGGGGGTTCATAGATGACTAGTTCGTCCCATCCTCTTTGGAGTACTCCGAGATACTCGGTGATGGTTTGAGTGCTTTGTTTTGTCTGCGAAATATCTTGCTTTAGTTTGAAAATATGAGCAAAGTTGTGAGCCTTACCATAGATGCTTTGAACCGAGTCCCATAACTCTTTTGCAGAGTTTTTGTATAAGAAGATTCCACCAATTTTTGGCTGCATTGAGTTGATCACCCATGACATGATTAGATGATCTGTTGCTTGCCATTCTTCTTGTTTTGTTTCAGTTCCCACGCCGGTTGGTTTTGTTGTTGTTCCGGTGATGTGGCCTAGTTTTCCTTTGCCACTGAGGGCAAGCGAGACCACCCTCGCCCATGAGAGGTAGTTTTGCCCATTTAGCGGTTGGGAGACCAGGCGAGGTGCATTCACTTCTGGATCCGTCATGCTTTCTGGGAGGAGGATGGTTGGCTTGATTGGC
Source organism: Triglochin maritima (assembly GCA_963682175.1). Classification (NCBI taxonomy): domain Eukaryota; kingdom Viridiplantae; phylum Streptophyta; class Magnoliopsida; order Alismatales; family Juncaginaceae; genus Triglochin; species Triglochin maritima. Next base: position 31,487,397 of record OY821792.1, on the reverse strand, counting down.
CTTCAACCCCCTAAGAGAGGTAGAGACCGATGTTGTGGCTGGGAGGACGGTTGGCTTGTTTGGCCTTCAACCCCCTAAGAGAGGCAGAGACCAATGATGAGTTTTAGAAAGCCTGAGGTCGACTGCGGTTGTTTTTGTTTCTCAGAATCGTTGCTCTGGTACCATGTTAAATTGATATTGAGACAAGATTAAGGTTTTGTTGTATATTGCTTTTGTTGTTTTAGGGTTACAAGATGAGGTTTTATATTGTACATGAACTTTAGATGTAGCCGTTGTGTGTTGCCAAAAAGGTGTAGTCCGAGATTTGTGTGATTGGGTTGCGTTTATGGAAGGAGGCGATGATGAGAAAGATCTTCTGAGCTGGAGGCTTGGTTTGGAAGGTTTCTTGCGAGGTTTCCATGATCTCCATTAGGTATGTTCTTTAACATGTCTCAACCCCTTGGCTATTTCAGTATTGAGATCTATCGACTAGATAAGCTCCAATCGATAAAGGATGTAATGAATAGTGGGGAAAAAACAAACTTTGACTTCTTCAAATCAGTATGAGAATATCTTCTGAATATTCAAGTTAACTTCAATTGTATGGAGTGGGTATAGATGCTGAATCGTAAATCATTAGTAATAACTGAAGAAATGAATGTTGTTTTGTAGAGAAAAATTGCCCACAAAATTTTTACTACTGCAGACAATCACAAAACTTTGATACAGACAATTACAACAAGCAAGCAACCACTAATACAAATAAAAAAATCACATAAATCATCTTATTTTTTCATATCAACAGCCTCCCTAAGCTCAGGAATCTCCGTAAAATCCTGAACAATCTGATCTGTGTCAGATGGCCGCGGTCTTAGATAATTAAAAGGGTAGCACACAGAAGAATCCTGGGGTATTTCTCTCTTCAAAGGTGCACAAGAAGCCGGACAAACCAAGTTGGAGTAGCCCTCTATGTATGAACACATCCATGGTGGGCTTGCTGTTACATTTAAGACGATATTCGACAGACAAATGTCTCTGAAGTTGTCGCGTTCGATACCCTCCAGAAGACCAGCCAATCTTATGTTTGTGCCCTCCACACGGTCAAGTGTGATCTTCCCAATTTTCGGTAATGCATCGGGATCGTAGTTTTCGTCAGGGTGCTCGCCGTAGTTCCCCTGGATCCTTATGGCCATGCCCACATTCGTCATTTTGATATCGGATATGTGAATATTTTGGATGTACCCGCCACGTCCTGGGGCGGTTTTGAGTCGAATTCCGTGCACTGAATTGGAAATCTGAATGTTCTCTGCATGAATTGTGGATATGCCCCCTGACATTTCGCTCCCGAATGCAATACCAGCACCAACACCTGCTTCTGCAACGACCCTCCGAATGCTTATGTTGAAGCTTGGACGAGCGTAGGATATACCATACTCGTCCCATCCACTTTTAACGACTACGGCGTCACCCCCAGTGCTAACGTAGCAATCTTCTATGCATGCATTGTCTGATGAGTCTGGAAAAGCATGACACAGTAGGTTTATTTGAGACAATAATAACTCTACAAATAGCCGGAAAGTACTATATTGTCTAAGTTCAATTTTATATTGATTTCTAGTTTACTACTAGTTAAAATTGGGAACACCAAAGGACTGAACCTGTGCTTCTTTTACAATCAAAAATCGTTTCGGAATGTTTAAAGAGATCAAATACCTGGAATAATTCCATCGGTATTTGGTGATTCAGGGGGAGCAAGAATCGTGACATTTCGCAAGAGGATTTCGCTGTTAATCCACCAAAAACAGTCTCAGCTATTCCCTACCAAACAAATCTCAACTTTGCACATTTACTTAACAGTGGAAACATGAGAAAAAACAACTAAATCCTTGTAAGAATGAAACCTGCAATACACAGGATGGATGGCCCAAAATGGGGAATTCTTGAAAGTCACATTTGAAATGATCACACCAGTGGAGTCGATGAATTCGACGAGATGGGGACGAGTATAATCCAGAGTTTTGTTCTGGAACCAGTCCCACCATACACTGCCTTGCCCATCAACAAATCCATTTCCTCCTTAAATACAAAACAATTAACATAACTCCACCTAAACCATGTGCCCAAATAGTTAACCTTTTACAGCAACATAGACTGATTGCTAGAATTGTGTCAAGATGGTAAAATTTAATGTTTGCACTTTCAAGCCCATTAAAAATATTTTTGGAACTTTCTTTTATGTATATGTTAGTGATACCTGTTATAACAATGTCAGTTATATTACGTCCGAATATTAGGCTTTGATGCCTTCCACCGGGAAGCTCCCTTCCTCGGCCATAAGAGGGCAACGGGTCGATAACTGGCCAATCCGTCGGATCCTGGAGACAACATATGTAAAATTTATGACATCAGCAAAATTTCGTTAAACAAACTACTACCAACCAAAAATTAAAATGTTATAATTCAAAGAGTGTATGCTATGATGTTGAAATCAGGTATCTAAAATAGCTTCAAACACCATAAAGAGTACCAAAACAAGAGGTTTAGAACATCTAAACGGACCGTTGAACCGAGAATCACAGCATCTTCATCTAGCGATAGTGTTAGATGGCTTATGAGACTGAAACTCCCGGTTAACCATTTTCCGGCAGGGACGAAAAGCTGAGCACCTCCCTTATCAGCAAAAGAATTGAGATAAAATATAGCATTCTGAAATGCTTTGGTGTTGAGAGTAACACCATCTCCCACAGCGCCAAACTCAGTTATCATCACACTATGTGGTCGGTACACATCCGATACTTCACTGTGGCAATTCGGACTGATGGCTGTTGCCCATGGATCCTCAAAGACAGTCATAGAAACTAAAATTACGCCTACCATCTGAAGAAAAACAAAACAAAACAAAAACATCAAATCAGGAACATGTTTTCCTTAGGAAATCAAGACGATGCGAGTGTTATAGGAAATCAGCCTTAGGATCTGAAGAAGGGTATTTCTACTAAACTTTCAGGATTGTAGTGGGTGAATAAGACAGATGAAATGTGAAAAATCTGATCTTGAAGTTAACATCTCTTTGTTTTGCCTTTACTAAAGAAATGATCTTGAAGTTAACATCCTTTTGTTTTTACTCTGCTAATAAATCAAACACAAATACTTCTAATTAATCAAAATTCACGAGAAGAATGATAACATTTAGTCCTAACACATGAGCTGATAACCAAAAAATAGAAAAAAGAGAGTAAAGAAACAGATTAAGGAAGAGATCAGAACCAACCAAGCAACCATCAGCAAGCAGAGATCTCCTCATCATGGCAAAGAAACTCCAATTCCCACACACTCCACTCCAATCACCAAATTCTAATTTTTCTTTTCCAAAAAGCCTCGACTTTGGGCATAACCACAGCCCAAAACTTATAAAACCCAAGAGCTGAAAGGAAAGTGCAGGAAAAGTGGCAGTTACTATTCTCAAAAAGAACAGACAACACTACAACCTTTTCCAACAGCTCCCCTGAATCTGATTCCCCCCAACAACCTGGATTTTGGTGGGAATCCTAACAAACCAAGGATGACCCAGTTGGAATTGGGGGTATTGGAGTCCCAAAACACCAATGGATCACAAAAACAGACTCCAATTCTCACGGGGTGTGTGCCACTTTGGTGTTGTTTTCATGGGAAATGTGTATAGGCCTCTGCATGCTCCAATCAGAAGAGGCTGCAGAACAAGAGATCTCAGGCAGGAAAGGTCAGATTTTTGTTGGGTCAAATCTGTGGTGGATGTTTTTTTTCTGTCCCTTTACTTTGACTGATGTGATGATAAAGAACAGACACTTAAAGAATGGATGAATGAGTATAAGCAATTCTGGTCTTGGATTCCTGAAAATGGTATGACCATAATGCCCTTGTTGGCAACTTAATAACGGACATTCGTTAATAATTACCAGTAATCTTTAATTAAGAATGAAGAACAAGTGATCTCATTTTGGTTAAGCTTCTTGGGATGTATGTTTAATATTTTAGAAGTTGAAGCCCAATTACATACTGGTAGTGGTAGAAGGAAACGAGAAAGGAGTGTCTGATAATACGTACGTGTTTGCCTCAAACGATATATATTTTAGAAAGTACTTATCAAAACTTCAATATTTAAACCCCTCATTCGACAATCCCTACATAGGAGTCTACCCCAGGAACATGGTTCACAAAGGATTTTAAGATATCAATTGCAATCCGAGTCGAGGAAATGACACACCAATCTGAGTCTTATAAAAATCATAAGAATGTTTTACAGATAAAAGACCAGATGAAAGGTAAGAAAGGTGGACTCAGCTGCATTCACTTGTAGTACTTATTTTGTTTCCTAATCTTTTGCATGTAATTTTATTCCTCAAAAGGAAAAGGAAATTGTAACATAAAAATAGCAAAAGGAACACAAAAGCAAAAGTAAAATTTTGCGAGCACCTTTTTGAAAAGAAAATTGAAGGACAAAGACTCATTGTCCTATTTTCATTTCACATCCAAACGCAACACATCACAATATCACATTTAGACTCATGTCTTATTTTCACGTACAAAGGGAACAGACCTACTTAAAGTAACGTAGCACAGAGCCTGACAAGGGTCCCCAATGTGATTGGATCTAGAATAATTTGTCTTAATTATAGTTTGTCTCCTTGATAATGCTCCGATTTTACTTCGCCTCCTGAATATTAAAAGACGACAAATACACTCTTATATTTTCATTTTTATAACACTTTACTCCCCTGAACTTTAAGAATCTATTATTTTTCTACATATTTGTTGTTATTTCTCTTCTTTTTTTTGCATTGTATACCTAATACATTCATAATTTTAATTTTATGTTAAAGTTCTAATCAAATTGGAAGTCATATTTAGTTTGAAATTATGTCTGATTGACTATCAATCCGACTCAAATTCCAACTAAATCATACTCTCAATTTAATCCGAACTTTAACATAAAGTTATGATTCTAAGCGTTTTAAGCGAATAAAAAATAACAACAAATATGTGCTAAAATAACATTTTTTTAATTTAGAACAGGTGAAAGCATCAAAGTGTTACAAAATAAAAGTACAAGAGAAGTGATTGTCGTTTTTTTAAGTTTAGGAGGACAAAGTGAAATTAGGACATATTTCAGCAAGTTAAATTGTAATTAACCCTATTCTTACTCTTGTTCTATCAACAATGCATTCCATTGGGGTCCAAAGTTAATAAGCAAGTATTAGTGGTGATTATTTTAACAATTGATATTAATATTTGATATGAAAAATTAGCATTATGATTGGAGTTAAAAGTGAGTGAGGATGAGAGAAGTTCATAGTGGAAACTGGAAAGAAAGAGCAGAGACAGGGATCAGTACTGTACTACACTTGTGCAGTGGCATTAAAAGAAGAGTTGGTTTGTGGATCCAAAGCTTGCCTTCAATACCCATCCCACAGGGGAGTGCCAATTGTTTTCAAAAATTAAAAGGAAATTTAAATTTCAAAATTGAATTAACAAAAACTGGCATGTCCAAGATGGTCATTTGGAAAGACAAGTTCAAATATTTGTTGCTGAACTTCCCAAATCACACAACTTGAGGGTTGAACTCCTCCATTAGAAACACATGAACACATAGAAGTGATCATACATATGATCTATGTGAGAATGAAGGTTCGTGTGATCCAAATTTTAGAATGTTTCAAAAAATGCAAGTTGTCTAAATATAATGGACATGTTTATTATTGATTGGAATAGAGTGACGAAGACAATTGAGAGTTGAATGGACATCCAAAAAAGTAGTTTCCAAGCCCAAAATCCCATATGTCCTGTGAGTTGTGACTTCTAAATAAAGTGTTAACATGTGACCCACCAAATCAATTATAGAAAGACCAAACTGACAAACTATTTCACGAGACTTTCCATGTTTAGGAAACATATAAACATATTAAAGATCAACTTTTTAGTGCTTTCTGCCTTCTAGATTAACTGATTTCATACTTAATTAAGTTCTTTTATAAAAAAACTTCTTAGCCAAACCAAATCTACTTAAATACCATAGCTCCTTACTTCCTTACCTAAATTTGGTGAAAAATATATGGTAATGACACACTCAAAGCTATAGCTAATTAAGTATGCTTTGAAGTCATACTATAACCTTTTTGAAGTTGTTATGGTTTAAGTGGGAACACAAGTTTAAATTACCAACAATTCATCTGTCTCAAAACAAACTCACAAAGTTACCTAATCTTTCCTTTCATCAAATCATGTAAGAAGGGATTTTTTTTGTTCAAAATTGTGTTGTTAAAAGTATGAATCTTTTCTTGTGTTTTTTTGTTACTACATTTATGTGTCTAGTAAGTACCACTTCTTAATTCTCAACTATAAACTTTCTTAATCTCTCTAAAATTGACTATCCTTTTCTAAATTATTATTACAAGCATGATCATGTCCTGAAGGTGACATAAGTATGAAATTAAATGTCTTACATCCATTGAGTTACTTATCTGTTAAGCAATTGAGATGCAAAAAAGGGAAACTACAACAGACATAAATACCAGACCCTACCAAGCAGATCCATGTCCTCTTATAGTGAGTCTGTTTGTGACATGTGCTTTTCTTGGACCTTTTCAAACATTAAAGGACATCATGTGAAGCAAGTGGGAAGGTAGACATTAAATTTTAGAATGCCATGCAAATTAGGGAAACTAACTATCTTCATCTTCACCAAACCCCATCTCATCCAAATCACAATCATTATTACATGGAACCGACAAAGATTTAGGAGTTGAATTTGCTCTTAAACTTTTATTCTTAAGTTTCAATCAAAACAACTCAACTTAAGATAGCCTAAAAGTGTACAAGATTTTGGATGTTGATTGTCAAGTTAGATTTACAAATGCTCTTATGAGAATTGTACATCTGAAGTCTAGTTGGTAATTTTCTTTCTTTTGTCTTGGAGTAACCAAAACAAATAATTATACATCTCAGACATAAAGTCACCTTTAGCTCTAAAACAGCAGTATCACAAACCAGTGATGAATTTGCAAATTTCAAAAGTTTTTTTACACTTATTCCCAGTATAACATCAAGACATAACTCATATTAACTAAAGTTTGATTCTTGATCTTAGTTATATTAGTACCAAGAAACTATCAACTGAAAGTAGAATGGAAGAAAAAGATAGAACATAGTTTTATGAATTTGAGCAGCTGCAAAGTATCTGCACTAACTTCTGTTATTTTGTCAGTTCCAGTCAGTTTTGAACGCGCTTCAGTGCTGTAAAAACCACAACAGTTTTGTGCATGCACATTGAATGTGTATGTATGTTTGAAAAACAAAGCCAAAACATGACAAAAAATGCGCACTGTTTTTCTTACAAAAAAATCTAGTCTTTAAGTTTTAGTCCACATGAAAACAACACAATTGAATGACACTGCCACAGTTGAGCACTTTTTTTTCCGTCAATTAAAGAAGCTTTCCTATACTTCAAACCAAAAACACCATTGGAATAAGACATGTAGTAGATGTTGGCGTTTGTTTTTGTTTTAGTCACGTGCATCTCCACTTCTCCAGTCAACAGTCTCAGCTCACATTTCCAAGTTCCAAGAAACTGTGGGAGGTGGGAATGGGCAATGATCCTGAGGAGGTGATTGGTTGGTTTTGGATCGACCACACTACATCAACTGTTCTCTGTGTTTTAGCCAAAACTTTACGCTACAAGTCTAGGGTTACGGATTTGGAATCCAAATCCATATGTAGCAGATTGTTGTCTTGGGCAATAACATTAAGCACCAGAACAGAGAGAATCCAGTCTTAAAAAATGATTCTATCAACCTCCCATGAGAAATTATTTCACATCACAACATTAGAAGAATAGTTACAAGTAACATTAGGCATTATTATCAGAAGTTCTATCTTCCGAATCGGAGATAATTGGTGCTGGTGATAAAGAGAAAAAAAGATTATAACACGGTATCTATGATTCATATTGATATTACTAAACTGTGTCAGCTATACAACCGTTTTGTATTTTACACCTCATTTGTCATTAGAATGCTCTTAAAGCTTATCAATAATGTTCTGAGAGAATTGCCTGAATCCTCAAGTGAAAGAAGCATGCTTGGGTACATTATCAAGGAGTTATCTTCTGGATCTGAATCTGGCTGTCGCTGGATTATTGGAGAGAAGCATGAAGCTAAATACAGAAACTTTCAAGGATCGCGTGGGCCATCAAAGGATTGGCTTTTTCTCAAGTTCCAGTGAAGACCGTCGTGGATGCTGCGGAGGAAGTCATTGGTGGAATCCACACGGCATGCGGTTGGCACAGGCCAGCGCGCAATACTACATATGAGTGCATCACCAGCTGCCAACTCTTTTCTGTTTTTTCCATCGAATGATGCCCATGCATGGCCCCTGCTGTTAAAAGGGACTTGAATGCGCAGAGTTGCATATTCTGGTAAAATCAGTGGTCTAAATGATAGTGAGTGCGGGCATATCGGCGTAAAGAGGATACCCGGAACCTGTGATGGAAAATGATTACAACAGCTATCAGCAAAATAAATACTAACTTTCACACCCAGAAGAGTTTATAAACAGAAAATTAAAGAAAAACTTGACAGTAGCCCTGCACCAAGGCAACAGATATCATCCAGCCAAGCAGCAACAGACTAGGTAATAACTCCAAATATATGCACATTTTATGCTATTTCTACGTTTTATTAATTCTATTTATCTAGTGTATATGGCTATACTGCCTAAGGTTCTCTTTTATAGAATTCTTGACAATCAAAGTGTTTTATCTCTTCTTTTTTTGTTAGACAAGCCATAATTATCAAGCAATTTGTATCAAGTGAAGAACAGAACAGGATACATGTTTCATGAGATCGTACGTTTATAACTTACCAATTGGAAAACAAAGGGCAGACAACAAGGTTAAAGTCAAGTATAAACATGTTTCACTTATAAACAACTTCCGTGACAATATGATCTTCCACAGTGCGCATGTGCACACAGTTCTCATTCCTTGATTTATATTAGGATGATATGGATGTGAATCAATGCATTCCTATAGCCAACCTAAGATCGTTATAGATAATGGCTAATCAAACTTTTGTATTTATTAGTGCTGATCAAATCACAAGTTAAAATTAGGAATCTTGATTCTTGCGGGAAAAAAGTAGCAGCTATCTCAACATATTAGTTCATTTTGGTGTCAAGAAAAAAATTTAAAAGTAAAGACAACACACCTGGGGGTGCACCATTGATCCACCAGCTGCTAAAGAATAGGCTGTGCTTCCAGATGTTGTCGACACAATTAAACCATCCCCTTGGACTAATGTAACAAAGGAACTGTCGCAATAACACTCAAGGTTTGTGAGAAAGGATGATAATCCTCGGTCAATTGTAACTTCATTCAATACTAGGATAGTGTCTTCAGGGTCGAGGTCATCTTTGGCAGTGTCTCTGATGACATGGCACTGTAATCGCTGACGCAGTGTGATGCTAATAGGTCCCTTGAGTACAGTATCAAGGCAACCTCTGTAATTTTCGCTATCTAACGATAGTAAAGGATATTCTGGTTGTCCTTGGGAACAAGAAAACTCTAAAAAATCAACAATTTCCGATTATAATACATGGCGGTAGACTAGATCCCAAAAGTAATAATTTGTTGTAGAACACAGGATTTGACAGTGCAGCATCTAGACAAAATAGTCATGAGCGCATCATAGCAAATGTACCAGCAAAAAAACAGTTTACCCCTAACATATATTCAATAACATGAAATTAGTTGTTGATCGACAAAGCTGGAAAAAGAACAAAGAACAGACATACAGTCACACTGAAGAATAGATACAAAAAGGGATACGAAAAGGAGTCATGAAGCCAAGAGATCCCAGCGAAAACGGAACAACAGGAGGAACTGGGCCTTTGAATAATGAGGCAGCCTGTGCATAGAGATGAGATCATGACATATTAAAGACTAGCTAACATGTACTAGATTACTCACATGGTAAAAATAGTGCATTCAAGTATTGCAAATGTTGCATTTCGAGGTGAGTTTTAAAGTTGTTTGTTCACCAATTGTATGAAATTTTATATTCATCGATTGGATAAAACTTCATTAAGAAAATGACCCACGTACAAAACATGAAACTTCGTTAAAACTTAGGGTGCATTTTTATGTGTTACATGTTAATTATAAATAACTTCCAAATGATGGGGTTTGAAGTTCCATGCTTCAGAAACAACGCGTATATGTTTCTATTATTTGGATCAACATCAACATCAACATAACCCCAATGCCTCAGAAGAGGCTCCCGCCTAAGCGAGGTAAGGGGGGTCGGATGTACACAACCCTACCACTGTAAAACAGTGAGGTTGTTTCCAATTGACCCAAATATGTTTCTATTATTTGGATAAACACAACATTTCCAAATACCAGCATATCTCATGTGACATTGTTATTGGTAGCATGAGTAGCATAAAAGCATATAGTAATCATTTTTGGAGCATAGCGATTGTATTTGGCAAACTAGCGTAAAGTTCCAAATTTAACCCTTACTTGAGATTTGCTTTTGAAAACTCCTATATGGAATGGTAATGCGAAGTAGCACGAAGGATCTCATGAACTCTTAAGGGTAACGGCCCAAAAGTCATTTATGAAGGAGATACTTTCAAGTCACAATATTTAGGTGTGTTTCCATGTTAAACTATCATATCTAAACCCCCTCATATTCTTATTCAGCAAAATGAAGTTTCTGGTGTGCGTTTGAATTTTAAAATGATAAGGTGCAGTAATTGCCAAAAGACCTTTGATATAAACCGTATTGTTGGCAAATAACACGCAGAACTGGTCATGAGTATTCTAGTAAAATAACCATGACATCTTGCAAAAGCAGCAACAGTCTGCTTTCCTATGTGTGGGCTCAAAGATGATTTTTAAGAAAAAAATGACCACCTTCTGAAAAGATTTCATGAGGTGGAGGCCTGTTTTTAACAATGCTTATGTCTTGATCCTGTTTGCGAAACTCAAGTTTCGCAAATTAAGTCTGGATAGATTCTCAATTGCTTTGATTTCATGTGTGCTTGTGAATCTCTTGAACTATGTTCAAATGCATACTATTTGTCTTGGCAACTTCCTCTAGTATAGACAATCATGACATCCTTGATACAGTCTCTTATCTTCTGATTTTTGTGTATAACAGATTCAAGCATGCACACAAAAGTAGTGTTGTATAAACTCTCAGGGATTATTATTCAGTCTTCACAGAGTGAAAATGTTTAAAAAACTAAATGATTTAGTGTTTAAAGAAGCTAATCTCAAATTTTGGGTTTGCAAAGCACAGATGAAAACCGATACTAGGCTTTAAGCTAAGGAAACCACATACCCAAAGAACAGTTCCATCTCCTCCAAGAGTTATGACAAGGTCAACTTTTGTGTGCATGATCAATACTTCTTCATCTGTATACAACTACAGGACATGAGAGATGAAGCGATAAAATAAAATATGAACTACTAGAATATTTGAATATTACATATATCACAGTAATGCTGGCAATAGTTTAGGCAGTAATCAGCACATCACCTTTCCTAGGGCTCATATCTCACATGCATTACATGAAAAGAAAATATTTCATGGAAAACATATAATGCAGATACAAATTAATATGAGGTAGTTAAAGATAAATTTGTATCTACGTAGAACATGATAATGAACTATATCCTTATAAGGCTTACCACTTTCCCAAGTCCTGACAAAATTAAAGTATGCCCCTTCTGTTAACAGTTCAGTCTTCACTCGAGGCTCAACAACAACATCAATCCCCTTAAAATCTTTAAGCCATCTGCATTTAACAGTTGCAGCAAAAAGAAAAGGTAAATCTAATGTTGCAAACGTTCCAAATAATTCTGGCAGATGAAACTTGGTCATGTAGTTTAGGGCATGCTAATACACAATAGGAATTGACATAGATCATTCATTGAATGCTAGGAAGCATTGCTACAGTTTAGGCATGTCCTAACTCCAAAAGATTTTTCCCCCTCAGATATGGTTCACAACATGTGTCTCTACGACTAAAATACGTATTAGTATATAGAACAATATACCTGACCATTTCAGCACATAAAACACGAACAGAAATTGAATTCGGTTTTGTCAAGATAAGCACGGTTTGGGGTCTTGATTCCCATTTCAGGGAAATCTGTAGGAGAAATAATTACTTAGGGAAAACATAAAGATGGAAGCAGAAGAAAGAGATAAATAAGCAGTGAAAAGAAAAGGAAAGAAAAAAGCTAAAAAATTAAAATTTCAAAATTTTGAACAAGAAAAGTTGCATGCTGAAGAAACAGATATACAATGCATAACCCACCTGCTTGCTGCTGCGCTCCATAGTGGTGATGTCCCCTCTTTCGAAAGATACAATTTCCTGTTTATGCTGTCCGCTCTTGTTTCCATTACATCCCCATGAAAGCCTAAATGGTACCTGGATTAAGAAATAAACCATACTTAAATGCTTAACCAACAGGTAGGCTTTGACCGATAAAAACGAAGAACACTTCATGAAGAAGCTCCTATGTACTAGGAAGTTCCTACTTACGCACCACGATGTTTAATTATCCTACAAAGTTTGTCCTCTACTCCTCAAGACCCAAGTAAGCATTCAATCATGGCATGGATGTTCTTGTGCCCCTAATTTGAGTAACCTACATCACTTACCTACAACAACCAATTAAAAACCACACTTCATCTTCGTCAATTATATTGTGACTTCATCACAACACAATTTGTTACATACATGAAACAGTTATCTAGAGTTACGGACCAGTAGCTTGTTGTTATGTTAAGGTATTGGTAAAATTCCAGAGTGTGGAGAACATCAAATCTTTAGTAAATGTTAGTTAGTAGTTCGCTTGGCTCTTAACTTTCGCTGGGAACTTAATTAATAAATAAATGACACTACTAGTATCACTTACCAGATGTCAATTTGATATTCAGGTTACTCTTTAATCATTGGAAAATAATCAATTTGCAATATGTATTAGCTTTTATTGCCGAGAGTTGTACTTTGTGACAGAACTTCCCTAATGCTTGGACAACGATAGGGAGATCAAGTAGACATAGGCAATATACACTAACTGTTAACTCCCCTAGTGGCTCATTTATCTGATTTTCCAGCCCTGCAGAGAGTGAGCCTCCGTCGTGGGTGAATAAATAGGTGCCTGGGAGAGGTGGAATGACAAGTGATATATGAGAGGTTTCCTATGAGGATTGTTCGTTTGGGTGAAACTGGTTTATTTTTTAATTCTGTAAACCACACCCTAAGCGTATATGTCAGTGTGATGGCTTGGAGCAGAATATTTCCTCTGATGGAATCTTAAAAGGGAGTCTAGTAGGGGTCTTAAGCCCCACTATTTCATGATTCCACAACTAGGATTTGAAACGTCGGCAAATTTTCAATTAAAATAAACATCTTGAAAAGCAGAGGGAAACCAAACCTAAACGGGTGAATTTAAGTAGCTACCTTTGCAAGTGATGATTTCTGGGAAAGAATTGGACCATGTTCAGCTCCTTCATCACGCAAAATCTCATGAGAACAAATTCCATGCTTTCCCATATCACCTTCTGTTTCAGAAGTAAAAAGATTTGGAGCAAGGGGCCAATCTTTCGCTTTTTCGAGAACAAGCTCTGTAAATTGGAAAAATAAAGAAGCATGTTAGAAGCAAAAGGCAAGAAATATTGGATCTCCCACAGATGCCTTTGTAGCAGGCCATGGGTGTACAAAAAGTTAATACAATTATGATATTAGGCAAAAGTGATCACACTTAAAATTTATCATAACAATTTATCGGGACGGCAAACAGAATGACTAAAATATAGCACTATATGGAAATGCTCCATTAAATATATTCCTGATTATTGAATGCAATTTTAGTTGACTTGAACTGATGGAGGACCAAAAAAGAACATTACACCTAAAATGATCAGGAGTTGGGAAGGTCATGAAGACTTGAATAACGATGCACCAAAACAAGAATTGAAGAACAAGGAACCAATATAAACTTTTATGCACCCAAAAAAAAGAGGATTTTGGAAAACTGTTCAAATATTTTAGTTAAGAAATAAATTACATATAAACAAGATTTGCCAAGCCATATCAACATGCAATGTTAGAACATTCTGAAAAAAGTCAAAATCTTAATGAAGTAATCAAACGGTCAACCCCTCGACAATAATAAGGATGCCCAATTAATGCAGCAAATAAGCCAAACGAAAGTAACCGACAATCTGAAATTTGAAACCAAGGCAATAAAGCATTTGACCATAAAGGCAAGAATTCATATCCATCACTGCATCAAATGATGACAAGAATTCATTTGTTAAATTAGAATCAAGATGGATAACCTTCACACTTCCGCCGAAGATTTTGTTCCCTCTCTAATTCATATTTCCGCTTCCATTCAGCTGCTTCTGCTTGAGCGGAAGCCTTTCCTTCTGCAACCCGTCGCAATGCCTTTGCAACAGCTAAAATAACATTCTCATTACTTCAGGCATGCTAATATTACATACAGCACTCCTCATTGCTTTAAAGTTTAAAAACAGGTCATACTTCTCATTGCTTCTGAAAACTCAACAAGATGCTCATCATCTGCTTCTACGTGCGTTAGTTGAATAAAATCCTTGACAGCAACTTCAGCATGAAATGATGTGGTAGAGTCTGGGCAACCATTCTCTTCCAGAAGTGAGCAAGATGACTCAGTGCTCAACTGATCCTTTGGGACCTGCTAAAAAAACGTAAACATTCAAAGTTCATCTTAAGCTTGTAAAAAGTTGGTATTGTGGATTCCTTTGATCCACCTTGGTGCTAACTTGGGACTTTGATAGAATCCCGAAAGCTCACACCCATTAGTTTCTCAAACGCAACACAAATTGGGGCACTGGAAAGTGTCTCTTCGAGAATTCAGAAACATAAATGCTATATTTCACTGCCACAATTCACTAGTTACAATTTCCGGAAGAAACTTCTCGGCTCGACGTTGAGCTTTCCGGAGACACAACAAACAGTCTCACATCAATTAGACACCAAAAATGTAACACCCCAAACAATAGTCATGCATTGCCTAACATAAAAATGTTAGTGTGGGATATAAAGACATGAGTCCACTACCACAACACTTACCAACTTAAGTTTTGTGACAATAGGTGGGTGTTGTATGTCAATGAGCTCGTAGGTGCTCGGGGACGGGACGTTACAAAAAAAAAATTGAAACATGTTAGATACAAAATAGTTCAAAATCGTTAGGGATGGTGGCAAGTAGAGTGAAGGGGGGATCAGGTGACCATTTATATTTTGGGATTTTGCCTAGTTTGTAAAGACCAAAAAAAAAATTACCCCTTCGAATTCTAATCCCATTTATTGTCCTTAGTTCCGACCCCTTACCTAAATCCCTAACACCACCTGTATTTCATGCATAGATATAGGTTGAGCAACTCGTTCACCTCAACAACTAGTCTAGATTTCTAGTTTGTAAAGACCCATTCAGATCTCGACTCTCCACAACAACAAAAAACCTTTGAATTCTAACCTCATTTATCGTCCTTACAAATTCCGACCCTTAACCTGAATTCCTGGCACCACCCCCTAAACAACTATTCTAGATTTCTAGTTTGTATGGGTTCCTGACTCTCCTAAACGTTTTACCCCTTCAAATTCCGACCCCTTACCTGAATTCTGAGCACACCCCTAAGAAACTCTCTCACCTCCGACCAAAACTAGCTTCTTTGTGAAATATTCGGAAAACAGCAAGAAGAAAAAAATTCAAACTTTAGAGCCTTCCGAAGAGAGATCTACCTGTTCCGGCAGCATCGCGGCGCCCTGGCGCTGGCCAGACATGCAATTTAGGGAAACCCTAGGAATCGACCACCAAAGCGGAGGATTTGGTAGTGGTTTGGTGAGAAGAGGAGTGGAAGTGAAGAAAAAGAGAGAGAATAAAACGAAGAAAGATTTTGAGAGGTATTTATATAGCGATGGACAGAAATTGTGGCGTTAATCGTGTGAATATGTTCGCGCCAACGATTACCTCAATTAATATTTCTTAATTGTATATTATTTATTAATTTGTGCTTTTCGAGATTCTAACTTAACTTCGTTATCTCAAGACAAAAGATATTCTAACTGAACTAATCCCAAATTGCGATCCTGAAATTTATATTGTTACGTCGATTTACTCCAATAATAATCATACTTTATGCGATGTGTTTACCATAAGTATTGAGGAGGACGGAACAAGGGGGGTACGGAGGCAGTCGTCTTCCCTAGAATTTTGAAATTTGTTAAAATAGTAATACTATACAGTATTTACCAAATTGTATAACAAAATATCATGGAGTAGTTGTCCACTGAAACTTTGGAATTATTTAATGTAGCAGTATACTATATTTTCAAAAATGTTTAACAAAATATCATGGGTGGTCGCGTCCTCATCTTTCTTAATTTTGAAAATTTTAAGGAACTAGTAACATAAAATATATTTTTCTTAAAAAAAATTGTTATTCTTCTTGATATTTCTCTACTTTCACGAATTCTTTCTTAGCTTCAATATTTGTATTTTCTAAGAGTGAAATTAATATCACGATGAGTGATTGTCTTCTTTCTCTTAATTTTGAAATTGAGTGAACCAAAATTGTAAGATAAAGATTTTGATGGCCTACCAAATGAAGTACACTTATTTTGTTCCAGGTATGAAATTGTGATTTGTATTACAGATGAATAATTTAAACTTGATGGACAACCACGCCAAATGAGTCAAGAAATCACAAAAATTTGTCATATCATTATAAGTTGTTTTACTTTGTCAATGCAAAATTTCAAAAATTAAACAATCATTTCAACGAAAGAAATACATAATTATTCATTTGCATGTCGTGCTGAGATCAAAACTAATCTGTATAAAAATAATACTATCATAACGAATTTTCCACCGTAGATTATGTCAAACTTTTTAATGAGATTCAATACATGCATAACTCGAGGGATTTTTGTAACTTGAAAATATTTGGCGTTTTAGCAAAGAAAATTGTTGCAATTGTAACATTGAAAGACAATTTTCGATATTGTTAAGAAATGTCTGCACAATTGAATAGAGAATTATTGGTTGAAAGTCAATTTAATGACTTATATTGAAAAAATATTTACTTGGTAAAGTTAACAATAAGATAATCATGTATTGTTTTTAAAATATGAAAACTTTTGTGCTCAGTTTTAATTCTTTTAGAACCGTAGCAAATAAAATAAATTTCTGGTTATGCGACTGAGTACGCAGATATATATTTTTGTTTAGCGCAAGCCTACAAATTCCTTTCATGCACAATAACTCTAAAATAAATTTAATGACTTTACTACGAATTAATCACTCAAGGTCGTGGAAAATATGCAATACCAAATGCTGCTATGAATACCGATCACGTTTGAGCACGTGTATTGTTGTTAATCAACATACTATTTAGTTTCCTTATAAGTGGTTGCTAACCGCAAGTTATATTACGAAAATGAGAATCGAACTTGCGTCTTATCCCATCTGGCCCTTAATTACGAAGAATTGGACGTTGGAATACATTATCGACTTGGGTTGTTGGATTTAAAGTAATTCAAATATTCTCACCCACCTGAGAGTTGGTAGAATCATTTGCCTTGAAATCAAGTAACCACCAACGGCATTTTGACTTTTGATCTGAGCTTTAGGTAGAAGTATCTATCTTATGATAATAGAAGATTACGACATATAATAATAGTTTAAAGTCAGCATCAAACAGTGGACTCTGATACACTCTGATATCTGTAAACCACACTTGAAATTTTCAATCATTATGATCATCAAAACAAAAACCAAAAAATCATTATGATAGTGATAGTAGATTCACAAAACCTAAAATGACTCAAACCTCAGTAACGAAGTTTTACTGAATCTGGTAATAAATTTCATAAACATATACCAAGAATAAGCAAAATATTGTTAGCATTATGACACAAAATTAGACTCGTGCGCTCCAAGTGAGAGCTATCCCTCTTGGAGTTTAGTTGTTTATTTATTTATTAATCCACTAATTGTTCATAGATACAGGATAATTTATCTTGATTAGACAAATACAAAATAGGCTCTTATGCTTCACATAAGATCTCGTCGAATAATGTTACATGTTATTCGATGAAGTTGCAAAATTGCAGCCACCATAGAAGCATTAATCCAGATGATTGGCAGAAGTTCCAATAAAATCTGAAGGACAGTATGAGTAGGAGTCGTGAGCAAGGGTCTGCAAGGACAAGAAAGGAAGAGTGAAACAATTTGATAGATCCTCACATCTAGTGATCCACGAGCGTCAGAAAATAACTTAGCAAAATGAAGAATTCATGCTTGCACCACATTTTCATCTTAAAATTTTAATCTTTATGTAATGAATTAATGAAAAAGCATAACGACAACGTATTGTGCCTATTGCTTTGTGGTAAATCAGGTTCCCAAATCCTTCGATGAAGGTATCTTTTAGTTTGTTTACCATTCGATCGATAGGATTACAAATGGGTCACCAAAATAAAGGCAAAACACACCATGAGCTAAGAAATAGGAACGACAACAAGAGCAAGTGCAATAGAAAACATGCATGTAGCAAGGAATTTTGTTTCAGAATGGCAAGAGTAAAAGAAAAACATGAAACCACCAAATTATTGCTATTTTGCCATGAAAAGTCCAAAACTTTGATTTGCCAAAAGTCTCTTTACCTGTTCCTCAGAACGGAAGTACATAAATGGTGTGTAATGTAGAAAATTTGAAACTCTCGAGGTGTATATATCAGCATACCTACAAAAAGAGGGGGTAAACGATATGAGCTTAACCCTCTAAATCTTTCCTGCCTCCATTAAATAAATATTAATTGTAGGTTTTCAACTTAAAATCAATTGGTACTGAGTTGACTGGCCTAACATCTTAAAACTCTGGAGAGTGTCTTAAATTATCTAATATGAGACTATTCTCTAACAAAATACAATGGTTGAATTTGAAACCACGTACTTTTCTATTTGCTTCGTCAAGTGGCTTTTATCCCAAAGACCTGCACGTGATAAATAACCCCACCTGGCAAAGGTTGAAGGACAACAATTAGCAAACCCAATATTTCAAACCAAAACATATGGCTATGCTGCAAAACCAAAACACAAAGTCAGTTAAAAGAATAACAGTTGGCAAAAATGATGCAATAGTGCAAATTTTGTGAATGCAAATGGTAACTAAACAACAAAGACAAACTCGGTGAGCATCGAACACCAAATGCATGCAACTTTAGAGGTAGCATGTTCGATATCTTCTGACGAAAATGCTCTACCAGCACTAAAAAATTAACGCGTTTATATTTGATTATTTTATCAGGGTCAAGCTCTAGTGAGCCCAAAGCTCATCAAATTTAGTTTAAACCCCCTACAATCTCACAATTGGATTTTATTTACAGTTAATCTCACCATTCATTAGCATAACCGTTTTTTTCTTAAT
This sequence comes from Triglochin maritima, assembly GCA_963682175.1. Classification (NCBI taxonomy): domain Eukaryota; kingdom Viridiplantae; phylum Streptophyta; class Magnoliopsida; order Alismatales; family Juncaginaceae; genus Triglochin; species Triglochin maritima. Next base: position 31,467,887 of record OY821792.1, on the reverse strand, counting down.
CTACCTTACAATTTGAAATGAGTGGTGGATATTGTGGGGGTTAATTTAGAAAAATCAAGTCATGGGCTCACTAAAAAATTCCTGTATTTTATCATATGGGCTCCCGAAGAACTGTCAAAATCTACAGTTTATGATTATACAAACATATTCAAATGCATGTGTGCTTCTTTGTTTGAACTGTCCAAGGTTGAACAGTATTCTACTGGTGTTTTAAAAAAATTAAGCAAGAAAAACCTCTTGTTGAAATCCTCCCCATCTGCATCCAACATTGGTGCAATTTTTTCATCCAGTCTTTCCATAACAATTAGCATCTTCTGCATCCGCTCTGTAAGTTCTTGCTTATCCATCCTAGTTGCAGCAAGGGTCTGAAATAAAGAACATGTGAGAAACATGCAAATTGATATTGTCTGAATTCTGCAAATTCATCACTGCCAATGGCACAAACCCAACTACGGAGGGAAGTGGAATGATTGAAACTTCAATATCACCAAAAGGGAAGACTAAGCTGAGTCATAAACATCACATCCATATGTATATGAGCTGCTGCCACCAGCATGAATTTTACACGAAAACTAAAACATAAGCAAAGTCAAAGCATAGAATAGAACATAAAAAGAAGAAAAAAGGACAAGCTGTCAGAAATAAACCTGAGCAGGACGCCCACCAGTTTTCCGTTGGAGTGCAAGACGAAGTTGATTGAACAAATCCCCCATAATTTCCTTTTTATGCATGAGCTCTACTAACTCCACTCTATGACTTTGACCACGTATCAGTGCATTGAACTGTAAAAATATAATTCCGAATATAAATAAAACACACCTATAGACAGCTGTTCCAACTTGAGTTCGATTTTGGCTGACGTGAACTGCTGTATTCACGGTACTCGCAAAAAGGTGGTTTTCACATATTATTCAAATTTTCAGAACAGTTTTATCATATTTTACGGATAAATGCTAGCGGATAATTTTTCATTATTAATGATGGGTGGACTTGCATCCCACCAGCCACGGATTGTTACGGGAGTCTAACGCAAACCCACGACCCACACCCGCTCATGTGGCACTTGGATGATTGGACAAACTAGGATACATTATGAGTACAACAGTTTTACCATTTGATTTCATCTTGTGTGCCTCTATACCAATATAATATGACATTCCCATGACTTTTCTCCCTGTGGTAATACTTAACCACAACATGTACCCTCCATCTGGCACTGATGTAGGAAAAACAGAATAATATGGGGAGATAATAATGGAATCTACACTGTGTGGAGTTCACCGCACAAGACACGATATTCATTAAGATTTGAAACTACTAACACTTCATAATGAAACTTGATATCAATTGGTTCCTGAGTAATTGGTCTGAAATTTAAACACAAAAGAAAAAGGAGCTCACATCAAGAATAATTTTGGTGATTGTACGAGGAGATCTATTGATCTCAAGATTCAATAACCGTTTGAGTCCTCAAGAAATATGGCCAGAATGATTTCTCAGTTATTCCAGTAAACTAGGGGTCCATGGGCTGCCCTTATGAATGATTAGCACCTGTAAATATAAAGGCCTACACCTCTTGGGTTTCATTTCTCTAGTAGAACCCATAATTGATAGGCTAGTATAACCCTGAGTGGCTGAAACAATTGGACAACGGAGTTTGAAGTTCTTGGGAAACTGCAGACATTTATTAGTATACATAGAAAAGAAAAGGAACTAAAAAGATCCCCTTGCAGAGACCTATTGCTATGCAGCATACTCAAAAACTGTAAGATATGAAGGAATAATTTTTTTCCAATAAGGAATATGGCTCCATGAACTACTAGAACCCAGAGAACTAACCTCATCTTCAATTTCTCGACAAATCAAAGCTGTCCGCCAACGTAAGTGAACCTTTGACTGGCTTACATCAGTGTAGATATGATCACCCACATACAAAATTTCATCACCATGAACCTGCATGCATTTCTCAACCATCTGGGCACTCCCACCAGAGTATAGACCCCCTAAAAGTTGGAAACAAAGGGCACAAACCGATTAAAGTAATCTCAAAAAACCCTTGAATGGTATATTTTCTTATAACTGAAGAAGAATTCATAAGTTGAAATAACATCAGACCACACTTCTAACATGTAAAAGAATTTTTTTCTGAACTATCATTAGCCTAGGGCGGCTGAATTCCTACTAAACATTACCAGGAAATGAAGGAAATATTGTCAACATCCCACGTTCAGAACAGAGATCTCAGATTCTATATTTCAAAACTGAATGAGCAAGTATAAACAAAGGAAAGAGCAAGCGATAGTCACCTGATTGAGCTTGATAGCATGGTCGCATAAGTCCATCACTGGTAACCACCTCATAAAAAGGATTTGGCATTTGGAAAAACTCTGGTTTTCTTGCAGAAACTATGACCTATGAAACGAAAATTATAAGATAATAATGTACCGAGCCATCAATTTATTAACCATAACAATAATTGGTGGGTTAAAAAATTACATAGATTTTTTAAAACATGGAAATCTCCATCCACATAGAGAATAAAAAGGAACGATGATGTTATTGATATCCATTACCCACTTACCATATCAAAAAGATCTCGCCATCCCATATCATTTGGAAGAAACCTGTTGAATGCATGCTGCATCATTTTGTTTGTGTAGTGGTAATCTGAGTTGGTGATTAATAGTAACCTTTTACCAGCCTAAAAGAATGTAGATACTAAATTACTAATACTAAATGACACAAAGTTGCATAAGTTGAGCATAGTGAAACTTGATGAGTCTTGAGAAGAATTTGAACCTCTTTTTGGTCCAAAAGAGCCAAAGGGAGTTCTGGATCGGGCTCTACAAATCGTTCAGGATTTGCCATGATCTCACTCTGCAAGAAATAGAAATACTTCAGTGGTCTGTTCCCATGCAACATAAGAGAACAATAAATGTGTGCTCAGGAAACTACCTTTAGCTGACCTTCAACATGGGCTCTAAAGAGGGCTTTACCAACAGCCTGAAAATATCAGATTTAGACAGCGCAGCTGAAATTTGCAAAAACATTAATGTTTGATGCTAATGTTACTTTGTAAAGGCCACTATAATCAAGAGGTCCAAGTTCTGGGGGAATCTCGCCTTCATCCAATCTGTCAACCATCTGCAGTGAAAGGAGGCAACTCCACAATAGTACAAAAATGAAACGGGGGAACTGTGCAGCAACTCAGGAAAGGGAAAATAATTGAGCAAGTAACTAAAAATACAACTGATTAATATTTTCCTCATATCAAACACAGGAGTTTGGGATTAAAGGCTTTGTTGTTGTTGTTGAAACACAGGAGTAAATCTCTCCTATCTAGAAGGTGGGAGTGAAAGTTTGAGGACGTGAGACAGTGGATACATAAATACTGCAGCAAAGAGAAGGAGAATATCATTTGTAAGCGTTTAAATGCATGGTCTACCCATATGTGTTTGATTTATGGATCTTGTGAAAAGATTCCACACCTTCAATGTTATTCCCTCTTATAATAGAAAACCTTATGCTTAGATATATGGTGGTGGGTTTTGTGTGTGTACCGGGGGGGGGGGGGGGGGGGGGGGGGGGGGGGGGGGGGGGATGGATTAGTCTACGTATGATATTTGGATCTCTTATTTGCAAGTTGCATTCACATTGTATGGGTGCAACACTACAAATGTTTCACCTACCACATATGGAACACTTCGCAATATTCTTCATTTGCAATCTCTAAAGTTCATTACGGACCTTACGGTGTTACCTTACAAACCCATGGCAATCAAATTTTGTTAAGAGGTCTGGCACCGACTATATTTTCAAAATATGGTTATCAAAAGGATTGATATCAGATGTTTGGATTGGCAGCGTATGTATTGAAAGTTCATATTGTATGCTAGACATCTATACAAATATTCACAAATAGGCAGGCAGTAGGATTGATTCACTAAATCAGATGTCGCTCTAGGGAAAATATACTTCTCAATGGTCATTAACAAAATCATTATCAGAATAGGAGTTGATTTCTTCAAGGAACCATAACTTGAAAATTGACTAGAGTTTGGGGCTTTGGGCAGACAATGACAAAAAGTTCGGTTTCTTCGATACTACTTAACAAAGCTCATAAAACATTGCTAAGGCCAAGGAAGAAAGATTAGCTTTTGTGAAGGAAATAGCAGTTACAAGTATAAGGATGCTCTAGAAAAGAAATTTGTGAAATGAAATTTGGACACAGATACCTGCATGAACATCACAGCTTCTGAAACAGAAAATAGGGTATTAAGGAACTCCCAACGACATCTGTCACGCAAATCAACCAGCTCTCTCCCGTAAATTTCACTAAAAACAAGGACAAAAAGGTCCAATGAGAATACTTTCCTCTAGAGTTAAAAAAAGAAAAAGATCGCAGCCTAAAACGATGAATCACCTCAAAGCTTGAGTTGACAGCATCTTAGTGCCATGCATGGCTCTCTTCACATAACCAAATCTATCAGCTTTTACTAAATTGCCCCTTTCTTTATCCATTACAAGACCCCTAATCACCTACCATAATCATCATGTTACTTAGGAGATCATCAGATGTAGAACACATTTGGAAATCTAACAATTAATTAAATTATAGCAGTTTCAGCTACAATCCTTTTCACTTCTGTGCAGTATACACCAAAATTTGAAATTATCACTGGATCATTGAATTTGATTTACTTGTGAATTTTATGAAAGTTCATAGTACCAAAAGATAACCAAATTTGAACCACTCTGGAAATCACATGATTAGTTCAGCTAAGACTTACCAAATTAGGGTCAAAAGCAAGTCCTTGAACAGGAAAACCCATACCACGGAGGTTGTTCATACCATAGTCATATGCACGGCCTTCCCATGCCTAACAAAAGTAACAAATTAGGTTAAATCTACAGCTCAGAACAGTATACATACGGCATTATACCCTCACATGAAATAAAGGCAGATGTAAAGACAAAGGAGAATAAAGATTGATGTCTTCGCGTAAAAGTATCGTTAGTAATAAAACAAATGAACATGCGAAAGATCACAATCACATTATAGTGAATAATTTATAGTCCATGTCATAACAAATAACACTGAAAGACGATTAGTAATCAAGAATCATAAATAGTAAATGAAGAGGTGAAAGATTACCATCACATTATAGTGAATTAATGTGTAGTCCATGTCATAACCAATAACACTGATGGAACGAAGATTCAATGTTCTACTGCAAAAAATTCCACGAGAGGAATGCCTGGTTGAGAAAGGATCCTGTACATTAGCAAAAAAAACGAAATTGAGTGATTTGAGTCAAACTTGATGCCGTACCACATACTGAACTAAACATTAAGTAAACATCACATGTTAATTTTCTAAAATGATGGTTGAATAGAAAGATCTGATTAGTTAACAAATACTGCTGAGATGATAAAATCACGGGTAAGGGGGGGATGAGATCTGACTAGAAATTTTACAGGAAAAAATACAAGTACCATAATTTTATGTTAACAAATAAGCAGATGGACTGCTGGTCCTGGAGTAATGTTATTGACCACGGAAATGTTTTTAACAGATTATGCTCACCACAAAGAAGTGTGAGAGTTTAAACATATTATCTTCACCAATAAGTATGGATCTAGAAACAAGCACATGGCATTCAGGGCTTTAGTTTTACTATTAGTTTACATTAAGTATAAATTATACCTGAATTTCCAAGTCATCAAGCAGGATCTTGGCCTCTTTAGCTTCAACTGTAGCAATCTCTTCAATGGGACCATCTAAAATTGCATGCCCATCCATACCTACCACATAGTCAAAATTGTACTTTTGAGGATGAAGGTTTTGTCTGAGAAACGTGACTGAGGGAAACCAGTGTTTAAAAAATGATATCAAAATTACTCGTATGATTTGGAAGGTTGTAAAAATACTGGCTGATGTCTCCCTGAAGAAGAGATTTGAAGAAATATCTTATTGAAAAGATAAACTAATTTTAGGGGGAAACATGCACTGAACAAAAACGTAGAACTCTATTATCAAGTGAAATCACATGTTCACTCAAAGATGAACAAATGTGTGTGTAAGGATAAAAAATGGAGAGACAAATTTTAGCAACTACTACCACGTTTCCACATTTGGTATTGGAAATTTTAAAAGACCTATTACTATTTACATCTAGTGGCTAAAAGAAGCAAACACATTCACACCAACATTCTGCACTGCTTACAACTACCTGTTCAAAAGTTAAATTACGAACAAAATGACCACAAACAACACTCCAGGAAATATCACAAAGTCAAACCCTTACATTAAAAAACAAAAGCATGAAATTAAACTATTGGAAGACAAACATGGCTCCCAATTTTCCCCAGAAACATGTAAGTAGGGCTCATACCCTACAGTACAAATGTTACGGTCCAAATTAAAATAATAATGTACTGGTTATTTCAGGGACCAGTGTGGGGTTGATTTACTTAAACTCTCTCACCTCATTAGCTAACTTTTGTGATTGAATCCTCCTATGTCCTTAGCAGTTGGTATCAAAGTCATCACAACTCTCGTTTGGGTCTCGAAAAGAGCTACCTATAGAAGGGCCATTATTTGTTGTCTCGTAGAGCTAAATTAGGTGGAGTGAAGATTGGAAGGTCATCGAGGAGAAGTTTGGTATACCGTTGTGCCTAAATTAAAATAGTCCTAACATTCGTTACATGGAACACCAATATGGGGTTGATACACCTTGGCTTTCTCACCTCATTTGCTAGCTTTCTCACCCATATTTTATATCTATTCGATCTATACAAATGCATTAAAAATGTTAAATTCTTTTAATGTCTACAGAGTAGCTAGAATTTTGCTCCATCTTCCGGGACTTACATGTCTTACTTTCACTCGGCGAGTCTTTATCAACTATTTAATTTGTTTCCGAAATTGATGACGTGATAATCTAGACGTCTGTTAGTTTCCCAATGAACGTGACTATTGACATTTCAAGATGCATAAATGTGTGTCTCTCGCGGAACCAGTGTGTCTCACACAAGATAGATGTTTGTCCATTCTTTGCATTTAAAGTGTCTTACTTTACGAGGAAATCAACATGTCTCATGCGTTATCGGAAATTGTATTTTTAAACAATGATGACATCAATGGCCACGTGATGAGCGTTCTGGAATGACGGTTAAAATTATGATCTCGTACATCTTCCAGGACTTTAAATGTGAGTTATATAAAATAACTATATATTCTCTATTGAGCCTAGGGCTTAATTTTTCTAAATTAAGCCCCCACAATATTCATCACTCATTTCAAATTGTAAGGTAGATTAAGAAAAAAACGATTATGTTAATGAATGGTGAGATTAACTGTAAATAAATCCAATTGTGAGATTGTAGGGGGTTTAAACTAAACTTTGACGAGACTTAGGCTCACTAAAGCTTGACCCATATAAAATAATAATAATAATAAAAGAATTTAAATATGATTATGCGTAAAGGTTTGGAGAGCGTGACCAATGACCATACCGAAAGCGTCGAGGTGATCCCGGCTGACGTTGAGGTCCCCTTTGGTACTCTCCCCGAGGTAATCGACGTCCATCCTTCCCTGAGAGAAGACCTCACCGGCGGGGGAGCAGCGGACGCGGTGCGTCTCGGCGAGCATGTGCGGGAGGAAGGGTTTGGGGTTGGACAAGAGGTGGAGGAAGCGGAGTGGGTGGTGTATCGAATTCGCCATTTTTTGGAACTAAAACTCCACAACCAGAAGATTCGCCACAGCCACCCTTTTTGTTTTGGGAAATGAAATGAATAATATAATTGATTATTCTTTTCAAATCATTCCCCACCCTAAATAATATATTTACCACTCGCATTTGGAATAACGATCCCGTACATGCATTTGAAAATAAATAGACGACTAGATTTTCACTTCATCCGTATGTGTGGTAATAATTACTCAATCGAAAAATTTAAATTAACTGATAAATAAGTCACTAAATAGCAACGTCCTAAATAGCATGTTAATCACTAAATTAGAAATGGGTTGCACACTCACGGTGTATATTTATTCCTCAGTGGGGTGGACACGATGTTCGTTGTCCTAACTATTTGTGGTCGGTGGAATGTTACTCCACAATCCAATTAACATATATGATTAGAAGAAAAAAAAGAATTTTCGGTCTTTTGAAAATAATTATGTATTTTTGGAAGTTTAGTAAAAGTGACTCACTTAAGTTCGGAAGAAAGAAAGGATGCGTAAGTAAGTAAGTAAGTAAGTAAGGGGAGAGGAAAATTCTAATTGCAAGACTGCTGGTAGGATTTGTATGTTGTTGAACATAGGTTGCATACGGTATTGTTGTTCGACTATTAATATTCGTTAAGGAAGATTATGAAGTAAGCTGCTATTTCTCCATTGTTGTTTCTTCTTATATGTTGTGTTTCTAATTGAGTGTGTGTTAAATAATTAATTTTTTAAGTTTAGAAGTCAAAGTGTTACAAAATGAAAATTCAGGAGAGTTAACTGTTAATTTTGAAAGTTTAAGAATACAAAGTAATACGAAGACATAATTCAGGAGGCCAAATTGTAATTAATCATATATATATATATATATAGAGAGAGAGAAAAAAAAAACTTAACATCTTTCCGCAGACAGTACAACAAACATGTTCTTTCATATTCATATGTACTCCTAGCTGGTAGGGAGCGTCTAAAATAAAATGTGTAGTAGAAGTCGAAGATGAGAAATCAAGATTCGCAATTAATTAATTACACATATATATATATATATATATTCTTGACAAACTGAATTTGCATTTTATATTAAAATAGTTCAAATAGATTTTTTTAATGCATTTGTATAGATTGAATAGATATAAACTATAATTTGCTTTTCTAAAAAATAAGTGTGGAGAGAATAGAGTCTTGTCTCTATTGATTGAATTCTTTAAGATAATTTTATTTTATTTTGCAATTTTGAAATACCAAGTAAATAGATGTAAGAAGAATTAAATTAATATGTATAAAGTAATTACTTTAAGTGTACAATTTTAAAATTATTAAAATATGTAATAAATAACTCTAAGTATTAGTGCAAATGTATGAATGTATTCAAAATATAAAAATGTAGATTTGGAATTAAAAAACCAAAAAATAGATTTGTATCGCTAGGATTGGAATTGGGATCCACTCATTTGTACCAGGGATGTCATTCCATCCCAAAAAAACTCAAACAATCACATGAATGGAATCGAGGAGGAAATTGTGATTTTCTTCCCTCCTCAATTCATATGTACCAAACGCACCTTAAATCACAATCTAATGGACAAGATAAAAGTTCTCACAAACCCATTTTGTGGCAACCAGTCTCTTTAAAAATTGACTATTAATTAATTAAAAGAATAATATAACGGAGACTATTGGAGTGAAATGTTATAAAGCATAACAACACAAAACAAAATAGAAGTGGTAGGGAAATTAATTGATTTTTTATCCTGTGTTGCATATTTGCAAACATACCTTCCGTGTTAGCTTATTTGCAAGTTTAATATTTTATTTATTATAATATCATGAATTGTATTTTTTTTACTGAGATTCATCGCCGGAAAACTACATAAATCGCCCAACAAATTACCATTTTGTCATTATCTTATTTCTACTCATATATCGCAACATTTCAACCTCCTAACACCCATCTCTCGTCATCTTTGTCTCATAATCATAAAAAATAATATTTCGGAGGTCAGTAAATGATCCAACAGACGCCCCGGTGTACTCGAATCTGGTAAAATGTCTCACTTTTTTTAATAATAAAAAATTTAGCGGGCGTCCGCGGGGTTTCACCGAGACGCCACCCCAATGGGGGGCGTTTTACCTAGACATCACCCCAATGGGGGAGGCGGCTCCGCCAGACGTCCGTTAAATTTTTTTATTTTTTATTATTAAAAAGATAAATATTTAGATGACCGGGTAGAGGTTGGTAAACCGACCTAATGATTCCAAGAAGATCAAAAACTTAATGTCTCTACGATCACGATGTACCGATGAAAACTCAGTCATCCGCATGGAACATGTTCGGTAGACCGAGAGGCAAATGGTCGACCTTCCGACACCTCACCAACTCACTAGATCTTGCGCACGTGCTTAATTATACGGGTTGGATTACAACGAGTTTTTGCAAGTGACGAAGATTCAAAAATTTCCAGATCCAGCAATTTCAAAATCTAAATTTTTTTCAGGGGGCGTTGCCCCCTTGCCACCCCGCCACCTCACCGACGAGGTGGAATGCGAGACCCCTAAACGACCTCTCAAGGTGTATTTGTAAGTCGGGAAGTTTTACCACCGGAAAATTTGGATCTTGAAGTTGTTGAATCTGTAATTTTTTGAATCCTAATCACTTACAAAAAAACTCATTGTAATCTGACCCGTTACCACCGAAATCTTGCAACGGAACCTCAAATAACTTGAGATAGCACACTGTATAATTTAAAAAAAAATATTTTTTTTTGGACGGACGTATTAGCCAGACGCCACCCCCTCTCTATCGGTGATGCGTCTTAGACAAACGCCTCCTCTATGGGGGAGGCGTCTGGGTAAAACGTCCGTCCCTCGGGGGTGGCGTCTGGCTAAGACACCCCCACCATGGGGAGACATTTGGCTACGACGCCATGGGGGCGTGTTACCCAGACGTCTGACTCGATTTTTTTTACTGGGCTTACTTCATCTAATTCAGGCGTTTCGTCAAACATTTTCGTGGTGTTTGTACTGGAAAAATAAGGAAAACGTATGCAGAAACCTTATTTTAAGAGAAACCTTATTTTAAGAGACAAGACGAAATGTGTATTAAATGAATTATGAATTACAAAATGATAATTGTTGGAGCGACGATGAATAGTAGATAATTTTTTTAACATATTCATTGTATTTTTGCATTGTTCTGAAAAGTTACTCCCGACACTGTTTTTTTGTAAATTCAAATATGTATCGTATAAATTTGAAACTAAATTTTAACCACATCTGATGCAAATGTGAAACTAAAATTTTGTTGTTAAATTAGTGGTAGGAGACATACGAAAACAATTTTTAAAAATGGTATATATGCTGCAGAACAACGCTTTTTGACGAAGATAGAGAAGAGTTTTGCAAAACGAAAAGTTCTAAGTAGATTAGTATCACATTTTAAAGTTCATGAATATTAAGTGAATAAGATTCATAGTTCAGACGGACAACCTCGTAATCAACCCTTAATTGAAATTCACATTATCAAGTGCACAATACAAACGTCTAGGGAAGACAAACCCAGTGGCGACTGTACACATTAGTACCAAATTCATATATTGGCTGGTGGAGAATGTAGTTTGACAGCATGACTGGAGCTAAGATAACTTCGTCTTCGCATTACAACACCAAGCAGAGAGAATAAATTACACCCTTGTAGAAGGCTAGAAGCCTTAGATGCTCGACCTCTTATTTGTTCACATTGAGAAGTTGGCATCAAACACCTAACGTAGCATGACAATAGACTAACAGAGTACACGACCAGCAAATATGCTTTTACATCATGTCAAATGCCATCTCGATAAGCTGCAAGTCTATGCAGCATCGTCATCCTCGACAGTGTTGACTCGCTCGCATTCATCGATCCACTCGCTGTAACTGTTAACACATTTAAAAAACCATCAGTAATTGAATCTATGATTGGTGACCGCAGGTTTCTATCTTCTAAAACAAAGCTTCAGACTAAATTTTAGAAAGAAAAAGAAGATTCAAATGCTTACATGTCAATAGGTTCCGTGAGAGCTGCAAGAATGGCAACAAAAAAAAAGTTAGCACTCAACATAGACGCAAGTTAACTAAAAAGATCAACTACCTTAATCCATTACCGTACAATGTTTTTTTTGTAGAGCTCAATGTACCTGTGATAGTAGTGCTGAAGCTTTCCTGGCAAATCCCACAGGTAGCCTCTCCAATCAAATTCTTCATGTCACTGATGAAAGTGAATATCATATTCAGTAAAACCGAAAAGGAAAATCTTGATCAATAACCAACAGAGAGCAGAGTCGAAATATAGAGAAATTGAGAACATACATGCGGCACTCTACACTGCTCCCATGATTGCAAAATGGACAACAGAAGCTTGTGTCAAGCTTGTCCATTCGCTTCTTAGGGGCGGGCTTTGCACGTGACTTCCTCTTGCCCATGACGAATCAAAGAAGAAACTTCCTCAGAGCTGAAAGATACCTCCTCAAATTTAGTTTGCGTCGAAAATGGATATAAAAGGGAAAACCGGAAAAGAGAGAAAAATGTGCAAGATGTAGATAACAACATTGTACTGCATAAGTTCTGCAGTTATTTTAAATCCACCAGTTATTATACTACTCCACCTAATAAATTAGAAGGAAAAGAATAAACGATTGAGTAAACCAAATCCAAACAAGCACACAAGCCAACATCACACTCGCATAATACGACCATAAATGATAAAATCCTGAATTATAGGTTTGCTAAAAAAAACTAGCCGTGCTATCCTAACCACGCAATGGAAACAGAAGATGTGTCACAATCTTGAAACAAGTCCGTGAAAAATTATTGAAGGCATGGGAATGATTACACTCGATTCACACTTCACAGGGCCGAGAATTCGGTAATTTTGAAGTACAGAAAACTGGATTGAGAAAAATATTTTTTCGATCATAAAAAGATAACAATTAACAAGTCAAGCATGACAATTATAAGATGGAATAGCAATCAATTTATAAACATACTGCAAACTCTTTCTTCCATTAATTTCAATATCACGGATCGCTTGATCCCACCTTGACTTAAAATATCCCAAATAAATTTCAACAAAAAGCCATTTCACGGAGTCCTAGCTTGAAACTGCGAACTGCGAAAATATATCCTAACAAACCCTAACATCTTTCAACTTTCAACCCAAAAAGAGTCAACAGGAGTCAGAAAAACCAAAATTCCACTAACGACCCGTTGGTAGTGAGAGTGGAGAAAGATCATACATACCTCGAAGCCGCCAGAGAGAATCGCCGGGAGTGGATGAGGGAAATTAGGGTCTGCGAGAAAACTAGAAGAAGAAGAAGACGTAGTAGTAGTTTGGGTCTCTCTGGTCGATTTTCGTTGGGACTCGAAAAATGAAGTATATTAATGAAAATTATAAAATAAAATCCGATTTAATTCGGTAAACAAGCCGTACGAAATCTAAAAAGTCAAGATTTGACTTGAAAATGGATTCTAATTTTTCATTGCTTCGTTTATTAAAAAAAAATATTCTATAATAACATAAGTTAATATTTAAAATTTAAAAATTCGCTTGACTCGACTCATTTACACTCATACTTAAGAATACTTATAGTAATGCTAACCCATAATTACCACCAGACAGTCATTAGCTGACTTTAGGGGTGTAAACGAGCCGAGTCGAGCGAAATTTCGAACAATAAGTATTATCTTATGTTATTACCAAATACAATTTTTTTTATGAACGGAGCAATAAAAAATTCAAGCGAGCTATCGAGCCGAACATCAAAAATATTCGAGTTCGAACGGCTTGTTCACCGAACCAAGTTTGAAGATTTTTTTGTTTTTCGTCAAGATCCATCATTTTCAAGTTAAATTGGAGTCAAAACGTTTTTTAAATCGAGTTCGAATCAAGCTATCAAGCCGAGTCAAAATTGACAACCCTAGCTGACTTGGTGATTGTTAGAGAGAAGAATTGTATTTGGTTAGAAGTTGTTACATTCAGTTTGCCACATGTCACTTTCTTATGTACCTGTAACAACTTCATCTCCTCTGTATATATACATGGTATATGATAACCCATGGTATGAGGAAATCATCCTTATTTACATTCTTGTGCCACCGTTCTATCATGGTATCGAGAGCCTAGAGTTTTCCCCAAATTTGTATTCTCTTTCCCTAATTCGTTTCTTTCTTCATGGAGTCGATGGGAGCAACCTCTGAATTGCCGGCACCACCGGCGACAATTCACAAGAGTGTATCGTGCAAACTCACATCCTCCAACTACCTCTTGTGGAAGTCACAGATCGTTCCTCTTCTTCGTGTGTACGATCTGATGGAGATTGTCGATGGAACGACTCCGGCGCCGTCATCCACGATCACTGCCTCTAATGGTGCTATTTCGGTCAATCCGGCCTACACCAAGTGGTTTCACAAGGATCAATTGGTTCTTAGTTGGCTCGTCTCCTCCCTCTCTGAAACGGTCGGAGCCCAAATCGTGCACCTAGACTCGGCAGCGAAGGTATGGAAATTTTTGGAGAACTACTCGGCGATGCAATCAAGATCCAAAATCTTTTACTATAAAAGTGAACTAAGCAACCTCAAGAACCAAGAGGTCTAACCATAACTGACCTCACTCAAAAGACCAAGATGATCGCCGCTAACTTGGCTACCTCAGGCAAGCCCTTGGATGATGATGATCTAGTGACATCACTCTTGAATAGTCTTCCAGCCGAGTATGACTCTGTTGTCTCAAGCGTGACGAGCCAACCATAGGTCATCTCATGCGATCAAGTTGTTGGACTCTTGCTCAACCATGAGCAACGCCTCCTGCTTAACACTCCACTGGTTGAGATCTCAGCAAATCTTACTCAACGAGACAACACCAACAACAGAAACAATCGATCAAAAGGTCGCAATAGTGGACGTGGGGGTGGTCGATCTTTCCGCGGTGGTCAAAGAGGAGGTCGAACTGATCGCAAACCATCAGTAGCTGGTGTGGAATGTCAAATATGTCATAAACTCAACCATTCAGCTGCAACTTGCTACCAGCGTCACGATCATGCACAACCGAGTCCGGAGATGAATCTTGCTGAGAATTCCACATATGCAGATGAAGGATATTATGTGGATTCTGGCACCACCCACCATGCCACCAACTCCCTGCAACAATTGGACAACGCCACTCCTTATTCAGGTGGTGACGAAGTCAAGACAGCAAATGGTACTGGAATTCCTATCTCTCATGTTGGTAGCTCTGTCTTACTCCATAACAATTCCTATTTTCATCTTCAGAAGATTCTTCGTGTTCCCTTTTTAGCTAAACGCCTATTATCTGTTCGACGTTTTGCTAGTGATAACAATGCTTTCTTTGAGTTGCATCCTGACTCATTTTGTGTTAATGATCAAACAACCAAGGCGGTCCTCCTGGACGACACTATTAAGGATGAACTCTACTACTTTCCACGTCAACCAGTTTCGCTTTCTAGGCGCACGAATAAAGCCTCCAAGGCGTTGTATGCTGCTGCAGTAGTTCCCCTTGCAACTTGGCATCGACGACTCTCTCATGTCAACCTTCAAACTATTCACAAGACCCTCAACAAGAGCAAAATGGGGGTGGCAAAACGTAAGAATCGTCATGTCACAGAAACGGGGCTTGCCTTGCTTGCTCAAAGTGGTGTTCCAATGCGCTATTGGCCAAACGCTTTTCTCACGGCTGTACACACCATCAACTTGCTTCCCTCACCAATGACCGGTGATATCACTCCATTTGAGTTACTCTACAAGCGGTGTCCGGATTACTCTATGCTCAAAGTCTTTGGGTGTTGTTGTTTTCCATACACGCGACCTTACAACAAGCACAAATGCATTCTTGTGCCACCGTTCTATCAGTGATAAACATGACTGACCGTGTAAATGGACGAATAAGTAAAATACAATTTACTGTTCTTCTTAACCGTACAAAACTACACTCGTTAAACTATAACCACTGGAATTTAAACTACCGTTAAACTATGACTTCGATTTTGAATGTTGTAGGACATCATATGTTGATTTGTAGGTAATTGATTTAAAATACGTCTTATTAATTACAAGTTTTTATCCACTTACTCATTTACCAGGTCCGACCCATAACAGGAGCAGGGTAAGCTCCTGCTTCGGGCTTCATTTTGAGGGAGGGCTTAATTTTTTTTGATATATGTACATGAACTTATTGGGTTGCAAAGAAGATTAGTGCTAGCACATAGATATTTGTTAGGAGAACAACTTTTCAAGTGATATTGCATTAAGTTAGTGAATTTTTTATGATTTAAGCTAGGAGGACAAAAGTTTTCAAATTTAAGGATCTCATTGTCAATTTTCACACGGGACCTCAAAAATTCCGAAACGGCCCTATCACTTAGTTTGCCCGTTTTCATGTCCATTAACTTCTAAAACTGTTTATTCGTTCCAAAATTGTTATTTACAGGTACAGATATAGACACAACTTTGTGTTAATGGCTATATACTCGTAATGTTGCGAGTCTGAGAAAGATAACTACGCCTATGAGTAAGTTTAGCCGCTCAATGATTGAACCATTACATCCTCACTTGGTCCATATTTTTTTGTCACACTTCACATTAGTAGAGAAGAGGTGCGACCAACCTATTAAGACAGCCTCAATTTGCACCTTCACTAAGCTTGCAAGATGTTTGACTAATGTGATTAACAACAAAATTTAATTGGTTTTACTTATGTACGCAACCACCGTTCAATATAAGTTACATATTTTGTGGCCGATCAACTATTTAATATTCCGTGAGGGAAATTTGAAAGGTAAACTTAACTACTATTTCATTCATTGGATGATATATTACAATGTAATTGTAATCTCAAAAGAGAAACGTAACACACTGTTAATTTCAATCAAATACAACGATACTAAGCAACCACACGAACAAGATCCAAAGGGCATTAAGCCATTCAAGTTTCACGTGTAAGAAAGAAGTTAAAATGGTCTTTCTTCCCCATGCTTAACTGAAATGCACAACAACAAATATGCAGTACAATGTCTAGGGGAGACAAACCCAGTGGCCACTATACACCTTAGCACAATTCATATATGCTGGCTACTGGAGAACGCTGAATTTGACAGCTTGACAATTGACCAGCGCTAAGATAACTCGTCTTGGCTTTACAACAGAAAACAGGAACAAATTACACTCTTGTAGAAGCCTTCTATGCTTGACCTCTTATTCCTCACATCACGAAGTTAGCATCAAACACTAGGTAGCATGACAATATACTAGTAGAGCACTGGACCAGCGAATGTCATCTTAAAAGATGACATTGCAATAAGGTGCGCAAGTCTATGCAGCATCGTCCTCTTCAACAGCATTGACTCGCTCACATTCATCGATCCACTCGCTGTAACTGCAACACATTAAAATGCCATCAGTATTTAAATCAGTTCATGATCGCAGACTTTTATCTTCTAAAAAAAGGACCACATTGAATTTTAGAAATAAAAAAAAAGATTCAAATGCTTACATGTCAATTGGCTCCGTGAGAGCTGCAAAAATGCAAGAAGAATGGACTAGTTAGCATTCAGAGATAAATCAGTTGGCTAAAAAAATAGGTCAACTAACTTAATCCACTACAATAGTACAAGTTCTCTTTGTAGAGCTCAATGTACCTGTGATAGTGGTGCTGAAGCTTTCCTGACAAATCCCACAGGTAGCCTCTCCAATCAAATTCTTCATGTCACTGATGAAAGTGAATATCAAATTCAGTAAAACCGAAAAGGAAAATCTTGATCAATAACCAACAGAGAGCAGAGTCGAAATATAGTGAAATTGAGAACATACATGCGGCACTCTACACTGCTCCCATGATTGCAAAATGGACAACAGAAGCTTGTGTCAAGCTTGTCCATTCGCTTCTTAGGGGCGGGCTTCGCACGTGACTTCCTCTTGCCCATGACGAATCAAAGAAGAAACTTCCACAGAGCTGAAAGAAACCTCCTCAAATTTAGTTCACTGGCAAAATTACTATAAAAGGGAAGAGAGAGAGAGAGAGAGAAAGTTGAAGATGTAGATAACAATATCAAACTGCACAAGTCTTCCAACCAATACATTAAACAAGAGCCACTTAATAGATTAATGGGCAATGAAGAAAATTTTGAGCAGCACAAAACAAGACAAGTGTTACATGTCAACATTATGACAAAATCGTGAACTACATGTTTCCTAAGAAAACATTAACCATTCTATACTACTATGCGGTGGAAACAAAAGATGTGACAAAATATAGAAACGTATTCATGAAAAGTCTTAAAGGCATGGGAATGATTAAACTTAATTCACAGGGCTGAGAACTCTGAAATTTGCAGTACAGAAAACTAAACTCAAAAATATTTTTTATTTGTAAAACAGACGAAGTCAAGCATGGATTCGTATGATGCAATTTTTTGTTCCCTTAACTTCAATATACCGCACTTAAGAGTCGCTTAGAGTAGCTAAAATAACAACAGTAAATTAATTACACACAGTTTCTATCTTACAACTGCTGAAACCAAATGATTTTATTTAATTTCGCAATACTTTAATACTCCATTACAATTGCATTAAAAAAACTACTTCCTACCAAATAAAAATTCCACCTTTCAATCATTTTCTTCGGAAAAAAGACCAACTACTTGTCAATCGTAACGTAATAAGTTAATAACCCTCATATCTTTCCTACAATGAAATGCATTTTTTCCCAAATCCGATAATTAGTTGAAAAAAATTGAGCGCTAATCCTAAAAATTTCAACTTTCGACCCAAATAGAACATCCAATCGCCGGCGAATGAGTCAGATCGGTCGGAAAAGAAACGATTGCTTGACTCAAACCGAAATTTTCTCAGAAATCGCAACGATTTCGTCGCGGACAGAAAACAAACTCTGACGAGAAGGCAAGAATCAAACAAACGACGAAGAAAATCGATACCTTTGAAGTCGCCGGAGAGGATCGCCGGGAACGGAATAGAGAAATTAGGGTTTTGAGAAAACCAAACGTTGGGGATTTCGAATCGCAGGACAAGTCTAGACTCTTGATTTTTATTGAGGGGTATTTAGAGAATTCTTAACCCTCAATTAGAGGACGTTTTTTCCTTAACTATCGGAAATATGTATGAATAATATGAAGAAATAATATTTTTTTACAACTTTCTAGAAATTACGAAATTATTTTTGAATCTAACAAAAAGTATTGGCATTTGAAAACTGAAAAAAGGTAAAAAAAACATGACCGTTATATCTAAAGCAGATCGGCAAATAAACACTAAATAATATTAATTTACTTATTTACCACTTAATTGCTTAATATTAATGTTTTATTTGTTAATGAAAGTTAAGTATTAGTGGAATTTTATTTTATCATCCGAAAATTCCTCATTGAAGTGTAGAACACCAATTGCACATTTGTATTGAGGTGTACGCAACTAAGAATTGTGAATTTAAGGCTCAACCATGATTATGAGCTTGGTGTCACGCACCTACTTCTTGAGTAGGAAATGTGCGTCCTAAATCACTAATTTCATCGAGTTGTTTGAATTTGGCAGCTCATTCCCTTTCTCTCACTACGTTAGATGCTTAACAAAACAATTTCACAAACATACACAGAATGGATACTTGAGAGTTTTGTTCAATATGCGATTATATTATTCACAAAAATTGAGTTTACAACACTCGTGAAAAACACACACATTCATGAATACCCTTCGAATGAGGGGAGGGGACCCCTTTATACAGGGGATGACCACCATCTACCTTAGTACAAGAAAGAATGATAGTTTTCTCCCCTACTTTAGAGTACTCAAGTTTGTTTCTATTTCCTTGGATATTTAGTTACATGACAAAATATCTCTCAAGTACTCAAAATACACTTGGTCTTCAAGCTAGAGAATATCTAGCTTTCTAGGAAGCTTCCTTGTGGCTTCACCAAGAGTCAAAGTTCTTTTTGAGTTCTCTTTTTAAGAAGTCAAGTTCAATTTGACTTTTTCCTCTTTGAGAGGTTTCTTGAGAAAGCAAAGTGTCAATTTACTTCCATCTCTTCGGGGTGTTTCAAAGGGCAAACTCAAGCAGAAATTGATATTTATATTAAGTAAAATTGATGTGTGTCTATGCTGTCAACCAAATACAGTGTGACTTGTGAATGTTTGATCAACTCACAGATTGAGTAAATAGCTAAAAACTTATAAACTCCATCCAAACCATTAGTGATTTTCGATGTGAGATTATTTTGAAGTGTGTTATACAAAGTGAAAAACCACATACTACATTTACGTTACATATTTACATATTATCTTCTTAATTTTTTTTTATACAAAACTCAATTTCCCCTCAAATTCCACCTTCACCTCCACCCAAAATCCATAAATTCTCTATCCACCTCCACTCAAAATCCCTAAAGTCCATATGCAACGTCCGACACCGACGATCTCCTTGATTCGTCGACTGACGATGCATCGCTCATCTGCCTCCACCTCCGCGTTTCTGCTTGATATATTTTTAAAGGTTGCCCACCCTTCAATATCGTCTTAGGTTCCACCCTGATCGTAAGACCATGTTTAACAGTGCTCGAGCTACCCCAAACGCCCTGCTCTTTCTCTCTCTCTCTCTCTCTCTGCCATGTCAGTTTATCTCTCTATCACGTCAACTTCTCTCTCTCTCACGTAAGCTCACCCAACTCACCTAAAAAAATTCCTTTAATCAAACCCAGAAAAACCCCACACACCCTACATTCTTTCCACTTCACGTCATTTGGAGATCAATCCTAATTAAATTCTCAAAAAATTATACAAAATCAAAACAAATAAAAAACATATTTTTACAAAAACAAAAGATTAAATAATTTAAAATAACGAATGCCCCCCCCCCCCCCCCCCCCCCCCCCCCCCCAACAAGATCACCCACCAGTCAGGCGGGTGATCACGAGCTCCCCCGCCCGAGCGGGGGAGTGCGTTCCTTCGTGGCGCCCGGGTGGATCCCCCCGTTAAGGATGCTCTAAGGATCCGCTCTTTATAGTAGCGCACATTGGTTGACTACTTTAGTTTGATACGTTAACTTCAGGTAAACCCACACCATTATATATAATATTATAAATATTAATATAGGGTCAAGCTCTAGTGAGCCCAGGGCTCATCAAATTTAGTTTAAGCCCCCTACAATCTCACAATTGGATCTTATTTACAGTTAATCTCATCATTCATTAACATAACCATTTTTTCTTAATCTACCTTACAATTTGAAATGAGTGGTGGATATTGTGGAAGCTTAATTTAGAAAAATTAAGTCCTGGGCTCACTAGAGAATTCCTGTATTAATATAATCGACTATTCTTTTTATACTTCACCCTAATCCAACCTACTAAAAATTCGTTGTCGGGTTAAAAAACCAACCGTAATACGGATCCGCGAAATCGGATTGGGCCTGTTTGCGGGCGCATGCAGCCCCTAAACCAAACTCAAGATTTGATTCCAATAATCAATTAAACAGATTCCTTCCAACGCACAGACGACAGTATTACGTGCGGCTATCCCACGTCCCCATTCTCTCGACGCCACGCGTCTCGATCCAAACCGTCCGTTATCCAAACCCATCCACAGCCCTACACGTGTCGGCATCCCACTTGCCGTGTCCGTGGTAAATTCCTAGGGTTCGTCGCCTCTCGTCCACTCCCATTCCTTTCCATCACCAAATCAGATCGCTTCGGCCTCGTCTTCTCGCCAAATCGGTGCGTGCAACTCTTGATTCTTGTCTTTTTTGCTCTTTGATTCGGGTTTTGTTGCGTGGATCGGGTTGGGATGTTTTTTTTTTTGAGAATCAGGGGGTTTGTTTTGGGGAAAATGGATTTTTTCGGTGTTTTGTGGTTGGAATCGGAAGGAAAATCGAATCTTTGTTTTGTTTGGGATCGGAAATTTGCTGCTTCAAGCGAGATTTGGGCGTAGATCTGTCATGTTGAGTAGAAATTTGTTGTCTTTTTTGTGAAATTAGTGTCGAGATCTCCATTTTTGTTTAGTTGTAGGATATGAACTTAGGAATTGTAGTGTTTTTATGTTTTAGTTTTTATAGATTGATGGAGATGCTGAATTGAACAAAAACTCATGTGGAGATCTCCATTTTTTTTAACTGTAAGATATGAAATTAGGAATTGTAGTGTTTTTATGTTTTAATTTTAGAGATTGATGGAGATGACTTTAGTTGTGCCTTTGTAGTCTTGAATTATACTTTTAAAGAGTTGAAATGGCAGAAGATTTTGTTATTTTTTACTAAAATAAGTATTTTGATAGCATTGATGTTGAAATAAGCAAAATCATTGTTAAATGGAAAATGTTTTTTTCGGTCTAAGACATGAATTTAGGAATCTAAAGCTGTTGACGTGTTGGTTTTTTAGAAATTCATGGAGATGGATTCAGCTTAATTTGCTAAATGTGCCTTTGGAATCTTGAATTGTAACAGTAATTAGAGGTTCAAGAGGGAGAAATTTCTAGATAAGATGTCGCCGGCAGAGTCATCCAGGGAGGAGAATGTGTACTTGGCTAAGGTTTCCGAGCAAGCAGAGAGGTACGAGGAGATGGTGGAGTTCATGGAGAAGGTAGTGAAGGCCTCTGATGTGGAGGAACTCACTGTAGAGGAACGTAACCTCCTCTCTGTGGCTTACAAGAATGTCATTGGAGCTCGACGTGCCTCCTGGCGTATCATATCTTCCATCGAGCAGAAAGAAGAAAGCCGTGGGAATGAAGACCATGTCACCATGATCAAGGAGTACCGTGCCAAGATTGAGGAAGAGCTCAGTAAGATCTGTGATGGCATTCTTAAGTTGCTCGAAGCCCACCTAGTTCCTTCTTCCACTGCTTCCGAGTCCAAGGTTTTCTATCTCAAGATGAAGGGTGATTATCACAGGTTTGAAACAGATCAATTGCTAGCCTGCTAGGGGAACTTCTCGAGCCACGTGCTTTTATTATCTAGCATGTTTGTGTAAACTTCGTTGAATTTTGTTGCAACAGGTACCTTGCAGAATTCAAGACTGGGGCTGAGAGGAAGGAAGCTGCTGAAAACACTCTGCTGGCTTACAAGTCTGCTCAGGTTTGTCATTGGTGATGGAATTCATGTTAGAGGAAGTTATCGTGTTGCTTTTGATGTTTGCAATTTGGTTCATTAGTCTGAAAATGTGTTCTTTTTCAATGAATAAGTTTTGTTTTCTGTAGGATATTGCTGTGACTGAGTTGGCTCCTACACACCCAATAAGGCTAGGCCTTGCTTTGAATTTCTCAGTCTTCTATTATGAGATCCTGAATTCACCTGATCGTGCTTGCAACCTTGCAAAACAGGTTCCTCAAACGTTCCTTCCTGCAGTATTATCTTTGCCCTACGTATATTTGCGCATCCATGTGTGATTCTTGTATTGTAATTTACTTGTGATACAACATGGGTGCAAGATTTTAAAAATTGGAGAAAATTAAAGCATGTGAAATGCTTATTTCGCTTGAGGGTGTTGCCCACCCACATACTTTAATGAACATATTTGTAACTGGTATGTGGCTCTACAGGTTTGCAACGGCTAACATGGAAGAAGGGCTATAGAAAAACTTGCCTAGATTATAACTTACATTTTTATGCATCACTATATCCCTATCTCTTTTACTTCTTTCATGATAAATTGCCTAAAAGTTCCCTGTCTGTTGCTCTGTTACCCCAAGACTTCTCAAATGAGAGAGCCTCTTAGGAGGTTTGGGCTCTTTGAAACGTGAATGTTTCGGATTTTTTTTGTGAATTTGAGTTCCTTGTGCTTCCTGAAGGCATTCGATGAGGCAATCTCAGAGTTGGACACCCTTGGTGAGGAATCATACAAGGACAGTACGTTGATCATGCAACTTCTCAGAGACAATTTGACACTATGGACCTCTGACATCAATGTTTGTCCCTCACCCTTCAGAATGCCCTCCTTACCTAAATGAGTTGCATGGTTCGTTCCTTTTGACATTTTTTTCCTCCTTTCTTCCTCACAGGAGGAAGGTGGCGATGAGATCAAGGAAGCCCCAAAGCAAGAAGGTGGTGAGGCACATTAACCGGTCGCAAGCCAAGCCAATGATGCATTTAAATTTGTCCTGCAACTGCCTGCAATTGTTGCGTTTGTTATTTGATGATGCCCTTTTATTATAGGGATGTAGCAATACTCCATGTACTTGGTGATCTTTACTCAAGAAGTCGCTCTGTGTTCAAATCTTTTGCTGGTAATTATTGATGGTGGGTGGTCCACTTTGACCAAATACCTTTTATTCCCTATTTAAGCCAATTTTTTATGTGATTGTTAACCCGCTTGTAGACTCTCTTTTCCTTTTCCGAGCCACAGTGAGCACTGGGCAGTTTGCTTTCTATCTGAGAGAATAATGATTACTTCTGGAGTTGTGGTTAACCAACTCCATTTTGTTATTTTTCAAATTCTATTAATCTACTTTATGCCTTTCAAGTTCCAACGGCAATCGGTAACACTTCACCTCCGGGGGAGTTTGCTTTGCATAGGGTAAACGGAATGGAACTCAGAAAGAGAAACAACGAGAAATGAAAGTAACGATCTTGATTTTTCCTACATGTTTGGGTCTGTTCTAGAAACAGAAGAAACTGATTCTTGATTTTCTTTGTGATTGTTTGGTTCAAAGCAAAGAATCAAACTATAAATTTTTTTATATTGTTTTTTTAACATGAATAACATTTATTTATGAAGAACTTGTGTCAAATATACATGTAATATGAATAATTTTTTTCCTCAATAAATAAAAAATAAAAGAAAATCAACATATTTACTCATCCAAATACTAGTAACACATAATATTTGTCCTCCAAAAACATATAAAACATACGTCCAGTAAACATACATCAACTACTAACACCAAATATCATCTAAAGACATATAAAACCTACTTGAAAGCCCTACACGAAGCATTTAACACGACACTTAGGGGTGTTAGTGGCGTGGAAAGTGACAGAAAGTGATTTTCGAAGTCAACCGGAAAGTAAAAGAAAACAGAATCAAGTGGAAAATCGTTTCCCTTTTGACTGAATTTTTGTTGTTTGTGCATGTGTCGGAAAGTGATTTGGGGAAGAGGGATTTCTGTTGTTTGCTCATACTTCTTATGTTCACTACGACGGGTCGGTCGGTGGTCTCGCTCATCGGTGAGCGACGTTCCACCTCGCCGTTGAGGTGGCGGGGGTTGTAAGGGGGCAGCGCCTCCTGAAAATCAAGCACAATGTAAAAATTCCAACAATTTGGATAAGGAAAACGGACGACCGAACTAGGTTCGGTCGTCCAAAATGAGACTTCTCAGAGTGAACATAAAATGGAAGACTGAACTAAGTTCGGTCGTCTGAACGGGTCATTTACGAATTCGGTGAACCAAAATATCTTCGGTCTTCCGTTAGAATCATTTTGGTGGACCGAATGTTTGACGGACGACCGAAAAAATTCAGTTCCGTGGCTTTCCGACCTCAAAGTGACGGAAAACTCAAAAAATATTATACATACCACAAAATCCGACGGAATCCATGTCTTCGTGCACAAACAACCTCCTTTCCGGAGTCAACCGGAATCCAAATTCTGTTTCCGTCGGATTCCCTTGGAATCCGACTGCACAAACCCCCCTTAAGCATTTCATTTGGACACTTCGAAAAAATCATGAGCTTATTTGGCTGTGTAGTAATAATGAGGTAGTCAGAAATTATAGATGTAAATTATATATTATAGTTCTAGAAAAATTAGCACTTTAATTTTTCTCTAAATCAAACGATATGAGGTAGCGAGAGATTATAGATGTAAATTATAGATTATAGTTCTAGAAAAATTAGCACTTTAATTTTTCTCTAAATCAAACAATATGAGGTAGCGAGAGATTATAGATGTAAATTATAGATTATAGTTCTAGAAAAATTAGCACTTTAATTTTTCTCTAAATTAAACAATATTAGGATGTTAGAGATCAACAAAAAAAATACAAAAAAGAAGACAAGGAATACGAGAGAGAAAAGAGAAGAGAGAAAGAAATGGAAGAAGAGAAATACCTCGCCGGAGTGGGGCCGGTGGGGAGGAGGAAGGCCGGCGGGGAAGGGAGGTGGGGACGGTTAGTGTTAGAGGAGAGAGAAGGAAGGGGTAATGAAGTGGGGAAAGAAAATAGAAATACCTAAGGGGTGGGGAACACCAAAAAGAATCTTGTCAGTGCATTCGTTTACTTTTACATGAATACTCCAAACTAAACGCACCTCTTGTTGTACAGAATTGGAAGTGGATTAGTTCATTTGGTCCGGAGGAGTTATCTCTGTCTCTCACCATGTCAGGACCACTTGAGATTACTTTGTAGTTTGCGGATATTAATCTATGGTTTGTGATAGACTAGAAGGTGGTAATTAATGTACAGCTTGTGATAACCTAGAAGGTCTTGTTTCTTATTTATTTTTAATCGAGCCGAGTCACCCGTTAAAAAGGTGTTTACTGAGAACAAGGCATCATTTTGGCATGTCATATATTTAGTCTAAATGACACAAATCATTGTACTCAGTGGATGGAACAAACCATTTTATAGACTAACAAAGCATGTTACATCACTAACATGCTACATTATATGACCATATAAAGTGCATTTCCATAGATTTGAGTCAACTACCACTTGTCACCAAAGCATGTTCCAAAAGGATTCCAGTTTCCACTTGAACTCTTTAGATTACATAAATCATTCTCTTTAGATGCCATTTTCTGTGTATAAATCTCAAGATCTTAATACAAGTGCCTTTTGTTTCTGTGTGCTATTCAAAAGGTGGTAGTGTTAATAATTGGTTTTAATAAATTTCTCACGGCTGTAGGATTTTATTCCTAAACAATGTGTGGTTGTTAGTGGACACAAGGATCGCAAACTCTAATTGACCAAAACAAACAGCACACATGTTCTTGGGTGCACCCACGGTTTGAGGATCTCTTAGTTGATCACTAACCATGACCTCGACGACCTAGTTATCAGTTCTCTCTCTTCAAAATCAACTTTCTCCCTCTTCCACATCAACTTTTTCTTTCCTCAACTCACTTTCTTCTCTTTCCTATACTATTCACATCTTAACCACAACCCACAACAACTTATCTATCTCTTCCACATCATTTCGGGGTCCATTTTGGTAAAATTTTAAAAAAAAATTAAAAAAATTCTAAAAAATCAAAACAATTATAAAACGTATTTTCAAAAAAAATTAAAAAAACTCAAACAAAAAATTAAAAAAATCAAAACAAAAAAAAAATGAACTACCGGGTCGTCGACCCGGTCGTCCACCACCCGGTCATCCCAGGTCGTTGGACGACAGACCTTGGATGACCTTGGTTTTTAATCCCGCAAGGGATGGTCTTAAGAGTGGAATTTTTTACATATTTTGTTTTGTGGTTATAGATTTATCTCAACCTTTTTTTAATTTTTTTGGGGGTTAATATAAGCGAGTTTCCAATTACAAACTAGTGTTGTCCCAATTTTGAAAAATAGTTAAAATTACAAATTATAATATATATATAGGAAAAATGGAAAATTAACAAGATCGTCGTACCAATTACTAAGTGCTAATTAAGGAAGTGACGCGACTTGTTTTGCTGAATATGATGCTTAAGTTACTCAATATCAGAAATTCACTAAGTAAAGGAATCCAATTGTTAGGATGTCATCCCACGCGATAGTTTGTTTATACAAGAATAAAACTATCTAAAAAGCACAAAACTCAAAGAATCTACTTTTAGTTTATATAATTAGATATGCAATGAACCCTATGAAAAGGTTGATGTTATATTGCCCTTATCAGTAATCATTGACCAAACCTTTGTTGGTTCCTTCGCCTCTTATTTTATTGCATGGCGTTTTACTAAAGATAAGCACAAGGCAACCATCAATGGCCCATCTTCTTCTTCACCTAATTACCTACTTCTAGGGAGCATAATTAACACTTACATTCCACGGATCCATCAAATTATTCTCAATAATTAACTATTATAGGAGAATAAACTCGCATTTCCATGGCTCGGATCACGTGGGTATGTATTGGATCGATAAAGATGAGATTTAAGAATATTTGCATTAATTTAGCTAAAATTTCTCAAGATATTCTCTGATTGTTTTCTTTGGGAATCCAACCTCGCAATCTCACCATAAGTCATAAGGCCATCTCAATGGCTTAAGTTGAGGATAATGAGGTACGTACTCCATGATCGCAGGCACTGTACGTACGTAGTTGCTGCACAATCTTATTCTAGCTCTCTGGTGATCTAATTAATTACTACTAACCTAACTACCATAACATATATATGAAGTACGTTTCTTCTGGTGATCTAACTACTAACGTACTATGAATTACGCTCATATATATATATATATATATACCAACATATCACACTCAATTTTTTTGTCTTTCTTATTCTAAATTTTTATTGAGCTACCTTAATGTAGCAAGTTTCTTATACATTTTGTTGTTTTTTAGGCATTAGGTTCCACAAGAATAAGTTTAGGGTCTTGAGAATCATTTACATGAAGAAAATAGGGTCTATATATGCATGGTTGTGTTTGGATTCCTGTGTTAGCGTCAAGCGTGAGGTGACTTTTGTGTTTGCAATTTACCCTCGACGCAAGAAGCAAATAATTAACCTGCATATATATTGTTTCCAAAGCAAATCTTGTGACGCAACCAACACCTGATATGACGCCAAAGCTTAGACGCAAAATAAAATGTTTGGGTCCATACTTATGCGTTTGGAGGTCGTTTACAAATTTCACAAATCTCCAAACACTATATATTTGTTCATCTGGTGTCGACAGAATTTGAGCAATAGAAAACAAGTCATGTGATACATCAACCATATGGAGTGAGGTTAACCAACATAATGCTAAAACTAAGGTACATTAATTTAATAAAACTGACTGGGGAACCTATCATGATCAGGAGAAGATATCGGAAAATATATATAAACACTCACATTGAGGGGTATTATTTTTTATAAATATTATATAACTGCCATTTCAAGATCGTTACCACAAATGAGCGCGTATGATGTAATGGTTGAGATTCGGCTCATGTTCACATTGTCATATAATAATTCTAAATCTATCTTCCACTGTGGGAAATCGATCACCAACTTGGAAAAGAATGCTTCTGAAATTTTATATAAATTTCACCGCCGACTAGTATATCTTTGAACCTAATATATATGGTCAAGATCAAATATATATGACATCACAGAAATGTGCGTTGCATAATGTATGTTTAAATTTACTAACATGTTTGAATAAATGGCGGTGGGAGCAATTAATTCTACCAAGTCGAGTATGTATCCCATTGGCACTAAGTTGTGTCGGTAGTCTTAATTATCCACCCTAAAACTTCGTAACAACCTATGACTTGTGGGACATGATTTGTGCTTCACCGCTAATAGTTAATTAGAAACCTTAAATATGTGTCATCCCCTAGTAAAACAATTTACCCAAGGTCTACATCCAGACGACCTTTCTTTGAGTTGACGATGAGAGTTTGGTGTAACTTCCTGGACATCGAAAAAATTTAAAATTTTAAAACATACAATCAAACTGAAGATATTACTCAAATACAAGCAGACAAGTACACCAACATATAATATATATATATATATATCCAAGTATTTCAAAAGTGTGATTCCATTAAAAGACTATACTACAAATACAAGTAATCACTTCGACCTACAAATACAACCATCCCCACCTACCGTTGATCACAGTCTGAAAAGCAAACATGCAACAATGTCTGAGTTTCCAAAAGGAAATCTCGTATGCCAAACTCTACAATGCATGAAACTGAAACACTCTAGCATTCAATTAATTCTATCAACAAGGAAAAACACAACAACAATGCTGAGCTCCAGAGCTTTTTCCTCCAACCACAACACACACCACCGTTACGGGGCTCCAGGGCTTTTTCACCCAACCACCGCAACTCTCAACGTCGTCAAACTGGGCTCCAGGGCTTTTTCACCCAACCCGAACGTCTAAGGGCTCCAGGCCTTTTTCACCCAACCACCGCAACTCTCAACGTCGTCAAACTGGGTTCCAGGGCTTTTTCACCCAACCCTTATCACGTGGTCCATGCTCAGGCTCTAGTACTTTTTCACCGAACCTGAACGCACTACGGAGCTCCAGAGCTTTTTCACCCAACCCCGCATAAACTAGCTGGGCTCCAGGGTTTTTCCACCCAACCACAACTCTCACAACAGTTACGGGGCTCCAGGACTTTTTCACGCAACCACCGCAACACCCGTGCTCACTAGCACACTTGCTGGAAGAACATCGACACCACAACTCGCCACACGCGGACGACCACAACAACCGCACCTCCAATGTGCAAAATTGGACACAAACGGTCGACCGAACCAAGAGTTCTGGTCGACCAAATCTCACTAAAATAGGATAATTGCCTCGATCGACACTCCATCGGTCAAACAATTCCCACCAACAACGAACTCACCTCCACCTTCCAGCACTTGCCGAACACCGCAGCCTCGTCGGAGCTCAGCACCTCTCGCCGGAGCACAATCACTGAGGGAGAGAGAGAGAGTGACATGAGAGAGAGTGTGAGAAAGAGAGACGTGAGAAAGAGAGAAAGAAATCACCTTATATACTCCCCACCACTTCAATCCTCACCATCGATCCAATCTCCAATCCATCTCAACCATCCAATCTAATCTCCTCCTAATCACCACCTAAACAACAATTAAACCCAATTAGGATTATGATCTCACAGTTGGTCTTGGAAGCCTGATTTGCAATGCAAAGCAAAAAAAATGAATATTCAGGGAAGTCAATTTTGACATTGTTGACCCAAACAACCATAATTAAAAGAAGTCGGAGTAGTAACATTCTTTGACAGACACCATAATTAATTGGAGTCGGAGAAGCAACATTCGATATCTAAAAGATGCCAATGCTGGATCACCCAAACGATCGATGTTTTAGTTAAGAGTAAAAAGTTAAATCTTTGAAAACAATATTTTGACATTGTTGACACATACAGCCATAATTAAAAGCAGTCGGAGATAATGCTCCTTCTAAGTTAATATCATAGAATCATGCAAAATCAAGTCAAATGTGTCAGTGTCGTCTATCTTACTCCTACTCTCCCTACTTGTTTACAAAATATTGCTGTCATGCTGTGTGCTAAGCATGATTGTATTACTTAATCCCTCCAACGAAATCACAAATCTCTATTTTATATCCTAAACTCCCACTTACATAATTCCCATTCTTTGCTATTTTATGTATTGATGCCCCCAACACTAACTATAAAAGGACCCCCCACTCAAACCCCCTTCTTTGAATTGTAATCAACAAACACTAATTAGTAGACCATTTCTCCAAATGGGAGTAGTGTTTTTTGTTCTCTTAATAGCTTTCATTCTACTTAGTATTAGAGCAATATGGGTGTTCATGTCTTGCTACTTCTTGCAACCTAGAAGAATAGCCAAGGCTATGGCCAAGCAAGGTGTCTATGGTCCGGAGCCTCGGCTTCTCATCGGCAACCTCCTAGATATCTCCACCCTCGTCTCGAGAAGCACGAGCGATGACATGCCCTCAATAAGCCACGACATCGTCGACCGCCTCCTCCCTCACTACAAATTGTGGTCCAAATTATATGGTAATAGAAGAGATAGTATTTCATTTTTCTTCTTTTCTCTCCTTAAGTTTCACACAGAAATTAAAGCTAGCTAGATACAACTTCTTTTTAACGTTATTTTCATTTTGCACCCTCCCTTAATTTTCTCTTGAATGTTATCCAAACATATATATATATATATTAACTATTAATGGATCGATCACTTTCTTTTGTTTAGGCAAGCGGTTTGTGTTTTGGTACGGCTACGAGCCAAGACTATGTCTTACGGAAATAGAATTGATAAAGGAATTTCTCTCCTCCAAAAATGTTCACTTCTCCGGTAGGTCGTGGCTTCAACTTGAAGGCTCGAAGCACCTCATTGGTCGTGGCTTAATTATGGCCAACGGCCATGCTTGGTGTCACCAACGCCGAGTTTTGGCACCTACATTTGTTGGAGATAGACTCAAAACATACATGGGGTATGTCTCTGAGTGCACCAACCAAATGTTGCAAACAATTGCCGAAAATATAGGTGATTCCGGTGAGGTAGAGATCGAGATCGGTGGACACATGACGAGGCTTGCCGGCGATGTTATATCAAGGGCAGGGTTTGGTAGTAGCTACGACAAAGGGCAACGCATGTTCAAGCTCCTTGAGAAGTTACAATATCTCACAGCTCGATCGAGCCGCTATTTGTGGTTCCCTGGAAGCAGGTAGGTACTATCAAATTAATTAAGCTCGATTTCAATATTTTAGAAAAATATATAGTCTTACATTTGCTTAAAAAATTTAATCATATATATCAATCTAAGTTGTGTACGTCTACGTCAACTTATCGTTTATACATTATTGTCCACGAGTGAACACGAAAATAACTCAGATCAAAGGTTTGGAATGCCTTAACCTAATTAGACAGTGATCAATTTTCTTCATTCCCAATCTGACATAGAATGGAGTTGTTGATCAAACAACCATTTGTTCGATTCCAACAGCTGGCTTAGCTAATGAGAATATATATATATGTAATATTCAACATGATATACCTTCAATATTAATTATTATTTTTGCAATATTATTAGGTTATTTCCAAGCAAATACAAAAGAGAAATCAAGGAGGTGAAGGAAGAGATTGATGGGGTTCTCTTGGAGATGATCGGCACTCGAAAAGCTCGTGTGGAGATCGGCCGAAGTTCGCACTATGGAGATGATTTTTTGGGGATACTTCTTGATCAAGTCGACACGAAAAATCCGGGTTCGAGTTTGGAATTAGTGATGGATGAGTGTAAGACTATTTACTTTGCAGGTCACGAGAGCTCATCGTTGTTGCTGACGTGGACTATCATGCTCCTCGCCACCAATCCCACGTGGCAAGAGAAAGCCCGGGCCGAGGTGGTCGAGGTTTGTCGTGGGGAAACACCAACCATGGACCACCTCTCTAAGCTCAACGTGGTTAGTTAGTTAGTTAGTTAGTTAGTTAGTTAGTTCACACTAGCGCGATCAAGTGCCATTTTTATTAATTTGAGTTTAATTAATGAAAACCTTAATGATCATTTCCGTCATACGTACCAATTAAGTTCATGTAATTTCACTCGTTAATACATTATCTATGGTTAAAAGTAGTTCTTAATTACTTGGCATATCAAAACCAATGTTATATATATATATATATATATAGTGCAAACACTAACCTATATTATTATATCATCCAGTTATATATATATATATATATATAGGCATTATAATTTACTTTATGGAATTTAATAATTGGTGGATCACGTACAAGTTCTTAATTAATTGTTGAATTTGATGCTGCGCGCAGGTTCATATGATCATCAACGAATCTCTAAGATTATACCCTCCAGTTCCAATGCTCCCAAGAATGGTTTTCGAAGACATGAAGGTTGGCGAGGTAGTCGTCCCCAAAGGGCTGTCGGTGTGGATTCCGGTCCTCGCCATCCACCACGATAAACATTTGTGGGGACAAGACGCCGACCAATTCAACCCAGGGAGATGGAATTGTCGATCTTTCTCGCAATCCAAACACTTCTTTCCTTTTGCGTCTGGCCCTCGTAATTGTGTGGGTCAGACGTTCGCCATTATGGAGGCAAAAATGGTACTGGCGTTCCTGCTCTCAACATACAACCTCCAAATCTCCGACAATTATAGACATGCTCCGGTGCATGTACTCACTCTCAAACCCAAACATGGTGTGCCCATCAAGTTGACGCCATGCATGCACTCCAACTCCATCTAACTCAACATTTAATTGATTTGAACATATATAATTAATATACATGTTCAAAGTTTGAAGAAAATCAAATTAATTAAAGGTACTTACAAATCCTTTTAATATTTTGGTGTGTTGGGTTTTGATCCCACACCCCCACATTACCTTATATATAAGTTTTTTTTTTCCATGTTTTCCGTCTCTTTTTTTAAAGACAAAACTCCCGCTTGAAATGGTTCCTAGATATCACTTTCAGTAGGGAGCCATATATGTCTTTTTTATTTCCTTCCTGTTTTTACAAGAATTGTATTATTCTTGTTGTATCTTGTGTACTTGTTCAGTTATCAATATACATATGTTACTGTATCTATCAAAGATCGAGTCGTATATGTTTCATAATTTGTGATTGTGAGTTTGTGACAATATATATGTAACGCCCCGAAATAGCAGAAATTTTAAAATTTTAAACGGATAAAGAATTAACACTGGGGTCGTCACCAAACCACGACTACATATATATATATATAATAAGGTAAACTGTACAATACAAAAGTCAATGATGATTACAACCCAACACAAAAGATAACAACACATATACAAGGGAAAAATCATCCACCTCGAAGAACAAAAGAGACAGGATCTGGTCTGGGTGCTCCTGTCCGTAGTCATCACCTCCTACTGACGCGTACGACCTGACATAAAACATGAATATGCATGAGTTTCCCGTGGGAAACCCCGTATGCCAAACCCCTAAAATATGAACATAAAATGCGTAATGAAGCATGAAATGGAAATGCAGTAAAAGCACATCAATCTCCCGTGCACACCAGGCACCGCCGGAAAACATCGACAACAACAACACCTGTGCACACAAGGCACCACCGGTCAGAGTCTCGGCAACAACACATGCACACAAGGCACCGCCGGAAAATCATCGGTCACGGGTCTCAAGGGTCCTCTCACCCCAACCCCTCAATCACACGTGCACACAAGGCACCCGCTCCTCAGAGCCACAACACCCACGTGCACACACGGCACCCGCTCCTCAGAGCCACAACACAACCCTCCTCTCAGGCCGACAATGTCTGTACCGTCGCCCCAAAAAGGCCGGAGACCTGTTGCCCTCGAGGCGGATCCAACAACACCCGGCACAAGCATCCATATGCAAAACAGTGCCCAAACGGTCGAACGGAAAAACCCAACGGTCGACCGAACACCACAACTGTTCCTCAGAAAAACTGAATTAACGTCCAACCGGTCGACCGACTCTCAAACCACGGTCGACCGAAATCCAACAGGGAAAAACCTCTCTTGCTCAAAAAGCACCAACGGTCGAACGACCCTCAGATCACGGTCGACCGAACACCACCAGGGAAATCCCCCAACAAAACCGCACTACACGGTCGACCGAAACCACACTCCCGGTCGACCAACCAATAAGTTAACTTAAGTTCCGGTCGGACGAAGTCAATGAGCGGTTGACCGTTTAGATGGTCAACGTCCCCAACCGACCTACAACAGTGCTTTCGGTCGACCGGCAAAGGGGACCCGTTCGACCGAAAACACCCAGAGCCTCAATCCCCTGGTAAAACGCACCACCGGTCGACCACTCGAAGAGTATCGTTCGACCGGTGCAAGGGTTTTCCGCCCGAATTACTCTACAACCAGTCGACCGAACCATGCCACCGGTCGACCGATTATAGTGCAGAACGCAGCTGCACGAGTCCGACGAGCCCTCCGGCCTTCCGTCGACCACCCCAACACCCACCAAAGCATAAGTGAGCATCAAAGTAAAGCTTGACATACCTTAAGGCTTGAAGAAGCCTTTGAAGAACCCACGAAGTCGCCTCCACAAGCGCTTCTCCTCCTTCTCCGGCGGAATCCGAATGCGATCACCTTCCTCCGGCCACACGATCCGGCGAGCCTCGAGCTTCTCCTCAGCTGGATGTGAAGGATCGAGAGAGAGAGAGAGAGGCACCCACGTGAGAGAGAGAGAGTGAGAAAACGAGTGAGGGAGAGAGAGAATCCAACCAAACCTTATACCTCTCATCCTTCAATGTCCACCATCCATCACAACTCCTCCCATCCATCTCAGCCCTCCATCTCCTCCTCCCCTAATCCTCCACCTAAAACATAATTAAACTCAAATGCAAAGGGTTAGGATGTAACAATATATATATATATATATATCTGTGTGTGTGAACGACCTGTGACAATTGTATAATTAATTCGTATGGTTTTTCATTTTTTATTTTCATAATTATTTGTTGTTGTCGTAGTCATGGTCATTAGTTTGGTAATTTAGAAAGATTGACACAGTCAGATTCGTAAATTAAATTTTAAATTAGAAAAAAAGGATTCCACATGGAAGCAGCTCATCTTTGGACTTTGTTTCTAACTTGGATATATTTTATTGTGCATACGTTTCCTTAGAAAATACTGATCTCAAGTCCTTTGCAATCAATTTTTTGGAAATGAATATGTATGTATCTTACTCGTAATCACATGCATCATTCTTACCCCCCAAGAAATTATAAATCATGCAAAAAACTAGTTCACATCCACATGCACATCATGCAAAGAATTTATAAATATTTCCAATATGAGAATTTTTGAGTGTATACATCATAAAGTATTTAGGACTTGGTCTTACCAACAAGTTTGGAGAATGATTGTAACTGATACAGTGATTTTAAAAGAAGGATGATCAACAAGATCAGATTAAAATTTTAGAATGTTATTAAAATAAAACCAACTTCTACATTAAGGAAACCACTTACAGTTGTAGAAGCTAATTTATATTCAGCAAGACTCATTCTTTTGGGTGGGAAGATTTAGTCGATCTTGTACCTCAATTACTTAACAATAATCTACGTACTTTATCTTCCATAAGCAAATATATAGTACATGTAAGTTCAAAGTTCATCGTAGTTAAATTCAATGAGCAAGTCGAGTACTTTCACACCTTCTAATTTCTATTCTAAATCCAAATCATATATATCAATCTCTAATGAGGTGGATGAAAATGATATATGAACTTGAATATATACATAGTTGCTTGATTTTGAAAATAAAAAATAAAAAAATACATAGTTGCAAAATAATTTAGAGAAAAAACATTAGCTGTCCAATCACGTACATCAACTTCCAGCCTGGCTAAAAAAAATTCCCCATTTAATGATCATAATGGCATATATAGGAAAAGTTATATGTGCCACACAAAAAAATTCTTTTGACAGATAATATTTCAAATTTAATGGGCTTATATATAGTTTATACAAATATGAAAGATATGTTTTCAGCAATATCTCGATACCGAAAACGATTGAATCCATATGAAAATATTTTTTTCAATGCAAGTAGCAATTCTTATATAGCCATTTCACTAGAAAATGTAGGGAACCCAAGAGCTATGTATAAAAGCGTCAAGGAATTCGAATAAACAATATATAATAATATAAGTGGCAATATATACATACAGACAAGATATCTTTGCTGCACGACACGAAAAAGGAAAATAAATAACATCACGCGGCGAGAATAACTATGATAAATAAAGTAAAAAAAAAATAGAAATCTAAATGATGTGTCGATCCATGATGAGCACATAAAAAATATTTATTCATATCATGTTATCATTTGATCATGTACATTAATTCAACTCAAAATCTTTGTTTCGAAAACTCTTATCATTATTATTATTATATCTTTGGCTTTAACACCGTGTTCACTCGATCAATGGTGCTTCTAATTAACTTTGAGGGCATGTTGCAGATAAAAAAGTGTATTAGTCCTTTAATGTCATTAGCTACATGTACTCGAGAAAACCGCCATTAAAAAGACAAATTTACTCCTCTTATAATCTTGCATAGTTGCATCGACACATGTCAACCTGCAATTAATTGTTAAATTAGTATTCGATAATGAGTAATGATATTAAAAATCTGTATCCTATGTTTGTCAAATTATGCAGAGAACAATACAAAATTTGGCTAAGAAAGTGTAACATCTGGATTGGGCCGGGCTGGACCACCCATTATTAGGAATAGGCCCAATACGGCCCAAGGCGGATATTAAGTTTTCTGCACGGGCTGCCCGACCCAATCCCCGGAAATTATTGTTTTTTAATTGAAAGTGACATGCCATTTCTTTATTTTATTCTTAATATAATCGACAAGCTACATTGACCAAGGAATACATATAAATATAAATAAAAAAACTAAGTACCAAAAAATAAAAAATATATAATTTGGCATGTAACGTGGAACATGCATGGGCGCATGGCATGGATTCCGCAGCCCACGCCCGCAATTATTTTTCTGGAATGGAAGAATCAAATATCAACAACGTCAATCTCAATAAACAACTAAAAGCATTAATACTAAAACCGAAACCAAATTTGAAGAAAAGACGAGGAAGAGATGCCGACACGGTTCCACGCCAGACACGTACGTTGTTGTTTATCCTCCTCAATTTCCTTCGACTTAAAAGCATCACATCTCACTTCTCACATCTCTATCCCTTATAAATATACATATGGGCACAACACTAAAGTTTCACTCTTATTCCCGCGTGATTATATTATATACATCTCTTGTCTTGCCCGTGTCCTCGACGTGTCATGTCCCTTTCCTCTATTTATTGTATTGTAGTCTAGTACTTTTGTTGAGGGATATATATATATATATATATAGATAGATAGATGGATGGATTCAAGGAGAACTACAACTGCATGCTAGTGCAACTTCAAGCTCTTGATTTCTTGGACAAGGAATTTGAGATTAATTAAGGTAGGGAAGATGATGACTTTGGTTGCTAGACAGGGAAGGCAGCTCCAGAGATATAGCAAGAAGAGTGGTTGTCGTCTGGTTGTTGGGTATGTACATATTTTTCGGTTAATTAGTCTTTCTTATTAATTCTTCTTCTTCTGGTTTTGATTTTGGTTTCGGTTGATCGAGTGTTTATTCCTGAAGATTAGTAATGTGGTATCGCTACTTTGCGACCAGAGAAGAGTGTTTAAATTCTAAACAGACAAATTAATCATGTAGAAGCTATAGGTAGGTAACTCAGCCGTTTCAATTTTTCTTCTTCTTATACTTAATTCATCTAGTTTTGATTCCTTTGTCTTGGGCTTCTTCAGTTTTTCACCTTCTTGTTTCTTGGGATTTTGGGTTGTATATTTCTATATATAATTTATGGATATTTCTATAATTTTGTTTGAAAATCACATGGGAATGATTGATTTGATATTAATTATATTTGGTTTTGATAATGAGCAGATGCATACCTTACAAGTTCAAGAGTGATGACTTTGGAAGTGCATGTGGGATGGATCAATTAGAGGTTCTAGTCATCAGCTCCAGGAAGGGAAATGCGATTATGTTCCCCAAGGTAAATAATAATGTGATTATTTATGCATTTAATTTCTAGGACAAATTTACTTCCATATATAGAATAAAAAAGAAACCTACCATACGATTTTAATTAGTTTATTGTTTTCCGGCTAATTAGTTACTGTGTTGTTTCACTGACATGGAGCGGGTTTTTCCATAGCATTAATTAATCTTCTAACCTTATCCAACAATGATATATGTTAATAACAATGATAATTACAATATATATTTTTTTCTTCATAAACCAAACACCATCGTTGATTTCAACCTACAATATGAGGTGGACGTACAACACGAATCCTTGTTATTGATTTCGACGTCATGCTAGTCAAACTGTTTGCTTCCATCTTATCAAGTTTAACTTAGAAAAGTACAATTTTGATACTCCTTGATTTCTCTAATTCCATCTTTTCAGCCATACTTCACGTCAATTTGTTTGTCTGTACTCACTTCTGTCTCTGAAGAGTTCTTTTGCAATTCATTTTTTTTTTATTTTTTTTTGCTTCTTAAATATGTCGGCAGCTAAGTATTAGGCATTATTCAATTTAATTTCTCACAGCAGGATTTTCTTTGCTTTCTAAAACTCAATGGTTTAACGATATAATTAAATCAGATCAGCTGAACAACACCGTATTTCTACTCATATTCCAAAACCAAACACTTATTTTAAGACTTTGATTAAGGAAGTGTTTAATTATAAAGGAAGTAAACATAACAACTATATAGACATGAGAAACTTAATTCTATAAAAGAATTGCCATTATTGTCATCACTTCAGTTCAATATATAATTGAGTCTATCGGTGTTTAATTGTGATTCCGATTCACATTTAATTTACCAATTAAGTAATTTAATTTGGTTGTGCATTAATTTACCAGGGAGGATGGGAAAGCGACGAAAAAATCAAAGAAGCCGCTGCTCGAGAGGCACTAGAGGAAGCTGGTGTGGTCGGAAACATTGAAGCTAAGCTTGGAAAGTACAGATACGCAAGTAGAAGCAGTGATGCCATTCATGAAGGTGTAATGTTCGCCTTAAACGTTACTAAGCAACTCGACGAGTGGCCTGAAATGGACACCCGAAAGAGAGAATGGGTAAGTAAGATTGTAAAAGTTGAATTCGATCGGCCGGTGTGTATGTATATATATATATATATATATATATATATATATATATATATATATATGCTTCTTTAATTTAAACTCTAATAAATATTTGTCTAGAAGAGACGACTGTCGTATATTTGATCAGCCTAGCTAGCTAATTATACCTTTTAAACATACCCAAAAAAAGATGTTAAATTCCATGAGTTGATAAGATAATCAGACTAATTAAATCACAGTGTGATAACAAATGTTTGTTTGATTAATCAGGTGAGCATTGCAAAAGCTAAGGAAGGTTGCCCTCATCTGTGGATGGTGAAAGCATTGGAGACACTAGAGACTCGGTTGTCGAACTTAGTCATCATCGACAACGAGCAGAAGTGAATTAAGCTTTAGAATTAATTAACTCTTCCGGGAACAATTTCGAAGTAATCACACATGTTCAGATTGTTAACATGATGATGTACAGAGAATAGAAACTGCCTTTCAGTTCCTCTCATACTTTAGTGGTTCATGTCCTGATGTCAGGAATTAATAAGGAGGTAAAGAGAAGTAGACCAACAAAGAGGATGTTGTCTTGATCAGTTTTTATTTTATTTTATTGTATAAAACCTGATCAGTATAAGTCATCCTCGTTTTTCTTTTTTTCTCTATCTCCCTTTGATGGACTTGAATCTCTTCCTTATTTGTAGCAATTGGTAGTTGATTGAGTTCATGGTGGTACATGACTTTCTTCCTTGTTTATAATAACTTGTAACAATGTTGTTGATCTATGAAATGTTATTGCGATATCTACTACGTAAGTTTACAACTTGAATCCAGTTTCTTTAATGGAACATGTTTATTGTGCAAACTAAACCAACCAATGGCCATCCATTGCATAGTTTAAGCACAATGAGAGGTTTTGAGCTAGTGTTTTGGTCGAGATGGTGACAATTTTTGAAATATCTTCATTTAATTTTTACCGTAATTAGTTAATACTTGAATAACAAGGAAAGTGAAATATTTTTTTTGCTCGGGCGCACCTCGCAAGTGTCTTGATTGACGATATGCATCCGAAATTTTTGCTATTGCTGGAGGTGCACCTGTAAGTTGAACAATTTTGCCGTTAGACCACCCTTAACGGGTGGTCTTTTTCGGGCGCCCGAAATGCCCTCCCTTAATCGAAGGGAGGTTCCCGGGAGGAACCGCCCGGGGCCCAATCCGGGGGGGGCACGTGCCCCCCCGGATTGGTTTTTTTTTGTTTAAAAGAAAAGGATTAATTATATATAATTAGGTTAATGTATTGATTAATTAAATTGTAATTTAATTAATTAGGTTTTTAAAATTAATTGTAAATTTATTTTATGATTAATTAAGTTATTTTTTATTTATTAAGATACAATTAAATTTAAAAATTAAAAAAATTATATACGAAATTCAGATAAACTAAGTCACAAAACACTAGTACAATACTCATAAACTTCGGATACGAAATACAATAGAAATACATATACAAAATACAGTCCTCATGCAGATACAAAATTTAGATAAATACTACTACAACAATACTAATAAACTCCAAATGAAAACAAAAGCACCTACAAAAATCCTTTTGATTTAGCCAACTCCTTGAGTTCAGCAAGTGTTTCTTTATCGAACTCGTCCTTGTTTTCCTTCTTCATCAGAGAGAATAGTACGTCGAGCTTCTTGCTGTTGAGTTCCCTTTGGAACTTCGCCTCAGCTTCAATGTGTTTCCTCTCCACCCGTTCTTCGTAACACATGTATTTCTCATCTCTCACTTTTGCGTTATATTCAATTTCTTTTCCCAGTTCTAACATATCGGGATCGAGTTGCGCCTGAACTAGTTGTTTCCCCTTCTTTTTTGTTTTTTAACACCTTCTGGATGAGGACATGGTTCAAACACAATTTCATCTATTGACGGTGTCACGTGACTCTCATCGCCGTCAGTGTTTTTTTCTTTTCCTGGTGCTCAAACTCTCCAAACTTTCTACGGTGACGTCTCCTGTGGTTACGTCAAGTGCAACAGACTCCCATTTAGGGTGCATGCGCAACATCAACCACACACGAATGTACTGAAAATTGGGGTTGTGTGTTCGTTCGTAGATGATTTGCACTTCTTTGATGACATCGTCCTCGTTGAAACCACTTCTCTTCCTCCGCACCGCTTGGTCGAAGCAATTGACACATTGGTTCACACACGGCGATGTACGTCGTCGTCGTCCCTTCAATGACTCAGCGTTACGCTCTACTGCACCTGGTTCGACTGATTCATTGAAGAGGCACTCCACACGTCTCCAGAAGGACCTTATTTTTTGGTTTGTCCCAACCACAACATCGCCACTTACAGTCATGTAAGCCGAGACGAGTCTTTGATCCTCTTGTATGAACAACGATTTTTGCGACCTCATCGTCGTGGTTTTGTGTGTTCCTTGACGACTTGGAGGTTGAACGACATTTTTGTCATTCACATCAGGTTGACGACTTACATTTGCATTACTTTCACCACTTAGGAGGCGAATATACATACACATTGGGAATTGGGTTTGACCTTCTTCCTGAGTTGGCAGGGTGGTGTGGATTGTGCTGGAATTGTTGATATTGATGGTCTGGGTAGAACCCTGGGTGTGGGAAAAATTGGTTTTGGTATGATGGATGGAATCCGGGGTGTGAGACGAATTGATTTTGGTAGGATGGGTGGAATGCAGGTTGTTGGGTTGGGGGACGACGAGGAGGAGAACGATTGTATTCCGGTGAACCGTTATGTTCTAAAGATGACATTGTAAGGTGGGGGTAGAAGAAGTAAGGTAGGATTTTGGGTTGGGTAGAGAAGTAAGTTGGGGGGGGGGGGTATATAGATTCAAGTGTAGTCACGCGTACACTGTAGGTCCTCGATGCTCGAGTGGTCCAAAATTCGATTTTAGCGTCTTGTGCTCCGTGTAGTCACGCGCACATTGTAGGTCCTCGATGCTCGAGTGTTATTGTAGTCCAAGATTCGATGTTATTGTATTGTGCTCCGTGTCTTTTTAGCTTGACTAATTAAAAATTTATTCCTAAATAAAAGAATATTTTCGTATTTTTATATTAATTGTTAATTCAAATCGAATGAATTAATTAAATTGAGTGATTACAATAATGATTATTAATATATTTTGTTGATTGTTGTTAGAGTTTTAGATAAAAGATAAAAGATAATGACGTGACAACAAATACTGTAGCGCGACTGGGTGGATTAGATAATGGTTAAGGAATTTGTAAGAGAGTTGGTTTGTGCTGACGTGGCACAGAGAGAAGCTAACGTGATTGTGAGAGAAAACAGAGGGCCTGAGAACTGCACGTGCGCTATTAATGATGGTCTTAGTAGGGTCAACTTCGTCATCGTTTCCATCCAACGTCGTTAGGCAATTTGTAAATTAAACATCATAAAATACAAATGGTTTTAATATTAAAAAGAGAGAGTTAAAAACATAAAAAAAAATCAAAGTTTCTCTCTCTTCTCATGTCCCAACGGCAACACCCGACCCACGCTCTCCTCTTCCCGCTCTTCATCGCCCTCAAGCTCCTTCGCTTCCTCGAGATCGCCTACATGCTCAGTGCCGACCACGCCTTCTCCTCCTCCAACCAGAATCCCTCTTTCAACCCCATTCATCCCGAGGTTGAGCTTCCTTAGCCACATTAACTCCCCGACGACGGGACCGAGGCTGCCTGAGATGGACGAATTGGGGAGGACGAGTCCAAAGACGTGGCCTCGGGCGTCGCAACGGACACCGGCCCAGCGATATGGTATGCCGAAGGAGGCGTTCCAGGTGGAGAGGATGGGCTGGGGGAGGTGGAGGGTGGTGGTGAGGGCGAGGAGGGAGGGGAGGTCGGTGGGGTGCGGATGGGTGGAGGGAGAGTGGTGAGGAGGAGGAAGATGAAGGGGGAGGAGAGGGAGAGGAGACATCTTGGTTGGGTGTTGGTTTTATGTTTTTAAAATTTTGATTTTAGTTTTTAATATTAAGGATATTTGTTTTTTACAAAGTTTGATTTGCAAATTATCTAATGACGTTGGATGGATCGATGACAGAGTATACCACACTAATGACAGAGATGCATATGAGAAAATAAGTTTGACTTATAGGTATACATCCGGCAATAGTTAAAATCTGAGTGCATATCGCCAATTAAGGCAACCTTGGAGTTGCACCTAAGCAAAAATCCCAAAACGAAATTGACCTTCTTACGTGTCTTTGTAAATCTAATATGGACTATGGAAGGGTTGGACACAAACTTGGGTAATTGGCTGGGCCCTGTTGTGTTGGGTCACAACGACTATTATGGTCGTGATGTCAGTCTCTTCCCAACGGTCTGAGCCCGACACGATAATCAAGAGTCCAGACCCGACACAAAACGTTTGGCCGTTAGGTCTAATTGGATACAATTAGCGAGTGTTAAAATCAATCACAATCTATAGTTAAACAAATGAATCAAATGCATATACTTTAGAGACAAAACTCACATCTTCACCAAATCTATCGTAATAAAATATTTTCACTGCACAATTTGTTTTGTACAAAGTAGTGTTTAAATTGTGTTGGGTTGGCGTTC
Organism: Triglochin maritima; assembly: GCA_963682175.1. Lineage (NCBI taxonomy): Eukaryota > Viridiplantae > Streptophyta > Magnoliopsida > Alismatales > Juncaginaceae > Triglochin > Triglochin maritima. The sequence continues at coordinate 31,423,189 of OY821792.1, read as the reverse complement.
AAGAAACAGGAAGACCATCAATCGTTAAAATGACGAATTTGCCCTCAATGAAAACCCAAAAAACCCTTGTTTTCCGAAACCCCATATTTAACATCACAACACACCACACCACACATCATATGCTTCAACGCCTCAACCCTCTTCTTCGTCTCCGCCTCCTCTCCCGAGCTCTCACCTCCGCCACCCACCCAACCATGTCCGACCCCGTCGACGCTTCCGCCGCATCAGCCGTCTCCGATCTCTCCCTCGACGCCTCCACCACCGTCAGCAAGAAGTAAGCTCTCTTCCCCCCTTTTTCCGCGGAATTTCGCACTGATTTCGGTCTTCTCGCAGTGCGCTGAAGAAGGAGGCCAAGAAGAAGCAGAAGGAGGAGGAGAGAAGGCTCAAGGAGGAGGAGAAGAAGAAAAAGGTTCAACAAAGCTTCTCGTTTTTTTTTGTTTGGATTGGTCGAATCTTTGCTGGTGTTTTTTTGATGTAATGAGCTTTAGAGGTTTTGTGCGTTTTTCGGTTACGTTGTGTTTCAAATTTTGGATATTAAGTAATTTGTATGGTTGCTTTGACAATTCTATAATCGGTGAAATTGAAGGAAATGGTGAAGAGGAAACTTGTTTATGTGTTTTGGTTTCGTTTAGTGTGTAAGAATTTGTGCTTTCGTCCCTTTTTCCTGTGGTGTTGAGAAATTTGTGCTTTTGGTCGTTCATCATGCGTGTCAAAGCTTGAATTTTTATCGATGTTGATGCTCAAAATGTTACATTTCTATTAACTTGTGGAGTGGTGTTTTAGGCTGCGGAAATGCCGAATTCACAATCTCAGAAGCAGTTAGTCTCAGCAGCTGACGAGGAAAACATGGATCCGACGGTTTGTATAGACAATTTTGTTTACTTTTCCTGGAAGAATTTGGCATTTGATAAAATGAATCTGATTTGATTCCGTGCTTGTCGTTATGTTTGTCTTGGTTGCAGCAATACTATGAGAACAGACTGAAAGCACTTGCTGTGTTGAAAGCAGCTAATATTAACCCATATCCTCATAAATTTCAAGTGTCGATGTCTATAGAGGAGTACATCAAGCAATATGGGAGTTTGCAACCTGGAGAACACCTCAGTGATGTAGAAGTTAACTTAGCTGGTATCTGGGTCTATGCCTAGTTCTTTATGAGGCATAGTTTTTTTCCTTCTGGCTCTCGACACATTTTGATAATTTCCTTTCTGATTTTAAGGGAGAATCATGAGCAAGCGAGCTCAGTCTTCAAAGTTGTTCTTTTACGATGTTTATGGCGGCGGTATTAAAGTCCAAGTTATGGCTGATGCTAGGTATCCACTGACCTAACTAAGTTATAACTGGGTTTTATGTTTGTCCAATATTCTCATGATGTGCTATTTTTTCTTTTTTCTGGGGTTTTGAGTGTCTTTTGACCAATATAGTGTTTTCTAAATTGGTCAACCAGTTTAAGAAAGATAGATGCACTTTACTTAGTTGTTTCAGTAAGGTCTGTATTCTGTATTAAGCATTCCTTTGGTTAACTAACCCTTTGTGTTAAAGTCTCCAATGACATGCTGTATCTGTTTGTTTTTTTCTTTTAAATTTAAAATTACCTTTTCCTTTTTTAGCTTGTAGTGTATTCAACTCCCATCTTGAGTTCCTTGACCATTTTCTTCCTTCAGTTTTTTCTTATGCATGGAAAATGTCTTGTGATTAATATTATTTTACTATTTTACTGTCCACGAAAAACTAGAATATGCTAATTTGACTCCTGAAGATGCATCATAGAAACATGGTGTGCAATATATGTTACTTTTTGCGTCATTAATCATCTCAAATACATCTGAAGAAGATGTGTTATCATTTTGTTAGGGAATCGGGAATGGACGAAATTGCTTTTAATAAGCACCATTCTAGCGTGAGACGTGGTGATATTGTTGGTATTACTGGATATCCAGGTATATGAATATTACATTTGCTATTGTTGCTCAATTTATGCGTTTTATATATTTACATATATGCACATGTTTGTAGTACTTTCAATTAAAAGTGAGTGAAGTATGGAATGAATTCTTGACATTTATTTCCTTTTTTGACCTACTTACATGTTCTCTTGTTCGTAGAAGAAGCCTAAATGCTAGTGCTACAAGTTTACAACACAATATATTTGAATAACCTGAGGCCGGTTGCCTTTTCACTTTCTTGTGTTGTAATGCAGGGAAGAGCAAACGTGGTGAGCTAAGTATTTTCCCCAAAACATTTACAGTTCTCTCCCATTGTCTTCATATGATGCCTCGGCAAAAGGCTGGTACTAGTACAACTCATACGAAGGTACATTTCAATTATTACATCTGAAATCTGATCCTATAAATTTCCATCTGATAGTTCTGCTACTTGTTTGTAGGAAAATGATGGAAGAACATCTTGGATTCCAGGAATGACTAGGAATCCTGAAACATACGTTTTGAAAGATCAGGTATCATGCTTGTGGTATATACACGTTCTCTGATTTTATCATGCCACATTTTGCACATTCATCTTAAATTAATTGTGTTTTTAAGGAAACTCGATACCGTCAAAGATATCTGGATCTTATGTTGAATGATGAAGTTAGGCATATATTCAAGACCAGAGCTAAAATCATTTCTTACATTAGAAGTTTCCTTGACACTCGTGATTTTCTAGAGGTTAGCCCGAATCTTCATTTTCTTACTTGATGTAGAAACTTTATCAAGATTCATGGTTTCATCCAATTGATTAGGTGGAAACACCCATGATGAACATGATTGCTGGTGGAGCTGCTGCTAAGCCCTTCGTCACCCATCATAACGAGTTGAACATGAAATTGTTCATGCGAATTGCTCCCGAGCTGTATCTGAAGGAATTGGTAGTTGGTGGCCTAGACAGGGTTTATGAGATTGGAAAACAATTCAGAAATGAGGGGATTGATCTCACCCATAATCCTGAATTTACGACATGTGAATTTTATATGGCTTTTGCTGATTATAATGACTTGATGGATCTGACTGAGAAAATGATATCAGGCGAGTGTTTACTTCTCATTTGAATTATTGATGTCGGTTACTTCAAGAAAATAAGTATTACATGTGACTTTATTAGAGAATTGTAGTTTGTAACACATTGAAGTTGATTAGTCTCCTTAATACAACGTACCTGTTTGGTTGAACAGGAATGGTTAAGGAACTAACAGGTGGCTACAAGATAAAATACCATGCCAATGGTATAGACAATGATCCAATAGAGATTGATTTTACACCACCTTTTAGGTAATATTTTTATCATTTTATGTCTTCACATGGTTCAGAATGAATAGCTTCATGGTGACTTTTAGGAGTTTGAGTTTAACCATGCTTTTGCGAATTGCAGGAGGATAGACATGATAGAAGGGTTACAAACCGCTGCCAATCTTAGCATTCCAGAGGACCTTTCATGTGAAGCTGCAAATAAATACCTTGTGGATGCATGTGCAAAGTACGAAATCAAGTGCCCACCTCCTCAAACAACAACACGCCTGTTAGATAAAGTACACTAATTTCAACTTCTGCATCTCTCATTTATCTCTGATGCTGAATGGGGTGTGACCGGGGACAGGGGGATCTTTTAGCCATGCCTTGTGGTTATTCAATATTAAAAAATGAAATGCTAATATCCTGTAGAATACAAACTAGGGATTTTTACTGCTTAGTAAGTTTTTATTTTGACATGGGCTTCATAAACATAAGAATTTTGATATGCCAAATTAAAGCCTTTAATACTTATCTTTGACTTCAGTATTGGTTTTTTTTAGCTTTGCACATGTTGCATACCTAGGACAGGGCTTTTAGGTTTAACGAGTGCTTCAACAATATTCCATGTTTAGCATGTTGTCATTCATAATAGTTTCACATGAGAGCTGATTGTGTATGTGGATAGTTTAGAATGTGCATCAAATATGTTAATTAATTTATCTCTCTTGTGACAGCTTGTAGGTCATTTTCTGGAGGAGCAATGTGTTAATCCTACCTTTATCATCAATCATCCTGTTATAATGAGCCCATTGGCCAAATGGCATAGATCAAAATCTGGATTAACTGAGCGGTTTGAATTATTCATGAACAAACATGAGGTATGTCCTGATTCATCACTTCACATTCCTATATGATTTTCGACGACTAGTTTATTTTTGATGTCTAATTTATTTTCTGTAATTTGTAGGTATGCAATGCGTACACTGAGTTGAATGATCCTGTCGTACAGCGGGAGCGATTTGCTGAACAACTGAAGGTACTTCATGTTTAAAACCAAAATTTCTCACATTTCTCTAGAAACCCTAGAATAATACATGTATTACTTGTAATGGCGAATGCTGGTGGTTACCCTTGAGGAAGTTGCCCATGTTTTCCTGATTTGCTTTAAACCAAATTTGCACTTTATTTCAACTAAAAATATGCACCTTGATATGGTGAAAATTGTGTCTCACTAGGATCGGCAATCAGGTGACGATGAAGCTATGGCTTTGGATGAAACATTTTGTACAGCCCTTGAGTATGGGTTGCCGCCAACTGGTGGTTGGGGATTGGGAATTGACCGCCTGACTATGTTGTTCACGGATTCTCAAAATATAAAGGTATTTGGTTCTTCACTATTCAGATGTGAGACAATCCATTATAATTTACGCTTTTCTTTGATGAATTACGTTTGTCATTGTTACAGGAGGTTCTTCTATTTCCTGCTATGAAGCCTCAAGATGAACCTTCATCCAAAGGTTTGTTGGCTGTATTATTTATGAATTCCATTTTTGTGCTTCTAAGTGTTCAATTAGTAATAATAATGAAATCCACTTCTGTTTTGTGTCTATGGGTTCCAGAGATAGGGTATATCAAATGGATTGTTTGTATTGCGGGAAGACTATGTAATATAACCTATAGTAGGCTCCCCAATACAAACACATTGTTTTTAGGTGGCACCCACACCCATGTGGTTGACGCTTGGTCTTAAAGTTATGTGTGAACAAGAGCATTTCCCTTTAATGGGTGTTACTTGCCTTAGCTTTTTGTCCGATACGTTTCTTTGTGGCACCCAACATGCGTGGTAGTTTCGGTCTTCCTCCTTCCAGAATAAGATTGGTTAGAAATTATTTCATATGTTTGTATAAATTGTTTGATCATGAGGTCCTTAAATAATTTCAGGTTTAAATAAAACAGAAAATAGCTTGGGTTGTTGTATCGTAGATCCTATATGCCACTATACAGCTGATGCTGCCATGCTAAGCAACATCATCTTAAGCTAAGACCGTTGTCTCTTTTGATTTGTAATGCCCATGTAATACTTTTATGAACCATTATGCTCTTTTTGTACCCTCCGTTGTGAGGTTAGCTATGCTGTAACATTGCTACCGTGGATCATGGCCTGGAAAACCTTTTATAATGCATAAGCCAAATTTCAAAAAACAAAAAGACAGTTGTCGACAATGGATGATATTAAACTCTTGCAAAGCAATTGCTATTGACTTCCTTCGCTATTCTTTTGTCTGCAGCTGCGGTATAATTTGTCAACGGACGACCCTAATTAATTTGCTGTATTGTGCCAAAATGTCGGGGATCCAGAAGATGGAGGCAATTTGCTTTTGAGTTCCACTAGCATCGTTGTTGCATGAATCGTTTGGATCACTTATTGAAGTTGATCATTTTTTATGACCTTTGACATTGTATTTTTCCATATTTGAATTCGTGAGTCTTAGAAGATTTGATTTCACCTTTGTTTCATACCTCATCCAAGCTTTTTAAAGTGGTTACAGATGTAAGACTGAGAGTCTATGACATCTCATTTAAGGCTCTCCTATTTATGAAGGTATATGAAATACTAGTTGCGAAGAAGTTCCTTTTAACATGAAAGTGTAAACATTGTTGTTGGCTCACTCAAAAAAAATTAAATTAAATGACTACTCTAAGAGAAGATGGGGTTCTGTTCTCTCCATCGTTTTTCGTTTTTGTACTTGGGTTGGCAACGGGGTTAGGTATGTTGGATACCATTAGCAATAAATGATCAGACTATTTTTAACGTAGTAATACAAATGTAGCTTGCGGGTTATGACTCAATGACTATTGTATAATATCTCAGAGGGAAATGCAACTAAGATCAATTATGTCAAGCCGGCTTCCGTTGAAAATTCAGATAGCAATCAACGAAGAAAAAGAATCACCATCTTAGAACCAGGGGTTAACACAACCCGATCCTGTTCGATCCGGAATGAATCGGAGCCAACCTGGTCACTGGTTGGGTAGTTCCCAATCCCGGTTTTGGTCCGGTTTTAACTTGTAATTTTATTTTTTGAAATACTCTTGTGTATTTAACACCAAATTAACAATACTTTGTCTTAACCAAATGCATAAATCAAAAGTAATGTGATTTTTATATTAGAAAAAATGTTTGATATTTATGAAATTACTAATTTAAATATTGTTTTATTTCATTTAAATATATTTTTATGTCGGTAAATAGTTGTTGGTAATGTATTTACAAGAGTGTATTTCGGAATTTAAGAAAAATAGTAATTTAAAATATATTGAAATTTCGTATGTGTTTTTAAAAGTTCGTGGTATACGTATTTTACAAAGATTTTTTTTTAATCATCGTACTTTTAATTTAATTTAAATTTGTTTGATAGAAATACTTTTAATTTATTTCAAAAGATTTATTTATATTGAATGAAAAGTTATCCATTTATCCATCCAAACTCCAAAGTCAGATTGCAACTTCCAGTTCCCAAAAAATAAGAATATGTCATTGTCGACCACTACCATGAAGGCGGCGACGACGGACGTCCGACGCATCGCCCCTCACCCACCGGACCTGATCCGGTGGGTCACCCTTCACGGCGGCTTCGTCCACCCCAACCTCGAACTCTCAGACGAACTCTCCTCCTCCGCCCCCATCCCCGCCGGATCCCAACTCCTCGCACTCCCCCACCACCTCCCCCTCCGCCTCTCCGATCGCCATGACTCTCCCCTCTCCCACCTCGTTCGCCGAGTTCCAGGTAGATGATAGTTGACGACTCTTATTCGATTCGATTGTGTTTGATTGTGTTGTCTATTTAGAGCTCGAATTCGGTGTTTTGGATCGAGAGAGTGAAGTGAAGTCACGAGTTTACTCGATCTCGTTGGATTCACAAATGTTAGGTTTCGATTGGGAGAGTTAAGAAGAGACGAGTTTCATGAAGTCTGGACACGTCTTGACAATTCGATTCATAAATGGAGATCTTTGTTCGGGAAAAAAAGAGTACACTTTGGTCGACATTTTGGCTTCATGAAGAGGAGAATCTGCGGGCGATTATTAGGGTCGTCGCCTCAATGTAGATGGATTTAGTGCTCGTGAGGTGTTCTTAGTAAGGCAACCACTCAATTAAGAGAGGAGCTTGTGTGTGCACAAGTTCAACTTGTTGATGGAGTTTGAGAGAATCATCATGTGGAAGACAAGAGTGTTCTTTGTTATCATTTTGAAGTGATGATTCTATGATCACTATATAATTTTGGATTGTCCATCAATATAACTTGGGTTTTGCATTGAACGTTTTAACTTTAATATTTCATGGATGATGATACTTTGGAGTAAAACGAATATTCTACATTAGTTTGCAGAAGTCATTTTCAACAATGGATTTTTTTAATTATGTTTTCTTTTGTTATGGTTTATGATTTTTTTTGTTTCAATGTCGATCGATGGTTTCTTATGATTATGAAAATTACATTGCATTTTTTATTGAGTAAACTGGACATGTGGTAGCTTATGGCAGAGGAACTCTGGGCGATGAAATTGGGCTTAAAACTACTGCAGGAAAGAGCAAAAGTTGATTCATTCTGGTGGCCATATATTGGCAACTTGCCAGAAACATTCAACACACCTGTTTTCTTTTCTGGCGAGGAAATAAAAAATCTGCAGTATGCTCCTCTTCTTCACCAGGTGCTGCGATTTCCACTTTGTAGCTTCTGCTTATCAAATTCTTTTGTAGCTTATTATATGCCTTTGTAGTTCGCTTCGTAATTCAAGCATTTGGTTATCTCAAATTTCAGGTGAATAAGAGATGTAGGTTTCTATATGATTTCGATAAAGAAGTTAAACATATTGTGAAGGATGTCCCTCTCGAAATCCATCCCTTTCGTGGCCAAGATGCCGATGCTTCTTCACTTGGCTGGGCCATGTCAGCAGTCTCTTCTCGTGCCTTCCGTTTGCATGATACAGGTGTTGAAAATAGCATGGATGCTAATGTCCCAATGATGCTCCCTCTCATTGACATGTGCAACCACAGTTTTCAACCAAATGCTCGAATTATTCAACAACAAGAGTCTAGTGATAAGAATATGCTGGTCCAAGTAAGCTGTTTTTTATGTTTTGGATTACATATTTTTACTTCTATTTCTTGTTTCTGGCCGAATCTGTATAGAACTTGCCTGTAGTCCTCTGAATGTATTACCATTTATATTGTTTGATTTCCATAAAAAAATGCTATTTTCGTCACCATTTGCTTAAGAAATTAGGCCATCGGCGTGGAGGGATTGCTTTCTTTATTATGTTATATGAATCCATCCACTTGTCAGAATGGTCTCAAGGGTAGGCGGCCAGTTGTGATCACATTATCCGGATGCTCTATGCTGCAACTATTCTCTAATTACTAGTTGGTTCCTGATAACTTGAGCAGAACAATGATTTAATCTTTAAGCAACGAACTAACTGGTCTTTCCTTCTGCATATTTTTCCAACCTTGTTTAAAAAGCGATTTGACTTTTCCATCTACCTAATAAAGTGTAGATTGTTTCATTCACTTGATTTTTGACGCTCTTACTATATTTCTTGCCCTGTAATCTCTATATGACTTTCACTGGAAAAAAATCATCAAGATCTTCCCTATGACTGGTCTATGATGCACTAAAGCCGTTCAAAAATCATCAAGATCTACTCTACCTCTCTGGTCTAACAAGTTCTTTTAATTATACGTGCAGGTTATAGCAGAAACATCAATTCAGCCAAATGTTGGCGTGACACTAAATTATGGGCATTTGAGCAATGATCTTTTCTTACTTGATTATGGGTTTGTTATGCTGCCTAATCCCTATGACTGTGTCGAGTTGAGATATGATAGCTCTCTTCTAGATGCTGCCAGTCATGCTGCAGGAGTATCTTGCTCAACCTTTTCTTCACCAACCAAATGGCAAGAAAATATCCTTTCTCAACTCAATTTACATGGAGATGGTGCTCTTCTTAAGGTACCACTGAAGATGTCATGGATAACCGTTAATCATCTTCTATGACGTCCATTTGCATCATATTTTATTTAATTCCCCGATGCAATTCATAATCCATTAGCTTACTTTCCAGAATATTCTTCGTAAATGTGTTTAGGTAAGTATAGGGGGTTCCGAATTGGTGGACGGACGTTTATTGGCAGCATTGAGAGTACTTCTTGCAAGTGACATGGATGCCGTACAAAAACAAACCTTAGATACTCTAATGTCATTATCATCTGAAGCTCCTCTGGGTTTGCCGGTTGAAACCGCCGCTCTGCGTACGCTCGTTGCGTTGTGTGCGATCACTCTCCAGTATTTCCCCACAAAGATAATGGAGGATGAAACCATATTGAAAGCGAACATTTCAAGTTCTATTGAACTGGCAGTCCAGTTCAGGATGCAAAAGAAATATTTGATCATCGATGTAATGAGGGAACTTTCAAAGAGGATTCGGCTGTTGAGTCCAGATAAATCAAAATAAAAACATACCTTTGGTCATTGTCTTTTGGTAGGTAGGTGACTGTTTCCTTCTTTTCCTAGACCAGTTAACCTTGTTCACTAATATGATGGGGGTATATTCACTTGTTCACTAATATGATGGGGGTATATTCATAGTGTATGCTAACTTTTGCCAACTTGCAGGTGAACACAAGCCATTGCATTTCCGTTGTGATGTCATGGCATCTTTCTAAAGAATGCGGGTGAGGTTCTACATATTTGCTGCTGATTTCTTTTTGTGGATTTTTTTTTACAGCTAGGGAACTCTGTATGCAAGTTGAATTCTCTAAACAGTTGTAAAATCGTACTCATCATTTTACATATATTATTTAATGTTACTGCAAATACTCCCTTATTTGTCTTTTTATATCAAAAGGTTACTTCACTTAGTGCTTCTGAGACATTGACATTCTTTATAAACAATTTTGATGTCAAACATAGTTTTTTTTATCAAGTCGCACTACATTTTTATTAAGTACATACCAAACAAATAAAAAAAGTACATACCAAATATATTGTCATATGAAAAGAAACATCAGCTCCGTTTTCTTAAGTATTTATATACACCACATGAACGAGTTTCTATGTGATTCGAAAAATAATCTTCCGAAGCATAAGGTTCAGCTGATACGAGGTAAGTATGTATGGGGCGAAAGAGATCACGAAGAAGATAAAGACATTGGTCTGAGATGGTTGTAACAAACAAGCGCCTAAAAGAAGAACGAAACATCCCGAAAAGTTGGTAATCCTCGATGATGGGAACGAGAGAGCACAGAGAAAATTGCAAATAGCTGTGAACACGCATGTTTTCACCAGGATTACCAACTTTCTTATTATTCCTCTCTCATTCGCTGCTTCCCCTCTCCGTCTCTCTTGTTCATGTGATTTTTTTGTTGTTTTTTGACATCATTACTCTTAAATTTGATGATTAACAAACTAATATTATTCACAATTCCAATTAGCACATGACACAATATATTGTCAAATTACATATATATTGTATATTCCTAACATTGTAGGTATTTAAACTAAATGATTAATCAACTTCAAGATCAAAGTTCAAGATTTGTAATTAGTTTAAGAATTTCACATGTATTTATTTGAAAAAGACAATCATCATTTTACTTGTCAAAAATCTTTTATACTCTTTTGCTTTCAAACTCCAAACCTTCAAAGTTCTACCAACTCTCAAACTTCAATCAAATTCACTACAAACTCAAATTCCAATCCTTAAGTGCATTCAAGTTAAAGTTCAACTATTTCTTTAAATTTTCATTGTGTTGTAAAGTTTCGAGAAAACACCCTCTCGAATTGTAAAAGGAGATCCGAACAAGACGACGCAAGACTCCGATTGTAAGAGACCTGTAACAAAAAAAAGTGAATTCTCAAGTATGTGGTGTGATCGAATCTTTATAAATCTTCAGTCCTCTTTTAATTTGCAATCATTCTTTCACTATTTTAATTGTACATTATTTAACTAAATTGAAAAATAATCTATTCACCTCCTCTGGATTAGTGATAAATGCTACTTACATTTTCTTCTTCGAAACAAAGATCGGTTCAAATGTTCCATGCACCAAACAAGAACTGCCTCGAACTTCTACAAGAACTTGACAGCATTCTCTACAAACAATTTGCAACTAAGAACATCACAACATTATCCAAAATTCACATGGCATTACACTTTGGGTCAATTTCTTACACCAAACAAGAAATACATCAACCTACCCACATGAGACCCACAACACTTCTACCAACAATTTACCTAAAAGAATAATGGCCTAATCCCTACCAAGACTACCTCATCCTACTCTAAATCCTCTTTTCTAGTTCTACATGTTGTTGGGCATTGCACGGGGTTTAATTTTGATTCTGACCTTCCTTGGTGGGTTAACTGCTGCATGTTCGGTTCTGTTCTCGGGAGCAGTTGATGGCGTAGCCTCCACACTTCCTTCTTTCTTCGGAACCAAGAAAGATGATGTCTCCTTCGAAACTGCCAAATCTGTATTCCTAATCACATTTTCAGGCTCTGCTGCCGTAGTTACCTGCTCCTCCGTTTGCACTTTGTTACCCTTCGCTTCTTTCTCCAATCTCCGCTTTTCCCTCTTCATACGCTTCCGCTCCAAATACTCTGGATCATTATGGTGGTCTTTGTCTTTTTTCCGTTTCTTATCCTTGTGCTTCTTTTCCTTCTTTTCCTTCTCTGCGGATTCTTGACCATCTGTGGTGACTAAATGCTCGGCTTCGTTGTGCTGCGAAGGTACAGCTATACAACTGCTTTTCTGTGTATCGTCGTCGCCATAGCTTCTCATAACATTGGAAGGTGATTGACCTTCTTGAGGAAGAGCACCGCGATTTGAATCAGCAGTGCAAAGAAACTCCTTTCCCACCACGTCATCATTTGCCACCTTAGCGCTCCCAACACTTGCAGTTGTATGAGATCCCTGACCACGAAAAGAGTTCACCTCCTCTGGAATTTGATTACCAGCACTAGGTGTCTCGATGGCTGTTACTCTGAAAGGTGCTTCTACAGAAACAGAACTGCTAGGTCCTACTTCAATTTCGTTGCGCAAGCTTCCAGGATTTCCCACCATATTGACGTCCCCATCTGTTTTAGATCGTTCAGTCGGTTTCTTCACTCGTATCTTAATTACCCGTCTTTCGCAGCTATTTGAAATTGTTTGGGCATCATTGGCAACATCTGCAGGGAAAACATCTTTGGCAGCTTCCACCATAAGCAAAACATCTTTGGGAGCTCCTGTCTTCGGTAAAACATGCTCTACTGTCCCATGAGAGGATGAAACTTCCTTGACAGCCTCTGCAGCAGGCAAAGCGTCGGAAGCCTGTGAAGTACGTAAAACATTCTCAGCAGGTTTCTCGATTTGCAGAACATTCTTAGCAGTTTCATCAATTTGCAAATCATCCTCTGAAATTTCTATGACAGGTAAGCCAGAAGCAGTCTTTTCTACATCGGGAACTAGTTCCGCTACAGGTTCTTTGGGCCCGACCATTTTCTTCCTTATTAGGGAAGATTTTTTCTTCAACTCCTCTAAGACTTCCACGCCTGACAGAGTATGTAATGATGCTTTCGCGACACCAGCATATAGGGTCGGTGGTCTGAAACAAGAAATCCAACACTCTTAGAACTGCTGAAAATCTAAATCAACTGATCCAGAATGCAGACAAGATGAGTACATTGAGTACAGAACTTCACAAGGAAGCATAACAAAATTAAGTACAAAAATGACCTCCAGGCTCAACAGAGCAAAAGTTGCCTACAATGGAACTATTTTGTGAGTTTTCAATATAGTTAATCTACATATCACAGAACAGATCCCATGAATTTAGTACAGAACAGACCCAAGGACAAAACTTACAATGTTAACAGAGCTTCAGAAAGAATTAATCGCTTTCCAGATGTATTTTAAAAAGACATTGTGTACCTTGTGTTACACATTTTAACACCAATTTTCACGAACTATTATCTTACCATTCAATTATATTCGGACTGCCAGTGCGCTTTTGAGTTTACAATATAGTTAATCTACATATCACAGAACATCTACCCATGAATTTAGTACATAACAGACTAAAGTACAAAACTTTCCATGTTAACAGAGCTTCAGAAAAAATTAATCGCTTTCCAGATGTATTTTAAAAAGACATCATGTACCTTGTGTTACACATTTAACACCAATTTTCATGAACTATTATTTTACCATTCATTTATATTCGGACTGCCAGTGCGCCGCCATGGCATGAGTATGGTGTTCATAAAAATAAACACACTAGGAGAAAGCTGCAGCAACAATTGCTGTTTGAGTTAGTAACTAAGAGCGTCCAATCAGAAGAATATTTAACTCAGTCCTATCATAACATATTAAGGCCTCTTTTGTATCTTCACCACAAACAATGATTCTTGATGAGTTTCATTTTTAACCTACCCCAACCCAACTAATTTGAGATTAAAGGGGTTGGTTGGTTAATTGGTATTTGTTGTTGCCGTTGCTAAAGAGTGAAGAAATAGAAAGATCTGTTTTGCTATGGTTCTACAGTGGCAATGAAGGTCAAACATTCTATGGTAACCAATTATAACTTTTGAGTCAATGTCAATGTTACCCCAAAGCCTCTGAAAGGCTCCACTGATGGTGGTGGCATCATGCGATGGGAGTCAAATGTTTTCCCAATGACGAATGACCCATGGTCCAAAAACACAATTACCGTCTGCTATTTCACAATAAATAAGAAGTGCAGAACTGCAAATAAGAATCATTTTAAAAAGTAGTATTTTACCCATTGGAAATGGCAACTAAGCTATTATAACTTAAGACCACAACATATCTTCGGACTAATGGTTCTCACCTGTTAGAGAGAACTTGCAAAATGCAGAACAAATAGTGCCGCAGGAATATATTGTTGAAAGCTTTCTGGCTTGCAAGAAGGTCAAGCATAGCAACAAGTGTAGAGTTTTGTATACAATTCATAGTATCAGAGCCATTGCTCGCTTCACACAAATGCATCATATGCATCGCCAACTTCGCCTGTCCTGTGACGAAATGCTGAAAAATCAGCTATTTGTTGACATCTTCAGTATTGGAAAAAGAAAAGAAAATGTATCAAGTTGAAAAACGCCTAGTTGAAAGCATGTCCAAAATATTTGTTGTTTTTTCATATATACATATATATATATATATATATATATATATATATATATATATATATATATATATATATATATATATATATACATAAAACCTTGCCATGTTTTGGTTTTGAACTGCCCATGTGTGCAAAGTTAAATTGTACAATACTACAATCAGTAAATGCAATTGTTCGTTCGTTTGACAACGACGTGTACTAGCATCTAGACTGCAATTTCGAACCTCTCAAGGGCATGAACCTCATGCATTAAGATCATACCTTGAAAACACAATTCCTTAAGAAAATTCATAAACATAGACAAAGCTGCATCAAGGCCTTTGCTGTAAAATTCAAGACTGATAAGTGATTTATCTGCTTCGATTCGCACTCTCCACTTATCAGAACTTCGAAATGATTTTATAAGGTCAAATACCTATTCCAGAAGAAAAATTATTAGACGTGCCATGAACAACGCAAATAAAAATGAGACAGTATTACATACAAGTGGTATTGAAGCAGATGCCTTTGACGCTATCTGTGCAAGCGTGTGAATACAAGCAACAGATAATATCCCATTGTGGCTAGGCATTAACCTGGAAAAAAACATTCCTATTGAAGTTAAAAAAGTGGTAAATTCATTCAACGTGCAAGAGAACCATCATTATGGACCAGATAATAGGAACACAAGGACAAGCATCAATCAGAGTATCATTAGATCTCGAACCTGTCAAACTGAAGAAGCCGGTCAATTCGCTTGAGGATAGACGATAGCAAGGGAATGTGCTACTCGATGAAAATATTAGTGAGTTATAATCTTTTATAATCTCAAAATAGAAGAAAAAGATTGCTGACAAAAATCTTCATTGAAGGTCATAATTTTCAAGGAATGTATAATTATAAATGAAGGTTTTTAAAAAATTCCTAAGCTGTTTTGAATGTGTAATTTTTTATTGGTAGCTGTTTAAATGTGTTGTGAGTGTGATAGTGCAAAAATAACCCATAGAGTATCGAAGATATAATATAATAGGGCACATTCTTTTCATGACTTTAAAAAGGGTAGGTAGGTCGACAAAATTTGAAAATTTATTAAGACCAGAGTTGATATTGCCAGCTTTCAGGATACAAGGGAAGTGGAAGAGAGCAACACCTTACACTTTGTGTTGCATGCATTAGTGACTGTCAAGCTTGTTTCTACAAAAAAAAAATCCTACGGACTTTTTAAAGAATAGAACTCAAAGATGGCAATCACCATCCCTCTCTCATAGTAGGAAATTGATCTTACAACAACCTATTAACCTTAGAAAAATAAGCCGGAACTTCAAGATAACAGAGCAAAATAGGGTATTCCAATGACAACATTTGTAATTATATATGATAGAAAAATACACTGTCACACATATTGTAGATGAGGATCAAGATATGTAGAAAACAAGGAATAATGTGAACAGAGTGATTGAAATGCCATCAGACGAACCTTAGCAACTACCTGCGAAAAAGATGGACAAAAAAGTAGGCACAACAAACCTGCTTCTCAAATTCAAGTTCACCAACTGATTCGACAAGTACGGCAACCCAATAAACATCTGAGTAAGGATTCCCACTGTTGTCGTTGTACTGGATAAGAAGCATATAGTCAATATTTTAGTGTGTTGAGCTGAAAAAAATTGAATTTCTTAACAAATGAAGAGCAGGCTCAACTATGTTTCATGAGGTATCTACAGCTTTATATCTCACAGGTATCCAGTCATACCTACATTTTTATATCTTCAAGATGATTACTATATCGGAAAGATGGTGATATACCTAGGACTGGAAAATTCTGGTGAAATACAAATTTGGAAATATGATTTTAATGGTGGAACTAGAGAGTGCAACGTATTCGAACGACTGCATGTTGCCATGATAACGGATTCTCCATATGATATTGTACATTTGTGTATGGTAGAGGTTGTGGGCTGTAGGCTGTAGCATGCTAAGTAAAAGCACTATCACTGTTGTGTATGCCAATAAATTTTACAAAACTACAATTACTAGATTATCGACTATCTGTATTTTTTTTTCATTTTCAACTGATATGAACATATAAGAGAACGCGCACTAAATACTGTAGCCAATACACTAAATTTTTACTAGGGGTTTTCTCAACTTTGGATGGCTCTATTGAGTATGAACAAGTGGATGCACACACACTGATATCGAAGTCTTGTGTGCAAAATGTAATATATGACTCACCGACTTAAGTTGTGTAAGTACCTGCTTCACAGAGCTGTTTAATTGATGCCATCATTAAAAGGCATGAAAACATATAATATTCCATACATACTTACAGAAGAAAATTGATGCAAATATAATTATGAAAACAGTGATGGGTGCAGACAGGCATACTGCACTGAAATAATAGTTACCTTTAGCAATTGCAGAACAAATTCAACAGCTTCTCTTGGACTTCTCATACCTGAAGATCTAATTTGGGCTATTGCAAGTGGAATGGCCTGCATGAAGAAAATGATAAATCCAACACCAATGTCTACAGTATTAGCAAAATATCTTCAGGAATAAGAAGCATTGTTTCCCAACCCTTATTATTACAGTATTGTATCTTCCTTCCATTTTAAATATGATATAAAAATAAATATAATTGAGAAATTATATCTTCAATTTCATAAAACAGGACAAAGGAACACAAAACATCGAATTAAAGTCCTACCTCATAGCATTACCTCAAGAACAAAATACTCTGAAACATCATTGAAGTTGTTGGGTCTGAAGCATTAATTGGAAAAAGTGAGGATTGTATACAGTAAAGCTCAAAAAAAAGTTGTAACATGCAGATTTAATTACTTGGGCAATCCAATATCTGCATCAAATCTTCTACTTTTGTAGAACTTAATGAGATGGAGTAACCCAGCCCAGTCAGACTCCTGGTAAAAAAATATAATAGTGAAACAGATGTACAGAAAATGAGCTCTTAAATGAAAGATTACAATAAGGAAGCAAGAGATAAGGTAAAAGTTGGCTCCTCTCTTGGAACTTTTGGCAAGATCGTATTCCAAACAAAGATATAGCATACATACTTGTATGCCATGCAGTAGGAAAATACCAGCACTCGGATACAAAAATAGCATTCCTTGCGCTGTGAACACACCATGAAATGTCTAAATAGGAAAACCTAGCATTAAGAAGAGTAGACCACTAGGTATGTACTGTAGTAACTTCGCTTCAGTAAAGTTTAATTACAGCTGTGATACTGTGAGTGTTAGATTGTGTGTTTATAGTGCCTGTGTTGCATCTCTACATCATCATGTACAACAAATCTAACTCAATTCATGATGTTCCTACAGCTCCTACATTGTTGGGGAATTTTGGGTTATGCAATCAATTTATTGATAAAATGCAATTCCTCAACTTCATGCCTTTAGACACCTGATGTATCTGGTGATGATGCAGTGCTGCTCAAGTTCTAATAAGTGCACAGTGCTCTCTTTCACTTCCATTCCTTGCATCAACATAAGCATAATTGACGCAATCTTTTTAGCTAGTTTCCCACCATTAAATTGTGTTACTCTTGATGCCTCTTTCTTACATGTACTGCAGTAACTAAAGTTCATTCTTCTGCATCAAATATATACAGGACAATGCTTATCGTGACTCTGTACACTCTTTACTTTTTGTGTATTTACGAATTGTTAGTTAGTCATACAAGCCCTTTTCATTGTTAAAGAAAGTAAACCCTGTGCTTTTTTACAGAAGTTTGCCTTTTAAATTAAAACCAGTTAAGGCAGATGACTCCTAAAACTACAAAGTACTCCGGACAAGTTCTTAAGCATAAATCCATGGTATAGTTACCATGATCGCTTTAAGGTAGCAAGAACACTATAGATCATCAGCATCAATATTACCCCAGTGCCTCAAAAGAGGCTCCCGTCTGGGGGGGGGGGGGGGGGGGGGGGGGTGTGTACCCAACCCTTCCACAAAACAGTGAGGTTGTTTCCAATTGACCCAATGATGCGAAGTACAACTGACCATCTGCAATTTCATAATCAATAAGAACCGTAGATCGTTTAGATGGTCATTTGATATAGTCCATGATGCTCCAAATGCCAATAAACAACTTAATCTCTGACACAATGGAAATGGACATCAAGCAAGAACACTATAGATTGGTTACATAAACTAATCAGGACAGTTCTTTAGCGGGAATCCATGGTGTGGTTACCATGACCACTTTTAAGGTTGCAAGAACATTATAGATTGGTTATAGATTTCAAGATTACAAAGCCCATATCATATCCCTCTCTTAATTTGAAGCTCTTGTGACAAAAAAAAAAGATAAATGTGTGACAAAAAATGCAAATTGATGGAAAGGTTGTACAAAATATAAATAAGATCATCTCTTCTAAGGATTTCTTCTTCATCTTCGGATAAGCAAAATCCATGTTGTCCTGGACAGAATATAGATACAACATATTCAACCATGCCATAAAAACCAGGCTATCCTGGACTGATATATAACATGAATTCGACCGAGTCAATAAGCGTAGAGAAACATAAGAAAATAAGATACCTCAGAAGTTATGCCTGCCAAAGCATTAGCTGCCTCAATTCTGACCCTCCAGAATACCTAAACACAAACCCGTTCTTTCATCAGATTACAACAATTAAAAATAACAAATATCAATTATAAAGGACAAATTTTTATCACCTTTGAATCATTAAGAAAGTTATTGAGTGCATTGATAACAGAAAATGAATGCTGAGGTAAGCTCCTCAGAGCTTTAATTGCCTCTGATTGAGCAACCACATCTTTATCTTTTTCCAACTGATTAATCTGCTAGAAACATAATTGTCATAACACGGAAAGCAAAATACCAAAACCTGGTGATGGTAATGGACACAACATACCCAAAGAGTACATGTAGCAATTCACATGTGCACCAGAACATATACCAGGTGGACAAATTTATGCATGTAAAACATTGATAAAAGTAGAGATAAATGCAATGGAGCAATCAACAGCAACCTATGTAGGTAGAATAATCACAGGTTAGAGTACAAAAATGGAAACTTTTCCATTCCAGCTAAGTGAGCTAACACATTCAATGTATACAAAGTACATAAATTACAAAATGGGAAAATCGATTATAGTTGAAGTATTACACCAAAATATAGAACGTGAACACTATAATTTGTGTTAACCAATTCCAAAACCTCTCGTTTGCCCATTCTTTGTAATCAAATTTGATCGTAAAATAACTATGATTTTATAAATTCTATTCCATCTAAGTTGAAGTCAAACCACCTACAAGTAACATGTAAATCTAGGTTCATAGTCCAAATACAGCTTTGCATTCAATTAATCACACAACCGTTGAGCCCAAATTCTTAAACTTTGATATGTTATATTAACACATCTCTCTCTCTCTCTCTCTCTCTCTCTCTCTCTCTCTCTCTCTCTCTCTCTATCTATCTATATATATACGTATATATATACGTATGTATATGTATGTATGTATACCACTTTTGTTGTTGCGCCATATAGGACTCCACTCACATTAGATCTATTAAATTGCTGTGTCGAGTTCCAGACAAATTGGTGGGGACAGGGCAGGTGACCAGGATGTTAGCCTTATAGGCCACAAAAATAGTCCAAATTATCCAATGATAGACTATATTAAACGATTCTTTGCAAATGTGGCATCTCATACATCTGACATGTGCATGCATGTGTAAGATGAGGGTTATGTGTTAGGCAAGCCACTAAGCCTCTTGGCTCTGATACCATATTTAGTTGTGAGGTTCAACTCAAAACCAAACGGTGTCATGGTGGTAAGTGCAAGTACTTAGTATGTTGTAAGTCGCAACAATAGTATCCACTACAAGACTATTCTCAACAAGATTATTGTCAAAATCAGTATAAACTAACTGATCAAAAAAGGATCGGTATATAATCTAGTCCTCAAGATAAGTGTAAGATTCTTGAGTTAGATTTCACTTACCCAAAGATGTAGTAATTGTTCCAATCATATTTTCTCAATTCAACCTTAAAACTCTAAAAGTAACATTACAACCAATCAAGAGCATTTCAGCCCTTCTTAAAAACAAAGTTAATTTGAAAACACAACTTCCTTCAAGCCAATAATATCTAAACTTTACAGCACATCCATTCTGAAAATAAATAAATAAAATGTGATTCTGTTTAGTACTCATCTGTAAACGTACCCACATCAAAACAGGCTGATGAAAATGTATTTGTGCGAGATATTCCATTTCTGGATCTGCTCTGATCCACAGCAAAGGCAAATCCAAACTGCAGGTGGAAAGAAATAAGCAATACACAATTAAAATTGACATGACTCGTGGGAGAGAATATAGCAGGCAAAAAATATTGCAGTGTACCTTGCCTGCACATCCAGGGCTGAAGCAAAACCATTGTTGTCATCGGACCCATCGCCTTTCATGCCCTTTTTGGTTTTCTGAAAGCGCTTTAAACCAAGCCGAGAATGCAGCTGTATCTCCAAAAGCTGCAAAGTTTCACCAGACATTGGTAGAATTGGATGGTCGGACACAGATACTCCATCAAGCTCGTGAACTCGAATACTCATCATTCCTGGCCAACTTGTATCACCACCTTCTTGACCTTCATCTTCCAGATTGTTGGATAGAGAACTGGTTGCTACTGTTGAAATTCTCAACACAGCCAATTCAATCACATTTTTGCGTTTTATGTAAGAAAAGCCCAACCTTCAAAGATCAATGATACCAAAAGAGCAAAAATTAATATAAGGTATAAGAAGACATCAGATATTAAAAAAAATACAATTTTACTCATTAACACCTCAAAACAGGACATCCGCTTGAGCCTACCCAACGAGGGAAAAATTCTTTCAAGAAAGGACGCTCCAAATTGCCAACCTTGTTCGCTTGGTGTCGAAACTGTGTGACAGAGGACATGTTTCACATAACTTTATCTAGGTTTCAATGGAAGAATATACAAAATAGAAGTGTATAATGAAAAGAAGTTTGCATTCTTCTGCCAGAAACAAAATATCAGAAGATAATAATGGCACAAGAAGATTCGTGGAGGACAACAGATGCCTGCCCAGTCTATCACTGCAAATGCATGGTGTAATCACTAGTTGACTATGTGTGGGCTTGACCCATGAAATGATGAAAATCTTCATCTTTTACATTTTAGTCGTGATAGAATCTCACGTGCAATTAAAATTTTAAGGGTCAACTTTCCCAATTACGCCCTATTGCCATCCCCACAGGTTATGAACTACAAATACATCTAAAAAAAGCAAGCTCCAAACAAAATCAAGCAAAATATAGGGATTGATGAGAAATGGATGAGCTTCTTTGATCTTGCCAATACCTATGTACATTAGATTACTAGTGTTTAGTTGAAAATGTTTCCTCTTACCACTTGCAAGCTTAAGGATATTACAGAAACAAGACGAACGGGTAAGAATATATTTAGTAAAAGATTTTAAAACTTGCAAAATATGCCCAACTCATGTCTTTACCGCTACCCCGTGACGAGTGAGATCGAGAAGAGCAATACGAAGAACAGATGGCCATCAAGAGGTTTGTATGCATGAGTTACCACTCCTAATTGATCAAGAGAGCACCACTGATATGTAGATCGAGCTTCATGAATTATGAAATTAATTTGCCATTTAATTTTCTCCTTAGCACCATTCATTTGAGATATCAGCTTGGTGGATTAGTGATAAATGCAAAACAGAACATAAAGCAAACATTTGAAAAAAATCGGGATATAAAATTACCTCCTTCGTACTAAGGGTTCGAAATGAGGTCGTGTCTTGGACTTTAGAAACTATTATTTGCAAAATCTGGGGAAAAGTATATACAAAATCAAAATTCTGGAAAAAATGTAAGAGATACGAGATACATAACAAGAAATAAACCACCAAAACTGCTAATTTTCCACAGAATATGATTGCTTCTATTTAGCTCTCCTATAGATAGCACTATATCAGGATTGGTCGATGTGCGTGATCTAAGATTTGAAGACAATGATATACTAGTTATATAATTATTATACACTTGAAAACCCTCACGTTGCCATATCAAGAGAACAATTGACTCAAGAAGTGGGCAAACATCAAGGATGTTGTTTCAACTACCAAATAACTCAAGCTTAAGGACTTACTTTTAATCAGTAAAAGTAACTATATTCAAGCTTAAGGATTGAGATGCACCATAACCAAAAGCATTAAGAATTTAAGGCTCGAAGTAAAGCATAGGGAACTGAAAGACTTTGAAATAACATAAGATTTGAGTCTATGACCTATTTACATGTGTTGCATCACACAACCACTGTTTACTACCACCCAAAGCATATCATGTTGGCAATATTCTTGCTGGGGCCCAGTTGGCATACAAATAATTCAATATGTTGGTAAGTATTTTGGGTTTGCGCGGCTTCGCATGTATTATATCAGAAGAAGAAGAAAAACCCACTTCAACAGGGCCAACTAAGAAATCATCAAGAGTTTCTCAGGTCTGGAAGCTTTGTCCATTCAACAAGCAGTAACGGAAATTGATTGGCAGAATAAGGCCAAACAACTGTTTAAATCCTACCTAAACCAGCTGGTATCAGACCTGTGAGATATTTTATCAGATCTGGAAATATCTTAGATTTTGCAAGTGCACTTACGAAATGTTTATAGCATTTTAGCGATAACCTGTCATACCCCATAGCTTGCCTATTAACTTATTTCTAATTTATTCATAATGGTTGAACTCCAGACTAGTTTGGGATAAAAGGCTTTGTTGTTGTTGTTGGTTGAACTCCAGACTCTTGTTTTGAGGGTGCTAGTCTTGTAACACCTAATACAGCTATCATCCTTTCATCAATATAGAAATAAAATGCCTAGAACTTGGACAGTGTGATTTTTTGAAAGAAAAAAACATAAGATAGAAAATTCCATATTCAATTTCACCTTGCGAAAAGACTCTGGACCCATCTGCTTCTCCAGCATTTGTAAAACTGCAACCTGAGCCAGCACGGAGCATGAATATATATATGCTAGAGATGAAAATAGAGAAGAGGTAGGTAAACCGAATGACTTACAGCCTTCCATGAACGAATTTTCCCATACAACCCAATTCTCTGGGTCCCACGCAGATCTTTGGATGCTGAAGACGAACTTAGAGCACTAGCACCGCTAACATCAAATTCACAAACAGCACTGTTTGCCTGCTCTAGGATTGAACAAAATGAAGTGAACATCCGCAAACTACTATATCAAATTACTATTTACTAATACTTTAGAAAAGGAACGATTTAACAACACTAGCAAATATGTGTATGAATATATGTAGATTTATAAGGGAATACTATATGAAACTGAAGGATCCACATTAGTAGAGCTTGAACCGACATGATTCCAAAAAATCAGTGTCTACTTCTACTTTATAGAACAGTGCAATTGTATTTATTCTGAGATCTTTGTCTACCTGGTGGAATACATTTCTGTAATAGCAGCCAAAGTATGATCCCCCCCCCCCCCCCCCCCCCCCCCCCACTTATTAAATCGACAGAGTCTCCATACTACTATTATTTGAAGAATATGTACATGTTAAATTTTCTATATCAAAATGTTCATAATCTCTTTTTCAACAAATTCTAATATATCAAATAATTCACGAATACAACACTATGATGAGTCGGTTACGAAATCCATGAGCTGATATTTTTTGTTTGACTGGAAAACATCAAGAGACTACCCAAAAGATGAGTAAAAAGAACAGTCCTAGCATGTCAAATAATCAGATATAACAAGATTGCATACCTTGTAACGTCGATAGCGAGCTTCATTATTTCCAAGGAATTTCCTAATAAATGAGTCTGTGAGAAAACCAGCAAGCCCATCCAATAACCACTCTGCACAAAGAATACATTTATAGACGAATTCCGTTTCAATTTTCAAGTGAAATCAGTCATTTGACTTGGGAGTCTTGGTCATACCATCATTTGCTGTCTCTGCAACTACATACCCTCCAAACCACTGTTTTGCAAGTGCATAAGCTAGTTTGATCCTTGTTTCAACAGTCTAAAAATTGGAAAAGAAATGTTGGTGTAGTTAGATTTTTTTTGTTTTATGATGAAATAGTATTAGGATATTAGAGTAAACGTGCCTAAAGTAACCGTGGTGATAATTGCATTTGCTAACTGTTAGAGCCTACAACTTATTGTACGTGAATGAGGTCATGTAGTGTATGACAAAGGGTGAGTCTTGTGCAAATTGATTTGTAACAACAAAAATACTTCCAAACCTCACATTAATTAAAGACCAACTTCACGACAGAAAATAACAAGAGCAAACCTTGTCCATCACTTTCTCATCGAACAACACTTCTGAACTGAAAACGCACATTGAAGCACTAACATTTACAGAAGATGCTGATGATTCCGGTGGAACAAAAACTTGCTTATATGAGCCGAACGGGAAACTTGCAGAAAGATATTCCTCATAGTGGCTGTCACATTTAAAACGAAGGTATATAAAACTTATTTATGTTTTATCTCTTTAAGAACTACGTAATATACAAAGCTGATGAGATGGATAAGTTAAAATTTAAAATAGATACTATGCCTATCAGCTGATACTGTAATATGAAATAATGAAGTGAAACCTGAAGGCTGTATGGAAAAATCCAACTGTATTGCACAGCATTGACAACTTCTCTTGCAAGCACATATGAGATAGATTGCTATTATGAGGATCGGGAAATATCTCAAATGGTGCAACGGCCAAGGATATCCATCCAGCACAAACAGGAACTCTCAACTCATATACGAAAATTTTGCGGGGAGGAACATCATCAGTTGACATCTGCAGGAAATTAGTTCATCTACATAGCATCATAAATCACCACACGCAGAATGGATCAAAGGACTATCAACATGGTGCTTGAAGAAAGTAATTACATACAAAAATGTGATTGTTCTTTAGTCGTAGGCTTGCAATCTAAGAATTACACAAATCCTACATTATCTTATCGGCTGTTAGAAGTCCATAACTCCATATCCAACATGAGACATATTACAAAAAATTAGCATCAATCACCCAATTAAACAAACATCTTCACTAATTCAAAATGAGATCTCACCTGATACAGTAAATTTCCATTGCTTACGGCCACTAAATCAGCATCAACCGTAAACTCCAGATTGTAGCTGTATATCAGGCCTAAGCTCAGATAAGCTCGTATAACCGAAAAGGAGATTGAGAGAAAGAAAAGAAACTGGGATGCAGCTTACCAGCATCTTTGCAAATTACCATACATACATGGAAACCAACAATGCGCACGTCTTATCTGATTATCAGCACATACCAGGTTGTCACCAAAATGGATAGCTGTTTCGGCTTGCTCAAGGCAATAGTTAATACGCACCAATTTTACATTCTGAAATCAAAGAAAACATTGACAGACAGCATAAAAATAATAAAAAGGTACAGAAACTGCATTTGAACAGGCCAATTGCTTAAAAATTTTAAAAAAAGGAACCAAACACGCTACTTTCTGCAGTTCAGCAAAGCTATAATACCTCTTGGGTTGCAATATCATTGTTCCCATTGAGATTACTTTTTGAATCTTCTGGTGAATGGGTTGAAGCATTTTCACCACTTGCTTGGGATTTTAGACTATCCAATTCTGAGTCTACCTTTTGACATGAGATTATAAGATTTGGGATCATTTCTCTATCCAAAGAAGAGATATATGTTGCACACGCAGTTTCTGCTGCTGAACTTGGACATGATACGAAATCCCAGTTTCCATCACTCTCATGTAGATGATCATGGAAAAGCTCATATTCAGCCGGTTCACCATTCACTAGAATACTTCCGATGGTCATATTTTCAGCATGTACACCAACCAATCCAGATTCAGGAAATGCAATTTTCATCTCAGTATGCCTGGGTCTCACAAAAGAAAATTGTAAACATGCCACGTTAATATAGTAGCACACCTTCTGGAAGCAAAACCAACACCAGAATGGCACTTCTTATGAAATTACACAGATTATAATCCATGGATAAAACTATGAAGCATATCCCACTATAGTGACATACCGAGGACAACGGTAAGCACAAAATAGTTGGCAGCAACACTAACATCAAAGTATAAAACCAACAGTTACAGTTCAAATATAGTTGCATGTGATAGAAAACAAAGATGAAGGGAAAAAACGCTTACACTAGCTACAGACTACCAGCCAGACGACCATACACTCCCTCTCCCAACCCAAAAGTTGGCAAGAGATTTTGCCATTTAGTTCCACCTTATAAGGAGCCTCATTTGCTCTTAAGTTTTTTTTACTGACATATTGCAGAATTCATCATTGTTTTGTGTAAGCTCAGGCAGACAGTTACTTGGCAAAGGAACCATATGATATTAAAAGAAATTACAAAGTTCAATTAAATTTCATTGAAAAGCAATTAAATTTATATTTCTGGAGTCCCAATCTGCTCCAGTTACCGTCCTGCCAACATACAGAAGAGGTCAAAAGTGGAAAACACACCCAAGACTCCTTCACACCAAAATAGATGGCTTATCATCCACAGCTTCCTTGGTATCCTTTTGGTAACAAAGGGCATGCGCAAAGGTAGAACGAAAAATTTGTAGTTAATTTGTCATTAGCACACAAAGATCGGCAGTTCAGTTTTAAGGTTCAGAGTCCCAACTTCCACAACACTAAACACCATCAAAACTCCAAACGACACAACTTTATTTGTAGGAAGTAGTGTTTAAGTAGAAGTTCAGCTTCCAAAATTATATTTCCTATAACTCCAATTCAACACTTCACTTCCTAGTGACTAAAATAACTAAATAAGTGTCTATTTAAGTCGAACTAGGAGAAAGTCATCATTTTTGTGTCAAAATAAGAGGCAGACTTAAGTTTCTCAGGTTGAAGTGAGAGCACTAGAGCTCCTCCTAAGCTCGGTTTTTAAGTTACCGAACTCCAATTCCAGGATTTTTTTAGATTTTTCCTGCAAACCAATCACCATTTTCACGTCAAAATGTGAGGTAAACTTATGTTTATCGGTTTTAAAGTTAGAGTACTAGAGCTCCTCCCAAGCTCGGTTTTTAAGTTACGGAACTCCAGTTACAGAATCTTTTAGAGTTTCCCAGCAAACTGATCATCATTTTTGTGTCAAAATGAGAGGCAAACTTATGTTTCTCAGTTTGAAAGTGAGAGCACTAGAACTCCTCCTAACCTCGTTTTTAAGTTACAGAACTTCAATTCCCGGATTTTAGAGTTTTCCGGCAAACTGATCACCAGAAACCTACTTCCACTTCCATAAAACTTCTCCTCCAAGCCTACAAAACTCAAGACGAAAAATGTCACACTTCAGGAACCCTAACAAACCAATCCTTCCACCAACTCCACAACCACAAACAAACACGCCACTATCCAAACTCCAATCCACTCGAAACAGACCCCCAAAGCGGCGAAATCAGAACACGAGGACGATCGGGACGAGAAATTACCCGAAGATCATCCGTTTCCGGACGTCGATCGACAGGCAGAGCTTCTGGTGGAGGACGGAGCCTCGGATTAGGTTTTCGTCGGGCTTGTTGTGGCTCTGCTGCTGCTCCCCGGACTTCTGCTTCCGGGGCTTCGCCATCGGAGGCGCTCCGGTCGGCGACTCGTCGTCGTCTCCACTGGTTTTTGGTGGATTTTTTTTCTGCCTTTTTCTTCTCTTTTTCTTCCTCTGGGAGTCTGGGTTGAGGTTTTGGTCCTCTGGAAGGGATCGGAATGGGTGATTTTATCGGGGTGGGTTTTTTGCGTTGCGACCCTTAGATTGTAGTAATTAGATCGTGTGGACTCCAAAAAAAACGGTGGAAAAGTAATAGTTCATTATTAAGGTAGACCGTAAATCTGTAATTTACCAACTACGGATTTTATGATATCATAATTGATATCATAAAAATTATGGTACCCCCAATTGATACAATGGTGTATATATATATATGGAATTGATGTGCATTTAATGACCATGAAGGTGTTACAGGGGTTAGTGTTACGAAAGTTTTTAAAAAATATATGTTTTTTTATTGTTTTTACGGAGTGAATATACACACATAAGCCCCGAGCAGGCCCGGCCCATAGCAGAGCAGGGTGAGCTCCTGCTCCGGGCCTCATTTTGAGGAGGGCCTAAAAAAATGATTTATGTATATGGGCTTATTGGATTGCAAAGAAGATTAGTAGTGCTAAGATGACAAAAAATATTTATATATATGAGTTTATTGGGTTGCAAAGAATATTAATGCTAAGATGACAAAAATTATTTATGTATATGAGTTTATTGGGTTGCAAAGAAGATTAGTGTTAAGAATATAACACATAAACATTGATAAATTTGTCTCAAAAAATACTAAGAGGACAAAAAAATTCAAGTGATATTGTACTAAGTTAGTGAATTTTTATTTATTTAAACTAGGAGACAATTTTTTTTCAAATTTAGGAGTCTCATTGTTGATTTTCGCACAGGGCCTCGAAAATTCCCGAGACGACCCTGGCCCCGATGATGATGATAAGAAAATTTCAGTTACAGTAGACTTATGGGATTTGAACATGAAACCTTTTGATTGAGGAAACCTCAAGGCCGGTTGAATTGGTGTTATGGATGTTGTTTTAACAAATAGAGTAATTTTGGTTCTCAAATAGAAAAAATATTAGCAAAAATACAATTCAAATTCTCAGCTGACTAGATGATTGAACATTAATTTGCATTCTCAGCGGATTAGATTGTCTTGAGTTTGACCGAGAATTTGTGCCTACAGTAGAGTAGAGCTTGTGGATGGATTGAAAGATTTCACAAGTGACAAAACAATGAAGTTGTTGATGAGCCATTAGTAAATTGGCATACCACGTAAGCTTTACCTTTACGTTGGATTATAAATAAATAGATATGATATTCTACGTAATACTTAAGCATTTTGATCCAAATGTGATATTAATTCACATGTATTTTAAGTTCTTAGCAATACCATGCCAATTTATGGCAACGAATGTAAAGAGATTACGCATTTTATATCACAATTAGCGAGTATGAGTTCATATCATATTTGGCTAATATTTCCTTCGTACGTGTAAAATGTTTATTTTTTAAAACTATGAATAAGTGTTTAACATAAGAATAACGTCTCAAGTACAAAGTAGAACGACACAAGTATGATTTAACACTGTATTAACAGTCCCAAGTCCCACAATCAGATTTGTTGATTATGTTCTACACAAGAAACCAAAACCAACATCAAAACCAAAACCAAAACCAAAACCAAAACCAAAGGAGCTGAACATCAATGTACCTTGTGATGACATTAATCACTACAAAGGAAACCACTTATTTTAAGCATGTACTAACAAAGTTAGAGTTCTCTAAGTACCACTCAAATGTCCAGTATATTGTTAAGATAATCATCACTGTGTGCCAACACTAAGATCATGTAAATTGAAGTAGTCCACCAAAACTCACAACGATGGACGAGCTAATACCACTATCTTACATCTGCACAACCATCATTTGACGCTAAACCACCACTACAATCCACCAGTGCATGATAAATCGATATACTCGCAAATACATTTATTTCTGTCAAAAATATTCAAATCACAAATACAACAGAATCAAGCGTCTGTTTTATTGGGCCTCCAAAAAACTAAGAATGTAAATCACAACAAAAGAAGCTCCCACTTCCTTTTTCATCCCATTTAGTGGTTTACATACAAATCTACATGCTTCACCAACCCCTTTGATAGAAGATGATGAAGTCACAAAATATAAAAAAATAAAAACAAGCAACATAAACACCCTGAAAAAAAGAGGGGATTGTAATGCAGACTCCAACCAGGCCTGCTTCTACACAAACCAGAAAACTAAGGAAGGTCCTCCATCCTTCTATGGGCATCAATTGGACATGCTCTCTACAGACACCATCAGTCTTCAAATCAAAAATACGTAGCTATATCATGAAAATGTTTCAATGAAGCTTGAAATCATGAGCCAATTAGTCAAAACTTTCCACCTGTAAAAAAGGAAAGATTATTTGAGAATATGTACTTCCAAAGAGAACACAAATCTCTGTTCAAGTTAATTTGTTTCTATTGCTTTAACTGCAAGTGACGTTATCAGCAGGCAACCATAAAACCACAAGATCATGTCTTGGGCATTGAAGCCCAAGTAGCCATTAAAAAAACAGCAGATCATAAAAGTAGCAAAAAAAAAATCTAGCTAATTAATTAGAATTGCTGGGAATTCCACCTCTTAATGTTAACCCAATAATCGTTTTTCATTGCCCACACCATGAGACTCACAACAAGAGAGAAAATCCATTATAGAGAACTAAAATTTCAAGAAGAGCCTCACTAGAGTATAAAAAAAACTCTCTTCATACTCTAATCTCAAGAACTTCCGCACAAACATAAGTCTCCCCTGACAAGTGAGATAAATTAAACTCCTGCTTCCTCTCTTGTGTTATTCGTTGGTTTTCCTCCATAGACACCTCACAGATATCTCTATCCATCCACTTGATGCCTGTCCAATTGGTCGAGTTGACTCTACAACAGATTTGGGAGATATGGCTCAACAAGTACAAGGTGCAAGTATGTGATTTGGATTTTGGACAATGATATATGCTTAAGATAAATCTTTTCAAATGTTTGATTTTTATCTCCTGCATAAAAAAATTAAACCAAGCAGTTCTGCAATCCATGTTTCACATACAAATTCATAAATTCAAAGATGCAACTTAAAAAATATCCATAGTTAATTGCAGTCAATCAGAGGGCTTACGTTCATATCTTCAGTTTCAGCCTTCCTGACTTTTCGAAGATGCAACAAGATTTCGTGTAAGAGATCTATTTCATTGCTTCCTTCCTTCAAGGAGCCAATGCAGTTATTGAGCAGTGTTTTATCTGTCTCAAGAGCTTGTAGCTTCTGATTTAGTTGATCCATTTCTTCCATAATTTTATACTGCTCCCTTTTCACGGCAGACCTAGAAGCTGAGTCCTCAGATTGATTGACTCCATCAACCTCAGTCTCATCTTTGACTTTCTCGGAGGGCTCTCCATTCTCATCTAGAGCCGAAAGCCTCTGCTGCAACTTATTTTGCTGCTCCAGAATGAAGACTCTTTCTTCTTCAAAGTCAGCTAGCCATGCTGTAAGTGTATTCAGATGCTTTTTGGCTGCTTGTTCTTTCCCAGCACTTAAGGCAGTATCTGTATGAGTAGTAAGCCTTGAGTCATCACCTTCATTAAGATCATGACCAGGACGGTGTCCCTCGTCATCATCAGATGAAGCACCAGAGCCACCATTCTGATTAGCATCTTCGAGTTTCCTCCTTTTCCTCTCCCTGGCTTCGTAGAGAAGAACTTTATTCCGATAAATTTCCAATTCTTTTGCCAATTCCTCCTTCTCCTTTTCTCGCTTTTTTGCTAGCTCGTCTAGAATGTGAAGTGCTTCTTGGTCATACTCAGCTTGTTCTTCCATCATCCTCTGGTAGTGTAATGCTTCCATCTGCATAGCAGCCTTTTCTTCCTGAATTCTTGTTATCATGGCCATCGTCTCATCTGCAGCTATAGCAGAAGCATTCCTCTCTTCTTCGAGGTCAGCGTATAAATCACTCAAAGCCTTGCGCTCGGCTTTCAGTGCAGCCTTAAGATGGTCAACAGTTAAAGTTTCAATTGACTCATTGTCACTCACAACACTTCCATCCAAGGATTCAGCCACACTTTCTTTCCTGTCAACAGTGAATCTTTTGCTCATATCAGGGACAACGTCTACATTACGTGCATCAGTTGATCTCTCTTCCTCCATTGCCACATGTTTCGGCGATACTAGTATGGAAAAGCCGGTTCCACGATCCATGACCTCTAACTCTCTGGTTTCACTTGCTGCATGACACAAGAGAACTCAGCCATGAACAATAGCAAAATTAGCACGAGAAGCAACAAAGATTTACCATGGATTTCATCTTCCACATTGGTATCTACATATCGAACATGTCCTATGTCTAGGGAAGGTATTTCTTCATGGCTGGAGTGATCAACATATTTTGCTTCACGCAACCGACTTCCAAGTGATATTTCACCATTAAGTTTGCTATCCTCTTCAAAAGCTGCAGAGCCGAAATAAGTTTTAACTTCCAAAAATAATTCAAATTGCTACAACAGCTGTATCACATATGGAAACAAGGCACGTTTGTATGTTTATCAAACATGCTACTTTCTTTCTAAGTAAAGAATTAAAAAATGATGCAACATTTGGTCCTGCTTCAAATCCTTTCAAAAGCTCTGGCCTTTATTCAGACTGTTAAAGAAATATTTTCACTGTAATACAAAAATAGATATCTAATTCCCAAGACACATGCTCCACTAGATTTTCTAGTAGCTTTATTCCTCGAAAGGGAGCACCATGGAGGTTTTCCCTTCAATTCTTGATTGAGTGATTCTTCTAAGCCAAAAAAAACTAGGAAGGTCTTACGAATATCTATACAACTCTATACTGGATAGGATAAGAGAAAAACAAATGTATTTTTTTTACCTTGAATTTGCGAAATGCAGGGACATATACATAAAGTTAAGGCAGACACTATATGAACATTTTACAGGGAAGAAACAATGCAAATTCTTTTTTAAAATTTAATACACCACATGTTATAGAAATAGTTACAATTTAATAAAAAACTAAAATGAATGTGTTTGCAGAGACACGTAAAGAGATGATGGAATAAGAACATGAAGACGTAGTCGTGTACCACGGGTTTTTCCTTCGGTTCCATTGTAAAACTCCTTGGAAAGGACTTGTGAGACTGGACTGATTTGCCCAGACAGATCAACTTGTTCTTGGTCACATATTTTGCTACCAATTGAGACCTCACCTTCGGTTTTGTAGCCCTCCTCAAAAGCTGTCAAATTATTTAAATTAATAACTGTAAGAGGACCAGTATGAGGAATTGCTACTGTTTGACAACAACATAACAAGGTAAAGATACCTTGTGCTTCGTCTTCTTCGGTTTCATTGCTGATACCCTCGGGCTTGTAATGGGAGATTGGCTCCTGATGTTGAGGGTGATCAGCACTCCCCTGTTGACCAACTTCAGTCACAACCGATTCCTGACTTCTCTTCTCAGCATCAATATCAACTCTGTGTTCTTTTTCAAAAGCCGCAAAACCATTAATAATATCCAAGACACTAACACTAATAAGATAGCTGGAGTGCGAAAACAAATAAACATGTAATAAAGAAGAACATGAGTTCAAAATGATACCATGAATCTCTTCCCAAACTTTATCCATAACCGACTGAGCTTCCATGTCAGCAATTTCATCCTCGGAGATTTTTCCAGCTGCCTCATGATCCACACACTCTTTCTCCCTTAGACGACCGTTTGACGATTCCCGCTCGACTCCAACAACACCATCTTTGGAAAGTTCTCGAGATATTTCTTCCAAGACTTGGTTTCCTTTCTCATTACCAGTAATTCCATCGGAAGCAACCAGGTACTTCTCCGGATTAACAGTCCTCAACTTCATCAGATCATCAGTAGACATCCTCAAGTTAAGAGCATCATTCATCCCAAAAGAGAACAATCTATCCTCAATCTCAACAACATAACGCGGCGACCCCCGGGAGCCGTCACCCGACTCGAGGAAGAAATTCACCTTCTCTCCCCTCCCTCTCCCCTCCTCCCCATCCTTAACCTTGAAGACCCTCTCCTGGAGAACAGAATCGCCATCGTGGCCCTGGTACATGATCCTGTAAAACGCGTTCCCTGCGTGAACCTTCTTGTCGGATTTGGTTCTCTGAATCGTACCGACTTCGTTGTTCGCAACACTTTTCTCCTTCTCCGATGAATCGGAGGAAGAGGAAGAGGAGGAAGAGGAGGAAGAGGACTCCGATGAATCGGATTCCTCTTCGTCGTCTTCTTCTTCATCGGATTCCTCTTTGTCGTCTTCTTCTTCTTCATCGGATTCCTCTTTGTCGTCTTCTTTTTCATCATCGGATTCCTCTTCCTCCTCATCACTATCGTCGTCATGTTGTAGAGTCCCGATTTCAGAATTGCGAACGAAATCCTCGTCTTTTTCCTCCAAAGATGGAAACTTCTCCTCAAAACCCCCTCTCTGCTCAACGTCAGCATCGACGTGGTCAAAAATTGGTGTGTCCTTGGCGGGGGGATGGAGGTGATCGAGGAAGGCGGGGGGTTTGAGGCCAAAGAAGAGGACGAAGCGGGAGATGGCGTAGGAGAAGATGGAGTGGAAGAAGAGGAGACCAATCAGGGTCCATTCCAGGACGGCGTAAACGAGGACGAGGGAGAGGCGGTTCGTGTTGCGGTGGACGATGCTCGCGAACCTGTTCGCTGCCATCTGACGGAGCCGGTCGGAGATGGAAAGGGTTTTGGTTGGGGGAGAAGAAGAAAGAAGCTTATGAAAGTCAAAAAGGTGGTGCTGTTGGAGTTGGACTCCACGTATGGTGTTTATGTTTAATTTCGGAATGTTTTGCCGTTAAAAAACAGCGCCAATTAATAGGTAAGTAAGTTATCTGTTTCTCTTCGTCACGGAAAATGAGAAAAGTTATCCATGTAAGTTGAGTAAACGAACTGTTTTTCGTGTTACGTATTATAATTTTGTTATTCTATCTTTTCTACTTATATAACTATTTATTTCATTCTTCTAACATCAGTCTCTCTTCATATTACTCTTATATTCATCAGAAAGAATGTCTCGGAGGTTGGAAAAAGAACCAACGGACGCCTCAGATTACTTAAATTTGGTAAATTATCTTATTTAGTTGTTTTTTTAAATAAATATTTGGGTCGTGTGGCTCTAGCAGACGCCTGATCGAAAGGGGAGGTGTCTAGGGGAGCCGCCTCCCCCAAGGGAGAGGCAACTCCGGCAGACGCCTCCCCGATGGATGAGGCATCTCCGATAGACGCCTAAAAAAAGTTAATTATTTAAATTGTATATAAATTGTGATAATTACAAAATAAATTGAATATTATGTTAATAATTAATTAAATTAGTTTAGTAAATCCTTTATTGATTATAATTTGTGATAACTACTAAATAAATTGACTATTAAGTTAATAATTAATTTAATTATTTTAGTAAAGAATTATTGATTATAAATTGTGATAATTGCTAAATAAATTGATTATTAAGTTAATAATTAATTTAATTATTTTAGTAAAGAATTATTGATTATAAATTGTGATAATCGCTAAATAAATTGATTATTAAGTTAATAATTAGTTGTTGATTATTTTAGTAAATGATTATTGGTTATAATTTGTGATAATTGCTAAATAAATTGATTATTAAGTTAATAATTAGTTTAATTATTTTAGTAAATCCATTAAAAATTATTTTTAAAATTGAATTAATAGTCATCAGGTTACTGTAGAGGAAAAGGGAAATCAATTCTCTTACGCTCGGTACGTAGTATAGCATATGAGTCAGGTCCTCGTCATTCATGTAGACGATGTATTTCTGTTTCAGTTAGGAGAGATATAGATCTTTTACGTTGTCGTCAGACATCTAAGGATTCTTTCGACGACGAGGATGATTCAGATGAGTTGAGGAGTCACGACGAGAGTGACGATGAGGACCAGTATGACTTGGAGTCACATGATGAGGCGATACAACAGTATGGTCGAGGACGAGGGCGACATTGTAATCTTTCGACTGAGTGAGTCATTAGGAAAGGTCGAGGTGGTCGGTTTTGTGACCGGTGATTCGAGTTCGTGCACTGCAGACACCCGAGCTCACAAGAAGAATAGGGGTGAGGACGAGTCTTGGATCGTGACGGATATGATGTCTGGTGGTCCTCTAAATGACAGTGTCATTCTGAGTTTTGGAGGTCACATCGTCAGACACATCTGAGATGACGAGGATCAGAAGGGTTTGAAGTGTCATAGTCGGCACAGAGCATGTATTACATTGCAGGCTTGCGTTCAGTGATGACTGATGATATGACGGCGACCGTTAGTGACAGTGGATTGGGTCACTTGTCGTACAACATGTGTTTCCTGCATTGACATGTCGTTGATTTCGGCTTTCGTGGAGCGGTAGCAACCTGACACCAACACTTTCCACTTGCCGTTCGGAGAGATGATGATCATGTTGCATGACGTCTTTCAGATTCTGCACATTCTTGTTGAGGGTCGTATGGTCAGTGCGCAGACGCCGACGTCTGAGTTGAAGTTTTTTGTATCAGAGTTGCTGAGTGTCAACCTCGAGAGTCTTGGGCGGGATAACTCATTTTAGAGTGACGGTGATGTTAGCATCGAGGTTGTGGACGACTGTTGCAAACGGGGGCGACCACCACGAACTAAGGATACGCAGATGACTGAGAAACTGCTGAGCGAGATTTCTGTCTTCAGATTTCGTCCTCATGTACTCTCTGAAGTTATAAATGTGTCTTTAATTAAGATTATCCTCCGGGAATTTCTCATTTACTGCCAACAAAATGCTACGTGGTCTTGTTTGTGCCTCTGTTATATCACGAACAATTTGTTTGGCCCCAACACTAAGTCCGTTGACCTGTCAGTGACCCTCTGAATAAACTGCAAGTGCGTGGTTGTGCTGCTCATATGTGCTATTAGAAACAACGAGTCATCCATCACGATCACGTCGCTCGACTACTTTTACCCAAAAAAACGACAACCGCAACCTTTTCTTTTTGTGTTCTTTCGCAGTGCAATACTCGTATCACGAGAACTCATTTCATGTCGGCGATCACATCTCAGGTAACAATCCATCCGGTTATCTGCTTTGGTTTGTATGATGATATAACCAAAAAAACATGACTCCTATTGCAACTTGTTTCGTCCATTTATAAGCTTTATCGATTATTGTAAATATTTGTTTATTATAAAAAAACTCACTGTAATATACTTCATTACCGTCGAAATCTTACAACAGAACCTGGAAAAAATTAATTTAACAGAAAATTAAAAAATATTTAAAAAAAAACGGGGCGTCTTAGGCAGACGCCTCCACGTTGGGGGAAGTATCTCGCTAAGACGCCTCGACCATGGTGGAGGTGTCTTAGCTAGACGCCCGATTCGGAAAAAAATCGACATTGGTTAAGTATACTTAAATTAAAATTTTGAACCCTTTAGACTTCAAATTTTGGCACCGCTCTTGTGTTACCATACATCATGTGTGAAAAGTGACATGTTCAATCTGTAGGAGTTTCGTTAGCTCAAGAAATATTTGAAAAAACCCTTTGACTATCGAGATCTTTCAGTTCAAAATTAAATCCATAACTATCAACAAAAAAATTGTGAATTTTAAATATGAAATCCGTTTCAAATATTTGTATCATTATACTTAATTTCTTGGGAAATTTTCTGTACTTTGTGCAAACACGTCGAGGGCATCCTTGGATTTAAGTTTCAAACTAATGATCTACGGTCTACTAGTTAATCATGGGTTAGCATGCATACAAAATTAATCTCCAAAGACACACCAAAAACCCAGGAATTACACTGCTTGCGAGAAGTTGAATTGTGTTTCATTGCTCATCTTATTTACAACTAGCAATATCCGAAAGATTCTTCGGTTGCATTCTTCTCAATCGACTTCAAACTTTACAAATATAATTCCAAACTTAACAAAGTTGGCGTAACTCAGTTTATAGGAGTTCATCGTACTAAGGTCACGAAATGGTTTCCCCTAACCAACCGTGTATTATTATTAGACCATTGATTACGTTTAACGTTTGGTTGAGTAAATCGAAAGTTGTAATCACTCTCCATTCTAATTAAATCATTTCAAGATAATTGGATTATCTCTTTGAAGATTGTAGTCTAATTACATTGCAACGTAATCAAACTCATTTCAAATTACTCAAACACTATTACGTCGTCAAAAATCAACTTCGACATTTCTCGAAGTATGTCGGAGTTTTGACAACCTCTTGGATATTTATTGGATTTATTAAATAAAACAAATTTTTTAAATTACATGTACAATTCATGTACTGAATTCTAATGTTATTAAACAATGTAATTTTATTACATGAAATTCGATTCACAAGAATGTAATCAAATTACATAAATATACATAAAGATATAATTAAACAAACCGATATATCGCATCTGAATAAAGTTACAGTAGTTTAAATATAAATTCCAGCAGGGTTCAACTCATATAAACTCCGAGAAGCAAAGAGAATATTTTGCAGGAAAAGTTGATATCGTTAATATTAAATATGCTTCAATCTATATTCCATGGAACAAAATCTGTGGGTTGGCCATTGAATACTATTTAGATATTTGATGTTGATTAGTTGTTATAATAAAAGAATATCTGTACGTCCAGGTATTAATTATTCAGATTTCTTTTGTCTGAAACTGGATTGCGCTTATTTTTAAAGATTCCAAGTATGAAATTGCAATATTGTACATTCCGGATCTATGAATTTCAAGATCCATTTGGTTATTTTATAATAAATTGACTGCATAATGTAGATCAACATTAGGAATTACATTGGATTAGTTGAGTGGCGGATTAGATCTCACTACCATGTGATCTGATTCCTTAACAGATAACCATTCAATTAGGCCCGACCACATGTTCCCATATGATCTGATTAAAACTTAAAATACACTGCCTATCCTATCAACTTATTGCATGCTTTACAAGGGTTTATCAGAAGAAGTCAATTGCATGAGTCAAACTTATACGATATCAATTATCAATACTTGGGCTTGGGGTTGGGCTCTCATCTTTGGTTAAACAAATATATATGTTATTCAACTTCCCAAAATTTTTAAAAAAAACTCGTGGTTATTTATTTTGTCTCTTCTTTTCGGCTCATTCTTTTAGTTTTCCCCCGTATACTTTACATGTGCATGAGAAGGTATTTTTGGGGAGAAGATTAAAGGAGAAGATGAAACAAAAGGGTTGGAATATTAATTTACTTTCACAATTTCTGAGACAATGGAGAGAAATGAAAGTCGACATACAATATTCATACTGCAGAGATTCAGATCACATACTTCAAGACATCCAAAATGTTTTGATAATGCCAATAATTAACTACAAACAACACACCATCATGCATACTAATTAGAAAGCACATAATTAACCTTTGACCAATACATTT
The DNA here is from genome assembly GCA_963682175.1 of Triglochin maritima. NCBI lineage: Eukaryota > Viridiplantae > Streptophyta > Magnoliopsida > Alismatales > Juncaginaceae > Triglochin > Triglochin maritima. The sequence continues at coordinate 31,383,633 of OY821792.1, read as the reverse complement.
AAATGGATGGATGAGAAGCATGTACAACAAACACATACCTCTTCATCTCAAATCAATAAACCCACCCAATCTAATTAAAAACATCAGATGGGTACGTGCACATAAGCAATAACTTTATTGTAGCAATTCAGAATGAAACCTGCAAAGATGCATACATAACCCACCATATCATGCATTGCTTGATTAAAAGCCGATCGACCGGAACGGGTGGATGTCGGTCGACCGTTATGTACTAAGGAATTATGGGCACTTTGGCCTGCCCTCCTTGGTCTTCCAGTTGTTGTAGCAAGTGCATTCGTGCTTGTTGCCGTAGAATCCGGACGGGACGCAACGGCACACCTCGCAACACTTCAAGCAGAAGAACACGCATGGCTTCTTGTGACTCGTCCTCGAGCATCGGTAGCCGCATTTCTTGTTGCACACTGTCAGAGCCCGATCCAGGGCAACATTAATTTTCATTATAATTAACCTTTCGTGTAGGGGTGAGCATAACTCGGTCCGGTCTGGGTTTTTGGACTGGACCGGTCAGTCCGGGTTTCAGTCCGGATCTTTTTGAAATTTCGGTCTGATCCGGTCCGGATTGGTCTGATTTTTGTTTTTTTATATTAAAAAATCTGATTTTAGACCGGATCGGTCCGGTCACCGGTCCAAAGTCATCCGGTCTGATCCGGATCCTGGAAAAAAATTCAGTTCTGATGCTCACCCCTACTTTCATATGTCATTCGCATTATATATATATTTATTTATTCATAGGAAAAAACTAACCAAAAGTAGTAAAAAAATATGATGTCACAACCAAAATAGTTGTAGTCCGCCTAAGTATACAATTTTTCTATATATATATTCTCTAAATAACCTTTTGTTTTTTAACCAAAGAAAGACAGATAATATTTGTGTCTTGAGATTGTATTCAAATGTATAGCAAAGATGATATTATTAATTTGTTATTGAATTTTAAATCTAGGTAGTTAGAGATCAAAGTAAGTTGAGAAATATAATGGGATATGATATTATTCTTGTTTTGACTTGTTTCTGTTTAGAATCATGTAAGTCATGGTCGATATTAAAAAAAATCATGTATGTTCAGCTATGTTGGTTTAACAATATATATGATCGATCTCAAACTTCTAGCTTTTCAATTATTGTGTACAATATCATGCATACATCATTTTTTCAAAAAGAAAAAAAAATCACACATCATATATTATATATATAGCTAGATGAAAACAAAGTCACACATACCCCTGCTCTTCGATGGACGGACTGGATAACCATTGATCTAAGAACAAAAGAAGAAGAAAACCCAATAAGCTAGCAAGAATTTTATGTAATATATATGTTTGCATGCATGCATGCATATATGGATTCAAATAAACAAAACCATATATACCTCTGCAACATGGGACAAGACAATGAGAGCAAGCAACATGAAAGGAAGAAGAGATCTTGAAGAGGCCATTTAGTGCTGAGCCTGCAGGTGATGGACAAAAATATTTATATATGAATTTGAGTTGTGTCTTCTCAAAGGCAAAGAGTAGATGGTATTTATAACCATAGAGTTGAAGTCACAATATATATTATATTGGGTTTTTTTTTTGGGTGGGCCTTGAAAAGATGTTGAATGCGCAAATGAAAGGGTTGGAGGGGAACATGTGAGAGGAAGATCCAATCAAGAGAGAGAGAGAGAGTGTGTGTGTAACTTTGAAGCGAGAAAGTCGCCGAAAGTGACGGGGAAGAGTGTTTAAAGGCCTCTCACTCCATGTGCCAACTCCTCTCTCACTACACTATTTCTTTATCAATGTTAAGTACCCATTGAGGCATTGAGCATTGTGTTGTGTGTAGTGTGCATGGATTAGTAGTTGTGGCAATTTTTTAGTTGAAAATATGATGGTTTCGTTTCACGTGTTTATATTGGAAAGTTTTGGGTGGTGTTTTAGTGAATTATAATTTTAGATATTTACCATAAGTATATTTTTAAAAATTATTTTTCGATTTTTTTCTTCTTCTAGAAACGTCTTTGAAATTCGAATGGTTTTCAAGTCACTTTTCAATAATAGTATATGAAAATGCGTTTTCAAAACTTATTCTCGGGGATTGTTTTCCGAAAGAGACTTTAAAGTCACATTTTCAGTAAGTATCTTTAAATATTTCTTAACTTGTTTTCATTCTTGACACCATGTCTAATATGCAACCAACCTAAACAGTAGATAAACTTTTTTACGGGCACATTTTCAAAAATGTCGTCCTTTGAGCGTATTGACAAGCTAATGAAACATACTTCCACAAGATTATACTAAAAACAACAACATCCTGAATTTAATGGACTAATAGCAGAGAATGGTTATAAAATGAGGCCCAATGCAACTTTTGAGTTTTGACCTTCTTAAAGAGAACACGAGATGAAACCATACAAATTGGTTTCTTAAGCAACTTCTAATTAAGTAAAGACTTATTAGTGAATAAATAGTGAGGTACTTTGTTGTACTTCCATAATTTAAGGCGCAGATCTTTGGGTTTGCTTTCAATTGGTTTGGCAGTTTTTGGCAGTTAATCTCAGGGTTTAGGGTTGGCTTGTCAAGGTGACATACATTTTATTTCAAGTGGTCAATGCCTTGCATTCACAGCATACATCTAAGCCTTGTCTACCACTATTATCTTTAACTTTATTTTTTAGTTAACCCACTGTCTTTTATTCCCATAAATGGTGGGAGGGATTCGGTTACATTAATTTATATCCTCCAGCCAGTGGTGCTACATTGAGACTTACATACGAGTCACACAGATTTTCCTATTCAAAAGAAACTTATGACAAAGTCTTTCAAGATTGAAATTTAGCATGTGAACCTCTTTATAAAAATTTGTAGGAATAACATAACTAGTAGTTTGTTATATATACATGATATATAAGCTAGCTTTGATAGTAAGACTACAAAACTGAAGGAGTGAAAAAGCAACCCAAAGCTTAACATAATTATAAACAGTTATTTATATTTCCATTGTCAATATGCAATAGGTAATTATATATGTTAATGATCACATGTGTCAATTGACTTATGAACACCGAAGTAGACAAAAATCTAACAAAGTTTCTAACAACCCTAAAGGTAGAAGAAGAAGCAAGTGTGGAGGAATGGTAGGATATTTTGCATTGGTAGATGAGAGAAGAATCAGAAGATACATATATAACATGGACATGTCTTTTGGAAAGCAAATATACCATGTGGAAAAGATGAGATCCAACATTATGGCATTGTCAACTTGTAGTACGTGAAAGTGTATCTCATTTGGACACCCCTCACATGGTCTTAAGGTCATAATCACCATTCTAATTGGACGGCAAGACTAATAAATTAAGGCCGTGAACTTGATTCAAGGGACATCACATGCATCACTCCAATTTCGTATTTTTTTTACTTCAAGATAAGTTATAGCTCCAATTGGTGGAATTATAAAACTTTAAGGAAAAATAATTAACTTAAGATAGAATTTTTTATGTTAATATATATTAATAAGGAATAGTCATTGACCGTCACATGCTATTTATCAACAATGTCGGGTTACATGGAAGGGAGTGGTGGATTGTTAATTTGTTGTTTGCTGGATAGATGCTCTTATAATTGTAACCCGAATGTGGAAAGATTAATTAATTTTCACAGTCCACTGTGTTTGGTTAAAGTGAAAAAAAGTGTATGACAATGAAATAATAGAACCTCCCAATGTTCTTACTTTTACGTACGTTCAACAAAGTTGAAACACATGGAAGGAAGGAAAGACCGCCAATATATATATATATAACTCCATGCTTTAAATTGAATAACAAATCCAGAATCATATTATGGTGTCTTTGGTACGGTATTCTCCGTCAAGTAACTGATTGTAGGATTTCGTGTCACTATGTATGTATATATTTTAAAATTTTAATACAACATACAAGATCGATTTCCATATTTTCAACAATTTCTATGTACATAGTTTTGTGATTATTCTAATAACATGCAATCCTACATTTATTAAAATAAATCACAAAGGTAGAATCATACCTAAAGGTTCTCTAAAACCTTTTTGAAGATTCGGAGTCGTGTTGCCCGTTGAATCGTCCACGGATTTGCCTCCGAGTGTTCACCAAACTCTAAACAAGATTAGAGAGAAAGGAGTTAGTCAATCAATCTCTAACAATGTTTAGAATCTAGTTAATAACCCCTCTTTAAGCTCCTGAGATTTTTATCTCTAAAACTTAAATTTACTAAGAGATTTTCGTGATGATTATGGAGAGATTAATGAGAGAAAGTTTTTTGCATTAGTATTAAACAAGTAGGAGTATGGGTCCTTTTATAGTCTCCCAAAACATCCTTATCAAGAGCTATTATTTAGCCATGATCTCTTACTTATTCTCTCCTAAAATTAATCTCTAATTTCCACATAAGCACCCACTAAAAACGTTTTAATTAAATCTGGAATTAATCCACCCATGATTTAATTAATCTCTTAATAATTCAGGCAGAATCGTTCTTGTTCGGTGGACCGAGTATAACTCGGTCAACCGAACCGTTCAGTTATAACACGTGTTCAGTGCACCGTGAGCTAGACTGTCGACCGAATCCGTATGAGAAAAATTCCCTGGAAGAATTCGGACGAACCACGTCTTTCCCTCGGTCGACTGTTGACCCACCAGAATCGCTCCTGGGACATAGTCATCGGATGACCGTGTCACTTTCGGTCTACCAAAAATACTACTTCTCGGTTGACCGTGCACACTCGGTTAACCGAACCCGATTGTCCAGGCACTCCACACAAATTCGGTCAACCAATTGCGCTTACCCGTTCCCTATTCGGTTAACCGATCCGAAGATACCCCGGTCGACCGAACCATGAACGGTTCACCGTGTTTGACCCCGATTTTGCCTTTGTCAAATTTTGGATTTATTTCCAACAAAATTTGATCTATTGGGGTTCTTAGCAAATTCACATCTTATGTAATATATTATCATATGTAATATTAAATTATTACACCCCATAATATATATACCTCATATGAATTTATTATGATTCTAATTATGTCAATTCTCATGACATATTGATTTTAATTAATTCACCACATGTGTCCTATTTTCACATGAAACCCGACACATCATATGAACTTAAAATCAACCTCTTGTTTCCATGTTTGTGGTGTGACCTATAGGAGGATCTAAGTCAAATTGGCAGTGATATTAAACACTTAATATCTCAAACTATAAGCGGTATCTAGCTACACATTATGGTTACCCAATTAACATTGATGTCTTTGTTCCACCCGAACCAAAACACGATCCATTTAGTGATGTAAGTGCACCACTTGTGTCCGTCCCTTGCCTCATGATATTAAGAATATATACAAAGTAGAAATGTGTCATCTTTGTATTATATTCATTTCTTGATCTCTCTAAGCTAATTATAACTATGTAACTTAACTCATGTTACATTGTGCATATTATAAATTTGCTTTATCAAGGGACCCACTAATATCATCACTCAATTAAGAGGGGCAATGATAATCGTTTGACTAGCTATCTTTTCCAGCACAAAGTCATGCTCAACCAACTATTGTCTTTATCACTACACTCATTGATAACTTTTGACAATAATCAAATTAAGCACTTCTTGAGTGAAAAGATATAAGTCTCATATCTTAGAATCCAAGACACAGTAAAAACATTAATGACACGAAACACAATTCAACAATGTTTTACTTGTTAGGTATATTCAATATATAAAAGTAATATTTTCCTCTTTTATATACTCGTGTCGTCAATTATTTGTAGAGCTACGACAATCGATGACCAACACGACAATCTTATCTCGATAATTAATGTTCCATGTTAATTACCATAACTGTGAATAACTTTTGATTTATGTAAACCATTATCTTTTAGAGCTCTACGGTTAAGGACCAAACGTCTCTTCTTTAACACTTCCAAAAAAAGAATACCATAATCAAGGAACAAAATGTTTGCACATTTAATTCATAATAATTGACATATAAAAGTAAAACTTTTAGAACACATTCCTTTCACTGATCTCCCACCAGAAGTCCTCTCTTTTGAGAAGCTCTTGAAGCTGCTCCTCTCTTCCACATGAGAAGACGTTTGGTCTGGGTGACCCTTCCGCTCTTTCATCTTCAATGCCAAATCCCTCAAATGCCCTCCGAAAGCAACTTTTCCCTTTTTTCTTTGACCCCCTCCCCAAGCAATTGATCCGCCGGTGTTGCTGTCTCCTCCCTCATCCCCATCTTCCCCTATCGTTCCTCCCAACCTCGATCGTCGACGAAGCAATGACGTACTCGTCCACCCGTCTAGCCTTCCCTTTTTGCTTTTGCGGTGTCCCAACCAAAGTGTGTACTCTAAGGGAGATTGATGGCGTACCTGATGCAGTAGGGGTCGGCAAATAGCGGCGAAGAGCAGATAGACGACGATGAGGGCAACAAACGTCTTCTATACTGCAGCGGAGAAGAAGCACGACCAAAGTCTAACCACGATGATGGGGGCGGTGGAAGAAAATAGAGATGGGGAGAAAAGAGGATTCAGGATGACGAATGGTAAAGTTGGTGGCAGATTTTGTAATTACATGGTGGTACTGACCATAATTTTCTAGAAAACTGATGACATTTGTTATTGGAAGTTCAGGTGGAGATCCAGAAGCAGCCCCCTTGGGTTTTCTGGGGCACTGTATATTGATGAGTGGGCTGAATCTGAGACTTCTGGGCTAGCTCCGAAGCATAGAAATGTTTGGTTTTTGAAATAAGAAAAATCCAACTTCTGGAATGGAAGTTGAGCCCAGAATACTCATACCAAACACACTATGTTTCCAAACTAGAATACATATATATTTGATAAATGCTAGCATAGATGTATAGGCTTGGATGTAATATAATATTTAATACAGTGAGAGTGCTTTCGGAAGAAAACAATACAAATCATCGATTAGGATAACGAAAAAAATGAAAATGATTTTCTTGTTAATTCTACTTTGAGAAAATTATAAGGGGTTGGTAAAAGCCTCTGTTGTGCTAATATTACTTATCCTAATATTTCTTATCCTGACAATGAAGTTAGGAAGAACATATATTACCTGTGATCTTTTGTAATAGGTGGTATCGGCTTGAGCTTTTGACTCTTTTTGGGAATTATTTTGCAGATCTTGTGACTTATATATAACATCTAAAACTAAAACATTTATCAATGAAAACCACCATTTTATCAAAAAAAAAGACAATGAAGCTAGGATGATGAGTAATTCGTCTTCATAAGATGAAGCTTAAAATTAAAATAAAGTAAAAAAGCAACAAATTTCCAAAAGAGGCTCGAGGTTGGACAAGATGTCCCTCTCGACGCTCCAATAATCATCCGTAGGTATTGTTTTCTTCACGGTGTTTTGATATTGTCGTGACATGGAAACTTGAAGAAACCATACACATGTAAGTACGAACTTTAATATTGTAATCCAACCATTTGTAATTTTTTATACATCTATTAGGTCCACGTACATATACATGCATGCATGGAAGTGGTTTTGGAAACAATTGATTATCGATTAATCTCTCGCGGTACCATGCTTCTAATTTACCTTCAAGCACTAGATCATGGATCTTGTTTTGTATATATGTAGTTGTGGAACTTTGGATGAGGAGGAAATTCATGTTGCCACATCAGATTTATTTGAACAGACTTATGTGTCATCATCGATGATAGAACGTTACATCATCAATAACAACATAAGACAACTCGACTCGAGCATGACTCAAATAAGACAAACTCGAGTTTCAAAAACTCTATAAACTCAACACCTTCCCTTGAAACATTATCTTCATTTGATTAAGTCCTTCCACAAACTCAACAACTCACTCACAAGTCACAAAGGCATGCGACCCCTAACGTTCACCCAATGTAAAAATGTACAAAGGCATGACCAATAATGAATCTTAGTTTAGCCATTAATACCATTTACTCCATAACAAACACTCGAAAACACATCTAATATACTAATTTTAGTTGTTCATATAACATCCAACAAGAAACTCTAGATGTATTAATTCAGCATACAACTTTTGTTGGGACACTCTAGAAATGTGACACCTAATTTAGATCAATTGATGTTCGAGCAAAGTGACTAAATATATATGTTGTTTTTTTACCTTGAATATGTGAATTAAGTATTTCTGCAGAAACAGTAAAAATGGTCGAATGAAACTTAAGTTTCGGTCGACCGGTAGTGTAACATTTCGTCTAGGAGAAGTGTATTGTAGCTTTCGGTCGACCGAGTGGTCTCAATCGGTCGACCGAGTGGGCGCTTTGTCTCGTCCAGGAAAAATGCCTGGAAGTTTCCGGTCAAACGATATGACTTATTCGGTCGACCGGTTGCGCATTTGGAGGTCCAAGAAAAGTGTCTGGAAGTTTTCGGTCGACCGAATGCAGTTCCAGATTGTGCTACAACTTAAGTTTCGGTCGATCGTTCGTCCTGACCGGTCGACCGTTCTGTTAATTTTTCCGACGTTGTGCACTTTTCTTCACCTTATTTTGGTGCAAATAATACTTGTTTTGGCTTAGTATATAAAAGTAATTTCGTACCCCTTTGCAATAACCCTTAGATACTTTACCTGAACCCCAATTACTAGGGGTGAGAATCCTGTCCGGACCGGACCGAAGACCGGACCAGACCGGATTGGTTTGGATTGAAGACTGGACTGGACCGATCCGATCCGGTCCAGGACCGGAGTTTTTAAATAAAAAAACAAAAATCGGACCGATCTGGATCGGGTTTTGTACACCCCTACCAATTACTATCGTCTACTTTGCATTCTTGAGAGAAAGAGATAGAGCATCCTTATGGATTCGGTAGGAGCAAATTCAACCAGAGATTCTCGCCGGTTGGTCGTGTGTTTTGTAAGCATCTCTTATAATACGTTTCTCTATAGTAGATTGAAGTTGTGTCGTCTGTGGTTTTCCTCGCATTGAGTTTTCACGTTAAATCTTGTGTTCTTATGTGTTTTGCGTGGTGAATTATTTGTGGATTTAAATTATTAATTTTTTTTTCTTCATTGGATTTACGATTTTCGTTCCGCTACGTGTGTGTTGGGATTGTTTCAATTACTTAACAATATCATAAAATATAATTTACAGTAACAAACCCGTCCCGTTTACCATCGGGTGACCGGTGAGTGGGACCAAAGTGGACCCCACAGTGCTTTCCCCATTCTTGGGGGAACCACAAGTCGTATCCTCCCGTCAACGGAGATTCCATTCCACGCTAACTACTTTTCCTTTTCCAACTCCTCTCTCTCTCTCCTCCTCCTCCTCCTCCATGGCCGCGATCGTCGCCGCCGCGCCGCCCCCCTCCGGCTACCTCCGGAGAGGTCCCGACCCCCGCGTCTCCCACACCTACCGCGCCCCTTTCCGCCCCTCCAGAACCCTCCCCAATCCGTCGACTTTGATCGCCGCTTCCCCCTCCGATCGCCGGGTGAAGAAGCGAGGTGGTCGGTTCGAGACTCTTCCAGGCTGTAGATGTGGTTAGGAAGTAGGAAAGGAGCCGTCTTGGATGAAATGCGGTTGTTTTTTTGGGGGGAAATTGGTGGTTTTGCCAAAGTTGTTTGCTTTTTGGTTGGGTTTTGGTGTTTGGTGGTTTAATTGGTTGGTGAAGTTGATTGGTTGGATTACTCGAGTAATTTAGCTTCCGGAAATGGATGACTACTTACTCTGGTAATTCTGATATAAATGTTGTTTCAATTAAGCACTCTAAAAATTGTATTTTTTATAAATTTTACTCGAGGTTTATTTGGAATTTGTTTGTTGATGAACTTGCTTGATAGGTGGTTATTTTATTCAGAATCTGTTTGAGAGTCCTCGAGACTGCAGTCCGTAGATGTTGTTAGGAAATTAGAAAACGATCCATCTGGGATGAAATGTGGTTGTTTTTGGAGCAAAATTGGTGTTCTTGCTAACGTTGTTTGCTTTGGGGTTGGATTTTGGTGTTTGATGGTTTAGTTGGTTGGAGAAGTTGGCTGCTTGGTTATTGAAGCTATTTTGCTTCCGGAAATTGATAATTACTTCGTCTGATGACACTGCTATTAGAGGGTGTTTGCTGGTGTTTTCAGATTAGTTTCGTCATAATCGGGCAGGAAAGATGTGGGTTTTTTAATTTGTTTGACGGTCAAAATTGTTTGTATTTGAGTTTGTCTATTCAGAATTTGTTTCTTATTGGTAGAACTTGTGTTATTGGTGGTCGTCATTTTGATGGGGTTGAGAATTGGAGTAATTGTGTTTGTAAGAGTTCAAGGAACCTTCCTTTTGCATATTGTTTGCTTTGTTGTAGTCTGATAACATTCGTTTTGTACATTTTGCTGCAAATTTAGGTTTTGCTACAGCATCTCTCAGCAACGCTAAAACTCTTGGCGTTAGCGACCCACTTGTTGTATGTTTTGGAGAAATGTTAATTGATTTCGTCCCGACTGTTAGTGGGGTTTCGTTGGCTGAGGCTCCTGCTTTTAAAAAGGCTCCCGGGGGTGCACCTGCAAATGTAGCTGTTGGAGTTGCAAGATTAGGTGGTTCCTCAGCTTTTATCGGGAAGGTAAATTCAATCATTTGCCTAATCAAAATTGTGGAGGTTCTATCTACTCGTCTCGACTATTATTAGCATGGTAGCCCACCTGACCTCTAAGTGCACTTGTTCATTACAAATCTAGTTTCAACAATTAAACATGTCCTGTTTATAGGGATCTGACCGAACAAATATTTTCCTGTACTTGTAAAATTCAAAAATCATTCTTTCAGACCAAAGCAGCTGGATAATGATAGTCTTGTACTGGCACATATTGTTTTATATCAATTTAACTGTGGTAAAACATGATTTGATAAGTGTAAATCATATTTTTGATGGTCGTTAATTTACATCGATAGGTTGGTGAAGATGAGTTTGGCTACATGCTGGCTGATATCTTGAAGGAAAATAATGTGAACAATAAGGGTATGCGCTTTGATTCGGGTGCCCGCACTGCTTTAGCATTTGTTACATTAAGAAAAGATGGTGAACGTGAATTCATGTTCTTCCGTAACCCTAGTGCTGATATGCTTCTTGAAGAAGCCGAACTTGACCTTAACATCATAAGAAAGGTAAATTTGAAGTGTACTGTGTGACAGTAAACATTTGATTTTTTCTGCCTCTTTGTTAGCACATTATTATCCATAATGATCCATTTTCCAGGCAAAAATTTTCCACTATGGTTCTATAAGTCTTATTACTGAACCTTGCAAATCAGCTCACAAGGCCGCTATGAGAGCTTCAAAGGATGCTGGAGTTCTTCTATCTTATGACCCCAATCTGCGACTTCCACTGTGGCCATCTGCTGAGAGTGCAAGAGAAGGAATTCTTAGCATATGGGATACAGCTGATATTATCAAGGTAATTGTTGTGTATATCAAGAAATGTGGCCATATGACCATTAGGAATTTATTTTCAATTTAGCAGAGCGGATACACCAGAAGTGTGAAGTAGAATAATACATGATTTTATTGAATTACAGATAAGTGAGGAAGAGATTTCATTTTTGACCAAAGGAGCAGATCCATATGATGATGCCGTGGTTCGCAAACTTTTTTCTCCAAATACCAAACTGCTTTTGGTGACCGTGGGCTCACAAGGTTGCAGATACTATTCACAAGTAAGTGATGCAGACCATCATTTTTAACATCTCAGAAATAACTTGTCGTCTTGTCTAAAACAACTCAATTCCCTAACAAAAATGTTCCTAAGAAACGTGTTCCTTTTAAATTTTAATATTATTGAATGTTTCTAATTTGTTGTTTTATCATTTTGTGTCACCTTGTAGGATTTCCAAGGGAGAGTTGGTGGCTTAAAGGTGGAAACAGTAGATACAACAGGTGCTGGAGATGCATTTGTTGCAGGAATACTATATCAAATAGCTTCTGACGTCTCATTGCTCCAGGTAACTCTCACACATCATTAGAATGTTAATGCATTATCTAATGTTAATAATCCACACTTCCAGACAATGAGACTTTCTAAGTTTGGATGATATCCATACGCATACAATATGTCTGTACCATGAGTTTTCTGCTAAGTAGCTTACATATAACGAACAGAAGAGATGATTTTAACTTTATATTTTCTCACATTTTCTACATAGAATGGTTCTTGCAAGTCTCCAATAAGAGATGCTGGTTTCCATGCAAGAAATGTTTTCCTTTTTTTCCGAGAGAGATTGTGAATTTGTGATTCTGAAACCTGTTGTTTTCCTGACAATAATTAGGATGAGAAACGACTAAGAGAAGCCCTCAAATTTGCAAATGCTTGCGGAGCTTTGGCAGTAACAGAAAGAGGGGCTATTCCTGCCTTACCATCTAAGCAGGCTGTCCTTGATGCTTTACTCAAAGTAGCGGCATGAGGTAGCAGCACTTTGTGAGTCGTGATATGTGCATACGTCCATAGAGGTTTGATTAGAGGAAGATGTTTATGCCCAGCTTGCTTGTTCTATCCCTTTGTAATGTCATCCTAATGGTTTTCACCGATTGATGGAGAGGATTTGATAATGTTGATCACTGTAGTTCCTATACTGATTAGTTTGAAGGTGGGTTGCCTTCGTAATCATATAGCCACATCTAGGGGAGAGCAAAATTCGGTTCGGTCAGGGTGCCCGGACCGAACCGAAAATTTCGGTCCGGACCGAACCGAACATTTCGGTCCGGACCGAACCGGACCGAATTTTTTCGGTCCGGTCTTCGGTCCAAAAGATTTTGAAAATTCGGGTTCGGTCCGGTCCGGTCCAAAACCCGAACCCGGACCGAAACCCGAATGTAATTGGTAAGCGGTTTGTTCGACCCGACTAACCCGACCCACAGAACCCGATTACCCGGTGACCAAACCCTACCCGAATACCCAAACCCAATTACCCAAACTGCAAACCCAAATGCCCAATTACCCAAATCCCTCAGCTCACCCAAATCTGAAATCCCTAACTCTCTCATCTCAGATCACGCCACTCACCGCCTCACCCGAATCCCTCTCCCTCCTCAGTCCTCACGTCGCCCTCCTCCTCACGCCGCCGCCTCCTCACGCCGCCGCCTCACTGCGCCTCACCGAAATCCGTCTACGCGTTCACCTCCTCACCGAAATCCGTCCACCCGTTCGCCTCACCGAAATCCATCCACCCGTTCGCCTCACCGAAATCCGCCCTCCTTAACACTCACCCGTCCTCCTCGCGCAGCCCTCCTCCCGACGACGATGTGGATGAGCTCATTTGCGTGGATTAGTGTTGCTGATCTTCAACTCCTTATGATTTCAAATGGTTTAGGATTCTTTGTCTTTAAATTATGAACTTGTTAGTTGTGAACTTGTGATGATTTGAATTTCTGGTTTAGTTTGTTATTGTTGCTGAATTGTGTTGCATTTCCTTTCTGAATTGTGCTGCATTTGAATTCTGACTTTTGATTCTTACTGTTTAATGTTGTCTGAATTTTGATGTTATTTGTGGTCTGATATGGAAGTGAATTATCTAAAACAGTGAGTTATTCTCTTCTCTGCCTTTATAATTTTCGATGTTTAGTGTATTGGCCTATTGGGTGATTCATTTGGCTGGTTATGTTATGAACATATGGCTGAATTTTATACTTTGTAATTGTATGCAAGTGGTAAACTTTATGGCCATACAAATCTAGAAAGGCTCCAGTTTTTTGCAAAAGTTGGTTTCTTTTTAATTGATAGTAAACTTCCCTGATACGAGTATTATTTTGAAAGGCAACAGTGATTGTTGGATGTTATTTATACTAATTGTTATTGTTGTATAAAAATCAGGTTAAATCAAGCAAAAAACAGGTCAAAATAAATTCGGTCCAAACAGGTTCGGTCCGGTTTTGGACCGAACCGAACTGGTTCGGTCCGGGTCGGACCGGACCGAATTCGGTCCGGTCTTCGGTCCGAGAATTTTGGGAGTTCGGGTTTCGGTCCGGTCCTGGACCGAAGCTCACCCCTAGCCACATCTCATTTTTATCTGCCTCCGCCATCTGAGGTCCTCTTGATTTGTTCATTAAGCCGTCCAAATGGTGTTTCAGTTGTGTGTTATTTCACCACTACTTGAACTGTCTAAATTGCATAAGATACTAACAAATTGAAAACAAAAATATCTTCAGGGATTGATTTTCGAAAATCCATCAATTTAGTCGGACTCATTCCTAAAAGATGCATTATGAATACAGATTCCTCAACATGTCATATTATTTCAAATATGTAATTAGAAAAATAATTTTCAGAATGATTACTTGAAATACGATAACAGAAAATCAAATTTTGGGAAGTCATTCAACAGGATCAGGGTTCTAATCTGCAAGAGTTGAAGTACTTCTAAGTTCAACCCCCATGGATTCGTCTTCTTTGGTGTTGTGAAAGAGAGTAAGACTAGAAATTATTCCGCATGTTTCTTTGAACATAACGTGTCTGATGAAGACATGTTTAAGAGAAAACAACTATTACATACTCATGAAAAATATTGGATAAGACACTACAATGATTTTTCTTAGTTCAAAACAGATCAGATCAGTCATGATTCAGCAGCTGCTCTCTTCAAATGAGTCTCCCATATGTTTAAGAAAAACCAGTGGAAACTTCACGAAGACGATATTTAATCCGAAGCAATACAAAGGAGTTGGTATGAACAAATTCTGTTTGCTCTGCTTGAAAACTCTGCTTCTCCCATCAAGCAACATAAAGAGGTTCTGGATCTGATTTTCTTCTTATCCTATTATGACCATTTAAAAAGAAGGGGGAGGGGGGAAGCAAAAAAGTTAGTCATGATAACAAAAACATCATCAACATTAAATGAACAAATACAAATTTAAGAAGCGGGTCATTCACCATTGAGAAGATATGATCCTGTGTTGTAAGATAACTATCATTTACCATAATACCATCAATCTCACTCCCAAAGTGAAATCGACAAGGTAAACGGCTAGATTTGACTTATAGTAGTTTATGGTGGTATCAGTCTATCAGATTTGTCGGGCCTGAGTCAAGGAATTCACTTAACTCGTAGTTAAAAATAGTTAGAAGATTGTGAATCAAGATAGCCATTCATGTGTCATCTCCTTGTTTCAGCAAACCACATCTAACTTTGGTTTGTCATTGCCAAAAGACATAAAATGCAAAAATGCAAGAGGCAATTCATTTGCATACCAATTATCAGCACACCATTTGCAACCTTCAGTTTCCACTGCATGAAGGCTGAAGGCATGTCTTGATTTTGTGGACTGGTTTTCAAAGCTGCGAAACACTGTCTTAATTTCTCAACGTCACAGTGAATTGCCAAGACAAACTAAAAACAATGCCAACCTCTGATGAACCACATCACCATGAAGCACCACCAAGGAGCCTGCTTTTACTTCTAGAGGGACAAATTCATCGCGACTATAGCTGGGGGAGGGATTGTCAAAGTGAACTCCATTTTCATCTCGGATGAACCTTCTTACAAGTCCCTCTGAGACAAAATACAAGAAAATCAGGCTTAAGTAGATATAGACACAAGAACTGCATTCTCCAAAAGGAATAGGTAATAACTAGTAGAGAAGAATTAAGTACTTTTATGGGAACCAGGGATGGCCCAGAGACAACCATTGGTGATCGTTGCATCTTCTAGTGCCAACCATAAACCTTTGCATGAGAGAGGTTCAGTACGTAGAAATGAATTATCTTGGTGTGGGACTACCTCTCCTCCGATGCCCGGTTGCTGCAATCAAGGTAGATGTGATTTGGTGAACTAAAATGAGGCAAACCAGCAAAACTGACATGAAAAATATTATCAACAAGCAACTTTAATAGAAAAGGCAAGAACATATGGTGGAGTAAGAATCTAAGGCAAATATGAAATAGCAGAAAGTTAGATATGCTGCAAGGGATGGAAGTAAACAAGAAATAATATAAAAACCAGAACCCTCTAAGAAAAGAATACATGCAAGTAGTCATTAACTAACAAACTCTCCATATTTGACCAGAATGAGTCCTCTCTTTGTATCATCTTCAAGACATGTTACTTGTAAGTTATCATTTCATTATTTTCTCCATAATAGTTCTGAAAATGCCTACTTGACATTAGCAATTAGACAACAATGACAGGAGACAATCATCAATTCTTAGCAGTTTCAGACTAACTCTGTACAAGGATATAGTATTTTAAGAAAGAAGTGTACAGAAAAGAAATAGAGAGAACCTTTTGCTTGATCTGTTCCAGAATCAAAGCAGATGCTATAAGATTATTATAAGGAAGCTTTGAATAGATCATTCTTTCAAAAGATAGATACCTTGAATATGTACATGGACTGTATGATCACAGGACCTTTGTGACCCAATGAGAACAGTAAATTGGAGATCTTCTCAGAGTAACAAAATTTCTTGAACACGGGATCGATTTCATGCAGAGCTGCAACACATAAAAACAACTTGCTGAAACATGACGTAAGAAAGAACAGCTAATGAGGTCATGCCTGGTAGCAACTAATCAAAAGTCCAGGACAACATAATTCAACATTACAAGTACAAACTTATCCACTTGATCAGAAATGATGACAGTCTGATTGTTAAACTTGATGTATAGTTTTGTAATTTTGATCAACAAAATAACAGTGACAAATTCATATCAATGAAAGAAGCCAATTTGAAAAGAAAAAATTAAACAGACTACATGTCTCAGATTACAAACCATGGCCAACTTTGTTAATGGACAGGTTCTTTGGCTGCTTCAAACATCCATCATCTCCGAATGCCTTCTCTGCAAATAATTGCAAATAAATTTTTCACGCTCATTAAATATCAGATACCATTTCATAGAGATAGTGATTACGTTGTTTGAAAATTTGAAATAAACATGGCACTTCATATCTAATGAAAACAAGAAATCTAATAAATCGATAAAGCTATTAATGGCACTTATTTTGGCAGAACTCCAAAATGTATGAAACAACTCTACCAAAAATAATTCAATTGTAAAAAAATCAGAGAGCATGCATATTAGTTTCTCAGACAGAAGTAATTGTATACATGCACAAAAGCAAATAACTTTACTCCTTTTTACTCATTATCGATCACTTTTATTTTTTTACGATAATTAAGTTCTTTAAAACACGAGCAACAGAAATAGCATAACTTTCCTTTTCCTATGCCACTTAACCATAAATATTTAGAGAAAAATCACAGTACATAGATGTTACATACCTTCAAAGAAAAATGAAATGTTCTCGGCACTTTCAAAAAAATACTCATCTGTATGTTGCTTCTGTATAGAAAAATATGAAGATGATAAGAACAATGAGATGTGAGGGGTTAAACTATTAATCAATTTATAATAACACCACTAGAATGTGAAACTTTGATACCACTACTTACGATTTCGTCTACAAGAAAGTACATGACGTGGTGGAACTAAAAGCTTCAAAAAACAACTTTTTGAGAAAACTTAAAAGACCTTACAATAAAATTGTAACTTAAAGAATATTACTTGAAAATGAAGTCTCCTACTTTTATTAATCCAAAAAGGAAGCGAAGTTCATTTACTAATAGATGATTTCCCACCACCTCAACTTAAATATACATGTGTATCCATCACAGGAGCCAGCTCAATTTCTAGAAACCAAACATTTCTCTTAAACATCATTTACTGCAAATCAATCAAACCTAAAGTAAGAACACAAGCTCTTCTATTTCTCTAAAATAAAGTCTCCTCTTTTTCCCGGTTCTCATACTCAATCGGCAGAGTAACATCCTCGATTCCTTTACGACTACTCCCCAATCTATTATATCTATCATCATAGTATCATGTGATATTTCAAATTGTGAAAATTGGTTGGTCGACCACCTCTACAGAACCCAATCACTTCAGTAAAGGACACTTAATCCAACATTCCTATTATATATTTTCTCTTAGATTTCTTGTCCCAAACGAGCGATGGAACACTATTTTCTTCCAAGACAACAAAACTACCTGATTTCTAGTGGAGAAGACGGACCCCGACGATCCATCGAACCCCTCGAGAAGCTCCTCCATCCTCTTCCTCAACCCCTTCATCTCCTCCGCACTAGCAAACGACTCGACAACCAGAAACCCTGGTTTTTTTTGCAATTTTCCCACGTCAGATTCCTGGAAAATGGCCGAGAAAGGTGTTGGATCGTTACCTTGGGAGTCGAGGGACTGGATTTGGTCGGAGGTGAGGCTCCGCCGCACGCCGCCGGCCATGTCCGATGGGATTTTGACACGTTTTGGATCCGGTGCTTTTTTTTGGTCGGTTTTTTGCTTCAGGGACTGTCGCGCTCCTTATATAGCGGATGAGATAACTATCGGGAATTTTGTTTTTAGACCCTTCGATGCGATGGGCTTCTCCTGACCGACTTATAATTCTAGAATAGAAATGGACTTCCCCTGCAAAATCACCCCAAGAGAAAATCACAAAACAGGCGAAATCAAATTTCAAACCCTAACGGCAACGGCTACTTCGCCGGAGATCGCACTCGGATGGTCGGAGGAGAAACCGCGAGATGCCGTTGGTGACCGTCTCCGACCATCCCCATGCAGACCCCCATGGAGGACCCTAATCTAGACCTCTCCATCGATCCAAAGCAGCGGCGGCAGCAGCTCCCGGTCGACCCCAACAACTCGATCACGTCGTCCTCCGCAATATCTTCGCCTTCTTCCTTCATTAGGGAAGTCCAAGTCGCCCTCAAGAGACACAAACCTCTTGGTAACCCCCAAAGATCAAACCTTTTAGGGTTTTTGTCTATACCAAAATGTCCAATTTCCCAAAATCCCGTTAATGTGATTTTGTCTGCCAAATGAGGGGTTTTGAGCTCCAAAGGTCCCATCTTTGTTGTTGGTTTTGTGGAATTAGGTGTTTGTAACCTCCATAGATCCCACCTTTTAGGGTTTTTTTGGCCAAGCCTTCCAAAACCCCATCCATGTATCTGCCAAAATGAAGTTTTTGAGTCCCCAAAATTCCCGCCTTTATGGGTGGTTCAACCTAAAAGGGGTGCTTGCAACACTAAAGGTTCCAACCTTTTGGTCATCTCTGCTGAATTAGGGAACTTGTAACCTTTAAGGGTGTTTTGTGGCTAAACTAGGGTTTCTGTGATGAATCCTCCACAGATTCTATCCATGTGGTTCTTTATGTGAACTAAGGGTTTGGGTCTCCAACGTTTCCAACTTTATAGTCATTTAGACCATTAAGAAGGGTGTTTGTAACCTTTGTGCTTGTTTATGTTGAGTTAGGGTGTTTGCAATCGTCAAAGATCTGAACCTACTTTTGGTCATTCCTACCAAATTAAGCATTCTGTGACACCCAAAACGGCAATTGGGGTTTTTAATATCCCCAAAGATCCATGTTCCCATTTTTGTGACCTCCTGTCCCAGAAGATCTGACTTTTATGATCGTTCGTGCGAACTAGAGGTTAAATCAGTTCTCTCTTGTTTTAGGTACAATGCAGTTGAAAGCTCTGCGGCCGAGACGGGTGTTGCTGTCACAAAGGCCTCAATCAAAAGCTGCTGGGGATAACTCTGCAGGTGTGGAAAATTTGAGAGGAGGGCTTCCAGTAACAGGTTGCTTAGGTGGGCAGTCAGGTGTTGGTTTGGTTGAGAAAGGTGAGGAGATTTCCTTGACGGCACCTTCAATCTCAGGAACTACTACTAGGGGTCCGACTGATGCAGGTAATGTTAGTGTTTCTTCACTCTCTCACGTCACACCTCAGCCATCTGCCCAATCTTGGATTGGTTATGAGAAGAGACCATTGCAGTATCTTTCTGTCCCTGGTAATAATAATATCTATTGTTTTTTGTGGAGATGAACAGTAGATCCATCAATTTGTATGTAATAATTATAAATGTGTGATTGTGTTTAGAAAATCAGTATTGTACTTGTGGTTAGCTCATAGAGTGGTCTTTTTTGGTTGTGGTATCCATAAGATGTGATCTGACCAGGGGACTTGCTCTGTTCTTCTGTAGGTTCCGGGGTGAATGAGGCCAATGGACAATTGACGACAAACGTCAGTGCAAAGAATGTTCCTAAAGACATGAGTTTTGTTAACATTGACAGAGGTAGTGGTGCTCTGACCTCCAAGGATCCAGTCCTTAACCAACCAGTTTCTCAACAGATAGAAATGTCTGATATCAACTCAAAAATTTCTTCATGTTCAGTGGTAGATAGATTTGAGCAAGAGTTTGATCTAGAGCGTGCCGTTCCCATGATCCAGTGTGCTACAACAAAGTCTTCATGTCTAACAACAATGTCAGTCAATTCAGGTCCAATTTCCCAGACAACAAATCCGGCCTCTGCTTTGCAGGTTGCCGTTCCCAATAGTACCTCTGCCTCTAGTTCAGGATACCTGAATGGAATCCAGAATCATGTCTGCGTTGTTGATCAGGATGGTGTCCACAAGGAAACTGATAGATTCCATGGAAATGCAAAAGGCTCTCAGTTTGATGGACGTGGCTCAAGTGAAGTGGTTGGAAAGGTTGCTGGCATTTCACAACCTGTGATTTCTTCTTCAAAAAATCTCTCCTCTAACTTAGAGTCATCAAAGGCCAGTGTTGCTGAAAAAGCTCCTCCTAAAAAGAAGTACAATCCTGATTTGTTTTTCAAAGTTAATGGGAAACTTTATCAGAAGCTTGGAAAAATAGGCAGTGGAGGAAGTAGTGAAGTGTACAAAGTAATATCGTCTGATTGTACCATCTATGCTCTAAAGAAGATCAATCTAAAAGGACGTGATTTTGCTACTGCTTATGGATTCTGCCAGGAGATTGAATATCTGAACAAGCTGAAGGGTAGGAACAACATAATCCAACTTGTCGACTACGAGGTACACCATCAAAGCCACCTTTTTTTCTTACGCTATTACATGAGGACCGATGTTTACCTTTATTTACTTTATGAAGGAATTGTTCTATCTTCCATGGTCTATACTTTACCAGTTTTTACTTTAGCTGAAACGTTGCCTTGTGTGAAATATAAGAGTTGACATTATAGAAAATGCCATCAACTGTTTTTTATCATTCAAGATGGCATCTTTTTCACAAATATTGTGAGATTGCTATTGCATTGTGCATTGCATTTGCACTTCTACAGCAAGTTTTTTAAGGTGGTCGACGGTTGAGGGTTTTTTAAGGTGATTCTTGGTGAACAGTAGATGCTTTTTAAAGGTGATTCTCTTTGAACAATTTAAAAAAAAGAGGCAATTCTCTTATCTGAAAATTATACCAACGTCTTTTTGGTACTTCTCTTTGCAATGGTTTGTTCAATGTTATGCCTTTCCCATTTTTGTGAGAATCATGTTGAGTTTAAGCTCAGGGTCTAGGTTGTACGTCTCTTTGCAGTTTGCAATCAGATGTGTTGAATGTTATGCTTTCCCGGTTCTTGTGAGTATCTGTTGAGTTTGACTTTGCATTTATCAATTATATTTACAGTTTTCAAGTGATGTCATTATCAAGTGTTATTTTTTTGTAGGTCACTGACAAGGCTTTGCTTGAACAAGTTGTTAATAAATGTGCTATTGCAAACGAAGAATGTGTAAATGTTGATGGTTATCTTTACATGGTCCTTGAATACGGAGAGATAGATTTGGCTCACATGCTTTCACAACAATTCATAGATGGAAGGATTTTGTCTTGGAACAAGAAGGAAAATTGGCTGAGATTTTATTGGCAGGTATTACAATTTTACCTTGGCTAATTAAGCTATCGAGACAATGTGGGATCCGAAAAGTTCTATGATTAAGCTACCAAGATAACGGCCAAATTTTTTACAAGGACTTCATAAGTTGTCAAGATTATGGCCTCATTTTCCCCCCATTCTTTTGCTTCATTTACACAGCAAATGCTAGAAGCAGTCAATACAATTCACGAGGAGCGGATTGTGCATTCTGATTTGAAACCCGCTAACTTTTTGCTGGTTAAAGGATCACTGAAACTCATCGACTTTGGCATTGCAAAGGCTATTATGAGTGATACTACCAATATACAGCGAGATTCACAGGTACATTTTCCCCTCCAAGTCGTGAGTTGGTCAGTTGGATTATGATTTCCTTTGCACAAAATTCAAACTGATTATGCTATGCAATGTTTACAAATCATCAGGTAGGAACATTGAACTACATGTCTCCTGAAGCATTTATGTTGAATGAAGAGGATGAAGATGGGAGCACAATCAAATGTGGACGCCTATCGGACATCTGGTCTCTTGGCTGCATTCTCTACCAAATGGTGTATGGAAAGACTCCCTTCGCAGAATACAAGACATTCTGGGCTAAACTCAAAGTAATAGCCAATAGGAACTACGAGATAGTCTACGAGCCAATTCCAAATCCATGGCTTGTAGACTTGATGAAGAAATGTCTGGCATGGGACAGGAATGAGAGATGGCGAATCCCTCAGCTTCTTGAACACCCGTTTCTCAATCCACGAATGCCTTTCAGAGAGTAGAAGTCTTTTGGGCTGGGACAAAATTCTGTAACTTGGTATTTAGATAAACATTCATTCCAACCTCAGGAAAGTATAAAGCAGTTGCAGTTCTGTTAGTGTTAGATGTGTCCACCTTGGGTTGCATGTGTGTATGATTAGAAGATGTGATTTTGTTTGGCAGTTCTAATGTTTCTATCACTGTTTGGCCTAACAGCAGAAGTTGGCGGCAAATCTCACTTTTGAACATTCTTTGACATGCCGTCTTGCCTAAACACAACAATTGGTCAATTACCTCCATTGTTACCAAGTTTGTATTTATTATCATGGAAATATATTGTATTGGAAGCTTTCTTGTTTCGGTGGCTACATGCTTTATTGGGTTTTTTTCTTCTGGTATTGCACTTTTTCTGATATGTGGGGATATTTTTGGCATATCCAGGTCTGATTGATCAAGATTCTTGCGTAAAGCTGGAGCACCCAGTGATTTGGTCATGTGAATTTTTATCTTGAATTATTGATAAGCAAAGACGATTATTCTAACACTTTTGGGTTGTTTGTCAAACACTTTCCTCTTGTGTTATAATTTAAAATCATTCTTGCCTTATCTGTATGCGGCGGGCATGGATAAGGTAGGACCATATCTTGGTGAGATCTACTCTACTATGATATGATATCATTCATCTTTTGAACTTTCGGTTTCACAAATGAAATCATGGATCAGCAATTCATGTTAGATTGTCAGAAAATGAAATTAACACTCTTAATGACTGTCATGCTCTAATTCCCGTGAAGAAGTGAATAACACGAAGACCAGATAGTAGTTTTGAGCAACGTAATTTGCTTGTACTTCGCTTAACAATATCCTCAACTTGAAATTGTAGAAGCGAATTCTAACAGTAAGCAGGTAGATATAAATTTCCAAATCTTTTTTCTTAGCATTTCCAAACAATACATATGTATTGCTGGTCGGCAGCTACCTTGATCAGATATATTTAGACCAAGAGTTCCATGAGCAAGTTGAAAAATCGTCCTTGATGGTAGTACTTACCCCTTCGAAATTCAAATTTAAATTTAAACCAAAATGATAAAAACTTGTGCATATAAATATATCACGATCCAAGACATCGATATAAAATTTGAACCAGAATAATAAAAATTGTGAACGATAAGTTTCCAAAATAAAAAAACAATGCCTTAAAAGGAAGATAAAACGAAACCAAACTCTTCTCCTTTCTCCTTGGAATCTTTTATTCAGCTCCCCTGTCTATTTATATTTATGTCTACGTCATGTTTCCACACAGAAATTTATTGCAATGTTTTTTTCATGGCAAGTCACATAGCATTTGATAGAATCTTTGCCGTGAGTAATGGGCAGTGTTTGTACATATTGTTTTGTAATTAAGATTATGCACGTTTGTACTTATTGCATGTATAAACTGGACAAGATTTGAACTATTGAATCAATATTCAGTTTGGTTACAGGGAATTGGGATGTCATTGTCCATAATAATAACAAAAACGATGATTTGTTTGGAAAAATAATTTCATCACAAGAGCATAAAAAACTTGATTGATAATGAGCAACGAAGATTGACCAGATTAATCAACGACTTCACATTCTTCCTTTATTCTTCTGGGCCCTTATTATTCTATCGGGAAAAAAACGAAAATCATGTTGGGTGTATTTACTGAAAACGTCATTTATTATTTGATTATAACATACAAGTCCCATGTGTATGTTTAATAAACACATATTTATATTATATTTATCTATTTTACCTTTTCCTCACTCAATAATTTCACAAACGACAGTTTGGTTTCTGGTTTTCAATCATCAAAGCCTTTGAATCAAAATATCAAATATTCTACTTCTATTGTTGGTCTAGTTTTTAGACGGTGTTATATATTAAAACCACCAAAAGTACGATAGTTCCACAAAAGACACAAATACAATATAAAACACGAGAACTACCATAATCTAAAAGAACAATAAGAGAATTTCACAAGTGGGCAATTTTTTCCTGAGTAAAGTAATATATATATATATATATATATACATGAATTTTCTAGTGGACACAGAGTTTAATTTTTCTAAATTAAGCGCCCCACAATATCCACCACTCGTTTCAACTTGTAAGGTAGATTAAGAAAAAAACGGTTATGCTAATGAATGGTGAGATTAACTGTAAATAAGATCCAATGGTGAGATTGTAAAGGTTTAAATTAAATTTGATGAGCATTGGACTCATTAGAGCTTGACCATGTATATATATATATATATATATATATATATATATATATATATATATATATATATATATATATTTTGGGTGACCGGATGAAGAGACACAGGTTCATATATAATATATCACATTGAATATAAATTAACCCACGCTCAAGAAAATAAAGTAAACATGAATTCAACCATTATTCAAATTTAGACTCGTAAGGGTCTCTTGGGATTAAACATGGGATCTCACTCACATAATTTACAACATAAATTAGACTTTCCGTAAGAGTTGTAGTAGCTTTTAAGTTAAAATTCACTAAAGAAAGATATTCACCTTTCAAGAGTGGGGTCGGTGTTAGAACCCTAGCCCTAGATTAGGATTAAACAGGGATTAGAGGAGGATTAAGGTGGCTTTGCATGGGGTTGTGTGGGTGCATGGGGAAGTGGAGTTGCAGGTGTCTGCATGGGAAGGTGAAGGGTCGGTCACTGTAGCAACGGGTTTTAATAAGTCCCCCTCCTTTTCTTCTTTCATCTTCTTTCTCATTTCTCCTTCCTCATTTCTTCCTTCCCTTCCTTGCTGGTGCGTGTGGTGGCAAGCAGCGGAGGAGGAGACCGGAGATCGCGCGGCGTGAGGCGTGCGGAGTCGAGCGCGCGGGGAGATCACCGGAGGCGACGTGCGTGAGCGGAGCTCCGGCATTTCGTCGTAGTGGTTGAGGTATGCCGCTCCTTAGTGTGGTTTGTTTATTACCCTCATGTGAGGGATGCGTTGGTCGAGTCGGGGGAGGTCGGAGACCTCTCCGGCGACGCGTTTCTTCTAAAAAAACCTCGGCTGGCGCGAGGTTGAAGACGACCAACGGTCGACCGGACCCTTCGGGCGGTCGACCGTTTTAGCACTGTTTGCCCGACTTTAACCTTCACCGGTCGAACGATGCCTTTGGGCGGTCGACCGGTAGTGCATTATTGCTGGTGAGTTGGGATTTTCCTACCTGTTATCGGTCGACCGGTCCTTGTTGTGTTCGACCGGAACTTAAGTGTACCTGTTAGCTTGCATGTTTTGTTCGACCGATCGTTGGCTGTTCGACCGATTATATGACTTAGAATAATAGGTTGACCCTGTCTGTTGTCGGTCGACCGAGACCCCTGAGTCGGTCGACCGATAGAGTGGTTTTCTATGTTGACCAGACTCCGGATTTTGACCTCGTTCGGTCGACCGGTTGTAGACCCTTGTTCGACCGTTAGGGGTTCTGTTTGGAGCGCAGCGGTAGACCGTTTTAGGAGTACGGTCGACCGATTCCTTCCTGGAACCGGTCGACCGAATCACCTCTTCCGGTCGACCGTTTGGGCCCAGGACAGAATTCCTGGTTCCCATTTGAACGCCAACTTTGTCCACGGAAACCCGTGTCCTCGCCTTGTGCGTGAGCCGGGAGGTGACGGTGGGCGCGTGATGCGTGCCTGCCCAGGGACCGCCGTTGGGAAGAGTGTGGGTGTTCGGGACGCGTCACCTCCATGTATGGACCGTGACCTTGAGTTGATTGTTGGCACCTTGTAGTATAGCAGGCCTGAGGGATCACGGATCCCAGTGTGGATGTTGTGCGGGCACGCAACTGGCGTTGGGTGAGGTGACTACCGGCCCACGGGCTACGGAGGTCGCTGCCCTGCTTTTATAGCGGCGCGGTTGGTGTTCGCGGCTCGAGGAGCCTGATGACCTGGCAGACTTCGGTCTGGTTTTGTCCGATGCTGTGCCGGACTGTTGTGATGGACCACCGATGCTGTGCCGGTGATGCCGCCGAGGTTGTGCCGGCGATGGTGATTGTTGAGCCGAGGCTGTTCCGGCTATGTTGTTTTCCTCGGCTGGGCACCTACCGAGATGATGTTGTTATACCTTCCGGGCGACGGCCCCGTTGGTCCCTGTGGCCCCGACCACTGAGATTTACAGATCTGTTTCTATCGGCGCGTAGACGTGACAGAGGCTCCCTGCCGAACCCTTGAGTAGTGTAGCTGCGTGTGGGGGGTGCGATGTTGCGGGCTACTAGACTGCATGTGCCTGCAGTAGGTCTCCTCGGGAGACCCGATGATTGATTGTCGGACTGATGTCCTGTTTTACCCTTCGGGGGAACTGTTTTACTTTCTGTTGATGCCATGACATGCCACTAGTATGATAGGTTCATTATGTGATGCATGCATATAGGTGAGTTGGCATACGGGGTTTCCTTCTGGAAACTCAGGCATCGTTGTTATATATTTTTCAGGACCGCAGTAGGTCCAGTTGGGTGGTGATCGGCGGGGACGCGCATTTTGGAGTTGGATCCTCTTCTCGGGCCGCTGAGGTCGACATGATTACTTTTTATCCTCTGTTGTCGTTTTGCTGTAATCATGTATCTTTTGATAAACTCTGATGTATTTTGGTGCACCACTTTTATGATTTATGAGAAGTAACAGTCCCGCCTTTGATTATTGAGTTGATTGTCTTGATTATTATTTTTTTTAAAAATTTCCGCTGTTTCGGGATGTTACAGTCAGAGTATGCCTACCAATGACATAACAACATCTAAAAGCAAGTTCAAACCCATAATAACAAAAAATATACCATTTCGCTACCCAATGTTAGATCATCTTCACTTTTAACACAACTTACTTGTCTCAAAGAGAGAGAGAGAATTCTTACTAAAAAAACACAGAATCCATCAACGTAGGACATATGTGTTTTAAAGAAAATACAAGAATCGAACAAAGATAGATTTTTTTTAACAATAGAACTCCTTTGATATGCTCCCACTTAATGGTAGATGACTGGATGAGTGGAAGTACAAACCTAGATAAGTCAAGATAAAAAAAAAAAATTTTGGTCGCCTTGGATTATGATAATAGGTTGGATGCCTTCAACTAATTGTGCATCCATCCCTTGGTGTGTCTAATTCTAAACAAAGATGGATTTACAAAAATAACATAATACTCAATTTCATGGAAGAAAAAAACAAATAGAGAAATGCAAAAGGACAAAAAACACAATTTCCCTTCAGCATAGATTCAGGTGAGGAGAGAGAAATCTAGAGATAGAGAGAATGTCAGAGCACATTTAACAGCGCCCGGGCTACCCCCGGGCGCCCTGCACTCTCTCTCTGCCACGTCAGCTTCTCTCTCTGCCACGTCAGCTCACCCAACCCACCCAAAAAATCCCCTTATCCATGCCCAGGCTACCCCACCCACCCTACACTCTCTTTCATCCACATCATTTCTTAATTAAACAAATTTAATTCTCACACAACATTTAACAAATTACATTTTATATTTTAAATCTAATTTAAAATATACAGTGGGGGATTTGTTGAGTTTGTGCGGGGGTGGCAGGGGGCGGCAGCCCCTGCGGGGGACGTGAGTCCCCCCCGCAAAGCGAGCGGACAGAGGGAGCGCGCTTTGCGGACGTTTTTTTGTTTCGACATCATATTATTGCATTCCATATATTGATTCGTTTACCCGTATTTACCTACATTACGAAATATAAACGGGTAAATACGTTTACATTCCGGCATTCGTTTACCCACATTAATAACAAATACCCAATCCATTAATAACAAAACATCCACTAAAAATTAAAAAATTTAAAAAAAAAATTTCGACGAATGGGGGGGGGGGGGACACGTGCCCCCCACCCGATGGGCGCCCGGGCGCCAAATCGGGTGCTCCGGCACCCGATTGCGCACCCGGGCGGGCGTCTGGGGCGCCCGCCCGACAGGCGCCCGGGTCGGGCGCGAGGGCGCGCCCGACCCATTAAGGGTGCCCTCAAATCCTGGTTGGCCCGCCCGACCATAAAAAAACATGCCTTCTCTCTCTACTCCATTCTCCCTCTTCTCCACTCCACTCCACTCCACACCATTCCCTTCTCCGATCCGACTCCCCCCCCAAACCCTAATGCCCTTCCCCAAAACACTAATCCCGAAAGGCGTCACCTTTCCCCCAAAACCATGAAGAACCTCCTGAAGAAGCTTCACATAGTGGGCGACCAACCCCCCCAGACCCCGCCTTCTGGGTCGGGGATCCCCGGATGGTTCAGTTCTGTTGCTGGGAAGACTCCCTTCGTTGGGGAGGTGGAGAAGAAGAAGGAGGAAGAGGAGGAGGAAGATCAGTTGAGGCTTGCGATTGAGTTGAGTAAGGAGGAGGATCCGGAAGCCGTGCAGATCGAAGCCGTCAAGCAGATTAGCTTTGGCTCGTCCTCCGGTCGGACTTCGCCTGCTGAACTTCTGGCTTTTAGTTACTGGGTTGGTTACTGTTTCTCTCCCACTTTTTTTAATTCACTGTCTTTTATTTAGGCTTATTAGATTACTGTTATTACTTCACTTACGAAACTAGAGTAATTTGCACTGTGTTCCGTATTGGTTACGAACCGAAGAATTTTACCAAATTTGAAATCAAACAAGAAAACAAATTGAGATCAGATGAACACTGAAATTCTCTCAAGAGAATGGGAACCCCTTCATTAGAGTAGTTTTGGAGGGGGACCGGACCCTGTTTCTATTCCTCAATTAGTCAATTACTCCGCTAATCGGTTCGATAAATGGGTAGCATGATTGGCATAAGTACAGGATGGTGTTTACATCTGAATTTGGCTTCCAGCCCATTAAACTGCAGAAAAATTTACCAAATATAGTAATCCAACAGGAATAACTGAAATACCACCCAAATACCAATGACCAATAGACCTGCCCATTAACATATTTTCTATAAAAGTGCATCCAGAACTAATGTGGCGCTAGTGCTTTTTGCTTCAAAATGTCACATCATTGTATACATGAAACATTTTTTATTCTCAAACTCTTCTTGATTCACAGAATTATAATGTCCTTAGCTTTGATGATAAGATACCAGATGGCTTCTATGATTTGTACGGTGTCTCTGCTCATCCTTCTGTGGAAATGCCCTCTCTTGTTGATCTGCAAGAGACAACTGCATCTAACAGTATTTGCTGCGAAGCTGTGTTAGTGAATCGTTCGGGAGATCCTGACCTATTAAAACTCGAGCAAGAGGCCCTGAGAATGGCTTTACAATCAAAATGTGGATCTGCAGATTATGCTGAGAGAAGTTTGGTGCAAAAACTTGCAAATCTGGTGTCTGATTACATGGGTGGAGCCATAGGGAAAAACAGAAACATATTGGAAGCATGGAAAAGCTTTAGGATGACCATTGG
This sequence comes from Triglochin maritima, assembly GCA_963682175.1. Lineage (NCBI taxonomy): Eukaryota > Viridiplantae > Streptophyta > Magnoliopsida > Alismatales > Juncaginaceae > Triglochin > Triglochin maritima. The sequence continues at coordinate 31,353,753 of OY821792.1, read as the reverse complement.
GGACACTGTTTTACCCCTTGGCTATGTGACCGTTGGTTTAGCTCGTCATCGTGCTTTAATGTTCAAGGTCGGTAGTTATGTCATCAACTGTTGTTTTACTCTGTTTCTTTTCAAGGGAAAAATATGATTAAAAAATGTCAAAACCTTTGATATATGTCTTTCATAACTTGATGGCACGTTTTTCCATACTTTTTACATTGTGATCATTGTGCATTTGTTCTTCATGCAACATTGCATTTAATTTGACTGAGAATGCTGTTATTGGCTGCAAGTAAGAATTCTAGAGTAAATCAAAATGTAATATCACCTCCTCGACAACTATCAGCAGGCTAAAAGCTCGAAGTGCGACAGACATGTTCTATCACCTTTCTACTCGAGATATATAGATCCCTCTGCTCTGTCTTCCAATAACAATCATGGCGGAAGTCCACTGCATGACATGCAGTTGTATTCATGCATCATCTTATAGCCATTCTATTGTGCGATGGTTTGTATAATTAGATGCGTGTGCAGGTTTTGGCTGACAGTGTGGGTCTTCCATGCCAGTTAGTAAAGGGAAAAGTATTCACAGGTTCAGATGATGGGGCTACGAACATTGTAAGACTTGGAGATGGGAGGTATTTTTCTCATGTTAGTCATCTCATATGCATGAAGATTTTGTAATTTGTTTTGATATATATCAGAGTTCAACAGATAGATTTTTTGGTGTCATTTTGTCATAAAGCTACCCTCTTTATCAATTTGGGCTTTTATGTTTTAAAATTGGGCATAATTTTGTTGAATTCAAACACATCAACATGCCAGTTAATAGTTTGGAAACTCCACATGTCAGGGAATGGATTGTCGACCTGATGACCAACCCAGGCACTCTGGTTTTGTACAAAAAATGCGAAAATAGTTCCTCCACATTTAATCCATCCGTTGGAGATTGTGAGAATTCTCAGGTTATTTCATGTAGCAGCAGTACTAGTATTTTCAGCTGTTCTTCTGGTAAGGAGACCACAGACAATAGGTCATTTGGCCACGTTGGTACTTCAGGAAGTGAAGCAACCACCCTAGGTAAGTTAAGCAAAGAGGAAATATATAGAGCAAAAACCTTCTCAAAAGAGCCTCAGAAGAAGCCAAGAGATGATACAGGGGAAGTTAACAACCATGCAAAGAATCTCCCCAGTCAGAAGGCATCATTGCATGATACATCTGCCAAGAAAAACTCTTCTACGTCACTTGCACGATCTCCATCTTGGACGGAAGGATTTAGTTCACCCGTGGTGAACAAAATGAAAGTGAAGGACGTCTCACAATACATGATAGATGCAACTAAAGAGAATCCTCAGTTAGCTCAAAAGCTTCACGATGTCTTGCTAGAGAGTGGCGTTGTAGTGCCTCCTGACTTGTTCACTGAAAATTCTTCTGAGCAGCAGCAAACTTCAACATCTAAAGGCATAACGTCGTCGGATTTCATCAACGTAACAAGAAAGAGGGAAACTGAAGTTAATCAGATTTCAAAAGGACAACTACCAAAAGACCATCGTAGTCCTGGCCTACCATTACCATATCCACATAATAAGGATATACATGGAAAAAAGGCTCAATCCAAGCCACAAGATTGCCCCAAACCCTCGAGAGCTTTGGAAATTTATAACCCATCTCAATCTGGAGACTGTTCTGCAAGAAAACAACCTTCCCAATTGAAGATGGTTGACAATATGCCAGTCGCTGCTGCTGTGGCGACGGCTGCTATAGTTGCATCGTCAATGGTAGTCGCTGCTAGCAAATCAAATTCTGACACTAATGTTGATATTCCGGTAAAAACTGCTGCCACTGCAGCAGTTGTAGCCACTACCACTGCAGTCAACATGCAGAAAGAACAATTGCTTTCTTATGACCCTTTGCGAGCTATTCCAAACTGTAAAAATGCAGAAGTTGCTAAGCAGAAACTTGAGAAAGCCCCTCAAAGTGATGAGAAGAAAACAAGTGGCCACGCCTTGGATGGCATCTTCAAGGGAGATGCGGAGAATGCAGTTCACCAGGAGGCAGAAAGAAGTTCAGCGAAATCCATAGGCTCCAACAGTGTGAAATCCGATACCTCACTTGAGGATGTTGCAGAGTTTGAGATACGATGGGAGGAAATTGTCTTGGGTGAGCGTGTTGGCCTAGGTATCTTGCTTGGCTACCCTCTGTTGACTATTTTATTTTGTTTGTCGTTGCCCCAGACTTATGTTTTCTGTTTCTTGTAGTATAATCTTCCGTTGTGTAATTTGTGTATATCAATACTTTTGTACGTTAAACTCATGTTGATTTTTCTGCCACAGGATCCTATGGGGAGGTGTACCATGGAGATTGGAATGGAACTGTAAGTTTTTGAAATGTTTTCATTATTTTTTGACAATTTTTCATTGATTTCTCACAAGTGTGTTCTTTTGAACAACCATCACCTATGCATGAGTTTAGATCTACTTCATTATTCAATCACAATGGCTTTATCTATAAACTCAGCAGACATATTTATATTTTTTGACACATTCCTTTTGAGTTTCTTACTTTCCTTATGTGAACCTTAAATGACGAGGCAAGAACCACAGAGTAAGCCTTTAAGTTTTATTCTGTAGCTGTGCATCATTCCAAACCTCCTAAGCTAGGTGGGCCTGAAATCAAGTGTATTTAATCACAATGCAATTTATTATGAGGCACGGGTGATTTTTTGTTGTGATAGTAATACGTGAAGAACTTTTAATGCTAACCATCTTTTGTTTTCATGGGTTGGTGCCAAAAGGTGCTCCGGATATTTTAAAAAAACTACTACAATGTTATCAAATCCATTTCAATCCACCGAAGCCACTCAATCAAGTGAAATTTTGATTTTATCAAGCTTAAACCAACCCTTTGTCAATTTCAAACCTTTAATTAGTTGGTCTCTTTTGCTAGAAATATGGAATTGATTTTGTCTTCCCCAACACACTAGAACATTGTAAAATTTCCGTTCTTCACTATCTAATTGAATCTCTTATTCTTATTACATGTCATATGCCATCTCTTTGCAATTACTTTTTCTACTGTTAATTGGATTGTGATTCTTCAAAGTCATCCCAAATTATTGACTTGCTCCAGGAAGTCGCTGTCAAGAAGTTTTTAGAACAAGATCTTTCTGGCGATGCTTTAGAAGAATTCCGGAGTGAGGTAAGATTATTTCATGTTCTTGCACCCTGTAGCTTATAGGTTAGTGTACATATCAATGTAATCCTTTGAGTTTTCTTGATCTTGACTGTGTAGCATAAATAAAGAGGCTCTTATTCTTTTGTTTAAGTCTTAGATTGAGGGACATAGGTGGACTCAAAATATATGGATGAACAACTTCAACGGTAGTCCAAACATATAGTTGCGTCAAAATGTTGTGGTTGGACAAGTAGAACAATGTAAGTAATGTGACTATGATCCATCATTGATTACTCCTGTAGTCATGCCATGATGATTGTGAGAGCCCCTCAAAGTGTTTCTTTTCTATCTATTTCATTTTCCAAACGTATATATGTTTGTTGGATCGATATGTTTAAAGAGTTCTTACTCCTTTTTCAAGGTTCGGATTATGAAAAGATTGAGGCATCCAAACGTTGTCCTCTTCATGGGTGCAGTAACTCGTGTTCCCCATCTTTCAATCATTACCGAGTTTTTGCAAAGGTATGACGACATTCTTTGACCTAATCACGTTACCATCTGATGTGCATAAGCATAGAACTTATGAACATGTTTTCACATGTATCATGTATGAAGGTTTTGTTATCATGTTGTGTCTGCTACTCTCTGTAAAAGATAATTGTGATACTCATTATGCCACCATTGTTTCATAACTCAGACTTTCATTTGCTAAGGTGGGAAGGAACCATCTCAAATTATCCTCCATCTAGATAACAATCAATATTATCCTCTCGCTCTCATTTCCTTGCTTTCTGATGGTATACTTAAATTCTGCCACAAAAATAGCAGAATGATGAATTCCTTATATGTCGCAAAAGGCATCACGATGTGTTGTAGTTGTTGTGAGTTCAGGAGTTTTAGTTATTGTTTTCTGATCAACGAATTTCCTTCCCACAGAGAGATATAAAAACATTTGGTTTCAACTGCTCTTAAACAGGATATTGTTCTATCACCTAAATGAGCTTCGTTCTCAACCTCCATAGTAGATCCTTAGGGGTTTTCTTGGTGATCCAGTGTTTCAGTATATGGTTCTTTGGTGGAGCTGACTTTAAGCACCTCTGGCAAAGTAAAGATATGGTACCCTTCTGTGAAGATATATTAAACTCAGTCACTAAGTTTGAGTACATGAAGCTTAATCCTGGAAAGACCAAACAATGTTTTATTGAAAACCCAATGGTGTGAAGTTTTTTTGTCGAAAACCTAATGTTGTTAAGAACTTCATCAGTAGTATTGGTCACATTAGATGATTCAGTACACAGCTTACATTATGATTGTACCATCCTCTTTATGTAATTTATTTTCCTAACATGGTGGTTTTTCTATTAAAATGGTCTGCTATTTGGTTTCTTGTATCACTGTCATGATTCAGGCCTATATTTGTTTCTTGTAGAAATGCATGTCCTGGCCAATAGCTTGGTCTTAATAAATTTCTTTTGACATTTTCTTAGTTATTTATTTCTAAGATATTACTTGGACCCTTTTCAGCACATCCAGAAAATTAGAATTTACATCTCATCCATGAAAACATTTCATTTTTTTTTGCTAGTTTAAATTTAAATCCAGGGATCATGTTTGAACTGCAGGGGTAGCTTGTTTAGGTTAATTCATCGGCCTAACAACCAGTTGGATGAGAGAAGGCGTATGAAGATGGCACTTGATATTGTATGATAAGTTAGTTTTTGATCTGTTTATTGTCATTGTCAAGACTCTTTACCTGTTCAGTTCATTTTGTCAGGGATTTTAATTAGAGTATAACCTGCTTTCTGTTGCCTCATTTATCACCAGGCTCGTGGAATGAATTATTTGCACAACTGTTCTCCTGCAATAGTACATCATGATCTAAAATCTCCTAATCTTCTTGTGGATAGGAATTGGGTAGTGAAGGTATCTATCTATCCGATTTAGGTGCTTATTTCAAGTCTTTGTAACGTATTGTTCCTGAAATGATCTGATCTTCCATCCTGTCCTTTTGTAGGTCTGTGATTTTGGATTGTCACGGATAAAGCACAATACTTTCTTATCTTCTAGGTCAACTGCAGGAACAGTAAGCACTAAGCACTATGTTGTCTGACATGCTGCTGGTTTTTCTTTCCCTTGTGTGAATGTTGGCCTATATTTATGTCTTCCTTACTATTATCTTCATTGCTTGTTCAATGAGATGACCATATATTTTTCCTAAAGTTGTGTTTAATTCTTTGTATCAAGCAATGAGGATATTCTCAGTTTATTTCTTGATAGCAGTGAGAATAATTACTCAAAACCAACTGGTATTGAGTTGAGGGACCTAAAAATTATTGTTTGAGAGCAATCTTGATTTTCCAGTATCAAACTATCCGTAGTACCCCATGTGTAGCATACATCTCATTTCATGAGCCCAATATTTTATGCTTGACGATGTGGGGATGGTTTGGGCTGCAAGTGGCCTTAGACTTTTACACATTACCAAGGGTTGGACTTCCATCTTAAAATAGTTAGATGTTAAGATGAAAGCAGAGCCTATAATGCTTGGAAATAGATGGTTTCTTTGGTTTGTTTCTCTATGAACTGAATTCTACGTGACGATTTAACTTCATCTATAGTTTTAACCTAATTTTTTTGTACACTTCCTATCTAAACATCTCAATTTCTTGTTTCTCTCTGAAGTTTGGAATCATCATCCACCTTAGTATTGTAAGCATCTCTGAGAAAAATCCCAACTTTTGAAAAAGTGATCGGGAAGTTGAACTTCTGGTTAGCAATTGAAATCTACCTTGTCGTGGCTAGAAATGAACTCCTGGATATCATATGGCTCTAGGGGTTTGAGGTGTACACCTCTAGTTAGGCGTCTGCATTGAATCTTGAGATGTTAGCCTCAAAAAAGGGATCCGAATACGAAGATAAATTTGTCGTATGAATATAGTATTTATCATGTTTGGATCTCAAAACTTAATCTTGTCAGTGAAATGTAAGTTGACTTCTAACTTGTAAGTCCAATAAATTAATCATTAGAGGTTGTAGGCTCGTAGCCTTAATGTTTGCATGCAGTTGGTTCCTGAATCCTGATACAGTTTCAACAGTCTAAAAACTGATTCTGCTGCTATTTTTTATTTATATATTATTATGTTCTTGTACTATGATTTGAGATTTCTTTACTCCTTAGGCTGAGTGGATGGCCCCAGAAGTACTACGGAATGAACCTTCAGATGAAAAGTACGTTCGATTAATTTAACACGAAAAAGTTATGTCCTTTTCGTTCAAAATATAAGGATGCCTCATTTTGGATAGCTTTCTTTCCTGCTTTCAGATGTGACATTTACAGTTTTGGTGTTATATTGTGGGAGCTCTGTACTCTACGACAACCATGGGGAGGAATGAACCCAATGCAAGTTGTTGGTGCTGTTGGATTTCAGCAACGCCATCTTGACATTCCTGATGACATGGATCCTGTCATTGCTAATATTATATTGAGATGTTGGCAATTGTAAGAGCGCATTTCTTTTATCTACCTTCACAATATACTGTATTTGTGCAATTCATTAACGGTTTTTCTCAATATAGTTTAGTTCATTGCCTAACAGAGAGTGCTTATAACTAAAGTAGAAGTGTACAAAAAATAAAATCAACTCTACTCCATTACCAAATTAAATTTCTTTCTTTGCAGAGATCCGAAGAGCCGGCCATCATTTTCTGAGATCATATCAGAATTAAAGCCATTACAGAAACCTGCAACCAATTCCCCTTCGGCAAGGCAAAGAAACGCTTCGAGCTCTCAAAATTATTGATCAAGGCATTTTGCAGACAAATCTTTCCAGGATCTTTGATAAGTGCACATCATTTGGAAGAAGATTTCACGCTCACAAATTACTCTACATTATGCTGTAGATTTGCAATTGATATGTTTCAAAGTTCCCATATAGGTCTGTAAATGTAAACGTCTCGGGGGCTATTTTGCTGCTCAGATAAAGCTTTGTTTAATGTAATCAAACTTCAAAAGCTGATCAAAGAAAATTGATTTACCTATGCTCAATCCAGCACCCTTTATTGTATCATGCGAAAGTGTTCATCTGGGTTGTTCACTTGTTTGTCCTGGGACTTCAAATATTTTTGTTGCACAAATAGCAAAACTGTTACAGGACCATTCTGCCAACTTGATTGGTCAGTTTCACTATCATGATGTTGTATGCTTGTAATTGCTTTTGCTGATGCTCAAACTGTTTCTGCTTATGTTAAATGAAATGAATTCAGTACAAAAACATGTCAAAACGACTTGTGTAGAATGTGTTTACACGAACCTATCCAGCTTCTGGATAAAAGAAACAAGACTCACCCGCCTAAATGGTAGAAGACCTCAAAGAACAAGATGTTTTTTCCCCCTCATGTTATTTGATCTCTTTAGAAAACAGAAACCAACCCATGATCCCATTAAACTTGAGCAGAAACATAACTTAATTGGTTGTGGTGCCAGCAGCAAGTGACTTGGCAGCTCAACTGAGAGGCAGTGGCCAAAGTGGAGAGAATACTTGAATCTTGTGATGTTTATGTACCACTGCAGCTGCTTCAGTTTTCTTTACTCATTCTCTTGTAGTAAACCTCAGATCTCTACATTACCAATAATCAGCACAAGAACAGGCACCATTCACAAACTGATGAAACCTATTGTTATCTCTGAGTACAATCTCGCGTTCGGTAACCTTCGAAATGAACTTGGCTGCCGTGTGGCAATCGGTGCAAATACGTAGGTTCTTTGTGACCCTTATTACAGTTCCAGGACCAGTATTTATAAGCATGAAAACGATTGCAAGTTTTTCGCTGTGAACTGCAAGATGTCCCTCCTTATCTTCCTCCTCAACATCATGAAGTGCTGAATCAACTTCTGCAACATACCCTGCTTCCTTCAACTTCCCAACCAAAACATCCAACCTGGCGTAAATTTTATCGGATTGAGGGTGAGACCTGTCCCCCACAAGGAAGGTGTGGACTTGGTTTCCAAACTCCACATTGCTGCATCCTGGTGTCTTCTTCAATCCTTTGTTTTTCATTATTTTTCTTATCTTCGTGACATCCTCCCATCTACCTGCTTTGGCGTAAATGTTCGATAATAAAACATAATACCCTGATTGGCCAGGAGCCAATTCGAACAAACTATCTGCTGCAAGCAAACCAATTTCTACATTGGAGTACATATGGCAAGCATTTAGCAAGGCGCCCCAAACTCTTTCGTTTGGCTCAATGTGCATTTGAGTTATGAACCTAAAAGCTTCTTCGATGTTGCCCGAACGACCAAGTAGGTCGACTATGCAAGCCAAATGTTCAACCGTGGGAGTAATTCCATGCTCGTACCTCATGCAATGGAATAATTTCCGTCCTTCGTTGAGCAAACCAGAGTGGCTGCAAGCTGAGAGAATCGGAACAAAAGCTATGTGGTCGGGTTTTAGACCTGATTTTTGCATCTCCTTGAAAAGGGCCATTGCATCTTTGCCGGAACCACTCATTCCATAAGCAGAGATCATAGAAGTCCATGACGCAACATCCTTTTCCTTCATTGAATCAAAAACTTTTCTGGCAAGCTGCGAACATCCACACTTAGAGTACATATCAATGAGTGCATTCTCCAGGAATAAATTCCCATCCATTTTCTTCCTGTCAATAAGATCGTGAATCCTTCTCCCCAACATCAAAGCCGATAAGTCCCCACAAGCGGGAAGAAGGCTGGCAAATGTGAATGCATCTGGCTCCACTCCTTTTGCCTCCATCAATCTGAAAATCTCAACCGCCTCATCAGCCATACCATTACTAACATAAACCGCAATCATAGCATTGCACGAAACCAACCCCGTATGGCACATTCCATCAAACATTCTTCTGACAAACAGGACACCGTCAAGATCAGTATCCAATACAGCGGGCAGCAAGCTCGCCATAGTTCCTGCATCAGGCACGACTTCTTCTAAATCTACCATCTCCTCACACATATCCAAAGCCAACTTGAAATTTTTCTCTTGTGCGTAACCGGCAACCATTGCATTCCAAGAAACAACATCTTTGTTATGCATTTCATTGAATATTCGACGTCCATCATCCAAACAACTGCTTCTTGCATACATACTAACCAAAGCATTTCCAACAAATACATTGGAGTGGAGCCCATACTTCAAACTGCCACAGTGTATCTGTTTCGGAAAAAAAAACAATTTCACAGGATTACTAAGAATGTTTAGACAGTTCATAAATAGCCTCTGGTTGGTTGGCTTCCCTGGAATTTCTAGAATAAGAGGTCAATTACTTATAAACTCGCATTTAACATGATTGCCACCACTTTTAGCATAAGCCAAAGGCCTTGATCACTCTTTGGTACCATCAAATTTATTTTATGTAGCCTTTACCATCTACACGTCATAGGTGACTTAACTAATTGAGATCAAACATCCCTAAGATTGTGTTTGGTTAAGACACTTTAAATAAAAGTGGTTGAATCCGGAAAATGAAAGTATGTATTTTCTGAATTACGTGTTTGAATGATTTTCCCTTAGTAAATCATTCTTGGTACTTTGAAATACAATTGCCACAAAAAAGTTGTTAAAAACAAATCCAAGTGAAGAAAAATATAATCCAGAAGTCCAATAGCACATACTTTAAGTTGAATCATTTCAAACCAATGCAAATTGCTTCTGTCACAATCGAAGTATGATCATACACAAAGTACCATATGCTTTTATAATTTCAAATGATTTTTAACTCCATGTGGGTTAGAATAAGTATTGACAACACAGTTTAACATGTAATTCGCAATTACTACTCCAAAAGGGCATGTTTACTCAAACAAGAGAAACACTAGTTAGGTCATTTATAAATTGTAAAATCATAAAAAAAGAACATGGCACGACCCGATGGACACGAGAATATACCTGCATTCCGACCCACACGGCCTGTGTAGCAGCGCACGCCTTAAGAACGCAGGGGTACGTGTAATTGTCGGGCTTGACTCGGCACCCGGGCATCCTCGAAAACACAAGGATGGCGTCCCTGAACAGCTTGTTATTGGCGTAGCTTCGTATCATGACGTTGAAGAAGACGATGTTCTTGTCGGGAATTACGTCGAACAGTTGGCGGGCGGACGTGGGTTTGCCAGCGGCGGAGTAGGCTCGCATGAGCTTGACGAGGAGCGACGGGTTGGAGGCGAGATGGACGGTCGTGATGACGTGGGCGTGGAGCTTTTGGACGGTGGAGATGGATTGTGGGTGTTGGTCGAGCAGATGGAGTGGTAGTGTTTGGTTTGGTTTTGGCGTCATTCCATCTTTAAGTTCGTTCGATCAAGATCAAGTGATCAACTCGTGTGGTGTTCATACATAACACGATTTAATTGTCAAGCGGAACTTCTAAATATACTTAACTTACCAAATGACGTATTTTTTGTTTAATTTAAATGGTTACACAATTCGACCTGTTAGACTTATTTATTAGGACACTTTTATAATTTATTATAAGAGCTGTTTATATAAAGAGTAGTTATAGACGGACGCGCGCGTCACGGACGCACCTTACGTGGATCTGTACAGCTCAGATATTTTTCTTTGAGTCAGCGTCCAGTCAGCGAAATTTCTCTTCGCGCGTTTTTGTCTTTTTAAAAAACGCCGGTTCCCAATACACAGATAAGACAGTGTGCAGACCCTAGGACATCGTGCAGTCTCATTATTCGTGCAGAGCCCACACTTATCATAATAAAATATTTGTTTTTAAGTTTTACGTTGAATCAACTTAATTTGTCTAGCTTACTTTATGTGTGTGTGCAGTTTACATTATGTGTTTGTCCTGTTAACGTTATGTGTCTGTCCGGAATAAGTGTATATTGCTGTACGGAATAAGTGCATTTGCAGTCCGGAATAAGTGTATTTGTTGTCCGGTTTAAGAATAAAGTGTGTCCAGAAACGGAACATAAAGTTTGTCCGGAATAAGTTGATTTGTTGTCCGGAATAAGTGTATTTGCTGTCCGGAATAAGTGTATTTGCAGTCCGGAATAAGTGTATTTGTTGTCCGGTTTAAGAATAAAGTGTGTCCAGAAACGGAACATAAAGTTTGTCCGGAATAAGTTGATTTGTTGTCCGGAATAAGTGTATTTGCTGTCCGGAATAAGTGTATTTGCAGTCCGGAATAAGTGTATTTGTTGTCCGGTTTAAGAATAAAGTGTGTCCAGAAACGGAACATAAAGTTTGTCCGGAATAAGTTGATTTGTTGTCCGGAATAAGTGTATTTGCTGTCCGGAATAAGTGTATTTGCAGTCCGGAATAAGTGTAGTTGTCCAGAATAAGAAGAAATTGTGTCCAGAAAAGGAACAGAAAGTTTGTCCGGAATAAGTGTATTTGCTGTCCGGAATAAGTGTATTTGTTGTCCGGAATAAGTGTATTTGTTGTCCGGTTTAAGAATAAAGTGTGTCCAGAAACGGAACATAAAGTTTGTCCGGAATAAGTTGATTTGTTGTCCGAAATAAGTGTATTTGTTGTCCGGAATAAGTGTATTTGCAGTCCGGAATAAGTGTAGTTGTCCAGAATAAGAAGAAAGTGTGTCCAGAAACGGAACATAAAGTTTGTCCGGAATAAGTGTATTTGCTTTCCGGAATAAGTGTATTTGTTGTCCGGAATAAGTGTATTTGTTGTCCGGTTTAAGAATAAAGTGTGTCCAGAAACGGAACATAAAGTTTGTCCGGAATAAGTTGATTTGTTGTCCGGAATAAGTGTATTTGCTGTCCGGAATAAGTGTATTTGCAGTCCGGAATAAGTGTAGTTGTCCAGAATAAGAAGAAAATGTGTCCAGAAACGGAACAGAAAGTTTGTCCGGAATAAGTGTATTTGCTGTCCGGAATAAGTGTATTTGTTGTCCGATTTAAGAATAAAGTGTTTCCAGAAACGGAACATAAAGTTTGTCCGGAATAAGTGGATTTGCTGTCCGGAATAAGTGTATTTGCTGTCCGGAATAAGTGTATTTGCAGTCCGGAATCAATATATGGAATGCAATAATTTGCCGCCCCCTGCCACCCCCGCACAAACTCAACAAACCTCCCACTGTATATTTTACCCCACAAGAATTACGTTTAGGAAAAAAATAGCATCTCAGATTCCCTGTTTATGTAGAATGTTTGTCCTGTTTTGTCCTGTTTATGTAGAAAGATTGTCCTGTTTTGTCCTGTTTATGTAGAAAGTTTGTCCTGTTTATGTAGAAAGTTTGTCTTGTTTATGTAGAATGTTTGTCCAGTTTATGTAGAAAGTTTGTACTGTTTATGTACAAAGTTTGTCCTGTTTATGTAGAAAGTTTGTCCTGTTTATGTAGATACAATGAGAGCACAATGAGATATTGATGGTACATATTATTGATGGTAACTATTACACAATAAGATACAATGAGAGTACAAAGACAAACAAACAATACAAACACAAACACAAACACACAAAAATTACAAAAATAATATATCTTCTCCCAGTAAATCACACACAAACAAACAATACAAACACAAGCACGCACAAATTACAAAGATAATATATATTTTCCCAGTAAATCGGAAAGAAGATGTAAGACTTAAACATGACCGTCTCATTCACGCTGCTTACGTTGTGAAGAACCTTGGGAGTCGGCATCAGACGCTTTTTCGACGTAATATCTTACTCGAAATGGTGATTTATTACGGAGAGATGTACAACATAAACCGAACATACGTAAGTCTTCACCACGGAGCGTTGTACATCTCTCCGGAATAAATCACCATTTCGAGCAAGATATTATTTCGAAGAAGCGTCTGATGCCGACTCTCAGGGTTCTTCACAACGTAAGTAACGTGAATGGGACGGTCGATGACACTCTTTCTTTCTTCTTCATTCTTTTTCTGTCACGGGCACTCCAACAGTGCAGCAAAGATGTTGTGGTGCGAAGTCTTCACCACCGGATCGTCACATTCACGATGCTAACGCTGACAAGAACATCGGGAAGTCTTCGCACCGTCCCATTCACGCTGCTTACGTTGTGAAGAATCCAGGGAGTCGGCATCAGACGCTTCTTCGACCTAATATCTTGCTCGAAATGGTGATTTATTCTGGAGAGAAAGAATGAAGAAGAAAGAAAGAGTGTCATCATATTTGTATTTGGGTGGAGAGAGAGAACGTGCTGAGTTGAAACACATTTAATGTGATTTGAGTGGACATCAGGAAGAAAAAACAAAAAAACATTCATGCTTTAGCCACGTAAGGGCTGACATGGATGTCCACGTAGAGCGCGTCTGTGACGCACTGCGTTCAACAAACATTTCCCTTATATAAATTGATGCATGGAGAAGTGTATGTGGGCTCAAACTTTGGTAGGCCGATAGCTTCTATTAAGACCATTTTCACAAGATTTTCGACCCACCAACTTTTCATTTTTGGCAGAATAATATTTTTAAAAATCTTCGTTCGAATCGACAACGTTGTCGGATGACTGTTGTCTTTTCCAGTGAGAAATAGTCGTGGTGGAACGCATATCAATGGCCATAACACCAACGAGACAAAGCTGCAAACAAAGTAGTAGACAGCTGATGATATTATATCACATGCTCTGCTAACGTCGATTCCAATTTCCAATCTCAACTCACATGTCCCCCACCAACCTAGAAATAAATTATGTTACAATTTTAACTTCAAAAGGGTAAGCAAGAATATAAGATGACATTCATTGGCATTGTGTACGTTCGGTTTAAGTCGAGAACGCAAGTTCGATTCAAATCTCCCGATGATAATAACTGGTGCTATGATAGGAAGTGAATCCGCAATCCCCACCAAAATAATCAAAATCAACCCAAACACTCATGGAAGAGACATCAACATGCATAATTCTCAACAAAGAAAAACATCGACATGCAAGAGTTCCACCACCAAAGTAATAAACTTAATGAGTTGACTGTCTCATCAAAACACAGAGTTCATGTTTGCCCAACTAACACAAACAACTGTAACTTAAACTCCTGCTGCTGCTAACATTAAAAAAATTCAACCAAGAAATACACACACACACACTAACAGAGAGAGAGAGAGAGAGAGAGAGAGAGAGAGACAGACAAGGGTCAGTGAGTGGCGCAGAAGGTAATTAGATAGCTGGCACCAACACAGGTGACTATGCTGGTGGGATCATCATAGGCGTAGGAGTAAGCCCTGGGACATGCCTCCTTGAAAAGCTTGGAGTAGGCTGTGGGCTTGCACTGTTGGGGACCTCCAAAGATGCCTGTGCAACAGTACCTGGGAGTGTTGAAGGCTGAGCAAGCACTCTTGCATCCCACCACCCTGTTGTTCCTCCCACTTCTCACCTGTATTAATTGTATATGCACGTGACGTGATGATAATTAATAAAGGCTCACAACTAACTAATAAAACTTGATGCACTTAATATGACATTAGGGAGTATTATGTACTGAGACACTCTTACCACACTTGAGATTAAAATAAACTTTAGAAGGAAGGCCCTGTTTTCTTGTGAATACTCACAGTCACATTCCCAGAGGGACTGAAGTTGTTATAATAAAAGGATTTAGCTTGAAAGCAGCATTACTTTAAAGGCCCTATGAACACCTAAACTTGAACCAAATCAAAGATCATAGGCTACAGACAGCTTCTAAAACAACTAATCTAGACGGTGCTAAAAAATAAATGTCGCACGTTTTTAAAATATGAAGCTGTAGGTGATCTTGATCAAGTTTCACATCACTAGTTTAGTTTATCTTAAAATTGTATGTGAAGCTTTCCATGCGTGAGAGAAAAGAATAAAGTTACCAACAACATCATTCATCTACATGAAAGTTCCTCACCGACCATCATGCAAAATTTCAACATGCAGCCCCCAATCAATGAGAAGGGCTCAAATTATTTACGAATTAGCTTGGAGTCTATTAGACAACCTAAAATGGTTTTTTCCTCTAACGAGCAAGAGCATTATTAAACTATGCTTTTGATCATTTAAAGATACTCTAGACTAAAAATCTACCGGCTAATACAATTTATGTACTACTCATTTACTGGTAACAATGAAGGACGAACTTTTTTCAATTTTAACTACTACATATAATACCACTCCAATTTTTTTAAAAAAAGAATCTCAAACATACTATTGTCTATTAGTTAACTCGGAACTAAAAATCTACCATTCCCAAGACATAACTTGTTTTAAATTTAACTTCAATTTTTACTGTTCCAAAACAGATGATGAGTACAATGTGCAACTCATTTACTCCTTAGTCCTAACAACAAGGATATTCATATCATTACCAACAAACACAACTCATCTGATGATCTGAACTCCAAAAAAATAAATAAAATATTATGATTAAAATTACCTGAAGTCCAACAGGACAAACAAGATTGAGATCCCTAACACAGCCAGCATACCCACACTTCCCCCCCTTCCCCCTAACCGGCACGACGGAAACCGCGATATTATACCCATCGACAAGACTAACATCGTAAAAATCCAGCTTTCCGAGAGTGATCTCAACCAACGTCGCCGGCGGGGCCCCACCGGCACCGTTACAGAACAAAGTCCCCCCGCAGTCCCCGGTGGCGCAGCGGCCTCTGCCGGTGTGGTCGAAGACGCAGTCCTGGCGGCCCCAGACGCGGCCGGACCAGTTCGGGGGGAGGCGGAGGGAGTGGGTGGTGGAAGGCGGGAGGTGGAAGCCGCCGCGCGCGAGGATGGGTTGGCCGGCGCTGGGTTGGATGCCTGGCCAGACTGGGTGGGGGCAGTTGTTGTGGAGTGTTAGGGTTGTGGCGGTGGAAGGTTGAGGGGGGAGAAGGAGGAGTAAGAAGAAGATGGAGAGGAGGAAAAGGAGTTGGAGCTCCATTGTTCGATGGTGAAGTTGTTTTTTGGGTTTTGGAGGTTTATAAATGGTGGGAGGGAAGGGAGGGTTGGTGTTTTATTATTAATAAGTTGTGGAGTTAATCCTAATTATTATTATTATTCTACTCAATAGTAAAGACAACACAAACTTTATTAATATTTCTTTTTTGGGTTAATTATGGTTTGTCTTTTCTCAATTATGTTTTGATTTTATTTTGGCTTGAACTTTAAAAATGTGATTCCATTTTTTTTATTTCGTAATATTTTACCTTCTTTTGCTTGAAATTTAAGAATTTATTATTTTAGCACGTATTCGATGTTATTTTCGATTTTTGTAGTTATTTACCTAAAACACTCGTACATCTAACTTTATGTTAAAGTTTGGATCGTATCAGATGTCTAATTAAGAAATATCGATGACTATGTGAAACAAATAATATAATCTTAAACTGTAAGGAGATAAAATATTACAAAACGAAAGTATAAAAGGGTGATTGTCGTATTTTCATAATCACCCTTACCTTGTTACTGTTGGTTTGTGTAATTGTTTATGATGTAATTGTTGTCACTTATGTTTCCATATTTTGATTTATCACGTCAAAAATGTGACCACCAAAGGTTGTGAAGGGCGAGAAGGCAAAAAGTGGAAAAGCAGAATTGTAAGTAATGTTTGTATTTACGAGGTGTATTTACGAAGCTCAAGCGGTCGTACATTGTTGTAAAAGATCTATCAATTATCTTGGACGTTCTGGTGAAAAAAGTGCTAAGATATGATTATCATGAGAGGTTTAGGTTGTGTTTGGTTGCAACCTTTTCTAGCCCCTCCAACCCCTGGAAGGTGCTACGGTGCGAAAATTACGTCCAAACGGCCAACCACCCAGCTCCCAGTGTGGATTTCATTGTAACATTTTGCATAGCGAGTGAAGCTCGCTAGGAGGAGCTTCACTAGCTCCAACCTTGGTGGTGTGGATTTGTTCATTGGTGAGGGTGAGGAGCAATTTCTTTGGTCATTAATGTTGGAAGTTGATACTAACGAGTCCAAACTAAACGCATCCTTAGTATTTAAATAGATTTGAATGAAAATTAGTTACATGAGTTGGGGAGTGGGCAACGACTAAAGAAGAGGATTGGATGGAAGGTTTGCTTTGGTCACTCAAAATTTTGGCATGGCAGGTCTTTTCTCGAACAAAGAGAGGAAGTGGTCAGCCTGTGGACCACACCACACCACAACACAACCTAGGCTACGGTAAATAAAATGGTGTAATTGTAAATGTAAATGTAAAGGAGGAGGTCACATGGGAAGCAAGGATGTGTTGTTTTGGTTACTGTACTTTGTCGTATAAACTGACATGGGAAGCAAGGATCCGAGGACTGGTCACTTTGTCGCGTCAACGTGACTATATTACTGATCAATAAGAGCACCATTTAAGGTGACTGGAAGTTTTCGGTCTTAATTTCTCTCTCAGTCACATCAATCTTTCTTTTCGTCGCGTCAGTACATCAATTCATTCGTTATTAATTAACATTTAATTAATAAATATGAAAATATTATTAAAAATTAGGAAACCACATTACATAGCACATTAACTGGAAATTTAAAAAATAAAACTAAAAATACATCATTAAATACTAAACTTAAAATACATCAAAACGCATTTCCTCCAAATCGTTGTCATATATTGTCGATTAAATAGACTTTAAGGTTCAAATGTGTGGTGTGATCACGCAATTGATCTCTCCTTCTCAAGTACCTAATAATATCCACTACACCGTCAGTGGAATACTGAACCGCGTCGTTCACAGAATTTCTAAGTTGGTCATCAACAAATTCGTTCTAATCTCCAAAATTACTGAAGGAATCACGTTCATCCTCCACTATCATATTATGCATTACAATGCAAGCTGTCATTATTTTGTTAAGTACAACCTTACTCCATGCAAGAGATGACTTCTTCACTATCGCGAACCGCGCTTGCAAGACTCCAAATGCGCGTTCTACATCTTTGCGTGTTGTTTCTTGTCGTTTAGCAAATAACATGTCTTTCGGTGTTTGTGGATGAACGATGGACAGAATGAATGCTGCACATTTCGGATAAATACCATCAGTAAGATAATATCTCATATTATATTGAGAACTGTTTACCTCAAATTCACAGGTGGAGCTCGTCCTTCCATTACGTTGTCAAAAATCGGAGATCGTTGCAAGACATTTAAGTTATTGCATGAACATGATGTGCCAAAAAATGAGTGTCATATCCACAAGTCAGCCGACGCCACTGCCTCGAGGACAAGAGTGGCATTACCACTACGCCCTTGATGTTGGCCCATCCAAGCAACCGGGTAATTTTTTCCACACCCAGTGCATGCAATCGATACTTCCCATCCTGTCTGGGAACTCACGCTGCTCACCAACGTGAAGTAGTCGTGCTAGGTCACTTGCATTGGGTCTTCGAAGGTACTCACAGCCGAAGTTGTTAATTACACCATCGCAGAATTTTTCAAGTGTGTTTCTTGTCGTGGATTCGCTTTGCCTTAAGTATTCTGTAGGTGCTCATGTTTTCATTTGTAATATTAATATGTGTGTTGTAGTTTATTAATACGGTGGTAGTTTAAATTTTGTATCTGTAGGAGGACTGCATTTCCTTTCCGTATTCGGTTGTATTTCGTATCTGTATTTGTATTGTATTTTGTTTCCGAAGTTTATGAGTATTGTACTACTCTTTCTTGTTTTGTTTATGATTTTTTTAATTTTACTTTTATCTAAATAAATCAAAAATAATTTAATTAATCATAAAATAATTTTTCAGTTAATTATCAAAACCTAATTAATTTAATTTCCATTTACCTAATTAATACATTATCCTAATTATATATAAATAATTTTTTCTTTAAAACAAAACACAAAAAAATAAAAAAAAATAAACCAATCGGGGGGCCACGTGCCCCCCGGATCGGGCGCGCCGCCTAGGCACCGCCCTCCCGTTAAGGGAGGGCTTTTCGGGGGGCGAAAAAAGAGCACCCGTTAAGGGTGTTGTAAGGTGTCTCTTGTTAAACTTTTAGTAGTAGATGCCTTAGTTACTTAACTTAATAAGATGTGAATATTGATAGAACTTGTGCCATGAGCCCATGAGCGAAACTTTCTTCCAATGCGAACTTTCATCATCAAATTTAAACGTCATGAGAGAAAATACCTCAAATTTTAAACTTACTGTCTAAAATGACCTCGATTTTGGGATCGGCGAATGGAACTCTTTAATAAATGTCTTCTTTTCGGTGGTACCAAATGAATGTAATAATAGAATTTTTAGACAATGTTCAAACTCTCGTGAATTTTTGTTTTATCACTCTTTTGATTATTTTGAATCTTGGATAAGAACAATAAAGAGACGAGGGATGACTTCAGCGAGCATTAAGCGAGCAAGAACATTGGCATTGACTAAAGCCACCGAATAACACGTTCCAATGCAGTGAGACACCTCCCTCCTAAGAGCATAAATAGCCGTGTTTGGACTACTTCAGGCGACTGCTACTTCTCTATACCACGTCAGTAGCTGGTTCAACACACCAAAAAATTATTAATCACACTTGAGTTACCTCATCCGCCTTACATTTTCTTCCCATCACATCATTTAGAGATCAATTATGAGTAAAAAAAATCACAAATTTTTTTACAAAATCAAAACAAATAAAAAACATATTTTCAGGAGAGAAAAAATTAAAAAATAATTTAAAAAGAAATTTATAAACATTTTTAACAAATAACAAAAAATAATATTTTCAGGCCAACGGGGGGACACGTGCCCCCACCCCAGGACGCCCCGTAGGGCTGAGCATTTACCGGATCCCGAGAAAAAATATGGTCCAGTCCGGACCAGATGCACAACCCTACTGCCCCAGGTGTCTGTCCGAAACATCCAACGCCTAGGCAAGCACCGGGTTGGCACACCAACTGGCCGCCCGTAAACCGGGGGGGGGGGGGGGGGGGGGGGGGGGGGGGGGTGTGTTAATCCCGCCTTAACTCAGTTGGCATGGCTGAAGAGGGGTACCACTGTTGGGTGTTGGGGCAGATAAATAACTCCTGCAACTTAAGCTAAACAACCTTCCATGTTCACTACTACTGCCATCTTATTTTGGTTAACATTTGCATGGATGAATTTTTGTATACCCATAAGGTGTAACTACCCAAACTTATTTTTTATGTTTGTCATGGTTCGTGACAATGATAATCATTAACGAATTATAAATAAAAAAAAAACTCCCACACCCACCTCAGAGGATCATGGTAGGAAAGGACTGATTATAAATAAATAAAACAAACTCCCACACCCACCTCAGAGGATCATGGTAGGAAAGGACATGATGCTACGAAAGAAAATTTTGCATTTTCCAATTTTCTTCTCCACACTAACCATGCATTGAGCTTAGGATATGGTTGATTGGCAGAAATACTGAAATTGCATAATTTTTATACTTAGAATTTTTTTTTATCGTTTCATCTCCAATCTCCAATCTCCAGAATAAACGTGAAACTTGGAGTTCTGGATTTTTATTCAGCTCATGCAAGACTGGAGCAAAAGTCAAAGCACCCAACGGAGTGCTTGTCCCATGGAAGACCACTACTCCTGGGATAACGACAAAGGACGTTTTCATTTAGTCAGCATTATATTCATCAAAAGTCAAATATCTTTTACTTTCTAAAATTAATTAAATAATAAATTTATTTTGTGTCGCATGCAACTTCTACTTTTCCAATGCAATATTTCATTTTTCCATATAACATTTATTTTCCCAATGCAACCATTGATTCCCCCACGGACAGACCCACAACTTAAAATGGAAAAACTCACACCTTATTCTATCTAGAATAAGTTTTGTGTCTAGAATAAGTTTTGTGACTGTTCAGAATAAGTTGTGTGTTTGTCCATAATAGGTTCTATGTTTGTTCAGAATAAGTTGTGTGTCTGTCCAAAATAAGTTTTGTATCTGCCCATAATAGTTTGTGTCTGCACAGAATATGTTATATGTATGTCCATAATAAGTTCTATATCTGTTCCGAATAGGTTATGTGTCTGTCCAGAATAAGTTATGTGTCTTTCCAGAATAGGTTATATGTCTGTCCACAGTAGGTTCTGTCTATGTCTGTCAAGAATAGGTTGTGTGTGTCCATAATAGGTTCTGTGTTTGTCCATAATAAGTTTTGTGTTTATCCAGAATAGGTTGTGTCTGTCCACAATAGGTTCTATGTCTGTCCATAATAAGTTATGTGTATGTCAAGAATAAGTTGTGTTTGTCCATAATAAGTTGTGTGTATCCATAATAAGTTCTGTGTTTGTCCAGAATAAGGTGTGTGTCTATCCAGAATAGATTGTGTGTTTATCCAGAATAAAGTGTGTGTCTGTCCCGAATAAGTTTTGTGTCAGTCCAGATTAGGTTATGTGTCTGTCCAGAATTAGGGGAGAGCAAAATTCGGTTCGGTCCGGGTACCCGGACCGAACCGAAAATTTCGGTCCGGACCGAACCGGACCGAATTTTTTCGGTCCGGTCTTTGGTCCAAAAGATTTTGAAAATTCGGGTTCGGTCCGGTCCGGTCCAAAACCCGAACCCGGACCGAAACCCGAATGTAATTGGTAAGCGGTTTGTTCGACCCGACTAACCCGACCCACAGAACCCGATTACCCGGTGACCAAACCCTACCCGAATACCCAAACCCAATTACCCAAACCGCAAACCCAAATACCCAATTACCCAAATCCCTCAGCTCACCCAAATCTGAAATCCCTAACTCTCTCATCTCAGATCACGCCACTCACCGCCTCACCCGAATCCCTCTCCCTCCTCAGTCCTCACGTCGCCCTCCTCCTCACGCCGCCGCCTCCTCACGCCGCCGCCTCACTGAAATCCGTCTACGCGTTCACCTCCTCACCGAAATCCGTCCACCCGTTCGCCTCACCGAAATCCGCCCTCCTTAACACTCACCCGTCCTCCTCCTCCTCGCAGCCCTCCTCCTCACGCTGCCTCCTCAGGCCGCCTCTCGTCAGACGTCAACAGGGTTCGATTCTCAACTTGTGTGTTTTTTTTCACATATGCAAATCGGGTTCCACTCTCGACGTAAACAATAAGTTTATATGCTGATGATGTTCATGATGCTGAGAATGTATCAGTTTTTTCGGTTGTGGGTGGTGTTGTCTTTTAGGGTTACATATGTGGTTTAATTTATTACTTTACTTTTTGTGGTATCATTTTGCCAACTCTGTTGTTGCTTTTAGTTCAGATTTATCATGTTTCTCGCCTGTTTTTGCTTACATTTTGCAGATAGATATTTTTTGGCTTAGAGGTTCAGGTAGATACTGTTTGGTTTGTAGTCTTCTAGATACTTTTTGGAACATACAAATATACAATATTACAGAAACAAATACTGATCGAAGTCAAAATCCTGTTTATTCAAATCCTGTTTTTTTTTGTTAGATTGGTGTAAATTCTGATTGGATTTACACATATGCAGATGAGCTCCCAACACTCAACAGAAACAAATACTGATCGAAGTCAAAATTCTACAACTACTCCCGCATTGCTTCCGGTGAGAAAAAGGAAAGATGATCGAAATTATTGTACAAAATCAGACGATGATCGAACCAAGAGAAGAGCAGGCTATTGGGATCACTTCAGGGAGTATAGAGAGAAGGGGACAGATCAACTACGAGCTGAATGCAAATACTGTTCGGTCCGGTTTTGGACCGAACCGAACTGGTTCGGTCCGGGTCGGACCAGACCGAATTCGGTCCGGTCTTCGGTCCGAGAATTTTGGGAGTTCGGGTTTCGGTCCGGTCCGGTCCGGTCCGGTTCGGTCCGGTCCTGGACCGAAGCTCACCCCTATCCAGAATAAGTTGCATTGGTAAAATATTGCATGAGTAAATCAAATGTTACATTGGAAATGAAATGTTGCATAAGGAAACAAAATGTTGTATTGAGAACGTAATGTTGCATGAGGAAAGTAAAATTGCATGTGACACTAAATAAATATGTTATTTATTTAATTTCAAAAAGTAAAAGATCTTTGACTTTTGTCAACTGGACTAGTGACTGCAGTGATCACGTTAAATCCGGTGAATGGTTGGTTTAATGCAAACCCATTCCCAACTCCAATGGTTCAATATTTATGGTTTTTTTTAATGCAAACCCATTCCCAACTCCCAAGTAAATGGTTGGTTTCCTGGCAATTTTATATTCATATTATTATTAGTACAATGAGAAAAATAGTAAGATCGCACCACAACCAAGAAGTGTTTCACAAAACAAAAACAGAGAGCCAATACATGTCTGCCACCACCAACTCCAGCAGAGGAGTGTAGTGGACGAGTGGTGATGAACTTGGGGATGATGTTGTCTTGGCAGAGATTCCCCATCTTAAGGCCACTTGTCTTCTTGTCTGAGATCATACAAAAATATCATACTCTAGGATGTGAGATTTTAAAGTTCAAAATCTATTGGATTCTTGAATAAAAAAATAGGGAACTACTAAACGTCGCTCCAAAACTACTTAAATCGCTTCTTGAAATTACCAAATTGCCCTTAACAATATATTTAATACCCATATCGTCCCGTGTCTATAAATTAGGTCTACGGTCTTGTATATTCATAATTTATCAGTAAAAACACCACGAAAATGTCTGGCGAGAGTGATGCATCCGGTGAGGTAAGCCTGGCGCGGAGCAAATTTTGGGCCGAGCGTCTGCATTAGACGCCTCCCCCAAGGTGAGGGCGTCTGCGTAGGACGTCCTCCCCTTGGCCTAGGCGTCTAACGCAGACGCCTACGCAATGGGAGATGCGTCTTATGTAGACGTCCTCCCCTTGGGCAAGGCGTCTGTAGTAGACGCCCTTCCCTTCGGTCAGGCGTCCTACGCAGACGCCTCACCCTTGGGTAGGGCGTTTAACTCAGACCCCCCCCCCCCCCATGGGGTAGGCGTTTAATACAGACGCCCGATTTTTTTTTTGATTTTTTTAATTTCGATTTTATTTTTGTAGGTTCCGTTGGAAGATTTCGGTGGTGATGGAGTGGATTACAGTGAGTTATTTCAAACTACACAAATCTTTGAAACAATCGATGAAGCATGTAAATGGGCCAAACAAGTAACTATCGGAGCTGGGTTTTTTTTGGTCGTGTCGTCGTACAAAACAAGATCAGATAGTCGGATGGATTGTTATTTGAGATGCGACCGGCGAAATCAAATGGAGTCTCGGGATATGGATACTGCACTTCGAAGAAACACCAAAAGAAAGGGTTGTGGTTGTCGTTTCTTAATAAAAGTGGTGGAGCGACGAGATCGTGATGGATGGGTTGTGGTTTTTAATAGTGCTCACGGACATCACAACCACAGACTGATAGTTTATCCAGAGGGTCATCGTCAAATTAGTGGTCTAAGTTCTGGGGCGAAGAAGATTGTTCGTGATATGACTGAGGCGCAAGCAAAACCACGGAACATCTTGAAGGCAGTAAAAGAAAAATTCCCGGAGGACAATCCAAATCAAAGGCATATTTATAATTTCAGAGATTACATGAGGAGGACAAAATCTGAAGACCGGAATCCCGTCCAGCAGTTTCTCTATCAAGCAGTGCAGTGTGAGTACTTACATTGGATTATGGCGGATCGAGAAACTGATGTCGTCACTCACGCTTTTTTGGCACATCCGACGTCAGTCCAGTTGTTGCGGACATATCCTTTCGTTATCTGCATGGATTCGACTTTCAAGACGAACAAGTATAAGATGCCTTTGTTCGAAATGATTGGGGTCACACCAACAAACATGAATTTCCTTATTGGATATGCGATTTTGATGGATGAAACTTACTCCAGTTATCTGTGGGTGATGGAGAAGTTGCGAGATCTGTTATTGGGGACTGTCAGCCCGACTGCAATAATAACAGACCAGGAGTTAGGCCTTATGCGACCAGTGAGAGAGGTATTTCCTGACTCTGCTCATTTACTCTGCACATGGCACATCAACAAAGACGTATTGAACTACGCATACCACGTATTCGGAAAAAATAAGCAGATGGCAGAGACTTTGAGGCGTGGAAGATGGAGGAAAATCATGCTTTCTACTTCAGAAGCCGAGTATGATAGAGTTGTGTATGCTCTGAAAGATTTGTATAGATCGTGGCCGGCTATCACGGAGTATCTGAACACCACGTGGTTGGTGCATAAAGAAAAGTTTGTGCTGAATTGGACGAACAAAGTCCTTCATTTTGGGAATACCACGAATTGTAGGGTCGAAAGTGCTCATTCGGCTCTAAAAGAGTGGATTTCTACATCGACTGCAGCTCTGGACACTCTTTTCGAGCACGTCAACGCGGCTATTGAAATGCAGCTGACGAATATTCGAAACTTTCTTGAAGACTCGAGACGGCGAAATTTGACTAATTTCGGACATGCTCTATATCGTCACATAAATGGTCGAGTTTCGCATCACTGCTTGCAATTGCTGAGTCAGGAGGTGAAAAGAATGCAACAGTTAGATGATGAAGTTGAATATCGTTGTGAGTGCGCTTTTCTGACTTCTCATGGGATACCTTGCGCATGTACCATCCGCAGATGTCTTGAATCAGACAACGGAATTTACTTAGAGCAGATTCATTCGTTCTGGAGGACACTTGTCATTGGGGAAGGAGCCGGGAACGCAGAGTTTGTGTCTGAGGCAGCTCAAGACGCCGAACATTTTCGTAGCCTGGTTGATGAGATTGCAGGAAGTGACCCCACCGTAATTCGATCTGCCTCTCGGGTTTTATTCGAGCAGCTACACATGCGAATTTGAGAGAGCCTGCAGAAAAAACAAAGCTACGAGGTCGACCAAGGGGAAAGTCGACACGACGGGACCCTAGTGCGTTTGAGTATGCAGAGCGAGGTAGTGGTCGATCTTCAGGTAGTGGGAGTAGAGGTCGTGGTCGTTCTTCCGGTAGTGGAAGCAAAGGTCGTGGTCGATCTTCTGGTTCTTCGTCTGTGAGGGGAGGATCAGGTATACCATCCCTATATTTATTGTTATTATAATTTTGTTATTATATGTAACTGTATTTTTTGTTGATATTGTAGTGACTGGGCGGGCTGACGTAGATGACTTCCCATATGCGGATAGGATTCCAGGAATCATTATGTCATTCCTACACCAGTGGAATGATGTACGTGCTGATGGAAATTGTGGATTTCGATGTGTCGCCGATGTTTTCCACGGTGGTGAAGACAATTGGCAACTCGCCCGTCGTTCCATTTCAAATGAGATAGCTGCGAACCCATCTTTTTATGAGCACGTATACTACGACGGTGTGGAGCAGACTCGTCACCGGATTAATTGGGGCGGGGGACCTTGTGGCGAGAATCACTACATGGAGACGTGGACGGACTTGTTTCCCATTGCAAATTTTTACAAGTGTGCAGTTATGTTCTTCTTTCTCGGAAATGATGGTTCGTTGTACCCATGTCTTACAGTTCTACCTTGGGAGAGTCCACCTACCGTGACGAGACCGTGCAGAGAGTTGATTATTGCTCATTTAGGGAGTTACGCTCATTACATTCGTTTGGATTTGAATGAGGGATTCCCCGTACCTCCTATAGCGACTCTGTGGTTTCAAGTACGAGATGAGAGTGTTATTGGATGGGAGCTGGAGTACCAAAATAGGATAGCATCTTGGCAACAATTATGTAATATGTTTTGATATGTTTGTACAATTATGTAATATGTTTTGATATGTTTGTACATTATATAGTGTTGCTTTATTATGTAATATGTTTTGATATGTTTGCTTTATTTGCATTATATATAATAGTACGATACGTTAGCAAACACAAATAAAAATAATAAGCGTATGACAAATAAGCAAACACAAATACAAATAATAAGCGTACGATATGTTAGCAAACACAAACACAAATACAAATAATAAGCGTACGACAGATAAACAAATATAAATGCAAATACTAAGAGTACGGTACAACAGATCAGCCTACTCATCATCCGAATCATGGTCGGAGATGCCTAACTGAGTATGCCACGAGTGTATGATCTCATCCAAATCTCCGCATGCAGCTCTCATGTCATCGTCTGGCAGCTCACTTCTCCTCTGCAAGAATGGCTCTACAGCCCGTATCATCTTACCCATCCACTGCACATAACAATAACATTAGCGTACATTAACAAAATATACGGTACAAATAAATATAGATAAAATGAAAAAATTACCAGATCGCCACACGTCCTATCTGGTGGTCGATCTGCTCTCCGGGAGGCACCACAGACGATGATAGGATGTGAGTAACTACCGAACCAATCAAGATAACGTGCATCACACTTGGAAGGGTCACGACTACGTCTGAAGTCGCCAAGGAACAGTCGGCATGATCTCGGAAATGTCCGCCAAGTCGATTCCGCTGTAGAAGCGGGGAACCTGACGTCGTACGTCGCTGCTGTCGCAGACCGCACCGCATGCTCTGGTGTCGGGATGTCAACCGGGATCACCTGAACATATCCTAACTGACGCAAGACCCGATCGGGCATATAAGGCTCTATGATATCCCGATAACGAATAAGGCCCATCAATAAAGTCCTCGGGACATCCGATGCTGGGTCAGGACCATAGGGTAACCACTCCACCTAAACTTTAACACATTAATAATAATACATCTTAAAATTAAATAAATAAATGTAAATGGTGTAAAGTTTGATACCTCTGATGCAGTCATCTGATCTAGCCGTGCGCAGATGGAACGCAATCGTCCATCGCTCTTGTCCTCGCTCCGGACGGCCCACATACCCGAACGTGGATGACCCTCGTCGATAATCTTCCGCTCACGATGCGGGCGGAATGCGGGAAAGTACTCGTATATCCACGCCTGCAGCAGCGTAAGACAACCTGCAATCCCAGAACAATCCGCACGGCTAGCTATCCCAAGCTGACGGTACAAGTATGCCAACGTCACTGACACCCACGAGTACTCACGAACGGTGTCCGAGTGCCTAGCCTCCAGTAGATCGCGTGGTCTGATCCGGCAACCACTCTTGTCGACAAACAAGACGGCTCCGAGCATCAAGAATAGGTACACCATCAACTGTGTATCATCGGCCCGCGGAGGTCGTGCCCGTCTGCATAGGTCCTCAAGGGAGTCGATGCCAACACCACCACCACTCCATAAAGCTGTATCTCTCGCCAGACCATCAGGTGTGACACCAAGCAACTCTGCCACATAACATCTCAGCTCAGACGTTGACCCCTGAGCACTAACCAGACGACCATCCACAGGAATGCGCAGGATCTGGAAAACATCGTGAAGCATGATCGTCATCTCTCCGAAAGGCATGTGGAAAGTGTTGGTGTCAGGCTGCCACCGCTCCACACACGCAGAAATCAAAGGCATGTCGAGATAAGGGAACATGTTGTACGGTAAGTGCGCCAAATGTGTGGCACTAATCTCCTCTCTGATATCAGCACTCAGTGTAGACCGCCAACCCTGTAGTGCTGTACAGGCTATGTGCCGATTATGGCACTTCAGAACCTTCCGATCCTCTCCGTCCCAGATCCGTCTAGCGATGTGACCCCAGAAACTAGGAATGACGCTCCCATCTAAAGGACCACCAGGCGTCATACTGCTCACGATCCAAGAATCGTCCTGGACTCTCTTCTTCTTCTGAGCGCGGGGATCTACAGTGCACGAGCTCGAATCCGCGGTCGTAAACCTCCCACCCCTACCCTTCCGCACCATCCATCCGGCGGAAGTAGAACTACCCGTTCGACCACGTCCTCTGCTATTACTCCCCCTGCCTCTCCACCTCCGGGCGCTCTAACTCATACGGGTCATCATCGTCGCTCCCGTCGTCGGGACTGTCCACATGCTCATCATCGAAGGAATCATCATCCTCCTCACGACGACGTAATGCCTCTCTCTCCCTCCTGACCGAAGCAGATATCCCCCGTCTACGTGGATGACGCGGTGTTGAATCATCCTCTAAAGAACGGAAGGCGTATAATGGTATCGACTTGCCTTTCCCTCCACTGTGACCCGATGACTATTAATTGAAATTTTAATTACAAATTTGTTAAATTTGTTAAACTAAATTATCATATTTATCACAATTGTTAAACTAAATCAAAATTTGTTAAACTAAATTATCACAATTGTTAAACTAAATCAAATTTTGGTAAACTAAATTAAAACAATTATTAAACTAAATCAAAAATTGTTAAAACTAAATATCACAAATGTTAAACTTAATAAGAATTTGTTAAATTAAATTTTCAGATTTATCACAATTTATTAAAGTAATTATCAGATTTAATAATTTAAAAAAAAATTGTGGAGGCGTCTGCGAGAGACGCCTCCCGTATGGTGGAGGCGTCTGTCGGAGACGCCTCCTCTTTGGGGGAGACGTCTGCCGAAGACGTCTCCTCCATCGGGAAGACGTCATCCCCAGACGTCTCCCGCTACGGGTCGGCGTCCGAGGGAGACGCCCACCCCATGCGGGGGGCGTCTCCCTCGGACGCCGACCACTTTTTTTATTTTTTTATTTTTTTTTGAAAACAAATAAATAACGTAAGGTTACCGTATACGGGTACACCGGGGGAACTGCTGGCTGCTTGCCTGGCCTCCGAGATATTCCTAATCTTCTGTAGTAGGTATAGGAAGAGAAAGTTTTGAAAAAAGAGTGAAATTGTGAGATATATAAGCAAAAATAGGATGAAGGGCAATTTGGTAATTTCAAGGGGCGATTTAAGTAATTTTGGGACGATGTTTAACAATTCAGTAAAAAAATGCACTATTTTTATTGATGTTTCATTAAAATGAACTGATTACACTCATTCACGAGGCACTGGTTTCCAAACCAAAAGGCTACATTTTTATCAAACAACAAAAGTAGAACATATAGAAGAGCCCATGATGTAGTTTGAAATGTTTGTAAGTGATCTGAATCTGAAGCATGTGCATTTTGCAAGTATACAAAAAACCCATGAAGTAAGTTTGATAGGTGGATCCCGACTAAAATAACATCTAAGTTTGTCAACGTAAAAAAGGACCAAACTTAAATCTTTAGTTGACGAGAACATCCACCAAAATCGCTTAAACTTTCAAGGTTTAGTCACTATTATTGTTATGGAAGTAAGAAGAGGATGCTCTACTCTTTCACACTTCTACATTAGTAATGCATTTTATGCTGAACTTTTTTTCTCGAATGACTGAATTCATTTTATTCTATACATATATTAAGAGATTGCAATAAATGAGAAATGTTAAAAGGTCTTGTGATACAATAGGGGATTTGGAGAAGAGCAAAAATAAAAACACAAAACGAAGTGTATGATTGTCATACACGTTGGGTTATGCACCGAAGCAATCGAATACACAAAGCTAACAAGAAGTAGTGCTGGTGAAATAGAGACTGAATGATGATAATGTCAGGCAAAAGTCAAAATATTCTAAGAGATCAAGCATCCATAAGTCGTGTACACTAAAAATCTTGAGAATATATTTTGTTTGTGTCATCTAGGAGTTATTCCTCGTTAAGGCAAAAATGGGTATAGTGAGCTATATTGAAGTGTTGAAGAGCATATGAATTGAACCCACATGTTCTTTTGGTGGTCAAAGAGGGCATCGAGATGGCATAGTCGAGCGAGTCTCTAGTTGGTTGGAGCCTTCCCGTAATAACTAGATGTCAATTGTGGAGTGCCACCATCACGAATGAAAGCAAAGACGTTTACTAACTAATGACAATAAACTGAAAGGAAATTTACAAAAACAAAACCATGTGCACTTGCCACCAATCAATCGACCAAAGGCACAACGACCCACCACTCGAGCCTCTACGCGTCCACCATCTTCCAATAATAGGCTAATAAAAGATAGATACGCTGGGTCTCCACATCTACAAAACCCACCAAAAACATCCTTTCGTCACATCTTAAGGGCAAGCGAATAGGTCAAGCGAGGATCGAGTAGTCTACGAAGGTTGGAAGGAGTGGGAGGTGGAGAGGGTGACGGTATCAGGGGTGTGCATCGGTCCAAACCCAGATCAGAACGGTCACAACTGGACCGAAGATCGGACTGAACTGATCGGTCATGTCTGGTCCGGTCAAAAACGGGATTTGTTTGTATTGAAAATTTGGGAATGGATCCAGACTTGAACAAGACCGGAACCCGGTCCATCGCCAGGGACTTGATCGAAGACCGAACTGATCGAATCCGCTTTGGACCGGAATCCGAACCAACTACGAATCCAGTCTGGACCGACCCGGACCAGACCGGTTTGTGCTCTCCCGTGGAGAGAGTGGTGAAACCAAAGTGGGAGGTGATGGGATGAGATGCAGTTTGTAGATGGATCGTTGAAACAAGAGGAAAGAGAAAGTGGTATGCCATGAGAAAGGAGAACGATGAGATGAAAGATGTGGGGAGAGAAAGAAAGGGGAGGAGAAGGGGAGGGTGACCATCACCCTCTCGCCTCCGAGAGGGGTTAATGTTTGGGACTTTAAGATAGTTTGCCCGACACAATTATACTACACCAACACGACATGGTGACACGATTTAAACACGACGTTACACAAATTTTTGTATGGTTTAAATGTTTTATCATGTTGATTTGTGAAAATATAAACACAAAATAATTTGTACGCAATTTGACACGAACACGATACGATTACACAATATATTGTTTCTTTACACGAATAACATGTTTTATTAGATAGTCAATTATTTTTTACTTTATAATATCAATTAATATGTTATTAAGAAAGAATAAAGAAAAATATAACATATCACTTAACTATTTTTAATCTATACATGATAAATCTACTTCAAATTGTGCTAAATATGATAACACAAAATCCTAACACGACTACAAAACTATCTATAGTACATGAAAACAACAGAATTGGCAGGTTTAAATGTTTGACGCAGGAAGCTGGAAAAAAAACATTTCGTTTATCATTTTATGCTGAACTATTGAGTGCCTACACGGCTACATCACACAAGAAAGCAACAACCTGTGGTGGAAGAATAAGATAAAAATGACACAAATGGTGTTATTCTATAACTTCTTAGTTTTGCCAAAAATATCCGACTAGTCCCTAAGAACCAGGGAAAGAGCACAAAACCGAGTAGAACACCATCGTGCATAAAAAATGAGAAGGGAGCAAGTATGGGGGGAAAGCATTGCAATCACAATTCACACGTTCAAAAGATCTAAAGAGAGATAGTAGAGACTTAACAACCACCACAATGTAGAAAAAACTAGATTAGAAAAACAAACATTTCTTTTTTTTCCCTATCAATGGAGAATTTCATATGTTTTCTTTTGGTGGCAACAAAAAGAAGCAAAAAATAGGAACTCAAAAATATAACAAAAAAACAAACTAAAACTTCCCCAATCAGGCAGTAATATGGATGGGTGAAAACTTTGTGCTTGCAGACCTGAATATCGAAGACAATTCATTTTCATTTGGGATCGGCAAGAGGGAAACAGACCCCCTAAAAAATTTGCTGGATTCCCATAACTCTCAGCACTTGCTCAAAATCTCGACTTGCATTGTTCAGATCCCTCCTCTGCTTGCAGCAGTGCCTTCTGGTAGTGGCAATTTTGTTGTTGCAACCCAAGATGGCCTAAGCCGAGAGGATGCCCTTTAACTTCCCGTTATACTGAAAATTTGCAAAAACATCATCAGTTAATTTATATATCCGAACACTAGTAGTGTTAGTACACAAGTTGTGTGACGAGAAGTTACCTTTTTGACAAAAGCATCAATTTCCTCACGTGTGAGAGCTTCTTCGCTTAAATTTCCCTGCCATCCAAGTGATTCTAGAAACCTTGCCTCTTCCTCATCTGGATCAACGACTGCATCTGGAAAGGTGTAGTCTTTTCCTCCTCCAGTTGAGAGCTTCTCATGCTCTCCAAAGGAATTAAGGTTTTCGTTCACACCATTATCACAGTTTGCAAGTGCATTGCTGCAATTGGGGTTCAACAAAGAAGGCACCATTTCCTCTCCAATGGAAGTTTCAGTCACACTATTACCACTGTTTGCAAGTGCATTGCTGCAATTGGGGTCTGAGGAAGAAGGGTCCATTTCCGGGACAAGAGAAACACCTGACACTGCTTTCTGCTCATCCAACTTGTTAGATGTTGAAGTGGAAATAACGGCTTGACTAGCAGTCACATTGTTTGAAGATGGACCATTCCTGATGTCATTGAAGAAACTACTGCGATTTCGAGAGAGGGGTCTTTTATCAACGAAAGAGCCCTGGTTCATTGACAGGGTTGTAGATCGGCAATCTGTTTTGCCCTTCGTATTGGGGATGACAGAAACTGGAGCAACACTAACTGGACTGACAAGTTTACTACTGTTAATTGAACCTTGATTTTTATCTCTGTTGAGAACTTGCAAATTTCCAGATTGATGCGTCTTAGGAACATCATGTGTAGCAGTGGCACGACCGAGGTAGTTAGCCTGTAATGATGATGACTGAGGTGTTGCTTTGGCTAGAACACTGACACCATTAGTTCTCATTCCTTTGTTTTTCAATCTCTCAGAAGCACTGAGAACCTGTAGAATGAGATATGCTTAAGTTCACAAAGAACATCTTTCCAAAGGGAAGAAAAATTACAATACAAATATTTTTGCCACAATTTCTCCACAGAACATAAGACAGCACGATACATGCAAAAGGGTTACCAAAGGTGGACCTGGTTTGGAACTACAGACTGCTCATAATAAAAGCAATAAAAGACAAAGATATATCAAATCCGTATATGTGGTAATATTAATATAGAACAAGTTACTAAACGCATAGAATGTGAAGTCAATTATGGTACATCACATGTCCATCAAAAATAACTCTAACTTTTCTGTAAGATAAATAACCAGCCAGGTAGATTTCCAAATTATTTTTTCACCAAAAAAGAGTGAGTTAGCTCTTTCAAAGCTCGTTGATGTTTCACCTTCCAAAGCCCACAACTATCCACTGGATTGAAGGATTGGCAATGAATTACAGATACAGAATAGTCTACAGTCTGACTACTTGTCAATCATTAAGAAGCTGCTATATGTGGTAGGAATCCTAATATTCCAAGAGCCAAGGCTGGCAAAGGATACAGGCTTGTGAAATAACACCTATGTAAGGTGGGCACTTTAAATCCAGTATTATGACTTTACATCACATCAGGTATCCTAGAGAATGTAATAGGGCACCTAAAATCAAATGATGTTGATCTATATGTTGCAAAACTAACTTATTACTTGGTAAATAATACACTAAAGCAACGGATAACCTGAAGCTTCCCCTGCGGATAATTAAAATACAATTTAAGTTTGGGAATTAGCTTCTTTTCACAGTTCACATTATTATCCGTAACTGAGAAATCCATAAAACCAATTATTTTTCATTTAAACATGGGGAAATCAACGAATCATGATAGTTAGAAAACCCCCATATAGTGAAATTGACAGAAATAACAAAAAATAAGTCCCGCTCAAACTTCTATTAGCAGTAGCATCGACGTAAAAATTTATAGTTGACCAGTACTCGAGCATCAGAAGATGCACAAGATGTGAGCTAGTTTGGAAGGGGGGAAATCTCGTGATTTCCACCACAAATATTTTTAAAGGATTTTTTTATTGGTTTCAATGCTGACTCGCGCTACAACTAATATATACAAGTGAAAAAAAAGGTTAAACCTTTAATTACTAGAGTATCTAAAAAATGGTTTTGTTTCCATTTGATAGGTTACTGTTAATGTGAGACGCCCCACTAGAATGTTGCCTTTTCTAGACCTGACAATGGCAGTTATCAAATCAAGAAAGAAAAGGTAATCACCATTGATACCCTTAAAGAAAACTATAGATTTTGGATCAGATGACCAATCCAGCTGAGTTTGTGCCAGTTAGATAGAGATAGCAATTCAAATCATTATAGGTCACAAGATAAGAAGAAACAGAGAGCTGTTTTCTTATTGTTAATAGATCATTAAACCATTTTTCAAGGTGGTAATAATACAACGGAAGAAAATGATTAATTCACCAAGTAAATAGTCTTTTACCATGTGCAGAATTGATTAAAACAATAGAAAGAATGACAGATTTTGGGGAAAATGTCATATAAGATATTGTGAAGATGTTCTAGTTTGGGATTAAAGACTTTGTTGTTGTCATACATGATATTATGATATATCAAGTAATCCACATCATGCAAAGGACACTACGAAAACAAATTGCAAGAGAGGGCGACAAAGGGTTTCACTGGGCCTGACAATTTGACACGGAACACGAAAACACGACACGAAAATTCCGTGTTTGGGTTTACTGATTTCGTGTCGTGTTCGTGTGGGCAGTACACGGAATCAATTTCGTGTCGTTTTCGTGTCTCACTTGTTGGGTACCCGAAAGTACACGTAATACACGTTATTATTATATATTTACTAAACTCAATATATACACATATATCCTGTTATCTTAGTGGTAAACCGCTGCCTTTTGTCCTCTCAAGACCCATGTTCGAACAGCAGCAACACCTTTGGTTTTATAATTTTTGATCAAAAAATAATAAATCAAGATGTCAGAGAGGGGAATCAAACCCCGGTTTTTAGGAAATAGGATGACTAACCACTACGTTGTCACATGTTTACATGTAAAGATGAAACAACATTGTTAGTATCCTTGGCATATGTGAGTGTGGGAAACCATTTAGTCCCACATCGGAAGAGTTTCCACTTTCCGTTTGTTTAAAACTTCCCCAGTCCCTACTTCTTTCGAAAGGTTTGGTAACCCTTTCCCAGTCCCCTTGAGTGATGCTGACCGAAAATATTTTAACGAAGTATTAATAATTTATGGTTATATTTAGGGTGGTTTCGTGTGTATACGAAACGTACACGGAATTATACGGGTCGTATTCATTTTTAAAAACCGAGACACGAACTAATTCCGTGTCGTGTTCGGGTTGGGATAATTTGTTCAGTACGTATAGAAAAACACGACACGAAAATACACGACCCGACACGATTGCCAGGCCTAGGTTTCACCGAAACATGGCAGGTTGAAATAGGCGATAAGCCGACAATGTTGCAAAAAAATGTCAGAAAATGGCATGCCTCGTAAAAAAAGCAAAGAGAAAATATCAACCAAGAACAAAAGAGGGAACTAGGAAGAGTCAGATAGAAAGCTCATTAGCAATGTCGACACAGTTAAGGTGGTTGCTCAATGAAGCAGAGGAAACATCAATGAATCATCAAAAAGGTTATGATCAAACATTAAGCTCGAGATTTTGCCATGAAGAAAAGCTTTCTGAGCATTTAGAGGGAGATGTGCACATTCAATATGAAAAGTTCAAGGAAGAATGAACTAAGTAACTAAAGATAAACAGAGAGGGAAAACTTACAGAAGATTTTGGGGTCGTAGGTGTCACAGGTATTAACTGTCTGGATTGTTTTATAGCCAATTCCTCAAGCCTTTGAGTATTAACAGTCAACTGCAACCATTAACAAAATTAATAAGCAGAAAAGAGGACACCGAAGAAAGGACAGACACTCAAACATCGAAGATAATTAACCACCTGCGGAGAAGCATTAGCGCGCACTGGAGCCTTTGCTAAAGCTTCTGCCATATTCAAACGGCCATTTGTATTCGAAAATGTTGATACCAAATTTGACTGAGTAGATGAATGTACTGAAAAAAGATTAGGTTGACTGCCACTTGTGACGGTAGGCACTTGAGCCAAAACAGATGTCACACGCTCACCTCCATTAATGAGTACACTGTTACCTTTTGCTGGTAAGTTAAAACCAATAGAAGAGGGAACTTTTGGCATCTCGGAAAATTGATGCCCTTCTTTATCTTCTGCACCGAGAGATGGAAAGTCTGTATAAAATGAAGACTTAGGAAGACTGGCCACATTCTTGGGAGAAACAACTCCATTACTCAGACTAGATGTGGATCTTTTAGGTTGCAAGTCTGGTCGTGAGCCTGCTACCTTCCCCCTCGCACGCAGCAACGTATCTTTCTCGATTCTCCCAAATTTGAAGAAACCAGAAAGATCACTATACTCATCATCTAACAACAATGAACTTCTCCGTTCACGGTAGCCTGAATTCTTTTCCTGACCCTTGTCACGGTAGCCTGAATTCTTTTCCTGACCCTTGTCACGGTAACCCTGCCTAAAGCTACTGTAAGTACGCAAACTCAAATAACTATCCCTCTCAATACCCATGGAACCATTACTACTACTACTCCTACGGAAAGACGAAGTTGAAGTTCTGTCTGCCAAAAACGAAGACCGGGGAAAATCACGCTCACTTGTACTTGTAGACAATCGGTTTTTCGAGAGAGGACTAAACCCTTGATCACCTAAATCGCAAAGGCCAATTACCAACAACACAAACAAAACCTTTAACAATAAACTAGTTGGAAAAGGCTAATTAATTAACACTAAAACAATAACACAATTATTCCAGTAGCACGAACTAACACAATTTGTAACAATTAAAAACATAAAATGTGAAGGCATGATTACCAGCAATCGAAGAAGACGAATGGTGGTGGTTTGAACTGCTACTGCTGTTAACTCCTGCAGCTCTATACCACTGAGGAACAAGAGCAGGCTCGCCTTTATCCATATTGGTTCTCAACCATTATCAGCAGAAAAGCAGTCGTCTTCCGTATTCAAAACCCGCCCTTAGGCGACTTAACGAAACACGACAACCAACCTTCCGATATCACTTCATCAACCTCAACAAAAACTATACACTCTATCACTCCACAATTCTCACAACAACAAAACGACACCGCAAACCGCTCGTTACCGCCACCATGAAATTCAAATCGAACTTCACGACGTAATCTCGTTCCGAATTAAAACAAAAAACACCAAACACCGAGACGGTTAAAATCGAAAAACCCTAAACAACCGCCTCCACCACGAAACCATCCATCCCCTCCTCCAATGCAAACAACTTTCACAGAACCCTAACCCCAATCCTCCATTCAAACCCTAGAAACCACCCAAATCTCCTAACCAACCCCCCAAACCCTAACCGCCCACCCTAAAAATCCTCAAAAAATCGAAAACCACCAAAACGAATCCTCCCCTTTTCCCTCCCCAAACCCGATCGAATCGAGACCAGAAAACTCCCAAAAAAAACCGAAAATCGGGAGAAAACACGTGGCGATCGTATCCGGGGGGGGGGGGGGGGTCCGATCCAATTGTCGGGGGTCCGAGGTTCGAGACCTCGCGGGGCGGCGGAGGGGAGGAGGGGAGAGTGGGGCTGTTGGTGGATTCGAAAACGTCCGGGGGGGTTTCCGAAATATTTCCGCTGTTCGTTTGTTTGTGGTTTTGGGATGGAAAGAAAGAGGCGAAGAAAGAGAGAAACCCTACCGTAACTCCCACCGTTGCTTCTCTTTTTCTCGTTTTTATTTGACTTTTTTAATTACTAATTAATTAATTGTTTGTGTTTGGTTTATTCGTGGTAATTAATTATTGTTGTTGCTAATTACGTGGGATTTGGGATTTGTTTTGGGCTGAGGTTCAACTTTTGTTGTTGCTAATTAATTTTGAGGTTAATTAATTATTGTTGTTGCTAATTGATTTTGCGGTTTAGTCCATGACTTTTTGTTGTTGTGGTTTGGGTTCTATGGGTTTGAATAATGATAAATGGGTACGACATGAATAAGGCTTCTCGCTTAAAACGTGAAAGAAGTCAAGTTATTTTCCCCCTTGGACGTGTTAGATCGGACATTAGAATCTAAACAGAAAAGTTGCATTCTGAATAATTGTAGTGAAATAGAAAGAAAAAAGTTGTACAACTGTGTGGGAATAGTTGTTATATTTAGCAAATGGATAAATATATTTGTAAAAAAAATATCTACGGGTGACATAATTCTACCTTTAGAATGATGATTGACATGTTCAATTGAATAAGCATTTCGATATTGTCTCATTTTTTTCTTTTGTTGCTAGACATTTAAATATTTGTAAGTGTATTATCGCTTGTAGAAATTCGTACTTTGCATAACGCAAGGTCTTCCAAAAGTGGAACATATTGAAGAGAGATCGGAAAGACCTTAGATGACCAACTGACATTGACAAGTTAACCACTATCACTAGATCAACTATAACAAGTCACACACTCATACGACTTTCATCGAATACGGCTTTCCACAAAATATGGCCGTAATCTTTGTCGGTACTACCATGGAAAAAGACGATTGTAGCTCTATTTTTATGTTTATTAACCTAAATCGAATACAACATGAAAACTAAGTATGCATATTATTCTACGACATTAGTGATAATGTTATTCAATGATACATCATGTACTGATTTTCTACCAAATATATGAGAAAATCCTTCATTTGGTGCTCACAAAAGAAACAACGGTACTAAAAAATCACAATCATAAGTCATAACCATAATGCAAAGAAGTGCTAAACTATAGAGGGACTTATCATATGCTTACAATTCCATGGGGAGTTTGCAAATTTTGCAACTAAATATGAATATATTATTGTAAATTGTAACCTCCACGGCTCCACCCGTCCACCGGACCACACACTGACACACTTTCTATTCATAAGTTCAAATGATTTAAAATTAATTTAAACGTCGATATTAGTTTTACGAGAACAGCAAACTTTTAGTTCTGTACGGTTCCATTTTAACGACCCCCGTCGTTCTCATCCAAAACTTCCCAATTAAGTAATTATGATTTATTCGAAGATAAATTTAAAAATCCAACAAAAAAGGAAATTATATTAACCATTTGTCGTGTGTGTATATATGTGCAAATATAAATGTTGGATTAGAATACGGAGTCACTAGAAAGTGTACTAAGATGAATGAGAATTATACCTAGGACTAAGCAACAACCGGTCCGTTCCGGTTTTTTGGACCAGATCAGACCGATCGGTCCGGGTTTCGGTCCGGGATCCATAGCCAATTTGGTTCCAGTCCGGTCGGATTTTTTTTAAATTTAAATTTTAAGGTAAAAAACCCGGTTTTGGACCGGTCCGGACCCGATCCAAGTCCGATCCGGGTCGGATCGGTTGCACAACCCTAATTATATCTGACAATTTTACATGAAAACATGACACGAACACAAAAAACATGTTAAGGTCAGGAGTTTTCGTGTCGTGTTCGTGTACAATATTATATACGAAAAACTTTTTTGTTGTTTTCGTGTCTGACGTTCATGTACACGAAAATACTCGAATATACACAATAATATTATAATGACCACCGTTACAAATAATGATGTATGTTGTTGCATTGGTAATGTAGCCCCCTCTTGTTTGAGAGGTTTTAAGTTCAAGATTAACCACTCCACCAACCAACATTGTCGTTATTTTTGTGTTCTTCTAAAAGCTTACTCCTTTGACATGAGTGCCTATCTTCATGAAGATGAACAATATTGTTCTATCATGTAAAATTTATCAAGTGAAATTTCGTTAACACAAAATCAATACTTGATTTTTGAAATCAAATAAAAATTTTGTGTACATTAGTGTTGTTTCATGTGTTACACGAAACTGGATGGGGCGTGTTCGTGTATGATCAAAGTAACTAATACACACACAAAAACACGACACGAGAGTATATGACATGACACGATTGTCAGGTCTACAGAGAATACAACTCTCAATGGTTTGTGTGGCAAGTAGTAGTCTCATAATCTTCATATAAAAAAAGAAAAAAACTTTGGAATTGTAACTGTTAGGATCAACACTAACGAGGAGGAACTAATTATGCTTTAGGTGAGTTAGGCTAATTAAGTGGTGGTGTAGTATTATGGAAAGTCTATTTGAGTGCAATTTTCACCAAACCTTTCAACTTGTCAAGGTGTGAGGAGTATAAAAGTGGTGTTGATCGTGAAAAGAAAGAAAGAGAGAGAAGGAAGGAGAGAGAGAGAGAGAGAGAGAGAGAGATTTGAGAGGAGGTGGAGAGAAGACGAAGCGGGAGATAGAAAGGAGGAGAAATCAGAAGAAGGAATTTGGGTTTCTTCAAGTGGGGTTGCCGGAGGTGCAAGGAGGTGAAGTGGCGATCGTCGGTGACGTTTGGGAGTTTCGGTGACCGTGAAAGGTATACCAAGTTCCATTAGAGGGATCACACAAGGTGTGTGTGTGTGTGTGTGTGTGAGAGAGAGAGAGAGAGAGAGAGAGAGAGAGAGAGTGAGTGAGTATGGGGGGTAGTGTATGTCGTCGGAGGCCAGAGGTCTCGTCGGTGACAAAGTGCAACAAATTTTTTGCAGGGAAACAGTTGACCGATTGTAGTGAAAATGTTAGATTTTGCCCTACACCGGACAAACAATGCCTATTGGCGGTCGATCGGTTGTGTATAATTGGTGGGAGGTAGAAGAGTCTGTTATTTTTGGTCAGACGGATTTTCCATGCGCTCGACCGGTTGCATCTTAATTAAGTCGGTTCTGAGCCTAGATCTTCTAAACGATCGACCGTCCTAGACCTTGCGTTCAACCGATAACTTAAGTGTACTGCGTTAGAGTACGATCGACTTATGTTTGGTTCGACCGGTTATGGTTTTGTGAAACATAAGAACACTTTGTTATTTTTGGTCGGACGAGACCCCTTTGTCGTTCGACTGTTGTTTTAATTTATTTAATGTTTTTTCTGCTTAAACCTTCTAAATGGTCGACCACCCAATCACCTTTGTACAACTGTTTTTATTGTGTTCGTTCTACCAGTTGGGGTTGAAGTTCAAACCCTCTTCGGATTCAAGCAGCAACGATCGACCACTTTGTCGTTTTCGTTCGACTGTTGGTGCCTAGTTGTGTTTTCCTTATTTCTTTGATAGTATCACATTGGTCCGTGGAAACCCGTGTCCTCGCCTTGTGTGTGTGTGTTGGGAGGTGTCAGTGGATGCGATGATCGTGTCTGTCCAGGGACCGTCATGTGGAAAAGTGTGGATATTGTTGCACGTGTCCATTGTATTTAATTGGTCGTGTATGGTTTATTGTGTTTCATGACCACCCACACCTTCTGTAGTAGACCTAAGGGATCGCAGATCCCAATGCTTTGCGTTGTTATGCAACTCTGTGGGGTGAGGTGAATGTTGGTCTTGATGGCGACGGAGGTGACCGACCGACTTGTGTGGTGGAGGGGATGACCGCTCGGACTTTTTTCCGGCGGAAATGTGTCAGCTATTGTGAGCAACTTGTTTGGGATCACTGTCCCTTATTACCCCTGGATGTGGAAGGTTTTACGTTTGCATTATTATGTCATGCATACTAGTATGATAGGTTATTACACTATATATTCACATTCATATAGGCGGACTTTGTATACGAGATTTTTTATATGAAAACTTAGGCATTGTTCATATTTGCATTTCAGGTCGTGAGCGGCACTGAGCTGGTGGCAATCGAGGACGAATGAACTTCGGGACCGGATCCTCTTATATTTTAGGTTGTTATGATTACGTGTATTTGTACATTCTTATATTTTGATGTAATCATACTTTTGAAAACTCCCGTGAAAATAATGCACCTTTTGAGTATTGATGAGTAATGTTATCGTATTTCTCTGGTCTTAATTCTTGAACTATCGTTTTAAATTTTCCGTTATTTTTGGAGACGTGGCAGAAACATTCTCCAAAAGGCTGAAAATACGTATAATTGTGAATACTTAGTATTTCCCCAGTAAAGTTTGCCACAGAGAATAGGACCTAGTCATGAACATCTGGAAGAATGTTTTGGGCACGTTTTGTGTGGTTAGTCTGGATAAAGTGCTGTGGCTTGTGAGGCACATTGTCAACCTAAAATGGTATTATCAGAGATAAAAACATTATCTAGGAAAATTAAGGTATATTTATAGTTGATGATGAGAACAAATTGAACTACAGTACCTGTGCCCCACTTGGTACAGGAACATGGGACATCTGGACGAAGTGATAATATATATTTTTGTCCACTAAATTTTCCTTCAAAGGTAGAGCTAGTGGAATTAAATATAAAAAATGGCAAACTACTCTCATAGTCCATGGACAACCTTGAAAGTTGAAACTTGGTTGGAAAACTCTCATTACACAATGTTTGCTGCCATTCAGTGATTTCACCATTGAACAAGATATTCCTGGATCCTGAGTAGGTGTGCTTTTCGCTGTTTTTGTCTGTATTCCTGCCATTCCACAAGGCAAAACTACAAAATTAGAGATTAAACAGAACATCAAATTCTACTTTGTGATGACAAAAATTGAATTCAATGGTGTAGCAATATTTAACAATTCAAGCATCTTCTGAATGACTCTGATATGTCAAAGTTTTTGAAAGATAGTTTGAAATTTGGACAAACAAATAAATATGCACAAACATAGTTGGTCAAATCGGTGGCAAAACTTTTTTGTGAAGAGAGATGTAGAAATGGGATGCATCGGGTTGAAAGAGCAGAACAGTCCTTCCTGTATTGGTTAAGGCATGGGATACCCAACTTTTTAATTAAGCACAGCCTACCAAACATATATTCATGCTAATCACATGATAACACCTGCCCTACAGGATTTTCTCTCCTTGGCATTTCCAAAGATATCACATAACAAACTACGTGAAGATGCCACAACAAAGAAAGATATATTTGTTACAACCCTAAACCCGATTAGGAGTTAATGGGTGGTTAAGATGGTGTTTTGCATGGGGAAGAGGTGCAACACAGTTGTGTGCGTGTGCGTGGGGAAGGAGGGAATATGTGGTGTAGGGTGATGGTGTGAGAGGCGCGCACTGTAGCGAGGAGAGGGTTTTGTTGGGTTTATAGCTGAGTTTCTCTCTCTCTCTCTCCTTTCTCTCTCGTTTGATCTCTCTCTCACTCTTTCCTTTTCTATCCCGGCGACCAGAGGGAGTTGAGACGTGTGGTGCCGAGCTCGGAGTCGCGGAGGTGAGGCGTGTGAAGGTGGTTGCTGTCGAGGAGGTGACGGAGGCGCGAGCGG
Organism: Triglochin maritima; assembly: GCA_963682175.1. Lineage (NCBI taxonomy): Eukaryota > Viridiplantae > Streptophyta > Magnoliopsida > Alismatales > Juncaginaceae > Triglochin > Triglochin maritima. The sequence goes on along the minus strand of OY821792.1, from coordinate 31,309,801 downwards.
TGCTCCGGCGTAGTTCGTCCTTCTCTTGAGGTATGCCGCTCTCTAGTGTGATTTTGTTGTTAACCCTCGTGGGAGGATTGCGTTGGTCGGTCGGAGGAGGTCGGAGACCTCTTCGACAAAGTGTTTTGGTGGAAAAATCTCGGCTGGAGCGAGGTTGAAGACGACCAACGGTTGACCGGACCCTTCGGGCGGTTAACCGAATGTTTGTATTTTGTCTGTCTGTTGTGTTTCAGTCGACCAGTTCCTTGTGTTCGGTCGACCGGAACTTAAGTGTACTGGTTTATTTATGTTTTTTCGGTCGACCGTTATATGACGTAGAAATAATAGGTTGACCCTGTTAGTTTTCGGTCGACCGAGACCCCTGAGTCGGTCAACCGATAGTTTGAATTTGATGTTGACCAGACTCCGGATTTTGACCTCGTTCGGTCGACCGGTTTTAGACATTCAGTAGACCGTTGGAAATTAAGTGTTGCGCAAATAGTTCGACCGTTTCAGATATTCGGTCGACCGATTCCTTTGAGGAAATGGTCGACCGGGCTGCCTGGTTCGGTCGATCGTTTTTGCACAGGACTGAATTTCTGATTTCCATTTTGAATGCCAACTTTGTCAACGGAAACCCGTGTCCTCGCCTTGTGCGTGAGCAAGGAGGTGATGGTGGGCGCGATCTGCGTGCCTGCCCTGGGACCGCAGTGTGGAAAAGTGTGGGTGTTCGGGACGCGTCACCTCCATGTATGGATCGTGACTAATGTAATGAATTGATCAGACTCATTGTAGTGTAGCAGACCTGAGGGATCACGGATCCCAATGTATGATGATTGTGCAAGTACACAATTGTCGTTGGGTGAGGTGACTACCAGCCTATATGACGACGGAGGTCGCTGCCCTGCATTTATAGCAGCGACGTTGGTGTTTGCGGCTCGTGGAGCCTGATGACCTGGCAGACTTCGGTCTGGACCGTCTGATGTTGTGCCGGACGTATTGATTGGACCACTGATGTTGTGTCGGTGATGCCGCCGATGCTGTTCCGGCGATGATGATTGATGGGCCGATGATGTTCCGGCCATGTTGTATGATGGGCCGATGTTGTTCCGGCTATGTTTTCCTCAGCTGAGCACCTACTGAGATGATGATTGATGGATCGACCGAGCGACGACTCCGTTAGTGTGGTTTCGACCACGAGTTACAGCTCTGTATCTTTATGGTGCGGACCTGGCAGATGCCCCTTGTCGAACCCCATGTTTAGTGTAGCCGCGTGTGGGGGGTGTCGCGTCTTGTTCCGTTAGACCGTATGTGCCTACGGTAGGTCTTTTCGGGAGACCCGATGATGATTGTCGGACTGATGTCCCATGTTACCCTTCGGGGGAACTGATTTCCTTACTGTTGATGACATGACATGCTACTAGTATGATATGTGCATTGGTACTAGTGCATGCATATAAGTGAGCTTGACATACGGGGTTTACTTATGGAAACTCGAGCATTGTTGTTGCATCCTTTTTAGGACCGCAGTAGGTCCAGTTGGGTGGTGATCAGCGGGCGCGCGCATTTTGGGATCAAATCCTCTATTCTGACCACTGAGGTCAACATGATTACGTTTATCTTCTTTTACTGTTCTGTTGTAATCATGTATCGTTTTTGACAAACTCTGATGTAATCTGGTGCACTGCTTTTATGTTTTATGAGAAGTAACAATCCCGTCTTTGATTATTAGTTTCTGATGCTTGATAAATAAATTTTAAAATTCCCGCTATTTCGAGATGTTACACTATTGATGAGATCATCTAAGGAAAAATACGACATCAATTATTCATTCTTTGTGGGCAGCAGTATAAGTCAGTATAGTATGCAGTTATGCACATCCAGAATGACATCATAATCAGTAAAACACAAGTAAGGAATCACGCATTTATAGCAAGCTGAAATCCACTGGTATGCCAAGAATAAAGAGGTAGTTGGAATTAATATTTCAGATATGGAGACAACAAACAACCTTTCTGAATACCATGGCAATTAAGTATGATATATCTGTTAATGAACCACAAATCAGTTGGTGATCGAGAAATCTCAGTGGTGAGAATAGAGGATTAGTAAGAATCACAAACATCCTCATCTCGTGTATCAATTAAGAAGATAAGGATTCTTAAGAAGACGACAATAATTTGTGGTTCAATGATTGTGACGATACATACAGATTAAATAGGATAGTCTCGGCTTGGAGAAGTATGAATCGCACATCAACCATGTGGTGATTAAATTAATTTCACAGTTGTTCACTATGTGGATACTATACTTAAGTTTCAATACGCAATTGACACAACGGATCGCTATCGGATGTCCTTCCTATAAACGAATTCCAACACCAAATTAAGCTAAAATCCAACGTTAAATCTGTAGCGCCACGAGCTCGGACAAATGTTTACCCGTCCGAACTTGATGCGTTAATATGATACACGATCCTGGCCGCTACGTACTCGATATTTAATTCATCTGATATGTCCATAAATAATCTAAAAAATATAATCAATAATTTGTGAGCTCGACAACCCGCAAGTACCAACCGTCAATCGACCAGAATCATAAGCATGTGAAAAATACATAATAAGACATTCAATTAATGAGCACAATCATGAGACATATATCACAATAATATGTATACATAACAATCTGGAAACTCATTCAGATTTGATCACATCTTGTGTTTCTGAATCTATCAATCAGTCAGACGCACACTTGGTAGCTTCACACTAACGACATGTAGTCATTGCTTCTCTCAGGTGGCTTCACGATGCTCGCTAAATAGTTTTTTTCCTAAGTGGCTCAGTCAGAAACATACACATGGTCACAAGACATGTCGATCGACATACTACCATGCAATCACATGCATACCAATAAATTTAATATCGATACTCAACATCTATGCAACTTCGAATATCAAGAGAGACAAACATAACATAAAACCAAAGAATAAAGAATCAATATTTGTCCATCTCACAACCACAAGATTTCCACAAACCACGTTCAAACTTCATCAATTCCCTTTGCACTAGGAAAACCTCACCTCTTTCTTCCATCTTCTTTCACTTCTCTCAACCTTCTTTCACTCCACCTTCGCCTCACGTTTTTTTAGAAAAATCTTATCTCTCATTTTACACCAACTTATCCTATATAGTATATATATGTTCACTTTTAACTCCACCTATGTATCCTCCAACCACCTTCCAACATCTCATCCTTCCACATTTCTCTCCAAGCCAAGAGATAACTATCAAACAATTCATTAACCTAATTAATCCCCCAACATGATTAGTCTCTTAATTTAGTTTAGGCCCTAACAAAATCAAACCAATTTCATCTTGAGAACCTCAGATGGAGTAAAAAAAGTTGGTTGGGGTTAATACCGACGAGGTGGTGGTTAAGTTGGTTGGATTGTGGACTATGGCTTGGGAGTTGGAAGGAGTGGGGCCCACTCGTCCAGGTGGTCTTGTTTGGATTTAGTGGGGGCCTTTTGAGATTGTTGATTTTGACTTTGACTTTGACTTTGGGTCAACAAGAGTTCCAATACACTCTTGCTCCAGAATGAAAATAATAAATGAGTCTAAACTGAACATGTTGTTCAACCGAAATTGTCAAGGTTTCGGTTCAAAAAACTCGAATTACGAAGGTATCTTAGTTGAGATTTTCAAAAGTTATTCCAAGTGAAACCCTTCAATTAATTCGCGAGTTATTTTTGTGACACAAGCCCACAACACCACCCATTTTAAAGACAAAAAACATGGAATCAACGATTGGGTTATGCATTAATAATTTGAACAATACGCTGAGATTTTGATGTCCGGCACATAACATCGTAGTGATAGAAACGAACAACATATATACATGTAAGGTTGGACAACATAATCATTTTCTCACATTTCCTTTGCACAAAAATGGCGTCGATCGTAATCCAGAAATAAAACCCCAACATTAACTCACTAACACCACAAACGCAACCATTCACACCAAAAGACGATGTATAATGACCATTAATAACCAACCAACATTAAACCCTTCGAATACCAAACAACGCGCCGAATAATTCACGTACTCAACACACGAGTCCGTGCATGCAATTAACGTCAGAAAACCAAGAATTACCTTTGATCTTCACGTAACACCAATCACAGAATCCCAATGGTTAGGAATAAAACCAGTCGTTACACTACACCCTCTAGTCCTTCCAAATTCTTCACCCATCTCTATATGACTATATACATACGATCCAAATCAGCACATAATCAATCACATCAATCAACAATGACGTCTCTTAAACAAACCTCAATCTTCCTCTTAACCGTCACCCCATGAATCACTTGTGTTTCTGTCAAGTGCACTTTGTCCACAAGACCATGGTTTCCGAACCATACGCACCCACGTAGATTTTGGTGCCAATTAACTTGACCAAATTGGAGCTCATGCAACGTTCCATCGCATTAGAATGGCCAATTTGGTCACCAAAACGACTCCATTGGTTTCGAACCAATCGGCACAAAGTCCAGTCCATTCGGGAGGAGGCGATTATTGATGGAAATCGCTATCTGCGTGGTCCTTTCTTCCTTCTATTGCCAAGGCAAACAGTATTGTGGTTACACATACTCTTATGAGGACAATTCGATCACCAAATTAAGGGGTACTCGCGAGCGACACGGTATCGTTCATGTCTACCGATGGACAATTGGGGTTCACTGGAGTTGGTTTTGGTTGCGGCTTTTCATCACCGGGAGTGGACTCGGTCGAGCATCCGGACTATATGGTTGGTCTTGGTCAGGGTCCCTAGCTTGTCTCTTTTGTCTCCCAACTCAAATTCGACAATTAGTTCTCATGTTGCTAAGCAAAGCCCACTACTCTTTGGGTCATTACTTAGTTTAAACATATATAAGTGGGATCACACCCTTAATTAAGAACCCTTCAAGACCCTCCTACTGTATCAATTTAATTGGTGTTGAGATCAAAGAGTATACATTCGGGCTCAAAGTTGATGGAAGTGGTTGTTTTTATTCATTGACTCAGAAACTTCCCTAACTTGGGAAGGTGAAGGGTATGATGTTGTTAAGAATGCTTTTCTTACCCAATTAAGTTAAGCTTCCAATACCCGATGGAACTAAAGTTGGTCTTGATGTTTGCTTCTCAACTTCCGTTAATTCGTCTGGTGTTGCCTAAGCTTGTGTTGCACTTTGAATATGTGATTAAGGATGATATATATATAGCATTGGATTGGTTTGCCTGGCCTTTGCTAGGTCGAGTGGGATTTCGATCTTGGACAATCTCCACCAACAAACAGAACATGCATATAGTTTATGATACTGGGAAGGAGATGCTGCAGGGATTAATTTGTTGCTGCTAAGTGTGATCAGATATGATCTACTTTAGTTAATGATCATGTTGGTTTTCTTTCCAGTGTTTTGTTTGTGTCTTGTCGTTGATGCTGTAGCGGCAAATGGTTTATGTTTTACCTTACATGCATTTCTGGATAATATCCATAGCTATTTCAATTCCAGTAAGGAAAATTTACAATTCTGTTATCAAAATTCGGATTAATTTTCACACTAACTTAAGAACATTATATAACTAGCAACTAAACTACTTATTTTTCCTTACGCTTCCAAATTAAAATGTTCTCTCTCATAAACATGGACGATGATATAAAATCCGAACAATGAACTTTATACGTAAGATTCGAGATATTAATAGAAATTACATGTTGTACGTAATAAAACAAATTACCTCTATGATAATACGAACATTGTTCATGGTGACAATTTTAGCTACCAGAACTTCTAGAACAAGATTTTCAGCCTTCGCATCAAGTGTTGGTGTTCAATCATTTTCAAATTTGACCGACCTCCACTTATAACCACATAAATTAACATACAATCCCATAATTAAACACACCATTTAGAAATTTCAACACCATATATAAGATAATGTGACGGATCACGTAACTCAAAGGTTCATTCCAAAGGACACACAAACGTACCAATCGGTCCCAATCCAATACAGAGGAAATAAAAAAATAAAAAAGTTAGATTCCTCCATAACGTGGGAGAAGGGAAGTGAAGGGTGGAATAGTTGATGGTGATTAGAAATTAAGAGATATGGAAGATTTGGTTGGGAATGGTTAGTGTCAACGACCTCCTTTTGGTGGGTCTACATTTAGAATCTTTAACAAGTGTGTGATTGACAAAACAAGAGCAAAGAAAAATATTGGGCCTTATTAGTGGATTGTGGGACACCATCAACGATGTGATTTCTCCAAAGGAGTTGATAAGGTTTAATGATTGACACCCACATAATATTAAATTAAACTTTGTTTTCTTTGCATGTGTACCAGACTCTCGTTGGGACTAAGATTTTTCATATTCACTTTAATATAAAATAACTATTTGTCAGGCATAGTACTAGGGGAGAGCATATTCGGGGTCGACCCGGTCAGTCCGGGTTCGGTCTGGAAAATTTTGGAAAAATTTGGTCCGGTCTGGGTTTCGGTCCGGTACATTTTAAAATTTCGGGTTCGGTCCAAACCGGTCTAATTTTTTTTAATTTAAAAAAATCGGTTTTTGACCGGACCGGACTGGACCGATTCAGTCTGGTATGGTCCAGTCATGTAGTGATCAAGTTTGCTAACTACTAACCATGCGTAATTCAAACTCATCCAAACATCTCTTTCACCTCAATGATTTCAAGTTAACATACAATACGAAGAAGGAAAAACCACAACAAAATATTCCAATATTGTTACATGTTGTCCATCGTGTTCATGTTTTTATACAAAACTCATTACTAAAAATCTTTAAGCCGCCTTTCAAAAAATAGTATCTAAATCAATTTAACGAAGGACTTCAGATAGGGGTGTAATCGATCTCTAAACGAGCGATCCGAGTCTGCTCAAGATTGGCTCGTTAAGGGTTTCGAGCGGAAAATTCTGCTCGTGCTCGGTTCGACCTGCTCGCGAGCGGCTCACGAGCGGCTTGTTAACCTGAATCTTTTTTTGTTGTATTGAATTGCTAATAATGTTGTCCTAACAAGTAAATTATAAGATTACTTAAGAAAAATATAATAATAGTTACTAACATTATTTTAAAATTAACACCTAAAATAAACACAATCTTATAAATTATACGACAACATCAACATCTTATAAATAAGATTATACACTTAGATCATACAAAATCAACAAAATCTTAAAATCAAACACAATCTCTTCAATTATAGGACAACTCACAACATCAACATCTTATAAATAAGATCATCCACTTGACTCAAACATTAATTTATTTGAACTTTTGGTGTAGAAAAGAATGAGAAAAAGAAAAGAAATAATAATGGAAAACGAAAAATTTAAGACTAATAAGGTTTTGATTCTTATGAGTATTTGGGTTTGGTTTGTTAAATGGATTGTTGTGTTTGGTAAATTAGTTTATTAAATGAGTTTAATACTTAACCGATTGGGTAATTGGATAGAATATTCATGTTAATCAAATAATTAGATATAGTAATCAGGTTTCGAGCGATAAATGAGCGAGCACCGAGCGAGCATCGAGCGAGCGGGGTATGCTCGTGCTCGGCTCGTTACTTATCGATCCGAGCAACTTCGAGCAAAATTGGAGCAAAATCGAGCGAACATCGAGCGATCTATCGATCCCGCGCAGAACTTGACAGCCCTAACTTCAGAAGTATCTATAGTGAAACAGTAACGATATTTTAAATATTTAAACGATTATCATAAATAAGCTTTAAATTAACAAGTGAAGTACTGCTGGTGAAGTAGAAAGTAGAAAAAAACGAGACCACAGAAAGTGTTGTATACGTACTTACGTAGGGCATGCCACTTTAATTCACTTGGTCAATCGCCACTTACAAATTGAAACGCAACTAGATTTTATGAAATAGATTCTCGTGCATGTGCTTCTAGAGTTGTACTAGAGGTCGGTCAGATAAAAACACCACCACCATCACAAAAAAAAAGGAAGTGTTGAAAATATGCCATTTTCACTATCAAATATCCATCCAAATCGGAAAGTGGACTCAATTCCAAAATAGTGACATGCACTAGCATAAGACTTCCATATCTCTCGCAAACCCATATCTTCCATATTATATAAAGAGCAAATTCATTTCATTTTGTAACCAAACCAAACCAAGCCAAAACAAAACAAAACAAAACAATAGCAACCAATCATGCAAGAAGAGAAGAGAGGCAAGGCCAAGAAAGGCTTTGTAGCGGTGTGGGTCGGCGGCGATGGCGGCGGCAAATTCACTATCCCGATATCGTACCTCTACCATCCACAATTCAGGCGACTCCTGGAGGAAGCGTATGAGATCTACGGATACCACTCCTCGGGTCCTTTGAAGCTACCGTGCTCGGTGGATGATTTCCTCAGAGTTCGTGAGCTAGTGGATCGTAACTCACGGGGAGCCTACGGGTTCGGCCACCACCAACGCCCATTACCTCGCGCCTTCTCTTTCATTGCTTGAAGGTGGAGGGCGTTGCCATGTGGTTTAACTAAATTTGTCATAGAGTTAGTTTTCTCATCCGCTTGAGTTAGTTACATATATGTAATATGTATGTACTTCTTGTGCTCTTGTAAATTCCGGCTGTCTTAATTGCAAGCAAGAGAAAATCAAGTTAGCACACATTGTGATTGAAATTCCAAGTGTTGTATTCTCGATTTTCATAAGTGAGTACATGAATATCGATCGAATGAGTCAGCAGAGCTACTAGATTATTGTCCATATATTCATCAATATGTTGCAATCAAACATTAATGCCACGTACTTGGATTTGTTTTTCGAAGTGGCGTTGACCTGGTAAGACTATCTTTGACCAATAAGTGATTCCTTTGACCACTCATGGGAATATGCCTAATGCAATTCGTAATCCATTGCCTTTCCTTTGATTATGTTAAGATCGATAGTTTCAATTGGTAACCAAGTTATAAGTTTTAATGCCAATATTATATTATGCTCCTATTTTATATCTGTTGAATAATAATAAAATGTTAAGTTTTGTAAAAAAACAATATTTATCTCCCTCCCTAGCTTCTGAATTTATAATGGATACTTGTAAGCACTAGTAAGTAGTAAGGCATCCAACGGGTATAGTAGTTGGTATATATTTTTATCTTAAAATAGTTAAGACGATAAAATAATTTCATGGACAACAAATTGCTTCCTGAAATTTATTAGAAAGAATGATTTTTTTTTTCTTCTGAAAAAAGTCATACTACATGGGCTGTTTGCTGGGCCGACTACAGTTTAGATGGCGATGCGTCCCGGAATAGTCGTACAAAGGCCCATAAGCTCGTATACACAACCAGGAACATTATAATTATAATTATAATACGACATTTATGTTTTCCATTAATATATAAGGTCATTTTGCTGCTATAATATGATTTACCGCAACGAACTAACCGTGTCGTACAATTACCAAGTTAGATTGACATAGCGATCATTATCTTAATTAATCAATCTCATCATATCCATCCCATTTTACCTTTTCCGTATTATTATCACTAATAACACGCATAAGTATCGTTCCTAATCTCGGTTTCGACTTTCGAGGAACCGGTTTTTCCTCACCTATATCTATAAGGGAAATGTTTGTTGAACGCTTCGCGTCACGGACGCTGCAAACCCAGTCAGCAGAATGGCTGATGTGGGCAACCCAGTCAGCAGACGCGGCTGAGTTCGCTCTCTCCCCAGAAACAATTTCTTTGTTTAGTTTATTCCTCGTTTCGTACAAATTTCGCCATCCCTCGCCATCCCTCATTAATGCGTCTCAAATCACTCCATTCTTTCATCATGTTGGCGCTCCTACACTCAACATTCGTCCTCCTATTTCTTCCCTTCTCTTTATTAAATTCATTTTTTTCCGGACACACACATCATTCATTTTCTTTAGTTTCTGGACAAGCACGTAACTTATTCCGGACACAGTTACTATTTATTCCGGACAGTTGGAATACTTATTCCGGACAGACGGAACACTTATTCCGGACAGACGAACTACTTACTCCTGATTTTTTGTTGCTGTTGTTTTATTTTCCCGATGCGTCCACCATCGCATTTAATGCTTTTCAAATCAGCACGTCCTCCGTCTTCTTTCTTATTGTTTGGCGCGTCACGGAGATACAAATATGAGTGTCTAGGTTATTCCGATCCTACGAACCATTCCTTCTTCTCTCCTTCCTCCATTTTTGTTGTACTGTAATGGCACTCGTAAATGTGTCCTCACAGCCGGCTCATGCCTCCAACGTCCCTCAAGTGATGATGAATTTTCCTTCCTTCGAAGAAGCCAAAGCATTTTACGTTTCATACGCCGATTCCTGTGGTTTTGGTGTGAAGATAAGGCAATCTCATTACGGTCATGGTGTTGTAATACGGGCCACTCTTACTTGCTCAAAGGAAGGTAATGCTCCCGGAAACCAAGGTGAAGGTAGACCGAAACATAGGTTATCCGGTAGGGTTGAATGCACTGCGCGGATTAGGGTCTCCGGTAATCCATCCAGAGGCTACGTAATTAACTACGTAGATCTCGAACATAATCACGCCATGCTGTCGGAAGACCAGATGCGCTTCCTCCGACAAAAACGATCCGTCCCGGAGTCCGCCAGAGCACGCATTTCGTGCAATGATGCTGCCGGTATATCTGCCGCCAAGACCATGCAATCTTTTGTGGTCGAAGCTGGAGGTCACGATAAATTGTCTTTCAACGAGCGGGACCTAAGGTTATTTATTCTCCACTTAACCTGGTTGAAGTTACGCATTTAGCTTTGTCATAAAAATTATGTTTCGCAGGAATGTTGTGAACGAGGTTAGAAACCTCAAAATGGGACCAGGAGATGCGCAAGCTATCCAAGATTATTTCATCAGGATGCAGAAGAATGATTCCCGCTTCTTTTACGTAATGGATATGGACGACGAAGGCAGACTACGAAATGTGTTCTGGGCCGACAGTCGTTCTCGAGCTGCTTACTCTTACTTTGGAGATGCAATATGTTTCGACACAACATACATAACAAACAAGTATGACATGTCTTTTGCCCCATTTGTGGGGGTAAATCACCACTACCAGTCCGTCCTACTCGGTTGCGCACTCCTCTCTTCCGAGACGACACAAAATTACATTTGGTTGTTCCAAACATGGTTGACGTGCATGAACGGTACATGTTTTATTTTGTCCGGCTTTGTCCATTTTACGTTGTGTGCCTGTCCGGTTACTCCCTTACGTCTGTCATGTTTACGTCTTTTGCTCGTCCTGTTTATCCCTTACGTCTGTCCGGTTTACGTCTTTTGCTCGTCCGTTTTATCCCTTACGTCTGTCCGGTTTACGTATTTTGCTCGTCCGGTTTATCCCTTACGTCTGTCCGGTTTACGTTTTTTGCGCGTCCGGTTTATCCCTTACGTCTGTCCGGTTTACCCTTGACTCCTGTCCGGTTTACGTCTTTTGCTCGTCCGGTTTATCCCTTACGTCTGTCCGGTTTACGTCTTTTGCTCGTCCGGTTTATCCCTTACGTCTGTCCGGTTTACGTTATTTCTGTCCGGATTAACATCTGTTTTTATCTTGATCGCGTTGTGTGCAGATACAAGCCCCCCGGCGATCATAACAGACCAATGTGGCGCCATAGCTTCGGCTGTGAGGATTGTGTTCCCTGAAGCGCGGCACAGATTTTGTATATGGCACATAATCAATAAGGCCCCTGTGAAGCTGCCCAAGAAGTACCGGGAGCATACGTTGTTTGACCTCAACAACTGTGTATTCGATTCCAAGACTCCGGCAGAATTCGAGCGGAATTGGCAGGGATTTCTAGATGATTTCGAGTTGCACGACAATAATTGGCTCCGATCCATTTATGCAATTCGAGAGCACTGGGTACCTGCATTTTTGTGGGATTGTTTTTCCGCCGGAATGACATCAACCTAGAGAAGTGAGGGTATGAACGCCTTCTTCGATAAGTACCTCACATCAAGGACGACACTTAAGCAGTTCGTTCAACAATACGAACTCGCACTACGCCACAAGTATGAGAAGGAAGCTCAGTCTGATTTCGATTGTCAGCATAAGGCTCCGCAATTGATTTCAAAATATCCATTCGAGAGGCAATTGAGCGAGTTGTATACGGTGGGTGTCTTCAAGAAGGTGCAGTTAGAAATTGGGAAGATGATGTACTGCGACATCAAAGATGAGTTCAACGAGGACGACACATTGCACTTCAACGTGACCGAACATGTATTGACACATATCCTCCCATTGTCGAAACGGTTCACAGTGCAAATTAGAGATGAGAAGTGGGTATGCGATTGCAGAATGTTTGATCACGTCGGTATCCTATGTTGTCACGTTTATGTTGTTATTGCCCGAATACGTCCAAACGCGTTGCTCCCCGAGTCTTACATCGTCCACCGATGGAGGAAGGATATCCGAAGGAGCTATGGAGTCAAGTTTCCTCTTCAAAGCGGCATAACGGGGAACGATGCGCTTCGTCGCCACGACGACATAATGGGTCGTGCGTTTTGGATCGCCGAGGCCGCTTTCGACTCAAACGACAGATATCTTCAGGCGGTAAAGGCACTTGAGTTGCTTAAGGAACGTATGCAACGACCTGATCCTGTGTTCGCTGGTACATCCGTTCTCAATCCGGATAAGACAATACGGAAAGGCAGACCGCCGAGCAAACGACGGATTTCTTTGTCTGAGAAAATAATTAAAAGTAACGTTAAGAAAATCAACAGGAAGAATGCTCTACCCCCGTTACACCCTGGAGCACCCAAACCGGGGGATCACGATTTCGATGACTGGGACATGAATTTGCATTACGAGGGAGTTCCTCCTTGATTATTGTATTTGTCCTTGGTTGGAATTATTCCTATGTAATTTTGTTGAAAGTCATTGTAATTTTGTTGAAAGTCATTGTATGTAATTTTGTTGAAAGTCATTGTATGTAATTTTGTTGAAAGTCATTGTATGTAATTTTGTTGAAAGTCATTGTATTATTGCATAAGATTCAACCCTTTCTTTGCTTGATCGTTTGTGAATTAATTTCTCATGGCGACAAATATATTAAGTAATTTTGGTTTGTTGTATGTCTGTCCTGATTACGTTATATGTCTGTCCGGTTTATTTTTTATTTAAGTCCGGATTAAGTGACCAGTATGTCCGGAATACGTAATTAGGCCGTCCGGATTACATTGTTTGTCTGTCCGGATTACGTTATATATCCGTCCGGAATAAGTTTTATTTATGTCCGGATTAAGTTAACAGTATGTCCGGTTTATGTTTTATTTATGTCCGGATTAAGTGACCAGTATGTCCAGTATTTAACAGTAAGTGTATTTGTTGTCCGGAATAAGTGTATTTGTTGTCCGGTTTAAGACTAAAGGGTGTCCCGAAACGGAACAAAAAGTTTGTCCGGAATAAGTGTATTTGCTGTCCGGAATAAGTGTATTTGTTGTCCGGAATAAGCGTATTTGTTGTCCGGAATAAATGTATTTGTTGTCCAGTTTAAGAATAAAGTGTGTCCGGAATAAGTGTATTTTCTGTCCGGAATAACTGTACTTGCTGTCCGGAATAAGTGTACTTGATGTCCGGAATAAGTGTATTTGTTGTCCGGTTTAAGACTAAAGTGTGTCCCGAAACGGAACAAGAAGTTTGTCCGGAATAAGTGTATTTGCTGTCCGGAATAAGTGTATTTGTTGTCCGGAATAAGCGTATTGGTTGTCCGGAATAAATGTATTTGTTGTCCGGTTTAAGAATAAAGTGTGTCCGGAATAAGTGTATTTGCTGTCCGGAATAAGTGTACTTGCTGTCCGGAATAAGTGTATTTGCTGTCCGGAATAAGAATAAAGTGTGTCCCGAAACGGAACAAAAAGTTTGTCCGGAATAAGTGTATTTGCTGTCCGGAATAAGTGTATTTGTTGTCCGGAATAAGCGTATTTGTTGTCCGGAATAAATGTATTTGTTGTCCGGTTTAAGAATAAAGTGTGTCCGGAATAAGTGTATTTTCTGTCCGGAATAAGTGTACTTGCTGTCCGGAATAAGTGTACTTGCTGTCCGGAATAAGTGTATTTGATGTCCGGAATAAGTGTATTTGTTGTCCGGTTTAAGACTAAAGTGTGTCCCGAAACGGAACAAAAAGTTTGTCCGGAATAAGTGTATTTGTTGTCCGGAATAAGTGTATTTGTTGTCCGGAATAAGCGTATTTGTTGTCCGGAATAAATGTATTTGTTGTCCGGTTTAAGAATAAAGTGTGTCCGGAATAAGTGTATTTGCTGTCCGGAATAAGTGTACTTGCTGTCCGGAATAAGTGTATTTGCTGTCCGGAATAAGAATAAAGTGTGTCCCGAAACGGAACAAAAAGTTTGTCCGGAATAAGTGTATTTGCTGTCCAGAATAAGTGTATTTGTTGTCCGGAATAAGTGTATTTGTTGTCCGGTTTAAGAATAAAGTGTGTCCCGAAACGGAACAAAAAGTTTGTCCGGAATAAGTGTATTTCCTGTCCGGAATAAGTGTATTTGCTGTCCGGAATATGTGTATTTGTTGTCCGGAATATGTGTATTTGTTGTTCGGAATAAGTGTATTTGTTGTCCGGAATAAGTGTATTTGTTGTTCGGAGTAAGTGTATTTGTTGTCCGGTTTAAGAATAAATTTTGTCCAGAAACGGAACATTAAGTTTTTCCGGAATAAGTGTATTTGCTGTCCGGAATAAGTGTATTTGTTGTCCGGAATTAGTGTATTTGCTGTCCGGAATAGGTGTATTTGTTGTCCGGTTTAAGAGTATTGATAATTTATACATGTCCTTGTATTGATAATTTAACCCAACACCAAATGTCATTGTATTGATAAATCATTCAAATAGTCTATGTAATTTTAATATGTATACATGTATAACTTTGTAAAAAAAATTAAAACATCCAGAGTCGTTTATTGTTGATCGCACATCCCAGAGTCTTCGAGTAAGAAATTGGCCAAATCGCCTCTAAAACGGTGAAGAACCTTGCTCTGCTTCGGCTGAGTCGGATCAGCATTCTCCATCAAACGCTTGATCCAGTACAAAACGTATGGCCCGCAGTCGTTACTCCCCGCTAGCTGTCGTTGGCTACCCTTCCTGTCAACTCTCAGTGGCCATTCGACCGCCAAAAACCCTCGCCAGAATCCCGCTATCTTAGACGCGGTGCATTCATGAGTTCTGACTAAACGGTTAGGAATTTCACCTCTTTTAAGCGTGCGGGAGATGTTGTTGTACTGAATGAACTCTGATCGAGGTCCGTGGGCAACGAACAGAGTCCAGTGGCCGGACAAACAGCATGGTTGTGCGATGACGACTTCCTCCACATTAAGTAAATAATCTTTCTTTATATCTTCTCCCTGTCCCTCCACAATCATTTCCGATTCGAAGGTTGATAAGCAGACCACCTTTTTTTGCCCTCCTCTTCTGACGAGTACCTCAATTAGGCCGTCAAGAGTTTCGTTGGTGATTTCTGTGTCTCGCGAAATTATTTCCTTGAGATCACCCCTGCTGATAATGCTGAGAACCCCCTTCCAGATAATATCTTTTGCTTCTCGCTCGGGAGCCGTTGCATTCAATAAACGATGTACCTCATCATTGGTCAGCGTTCTCAAGGCGGTCTCATCCACATCTGGCCTCGTGGACGAAACATGGGCGGCCAGTTCATCTTTCGCTGTTTCTTCACTGGCTTCTTCGGGCCCTTTTGTTTTTGTGGTGGCTTCTTCGGCCTCCTTTATTTCTTCTTGTTTTTCTGCGGCAATCTTCTGTGCCTCATCTTGGCCAGATTTGTTTTGCGCTTCGTCTATGTGTTCTGTGCGCAAGCGTGGTTTAATAGTCCGCATTTTTTGAGGGTGCAAAATCGGAAGCGCAACCCCAGCCTTCCTCTTTCTTTCCTCCCGTCTCCTCATAACTTCCTCCTTCCTTTCTTCCTCCTTCCTCTTCTCTCCCTCTTCCTCCCTCCGCTTATTTCTCTCTTCCTCCTCCCTCTTTTCCCCCTCTTCCTCCTTCCTCTTCTTCCTGTCTTCCTCCTCCCTCTTCTTCCTCCCTCCGCCTTTTTCTCTCTTCCTCCTTCCTCGTCTTCTCTCTTCCTCCTCCCTCTTATTCCTCTCATCCTCCTCTTCCCTCCTCTTTTTTCTCTCTTCCTCCTTCCTCTTCCTCCTCTCTTCCTCCTCCCTCTTATTCCTCTCATCCTCCTCCCTCCTCTTCTTCTCATCCTCCTCCTCCCTTCTCATCCTCTCTTCCTCCTCCCTCCTCTTCCTCTCTTCCTCCTCCCTCTTATGCTTCTCATCCTCCTCCCTCTTCTTCTTCTCATCCTCCTCCCTCTTATTCCTCTCATTCTCCTCCCTCTTCTTCTTCTCTTCCTCCTCCCTCTTCTCCCTCTCTTCCTCGTTCCTCTTCTTCCTTTCTTCCTCCTCTCTCTTCTCCCTCTCTTCCTCCTCTCTCTTCTCCCTCTCCTCCGCCTCCCTCTTACTTCTCTCTTCCTCCTCCCTCTTTTCCCTCTCCTCCGCCTCCCTCTTATTTCTCTCTTCCTCCTCCCTCTCTTCCCTCTCCTCCGCCTCCCTCTTATTTCTCTCTTCCTCCTCCCTCTTTTCCCTCTCTTCCTCCTCCCCACGGACTCTCAGCTCACGACACTCTTCTTGAGAGATCCGGAGTTCTTCCTCCAGGTTGTTAATTTTAACGGTCGCCTCCCTAAGTGCTGCTTCGGCTCGCAGCCATTTCGTCTTCACCTCACTAAGTTCCAACTCTTGTAGCAGTGGGTCACATGGAATGCTGCATTCACTGAGTTGTATCCTTGGTAGAGTGGATGTTGAAGGTGTTTCCTTCAAGGCGACCGTTGCTTCTGCAGGAGTTGAAGGTGTTTCCTTCGCTGCGGGAGTTGCTGCTTCAGGAGGAAATTGATCCTCTGACAACAGTGAATGCTCCCGTGCACTGAGTTTTGGGGTGCCCTTCAACTCAAATTGGCCCGAGTATATCCGGGACAAGTTGATGCCTCGATCTTCCCATTTTCTAAGGATTTGGCGTCTGCTAAACATTTCGGTCCAACACTTGAACCGTGGAAATGCTGACCGGGGATCCCCCAATTTGAACTTCTCGCAAAGCCACACCTGAAAACAGGAATGAGTTAAAAAAACAGAAACATAACATCCCCAGGACAGTCTCATAACGTTAATCAGAAAGACCAAACACTAATTCCGGACAGACACAACTCTTATTCCGGACAGACACAACTCTTATTCCGGACAGACGCAGACGTATTCCGGACATACAAATTACTTATTCCGGACAGACACAAGACATATTCCGGACAGACAAGACACTCATTCCGGACACATACAGGACTATTCCGGACTGGCAACACACTTATTCCGGACAGGCAACACCCTTATTCCGGACAGAGACAACACTCATTCCGGACAACCTCAAGACACTTATTCCGGACAGAGACAACACTATTGAGGACAGACACAAAACTTATCCCGGACAGACACAAGACTTATTCCGGACAGAGACAACACTATTCAGGACAGACACAAGACTTATCCCGGACAGACACAAGACTTATTCCGGACAGACAAGACAATCATTCCGGACACATACAAGACTATTCCGGACAGGAAACACACTTATTCCGGACATAAACCAACACTACTCCGGACTAACACAACACTCATTCCGGACAACCACAAGACACTTATTCCGGACAACCTCAAGACACTTATTCCGGACAGAGACAACACTATTCAGGACAGACACAAGACGTATTCCGGACAGACACAAGACGTATTCCGGACAAGCAAGACAGTCATTCCGGACACATACAGGACTATTCCGGACAGGCAACACACTTATTCCGGACATAAACCGACACTACTCCGGACTGACACAACACTCATTCCGGACCAAGATGCTTACTTGTAATACGGCAACGCAACCAGACACGTAGCCCTGCTTCATAGAGAAGTTCGCTGACGATCTCCTCCTCGAGAGTTCCCGTTGGGCTTCCTCCAGGCCTTCAACCAAGAAAGTGTGAACCGCATTTGCCCACGCATATCTCTTGAGGCGCTTGAGGTTCTTAAGGTGTTTCGTGTATCACGCTTTAGTTCGCAGTGATCCATCGAAGAACAAAAAATGATTGAAAATCATAGAAATAAGGAGTCGGACGTGCTCCTCCTCCTCGCCCATCTTGCTCGTGGCGGTAAGATGACCCAGTAGCTGGGTGTTGTCGAGGTTAACCCCGTCACGTTTCTCTACGTACATGGCATCCATATCCACTCTCTGCCCATGTACTCTTAGTCCAAGTAGAAGGGCGACGTCTTCTACCGTAAATAATACCACCCCAGTGGCTATTCTCAGACCGACTTCATTGGCGTCGAAGTGTTCGACGAACCAACCCAGTATCTCGTTGTCAGTTGTGACGTGAGGAAAGCTGAGGAAATGACCGAAAGGCGTCCGTTGGAAGACATTTTTCTCCTCCTCCTTCATCCGGTCGAACTGCTTGTGAAGGGCCGCGAAACCGCACTTGGTTTCGCGGAAGTAGTACGTGCTTCCCTTAAACCACACAAAAAAATTGTTAGAGGCCAATAATGAACCTTAAAATGAACCAGAAAGAACATGGTTGACAAAACACCTGCGCAGCTACAATTTCAGGAGCAATGGAGGTTTCAGGTAGAGAAGGATCCATTTTCGCATTGTCTTGGTTTTCGTTACTGGAATGGAAAGGTTTTGGAGCAATGAAGGTTTTGGATGAGCGTATGGAAAGGAACTCCGGGTGAAATGGGGAAAGTTACTCGAATGCTGTACCGCCGCTACTGATGTACGTGAAGTCGAACCGTCTAATCGTGATTTAGGGAAATGAACCGTCGCACGGAAATGAACCGTCGCACCCAAGAAATCGTGATTTAGGGTAATGAACCGTCGCACCCAACAATTCGTAATTTACATTTCCCCGCGCAGAAGTTTTGGTTGACTGGACGCTGAACTGGCAGCTGACGTGTTATTCCACGTAGGACGCGTCACGGACGGGGAAATGTTTGTTGAACGCAGCGCGTCACGGACGCGTTCTACGTGGACATCCATGTCAGCCCTTACGTGGCCAAAGCATGAATGTTTTTTTGTTTTTTCTTCCTGATGTCCACTCAAATCACATTAAATGCGTTTCAACTCAGCACGTTCTCTCTCTCCACCCAAAATACAAATATGATGACACTCTTTCTTTCTTCTTCATTCTTTCTCTCCAGAATAAATCACCATTTCGAAGAAGCGTCTGATGCCGACTCCCAGGATTCTTCACAACGTAAGCAGCGTGAATGGGACGGTGCGAAGACTTCCCGATGTTCTTGTCAACGCTCCGTGGTGAAGACTTACGTCTGTTCGGTTTATGTTGTACATCTCTCCGTAATAAATCACCATTTCGAGTAAGATATTACGTCGAAGAAGCGTCTGATGCCGACTCCGAAGGTTCTTGACAACGTAAGCAGCGTGAATGAGACAGTCATGTTTAAGTCTTACATCTTCTTTCCGATTTACTGGGAAAATATATATTATTTTTGTAATTTGTGTGTGTTTGTGTTTGTAATGGAAATCTGAGATGCTATTTTTTTCCTAAACGTAATTCTTGTGGGGTAAAATATACAGTGAGAGATTTGTTGAGTTTGTGCGGGGGTGGCAGGGGGCGGCAGCCCTTGCGGGGGACGTGAGTCCCCCCCGCAAAGCGAGCGGACAGAGGGAGCGCGCTTTGCGGACGTTTTTTTTGTTTCGACATCATATTATTGCATTCCATATATTGATTCGTTTATTCCGACAATAATGAAGCCATATATTATTCCGGACTGCAAATACACTTATTCCGGACTGCAAATACACTTATTCCGGACAGCAAATACACTTATTCTGGACAACAAGTCCACTTATTCCGGACAAACTTTATGTTCCGTTTCTGGACACACTTTATTCTTAAACCGGACAACAAATACACTTATTCCGGACTGCAAATACACTTATTCCGGACAAACTTTATGTTCCGTTTCTGGACACACTTTATTCTTAAACCGGACAACAAATACACTTATTCCGGACAGCAAATACACTTATTCCGGACAAACTTTCTGTTCCGTTTCTGGTCACATTTTCTTCTTATTCCGGACTGCAAATACACTTATTCCGGACTGCAAATACACTTATTCCGGACAGCAAATACACTTATTCCGGACAACAAATCAACTTATTCCGGACAAACTTTATGTTCCGTTTCTGGACACACTTTATTCTTAAACCGGACAACAAATACACTTATTCCGGACAACAAATACACTTATTCCGGACAGCAAATACACTTATACCGGACAAACTTTCTGTTCCGTTTCTGGACACACTTTCTTCTTATTCTGGACAACTACACTTATTCCGGACTGCAAATAAACTTATTCCGGACAGCAAATACACTTATTCCGGACAACAAATCAACTTATTCCGGACAAACTTTATGTTCCGTTTCTGGACACACTTTATTCTTAAACCGGACAACAAATACACTTATTCCGGACTGCAAATACACTTATTCCGTACAACAATATACACTTATTCCGGACAGACACATAACGTAAACAGGACAAACACATAATGTAAACTGCACACACACATAAAGTAAGCTAGACAAATTAAGTTGATCCAACGTAAAACTTAAAAACAAATATTTTATTATGATAAGTGTGGGCTCTGCACGAATAATGAGACTGCACGATGTCCTAGGGTCTGCACACTGTCTTATCTGTGTATTGGGAAATGAATCGTTCAACTTAAAGAACCGGCGTTTTTTAAAAAGACCAAAACGCGCGAAGAGAAATTTCGCTGACTCAAAGAAAAATATCTGAGCTGTACAGATCCACGTAAGACGCGTCCGTGACGCGCGCGTCCGTGTAGAACTACTCTTATATAAACCCCACCCGGCGTAAAGCGGGAGATCCAAAATCCACTTCTTCTTCGCGCTTTAATCCCCCGCCCTTTCCAAACCCCTTTCTTCTCCCCCAAACCCTAATCCTAACCCTAATTTACCAATTCATGGACGAATCCGAGGCCGTGCTCGTCGCGGCGGCGCCGGATCGCGCTCCCGCCTCCGCGCCGCGGTCGTCGAGGAGGTGTGTGCAGAAGAAGCTCGTGTTCGGAGGGGGGAACGGTGGCGAGTCGGAGGAGAGCGAGGAGGAGAGGAAGGGGAAGAGGAAGAGGAAGGAGAAGGCGCGATCTGGTTCGACCAGGAAGGTACAGTTCGATCAGGTTTGGTTGATTTGGTGATTGTACGGGAATTACGGCGGCTTTAGTCAGCGATTATGAGTTCGGCACGACAATGCTGGTTTAGAAACGACGGATTAGTAGAAGTTTTGTTTTGTTTGGAGATCGAATTCGAAGTTGACTAAAAAATTGTCCGGATTTAGTGGTTTTAGGTTAAAAACTCTAGCTTGAATTTGGCAATCTCAAGTTGACTTGGCTTGTTTAGACCGTTGACCGTCGTGGTACTGACTTGGCAAACCTGCTGTCTTTTGCATTAATACTGAAATTAGCATAACTACTTGAAGCTGAAGCAATGAAGTTATTGGAGCTGGAAGGTGTTGATGTAACTATAGTCGAATTGAGAATACAGCAAAGATCGTTTTTAGAAGATAGCTATTGTTAACTGTTCACATGCCATGATATTCGTGTCATATTTTGGTGCGAAGTGAGAAATACGAGTTTTCAGTAGCATAAACTTGTCAGATTAAACCCATATATCTACAACAGAAAGAAAGGTGTGCTCTGTCACTTTGAAGTTAATGTAAGGGATACTTGAGTCCTTTACGAGTGACTAAATGACAATTTTAACCTCGAAGGCTCAAATGCTTCTACAACTAAGATAAATATCTAATTTATCTTCAAATGATTGTAAATGTAAAGTTGGGCTATAAGTGTGACATGGGATTAATACATATATTCATTGCAAGTAGAGGTCATGCAATTGTTTTTCATTATGTTCTACACTTCTATGAACGTTTTAGTCACATTGTTAGTGGCTTTATGGACAAGCTTACTTGCTTGAATACCTTTTGATATTATTGTTGCGCTTCACTTGGTTCCCATCCATATAGATTCTTTTTTGTTAGGTTTTGATATTTTTACACCACCATTTGTGTTCGGTTGCCTGTGAATGCTGTTGTGGTTGATGATGAACCCAAAATGTGAAAATGTGTTGTAGTATCCATTTACCATGTAATCTACTTGATGGTTGGACGTAATTGGCACTTCTTTCCACCTTGACTAGTTGCTTATGCCACACTTATTTCTTAATTGCCTGAAATACATATTTGCAGGCTCCATCTCTCAACAAAGAGGCATCTGGATCAAGGAAAGGTAGGGATTTTCCTTGTTTGCAAATTACAATTATTAGAAGTATGAAAACTTAAGCTTGATCTATTTTGCATTTTTTTGGTTCCCACCATGTTGTTTCCCTTAGTTGTTGGTGTCATAAGCCACAAATTAATATACTAATATCATGTTATCATTTATGTCATGTATCTTCCAGCAGCTGATTTCTTTACAAAGGTTTCCGAAAAGAAATCCCAACAGAAGCAAGGAAAGGATCACATAGGTGCTATTGGTAGTGATGGCTGCTGCGAAGTGTTGGATTCCATGATTGGTATGCTTTTCATGGATTGTGCTTAGGGAAAAATGGCTCTTGCTTAGGAACCATCATGTACAATGAAGGCTAACATCCTGACTTCTGAGTTAAATCTTACCACATGGGTTGTCTTTTAATTAAGTTATCTAGTTATTGATGTATGTCCCAGAGTTACCAACCAATTCCCATTCTCCAAAAAATTGATTGCTGCTATAGTGCTATAACTTCCACTTCCCGCAAGAGTAATCTTGCCTTGTATTCTTTGATGCACTTCAAAACAATAGCCTTCTGTACAATATTACCGTATGCCTGTGTTTATTAGTTGTTGTGATGCCAATATATATTGCCTAGAACCATCAACAGCATCTCAATTCCTCAAAGTAATCTTAGATTGATTGGCATAAACATAAGCTGTTCCTTTAGAGGAAATTATAGCTGTTTTTCACTCTTCAAAGTCCGTTATTTCGCCTAGTGGTTAGCTATACTTTCTATTAACAAACAAACCAAGACTTCAAAAACAGGTATGATAGTATAGGTGACTTGAACCAATCAACCAAACAGTTTGATATAGGTTACCTTTTTTATCATTAAATATAGGTTGTCGTTACTCGTGTGTGACAAGAGCAAGTTTTTTTTGGTTATTAATGTATACTCTTAGAAGGAAACAACAAGGTCACTACATATAAATCCATTCAGTAGCCAAAAATGATCGCAATAATGTTATAACGGCATATGAACTTCAAGTTTGTTGCATCTTTCGAAGGTAGCCACTGCCAGACTCCGGAGAAGCACAGTAATCAAACTCCTAAACGCAAAACCCCCAGAAAGTACAAGGAGTCACCCTCCAAGCGGTCCAAAAATTGCAAGCCGGCGGCAGTTTCAAGTCAGGAAACTGTTGATATGGATCAACCGGTCCTGGACTTATGGATGGAAGCAAAGACAGCAGCTGAGGTATCCCCTTGCTTTTATAATTTTAAATCATAAATACAAATCTTTTGAATCTGTTTCAAGGTAAATATTACGTGGACGCACTAGTTAAATCATGGTTTTGCTACATCTTCATTTTAATCATAATGTGACCAGAATTCGGTAATTGTTTTGGAGGGTTAATATCATTCTAAAAGGCATCTCTTGATGGGCTTGATGCAAGAATCTGAATGATGGGCAAAGTGCTCAGATAATACACTCGGAAAAACTTGGAACTCTTTAATGAAAAAAAGGAGCTTGGGCATTTAAAACAATCCCACTTTTTAAATAGGTTTTAGCATAGTTCTTTACACTATCAAACATAAGGTTTCTTGAAATGATTGTAATCTCCTTTCAAGCGCTTATATGGCTATATGCCTCTGGCAGAATGTTCTGGTGTGTCCTTTAGAGCAGAAAAAAGTCCTTATCTGCATTTTTCCATATTTTAATCTGGTTAGCTCCTCTCTCAATTAACATCCATCCACAGCACATTTCAGTTTGACAGAAGATTTTTCTGTAGAAAGCAAGTTGATCCTGATTTCTTTTCTGATGGTTGCCTATCTACACCTTTTATAAGTCGTGCCACAACTGCTTCTAGAACTTTTATAAGTGTTGCAATCAGAACTACAAATTATTGCTGTAGTTGATTGTTTTCACAATCTTCTTTTTTCAGGAAAATCAGCGTTTATTTGCAGGGAAGCAGACCCATCCATTTTTCTCTTGTATGAAACCCAAAAAAAGAGTTTTTGAAGGTTCAGAATCCACTCCAGTGCAGAATAGGTTTTCCTTAGCTCTGAATGGCTGCTCTCCTCCTATTCACGTGTTTGATAAATTACAGGTATGCTGCGATGGTTCCTGAATCCGAACATATAGTTTGTCAATCGTGACCATTTAGTTCCTCATATTTGAGCATTGGTCTCCTAGTCCTGAAGTCCCTCTATTGCTGCAGGATGAGTCCGCCTCATTAGATTGGAGTAACTGGGTGTTTAGTGATAGGAACATAGTTGGCCTGAATGGATGCTGTTCTCCTGAAAGTTTGTCCTTGCGAATTTTTGAAGATTCTATTCGATCACCAGACGATCTATCCAATCTTTCAAATATGCATGAAATCCTTTCTTTCTCTAGAGGCATTCCTACGGATCAAATACTGAGTGAAGAGCCAGGCATGCCAGTAAGGTAGAAGCCTTATGCATTAGTACAACTCTACTCATTGCTTCTGTTTTTCAGCATATGTGCTATGTTTACTCTTTTACCTTCAAATTGGTAGAAATTTGCTGGTCTTTTTTTTTATTACTAAGATTTTACAAAAAAATACTATGCTTTCTTCATTAATTCCAGTTTCTTGTGAGTTTTTTAGGTCCCTGTGTAGAAAATTGTCCTGTATTAAGTTGTGTTTTTGGAAAGTATATTACCAATAACCTGAAAATTTTCCTTTCCTAAAGATCAATTCAAATATTTGATAATTAGAAGCACACCAACTCCTAAATTTTTACCTTGATCTCTGTTTCTGTTAACTTTGAAACCAAAACATATTGTTTGGATCCAAGCTTTCAGGTAAGTTCATAATAGAATAAAAAGAGGGTCAAGACATATGGTTTGTATTATTGTATACACTAACCAAAAGCATTTGACCAAAGTAAACAGCGCATTACATATGCAACTGTGTGCTTGGAAACACTGTTGGACACTTGCATCATCTTAGTATGATGTGGTCATCATTGTTAATGAGTGGAAATTCCATACAACACTTCGAGTCTTGCATTTTGCAAATCATTTTTCATTTGAAGTAGCTTTTTTTGATCATATGGCTTCCAATCCAGGTTGACACACAGGCATCATACACATATTGACAATTCTTATTCCTGTCATAGCTTGTGGACACATAAATATCAACCTGAAAAATCATCAGAGGTGCTACATTTTTTCTTTCTTTCATAAATTACTTTATATGAAGGTGATGTACATTTTTATCTAATATTACCATACTGAAATACAAATTTGAAGGTTTGCGGTAATCACATGGCTGTGGGTTTCATCAATAAATGGTTGAAGTCTTGGCTTGAGAAAGGTCTTCAATCTAGTAAAAAAGCGGCAGGCAGTAGTCTTGATGTGACAATAGACATCAGCGATGCATCATATTCCAGTGACTATGATAGTGAATTTGAAGATGAAGACAGTCATCTCCGAAATGTTCTACTGGTTACTGGACCTGTTGGGGTATGTTTTCTTCCGATTAATATATTTTTCTATCATCAATTTGTACAGCTTATTTGTCTTAACAGATCGTTCTAAAAGCAACTTCCATCAAAATTGATTCATTTTGACATATCTGTCACATCATCCTATCTCAACCTAAAATCTGCTTGTAGCTATATTGTATTATTGGCTTATTATAGTTCCAGATTGTTACGTGTTAGACCTTCAGCCTATTTCCTAATCATGGGCATTCTTAGCCAGTACCCTTTATTTGTTTTTGCCCTTTTCTGCAGAGTGGGAAATCTGCTGCCATTTATGCATGTGCAAAAGAACAGGGATTTGAAGTAATTGAGGTACTCATACACTGTTCTATTATGCCCTTGTATGCTGAAAGATTGTGACTGGAATAAATTGTTAATAACTATAGTTCATACATGTGACCGTCTCTTTGTGGTGTTTGTCATATGTTTTTTCAGTTCGCTCAAAGGTTTTCCCAAGTTCTGTTATAATCACAGCTATATAAAGTTCCCTTTCCAATAGAAACATAGATTAGGTCTATCATTTAATTTAATTTTATTCAATTTTGCCCTCTCATGTGAATATTACGTTACTTTCTTGAGGTTAATATTGTTTAAAATGATTGCACAGGTGAATGCTTCTGACCATAGGAATGGTGCTCTTGTAAAGCAGAAGTTTGGAGAGGCCACAGAATCACTTGGCTTAGATATACGGTCTGCTCTTATCCTTGGATATTGTTATTGGTCTTATCTTATGAATAAATGAATTCAGAGAGAAATATTTTTATTTGATAAATGTTGGGTTTTGGGTAGGTTGTTTTCAAGCATATCTTCCTGGGGTAACAGAAGCCACACAGACACGAGTTATTACTTTTCATATGTTTTAGACATAAACTATATGACCCTGTGCACGTAGATGCATAAATATCAGTTCACACAAAAAGTGGTGAAAAACCATGCTCCTTCCAACACTTACCCTCCAACTTCCCCAGAGCTGCATGCATATGCATTTACGTTTCCTTTTTTGGCATCATGTTTGTAATGATCATATTAGAATTCTTGGTATACAAACTGCTCATGCTATCTTTTAGATAAAATCTGTAATTGCATATTTCCTCTTTAAGATGCTACATGAATAAAGATATCATCGTAACAGACTACTTGCTATTTCAGCTCATTTGAAGATCATCTTGGTTCAGCAAAATGCCATATGATCGATTTGAACTTGACGCCACTTGGAGATACAGCAGATGATGAGTTCAAGGCTGATGGTGACGAAGTAAACGTAGGGACGTGCAATCAAAATGGAAGAGTTTCCACACCTTCTAGAAATGCTCCACAAAATAAAACTACCATTTGCCAAGTTTCAAATAGAAGTCTTATTTTATTTGAAGATGTCGATGCAGTTTTTGATGAAGATCGTGGATTCCTTAGTACAATATTGCAACTAGCAAAAACATCCAAACGCCCAATAATTCTTACGGCTAATAGTAAGTAAAAATATTTCTATACTAATAACTCTGTTATTTTTAGACTGATCTGTTTGCCATTGTTATATAGGTAATGATCCTTTGTTACCGCAAGTTCTCGATAGGGATGTGGTTAAGTTCATTCTTCCATCACATAAAGAGTTGCTTTCTCATGTGTCTATGGTAAATACTCTACTTCTTTTGGCCCTCAACTTTTTAAATACACACTAGTAACTATTTGTTTGTTTGTAGATATGTGCTGCTGAAGGTGCTCCAATGCCACCTTCCTTTCTTGAAAAAATTATCAGATCATGCCAAGCTGATATCCGGAAAACAATATTGCATCTCCAGTTCTGGTGCCAGAATAGAAGAGATGGCATAGGTCTGTAATTTTTCCACTTCATTTGCAACAAGAACGTTTGTCTTGGCCATAGTGTATGCTTGTTAAATTACTTAAGGTGCATTGTTGCTTTTGGGCCATAAACATGGTTACTATGTTTTTTTCTGAAGGTGTAATCTACTTGTGTCTCTTTTTAGGAAATTAGATTTTTTAAAATTATTTTTAGACCCTTCACTGCTTTGCCAAATCAACCCTGCGTGGCTGTGTCTAAGTCTGATACACATCCACAATGTAATCCTGTGGTCAAGATTTTAGCTGGACAGTTAATGATTAAAGGAAAAAAAATTAGCTGGACTGTTCAGTAAGAAATTGAGGTAGGCAAAGCACATCCCCAACCATGGGTACATATACAAGGAAATGAGAACTTCATTATAACTTTGTCTCTATACATCTGAAATATGCAAAGAACACCGCCATGCCTTTTTAATGTTCCAGGTGACCTAAACTTATACTTGATTGAAACGGCATGTGTGAATTTTAGTAGTCTGTAGAATTATCAAGCTTTTACATCCATTGGTTCTCCTCAGGTCACAGTCTATCATAAAAGTTTTCAGGATTCTTATCAGTAACTGAACTGAAGTAAAAAAAAAGCATGGCAAATTAATAATAATGTAACATATAAAGCATATATTGTGGTCTTTTTTATTTTTTTGTTAACTAATTATCATAAGTTCTTTCTCACATCTAACCTTCAGGATATGCCTAACCTGTTAGCTCTCTGTGCAGCATCCGATAAACAATGCACAGATGGTGTGTTGGAGTTTGATCTTGATAAATTGCACTTGGTGATACCTAAAGTTGTTCCATGGGGTTTTCCGTGCAAGCTATCTGAGAAAATCATCAGTGAAATCTCTAAAATAGATATTTCTCTGAAAGGAAATTCATTCGTTATGAATGGAATAAATCAACAAAAATCCAATTCCTTTTGTGTTGCTGATACTAGAGATATGGATCACTGTGAAGCTGTGATGATCATGAATGGGAAGAATGCCAACTGCATGGAATTTTCTCCTATGAAAAATGGTGATGATTCATCGAGTGTCTCAGGTACTCCAGTGAAATTCATACGTAGAACTAAGAACCACAACTGTAGTACTGTATTATCTTCTGAGTCAGGAGATGAGGAAGAGGCTAGAAAACTGCCATTAGCTGATTATAGGCTTAGTTGTGCCAACAGCTTGTCCCCAAATGTGTCTTTAGTGCCCGTATCCCATGCTCATGGATATGAAAATTATCCTGAGGTGTCCCAGGGATTGGCAGTTCAATCCCGAGAGCATGAATCACATGACAGTCTGTTATTCAACTTCGGGTTTAGAAGTGAGTCAGATATTTTTGATGGATGTCGATCACTGGATGCTTCATGCGTTCCAGAATCAAATCTTGTTGCTGAGACTGAAATTGACCATGAAGCTGACTTTATTTCAAGAACACACTCTCATGGTAATTTCTTGGTAATACCGGGTGAGACAACAGCTCATGGTGCTGAAACATTGCATAACTTCCCTGAAATAGAAAATGGTAGTTTGGGCAAGAATCAAATAGATCTTAATTGTCATTCCCTCCAAAGATTGGAGAATACATTTATGCTTCTTGAAGAATCTGTTCACGGAAGTGAGGATCCAAGAGATATGGAAAGTAGAACTGTACATTTTGTAGCTAGAGATTGTCCGTTGATGGATGAGTGTAGCCGTGCAGATTTCAGCATGGGATTGGTTTCTAACGAGAATTGTGGTAATTCTGAGATGGCTGATCCAGTGCAACTGACTTGCAAAGATGATGACAACTATTCTGCAATAGCTGATCCAGTGCAGGAAACATGGAGCAGGTTGCGTACCTGCTGCCAAGATTACAAAACATATTTAGCTTCCAACATGAAGAGTACTTCTCAGGCGTCAAACTTGACTATGAGGATGAGTGATCTAATTTGTGATGCTGACATCATGCATGTTGGCTGTGAGTTTCTTTTAGATGTAAGGATCCACACCCCCATTGGTACTGTTTACTTTTTATCGCTTTGGAGAGCTTGTTTCATTTGTAATCATTTTACAGGATAATGTTGATATGCTAATGGCAACACCAGGCTCTTTCTCTTGGCATGACAATCAATTAGAGATGATGTCAACGTTAGTGCAGAATGGTGTTTCCTTTTTAGGAAAAAAAATGAAATTGCTTGAATCTGAGCTAGCCAGTGAGAATATGATGTCTTCGCAACAGGCTGTCTCTAGTAGCACCATGGCTCTGGGAAAGACACTCTCCCATGCCAACTCCTGTAATGAGAAGTGCACTGAAACTGTCTCACTTGTTGAGTTGCCAACCTGTAGCACCTCTCTCATAAGGTATGTATGCTGAAATGTGGTGCTTGATTTTCAATTTATATGTAAGAATAATTAATAATGCACTGGTATAATCAAGGGTATTAGTTACTCATTCAGGATTTGCAGTTGAATTCATCATTTCTAAACAGGTTCACTAATTTCCCTCAACAGTATATATAGATTTAATAAGACTTCACAACATTGACTACAAAAGACAAAAAAACAGCACCCTAATAAACAGCGTAGCATTTACAAGATAAGGTAGTTGGAGATCCCATCGAACTAAATGCTTCCAGACAATCTCATCTCTGTTCAGAATAAATTAATAATTGTACAATGAAAAATCCTTGATCTGATAAAGCCTTTTCTGTTGACTTGCATGCTCATGTAAAATTTTCCTGCTATTACTGTAGTAATCTAGTCATAAAAGCTTCTTCTGTCATGTCATTCTCTTTGTATCTCCATCTGATTTCTTCTATTTTGCAGCTTATTAGCTATGTTTGACCACCGCTGGATAGAAAGATGCATTCTTTCCTCAGTAAAACTTTCTTTTAGTGTCTGACTAGTCCAACTTTATCTAAGGAATCTCTCTAATATAGTTATGGTTGTCAACTTGTCATAGTGATTTGTCTTTCAAATTGAACCTTGCAGTTTGACCGAGCAAATATATGTTCCTGTTTTGCTGCAGAGAGTCAGAATCAAAAGTTTATGGTGCAGTTCTACCTATTGTTCCTGAAAGAATGTCCATGGCTATAAAAGGACATGCATTTCATGAATATTCCTCTTCCTTGAGCCAGATTGCTAAAATTGAGTGCTCTCGACTATCAGAAGGCATCAAACAGCGGCGGCGGAGGTAGTACCCTTGTTTGAATCTGTATTAGTATCTCATGGATCTAATTTTTTTTAGAACAGAACATATGAACTTTGAAATTCCAGGACTTGCATTTATTCTAACAATAAGTAAACCATTGTCAGCCAGTTGCCAAGTTTCAAGAGATCAAGTCAATATAACCCCGTGTTTCAAATTTACAGGGGTCGTGCCTCTCTTCATCATCTCAAATCTTGCCCACTTCCATTGTCCTCTGAAGAGATCGAGTTATTTTCCCAGCATTGCTGCTTTGGAGGGGTGGGTTATGGCTGAGATATGCCGGTATAACCTTCCTTTACACACAGTATTGGCCGAAGTATTCTTCGGATTATTGGGAATTGGGATTGAATGATATCAAATCAGCCGGCAAAGCGTCAGCTGCAGTGCAATTAAGAAGATGCTCCAGGTCTCCAAGTGCAGGAGTGTAATTTTTTTGTAAATTATGGTGTAATTATTTTACAAGAACAATTTGGCCATCTGGTAAAGGTTTCTTGATGTGATTAATCCATTGTTTCTGAAAGTTAGTTACATATTGGAGAGATGTTGCAAAAGTTAAGAAAGAAATTGATAACATGCTAATATCCATTACTGTTCTTAATGTTGGAAGAACAGTAAGTAAATTAAGCATTAGACCCGAAGGGAGATCTGAAAACACTATTGCTAGCGGAGATTTCACGTTTAATTAGAGGTGCTTCAAATTGACCATCGGCTTTCATCAAGCATTTTCCCATCAAAGTGGACCTATGATGGCCTCACAAAGAGTAATAATGGGTCAGCATATAATTGCTTAACAATGGAATGGAGAACCAAGATGTTTATCCAACCACACTGTTGTCCAAATTAAAGGAATAGCCATTTTACCAATATCTCAGTCAACTTCCAACAAAAAATCAATATTTCAGCAAACGATATTATCATAAACATTAAAAGTCTACATCCTTATATTAGTAATAAAATAGTAGTAGACGTAGTTTCCTATAAATAAAAAAGTACAAGTCGAGTTCCACAATAACATGTCACAAATTCAAGAGAACATCATAAAGCACCACAATCGACAACCAGAGTTCTTCGGTTGAAAATAAAATCCACCACGAATTTACATTAATTACTTACAAACATGAAAAATTGAAAATACTTATAACCTAAAGTATAAATGTTCTCATTATAATAAGTATATATAAGTAAACACAGCAGCAAAGCAATAGCAAAGGCAAAAAAAAGAAGCAAAGGTGTTTTGATCTTTCATTCATTAATTCCAGCTTCAACTCCAGGAAACGACTTGTTCAATCTTTCGGAATCTCTCTCTCTTGGGCGTATTAGGGTTTGGCGATGCCTCGGACGTTGTCCCGGTCGCCGTCGCACCGGAGGAGGCACTCCCCTTCTCCGCCGTCGTACCGGAGGAGGAGCCGGAGGGATCACCGGAGCCGCTCTCCCTACTCCTACAGGTGTATTCGTTTCCCCCATCTCCACCCCAACCAAATCCAAACCGAATCCCTCTTTTAACCCTCGGTTTTGACCCCAAAAGATGATCAAAATCTCTCCTTTTATCGTACCGCGTCGTAAATTGCTCGAACCTAACAGTTTAGACTTTGAAGTGCTTTGGATTGGAGTTGTTTCTATTGTTTTCCAACTATCTACTTGGGTTTTGAAACTAGTTGAATCGGATAAAAATCTCACCTTTCTGTTGTACCGTGTCGTAAATCGCTTGAAAGTAAAAGTTTGGACTTTGTAGTGCTCTGTGCTGGAGTCGTATCCATCGTTTCATAGCTAATTACTTGCGTTTCGAAGGGAATCAAATCGGATCAAAGGACAATAAAAATATAACCTTTCTGTTGTACTGTGTTGTAAATTGCTTGAACGTAAAAAGTTTCGGCTTTGGAGTGCTCTGGTTGGAGTTGTTTCCGTCGTTTTGTAGCTAATTACTTGGGTTTCGAAAGGAATCAAATTGGATGTATGGAGATCGAATGCTACTTGTCTGGAATGGAATAAAATGCCGTGGCGTTTGATTTTGATTTGCACGTTGTTTGAGAACTTCAAAAAAGCCTGATTTCTGTGGGAAATCTCGAGCAAAAGTTTCTCTTTGCCTCTTTAGTTTAACGAGAATGGGGATCAGGAAATTTGGAATTTCGGTTCCCGTTTCTTGCTTTGGCTGTTAAGTTTCTGACTTTTATTCATGAGATGATGCTGATCTGATTGCTACCGATCAAAAAAGAAAAAGAAAAAGATGCTGCTCTGATTGCTCTTGGATTATCTGAAGTTGATGATTGATTACCATCTTTTGCTAGTTGGTACCTTATTGTTGGTGGTAATTGACAAATCATGACGTTATGCCTTTCCAAATTTTCAGTAGATTAGAGCTTCTAGTGCTTTAAATACTTACTGATCCCTTGTAATTTTGTCCACTTGGGAAACAAATACAGTTCATTTCACAACCCAAATTCTTCTTATAGTTCCCTCCCCTCAGAATTGTCGAGCAAAACTCTTGTCTGCCTGTTGCTTATCCTTGCAATAAGTTCATTAGATTATTATTTCATCCTGAATATGAAGTTAATTGTTATATCCAAAATTTGAGATTCGAGAAACAAATAGGTTATACCTTCTCAAGCTTCAGTTGAGAAGCCAATGGATCCCTTGCTCCTGGAAAAACCCCCGAATGTCAGGCCTTTTATGGTAAATGGAGTCCATATGCTTACTCCTGTACTCCCTATTGCATACACACTGCAAAAAGATGAGCAGTTCCAGTTGATACTGGCCAGTGGCCATATACTTGTTTCATTTTTATAAGTTTGCAGGGTTTTGAAGAGAGATAGTTTAGATAATTTGCTGTAATTTATTTTTTGTTTCATGTATATCTTTCATATGATGTAAAATGTTGAAAGGCTAATAGAAAGTTGTGAAAGTCCAGAGAAGTTGCCTTTAGAAGTATGTAATGCTTAATTGCTTAT
Source organism: Triglochin maritima (assembly GCA_963682175.1). Taxonomy (NCBI): domain Eukaryota; kingdom Viridiplantae; phylum Streptophyta; class Magnoliopsida; order Alismatales; family Juncaginaceae; genus Triglochin; species Triglochin maritima. The sequence goes on along the minus strand of OY821792.1, from coordinate 31,275,936 downwards.
TTATCTATTCTTCATCCTAAAAAGTACATCATGGTGACTAAGTCAGATGTTAATGATTTGATTGACATTGATTGATCTATACAAGACTCTTTATGATATAAGGTGGAGCACACAGCTAAATGTTAAGAATGTATGAGGTAACTGTACTTTTGTTTTACCATAGTAATGTCTACGCACATCATGAAGATTGTTTGTTCTTTTAGGTATTACTTTTTATTTGTATGGGATCTAACATGGTTTCGTTTGTTAAAGCAGGAGAAAAAGTCGTTCTCCAACACCTAGGCGGCGTAAAAGTCGTTCTCCAACACCAAGGAGGTACAGGAGAAAAAGGACCAGAAGTATCACCAAGTCTCCTGTAATAAAATCCCGGAGCCCTAGTCTCGAATCTTTGGAGCGAAAGAGTGCTGTTGAAAAATTACTGAAGGAAGAAGAAGAAAAGAAAAGGTTGGGATTGTTCTTTTTTATACCTAGATGATTGTATTAGTACTTTTAGAGCCGCGTTTATTTTTAGAATTTGTAGGTTGAAATTCCATTGTCTCAATTCCCTCACGAGGAGTTACCACTATCCACTTGATGTTGCACATCTTCATCTAAAACCGTAAAACATGTATAAGCACAGCTTATCATAGTTATTTCAATGTGGAGCTATTACATATTAAAAAAGTGATTTCTCTCAAACCATCTGCTTATATCTACTAGGAAAACAAATCTCTCTAGTCACGGAGCAGAAAGGAATTTAGCAGAAAATATGTTTAATAGTAATTATTATTGTTATCCTTTTAAACAAGTTGAGTTGCCCTAGTGCCTAAGCAATCACCACATTCTTATTTCTAGTTTAGCTTGAGGCTAACTTTCAATGCACTATCACTCCATCCCCTTTCCGTGTTCTTTCTTGAATTGGTTAAGCTGTTCACACATGCTTTATACTATATTAGGGAGTTTTAACTTGCCATGTTCCATGTTAAAACGTCTGGACAAACAAGAGGGTGTTTTACAACATGGTGTTGTAGACATTAAAGAGAATCTGTAAGCTGAAACTGAAGCTCTAAGATTATTAAGTTATCTGTTGTTCCATATTTTGAACCGATAGTGGTTAGATTTTTTGTGCCAAAACTATGTACTAATTTGGGAAATTGAATTTTTTTGTGATTAGTTCAAACCTCCAACAGGTTACTTGACATGCTTCTGCAAAGGCTTGTTTGAAGGAAGATACTGCTATAGTCGAACTTGTTTATTTTGATGATTCAATTGCTGCCTCCTTTATCTACTGTTCTCCAGTTTGAAAATCATTTGTTTGGCTCAGAATTCCCTTATAGAGGTATGCCTTGAATGCATAAGCTTGTATTTGATCTTCTGATGGGTGGAAGTTTGTCCAAGCAAAAGAAACTTCGTCAAGTTGCTTGCTCTTCAATTATTGACTTTTGGATCAACAATTGCTATGGAGTGGTAGTATCGTGGTATCATGTCGATCATTTCTCTATATTTGTAACTTATATCCGTTTTTTAAAATTTAGGTGTCAGAAGGAGGCAGAACTGAAACTTTTAGAAGAGGAAACTGCACGGAGAGTAGAAGAAGCTATCAGGAAGAAAGTCGAGGAGAGACTGAACTCTGAGGAAGTCCAACTTGAAATAGAGAGGAGAGTAGAAAATGGTAGAAAGAAATTGTTTGAGGAAGTTGCTGCTCAACTTGAGAAGGAAAAGGAAGCTGCCCTTATTAAAGCTAGGGAAGAAGAGGTATGTATCACTTGCTGATGGCAATCCGAGTATAGGCATTGTTTGCAATTTCCTTAGTTTATTGTGATCACACGTGAGTTACTTCTTTATTCCTCCAGTCATTGGCTGATCTTAGTAACCATCTTTCATTTGCAACAAGGTGGTAGTGTATTCTGATAGCGTATGAAGTGTAATAGACTAAGCATAATCGCTTTCCAACCACTGCTGAAGGATAAATCATCCACTATGATCATATATTCTTTATTGCGAACTTCCTGTAAATGACAATGGATTTGTAAGCGAGTTGGCATGGTGTAAGCTAAAAATGCTTATTATCTCGTTACTTCTGAATTTGTAGGAAAGAGCCCGAAGGGAGAGGGAAGAACTAGATAAGATGCTTGAGGAGAACCGACGAAGGGTAGAAGAAGCTCAGATGAGGGAGGCTTTAGAACTACAGCAAAAGGAAGAGGAACGGTACCTGGAGTTGGAGAGGATTCAAAAGCAAAAGGAAGAAGCCATGCGGCGAAAGAAATTGGAGGAAGAAGAGCATAGAGCTAACCAGATGAAGCTCTTGGGGAAGAACAAATCCCGGCCCAAGTTGTCTTTCGGAATTGGCATGAAGTAATGGTCTCAAGAAGATCCTCTCATCCACCTGCACCAGTTGGGCTGCCGGACTTCTACTCTGGCATTGGATTGAATTCTGAAGATGTATCCTATCACCTTCGATTATTATTGTTTCGAGGGTCGTTTTCTTTTGCATTTCATGTCAAACTATTTAAGCATTATTGCTACTTGTTGAGTATATATGTGGTACATTTTTATTCGTTTCCCATGTTCTTTGATGCTTGTTATTGCGTGCAAGAGCATCGAGGCTGAACACAAGTTGGTGCTTTTGTTAGCTGATTCTCCTTCAGCTTTTGGTCTTTTCTTGAGTGTTAGCAGTGAACTTGTGATTTCCACTAGATGTAAATGAAAATCATGACTTCTTTTTCAATCTCTTTTCTTCCATCCGTTACATCGTGATTGGTTTGTACAAGAACTCCCAGAAAGAAATTGCAGATGTAGCTTTCGGCTTTCGACAGAACGGAATGATTGATTTATGGGGTTTTTTTTTGAAAAAAAGTTCTATGATTTGAAAAGAAGAATAGCATCGGAAGATTCTATTCTCTTAAAAAACACAAACAAACCACACAACTAACTTCCTTTCCCTTTCCTCCAATTGAGCATAAAACATTTATCCGATGGAGATGGAGAAGCAAAATTCAAAAACTAAAATTGGGAGCATCGCTTCTTGTAAACCACCAATCATACTCTTATCAATAAGTGCAGAAACAAACAATTCATTCAGATTCTAAGAACAACACACACTAAACTAAACATAAGATAAATCCAATCCACACACCATTACATCCAACTAAAAAACTCTTCATCACAAACAGATACCAAAACCTTGTTTAATTTCAAAGTCGAGTCCCAAATGGCAGGAGAAACCAAACAACCATGAGAACCGTCACCACCGCCGCAGCTCTAACTCCGAAGGCGATATTCCCCCACCACTCCATCTTCTTCCTGTCGGCTCGGGCTCTCTTCCCCTCCTCTCGCATCCGGACAGCCACATCCTCCATCCCGACAACATGAAGAGGCTCGGGTAGGGATCGGAGGGAGAGGAGGACGAGTCCGGCCTTCGCGCACCGGATCATTGTCGCCAGCGATCGGGATTGGGATCGGAATCGTATTCCTTCTTCCGATCTCTCCATTTCTTCTTCCCGCTCTTTTGTTTGGAATCTTTGGATCCGATTCTGATTTTCAGTTCACTAATTTAGCCTTTTTTCATTAACCCCCCTCTCAATACTTGGAAATGCTATCCGCGTCCGAGTATCTTAGATCATACGGTAACGTTGGGAATTCAAGTCAAAGTCGGAATTTGCAAGGATAACCCGAGAGATTGTTAGAGGGATTGAATCTGCAGTTAAGGTAGGGGTGTAAGCGAGTCGGGGTGAGTTTTTGGCCTATTGCTACTTGTCCCGTCTAAGTTAAGTTAGTATGCGGGATGAAGTGTGGCTGGTCAAAAATAAAAAAATAACTACCTGCCCCGTTTAAGGCTGGACTAGACAAGTTATGCTGGTTTGGCGGGTTTTCTTTAATTTTTTAGATTTTTCCTAAAAAAACAAAAGAATATCAAAACATGAAAAATAGTAATAATCACTCACCGAGTTTTTAAATTTGTACGACAACATTATTCAGATAGATGACGTTAAGAATTGAAATTGTAACACTCCATATTTGTCATCATTTTTATTACTTGTCTTTGTAATAGACTTGTTTAATTTTGATTTATTTCAACACTAAGCCATTTAAAAGCAATCTGGATTTATGTGATTATAATTGTTTAAAAGGATCATGTATGTTATTTCAACTGCAAACATTCACTCTCAATGTACTCGGAGATCATGACTCAACACAAAATTGAAAACAATACCATCATTTATAAAATTCAAAATTGTAGCAAGCAAAATTAATCTTCAATTTTTTCCCCATATACATTGGGTTGTTATGTTACCATCCGTTTCATATACATTGAAAATTATGTTAGGTATAATATTTGATTTAGGCAGGTTATGCTGGTTACGGGTAGGCAGATCGGCATGTAAGATTTTTTTGACCGCTACCCGCATTAAGAAGTGCGGGTTTGCGGATAAAATCTGCCATATTTACAGCCCTATGTCCAGGGGATCGGAATTCCTGTAGGTCTTTGCAAACTAAGTGTGTTATTGGCCTAGAGAAAAGGAAGTGAATGAACTTCTAATACTCTAGTTCCATGATATTCCTCGACTTTGAAGTGGAATTATGAGAAATCATAAGAACTACATAATTATATAAGATAATTTTCCTATTTTTGATATTGCACTTCCATAACTTCATTAAATTTTCCTACGCTAAAATTTATTTTACAAGTCCAGTCCCCTCACGTTCGGTATATTCTATTGCAAACAAATCACAAATCACACCCTAAGCGAATCTTAAATCCAATGTGTTGGGATCCCTAGTGGTCCCTTTATGAATTAAACGAAGTCCTAAAATGCATAGTTCCATCGTCGTCCTTGATTGGAGATGTCCAATTCCTTTTAACTTTTGGTAGTGTATCTTTTATGGAAGATGGATTGAGTTTCTCAAAGCAACTACCTCGTTTGTTACGGTTTGGAATTAAAATATTTCACTTGAATATTAATTTATGCAATTCGAGTTTCTAAACCCGACTAAATACTTGAAAATGTTATCATCCGTATCCTCTGAATCCAACATCCACGTGAAAATGCATGACGGAAATTGAAAGAATTAGACCCCTCCAATTCATTCACCTGTGCCTGCATGACTCAATTTTGCTGTTGCTTTTCACTATTTATGTAGATATCGTTACAACTTACATGATTTTTCTATGAATTCTATTTCTCATTGCTCTATAAAATGTACTAATTAGCTACTAGCTTCTAAATTAAAAAAAAAATCAACTATATATATTGATTTATGCATCGGATATAATTAACTGGAGTCTGGAGGTATTAATAACCAAAACAAATAAAATAAAAAATGATTGATTTTATTATACCCACTTAAAATGATTGATTGAAATCACAAGTTCACAAGGCTGTCTGCTGTTATGAAATGGAGAGACAGGCTAAGACTGACCTCACAAAATTCTTTCTGAAAACAAACAATGCGTGCGATCGAAGTCACACATGCTACAGTAAATTAACTCTGTCTCATTGTCTGTTTCGTTTTCAGCTAACATGAAGATAGATTTACTGGCGATAATTATTTTAGTGGCATTAATCAAATATCTATAGGAAAAACAAGATTGATCATATTGTTACTACTATATATGTTACTTGAATACAAAAGCAATATCCAAAAGCATATAATTAGTACGAATTACGAAAGTTCATTTCCATTATGGTTTAATTCAGGGAAAACTTGAAAAGATCATAGAACTAGAATTCAGTAAATGGATGCCTTCTTTCTCTTCATAGATACAAACATGCATTCCAACATTGGAAAGTAAGATGGAATTCTAAAAACTAGTGTTTTGAGAACTACAGTTATCACTCTTATACACCAGTTAATTCTTTTGAACCAATCGTAGTGGTAGAAAAGATAGTACTCAATGAACCTAAAATTAATCTTGCAAGCAATTGTAACATGATATACCATCATTCTCAATATGAAAATGAATATATATATATATATAATGATTTTTTTTTTCAAAATAATCACCTAAAAAATAAAAGTGGAAGAATATGCACATGAGAAACTTAATTGGCAAAGTATGCACATTAAAAACGACACCACAAGTGTCATTTTCATTAACTATAAACGACATCACTGATGTCGTTTTTATCATTAATGAAAATGGTATCACTGATGTCATTTTATATAGGGCTTGTTGAACTAGTGACGGGTCGGTCGGGGTCTCGTTTTCCGGGAAAACGGGTAAGTCATCAGTCGATGCATTAACTTGAATTGAAGGCAACATGACTATTTCAAGGATCAAAAATATATTTTATCACCCAGATGCTAGAGTCTATAATTTCCCATAAATTCTCCGACACGCCTCGAACCAAGACAAGAGGCGTGAGTGTGCATTTGAAGTTACTAATGTATTTTGTTATGATTATGAGAAACGGAACCCCATCTCATTCTCATCTGGTTAGTAACCAAGTCAGCTAAAATACACCAAGTTATCATGATTGTATGAATCAATTCAAATTATTATATCCAAGTAGAATATTTTGAGGAGTTCAAGTTGGGTTTTTTTTTATTTCGAGATGTCGTTTTTAGCTAAGACATGTTGAACTAGTAATGAGTCAGTCGGGGATTTTGTTACTAATTTTGTACAATGTATTTTTGGGTTTGAGATTTTATTACTAATTTTCGATACAAAATTAGTAATAAAATCTCCGAAAATTAGTAATAAAATCTCAAACCCAAAAATACATTGTGCTTGGCTAAAACGACATCTCGAAATCAAGAAAAATCTACCATAGGTAAAAACGACACCTACAATGTCGTTTTTAGTTAATGAAAATTATACACGTGGTGTCGTTTTTAATGTGCATATTTTACCAATTAAGTTTTCTACACGCGTATTCTTCTCATTTTATTTTTTTGGATGATTATTTTGAATTGGTTCCCATATATATTATATATATAAACGTACAAAAACAACAAGACTTTACTAGAGGTAGATCATGATCAATTTGCTTGATCCAATGCCCTCACTTGACAACACCAGTTGCAAGCAACAACAAACAATCTAAAACCTTGGCATCTCTGCACACTTCATCTAATCATCACAACCGATCGAGATCTTACAAGGCGATACCATTAATCTTCCAACGTGAGACTATTTCCAACAGATAAACTTGTACGTATTTCTACCGAAACAAGGCATTATTACTAGACACTGAGCCTGAGTAGCTCCCACCGTACCCCACAATTCCGGTGCTCCGGCCGGCGGCAACCCTCTCAAGAGACTGCACTTGGGACTTGAGAAACTTAACATAGTGAATGGCCTCATCAAGCATGGAGGCAGTGTCCATCTTTGTCCCTCCAGGGACCAACCTTTGGAGTATCCTAATCCTCTCACTTATTCTCTCCCTCCGGTGCCTCGCCGCGACGCTTTGAGGGTCCTTGGAGATCCTCACATTCCTCCTCTTGGGCGCCTTCACCGTCTCCGGGTCGATGTGCACCGGTTGCATGGCCGCAATTCGGAAGATCACCTCCCTCATGGCGGCGACCGACGGGTTGTTAAGCTCCTCTGGGGAGGCAAATGAGGATGGTGAGAAGGAAAGGGTAGTGGAGGGGTGAGGAGGAGGGTTTTGGCCGGAGAAGTTGAGGGCCGAAGGTGGCGGTGAGCCGGAAAATTCTGGGAATTGCATCATCATGGTGACTAGTTCCATGTGGGATGGGTTGGTGGGATCAAAGTAGTTGTAGTACTCCATGGTTGTGAGTAACAAGTACTAGCTAGCTAGTGAGAGTTGAAAGAGTATGGAGGATGTATATATATAGGAAGTGTATATAGAGATGTGTAGTGAAGTGTGTGTGAGAGAGAGATAGAACAATGGAGGGTTATATATATAAGGAGGAGACCAGTACATACCATGAGAGGCTATTTAATTGGAGGATAATGCACGTGTTTTAATTATAATGGATAACCAATTAGGCACTAATTTTTCTGAGAGTTGGTCATTATATTGATATATAATAGACCAAAGCCATGCATGAACCAAGCTATGGTAATGTCATATTACATTCGCTTCTATTTGTCTTGATTACAAGTTTTGGCACCATATTGCATGCATGATTTCACTTGGAGTTGAATAACTACCATAGTGACTCATAAAATGTGGCAATTGACATGTTAGTTTGGGACATTAACAACATATACTTCAAGTAATCCCCACCATTTTAACTTACCGAGTTGACATGAAAATTCTTGTACATCCTCTCTCAAAAGTACAATTACCGAAGTACGTACGTATTTGTCCATTTAAGTATTAAACTACGTACATTTGTACAATAATCTAATCTAATTAATATTGTAACCCACCAAACTATATATGTATGAAATATGCTGTCTGCAATACATGTGGGGAGAGATGTTGTAGCTTAGTGGACGGGACCAGTACGTATTAGAGTATTATTTTTTTGAAAGGTACGTATTAGAGTATTATTGATGCATGCATTATCTTGTTCCTTGTTTGGTTGGTTTGTTCTGGTGCTGCTCCTGTTCTTGCCGGTGGGGGAACGCTTTCCAAGAAGGGAGCAGCTATATTTCTCTCCTACATCAATCACAATCGCAATATGTTCTCAATAATTCATTTCATACTATATATATACCACTCTTGTATTAAAGCAAAATTAACTAAATATACTACTATTAGTATTTAGTACTCGGTACACAATCAGCATCCTCAAAACAAAAGGTGTAACTGAGCAAACAGATTAGCTTAATTAGTTGATAAATCTTTAATCTTGGTTGGACTCGATCAAGAACCGGTGCCCACTCCCTAGCATGTTACGTTTGGAATCAATTGAAAATAATATAAAATGCTTAAAAAAGGCCAAGGCCAAATGCATATAGTGGTGAATGTAATAAGTCACAAGTGAAACAACACGCATATGGGTGTGAATTTGTCTTCAAAGATTTGGTCGGTTTATTCATAGATAGGATACAGCTTGAAAAAGACAGTTATGGCACTGTTCTGTTGTCTAGGGACATCTAGCTATGGCATCACATATTCACATCCACCTTGATCGAGTACTTAATTATTTCTCATCTTTGATTTTCCCATTGGGTATATATATATATATATATATATATATATATATATATATATATACAGAAATTTTAGAATGAGCCCGGGGCTCAATTAGGCTTAAGTGAGCCCTTTAATCATCCACGTGCAATACAAATCCAACGTATAGAGTAAGCTCTGGTTAATTTTAGTAGTAGAAGGGTAGGATCGGTATTTACTTTACCTTTGGTCAGGGTTTTTTACCATTCACACGAAATCCTCACCCTCCCTCACGCCTCCAACGAAACCATTCTTCTCTCCCACGTTTCCATCTCCTTCGATCTGGCCCTAAACCCTAAACCTAGCCATCATCTCCCCCCGAATCCTCCCTTCCTCTCCCTAAACCGTATCCACACCTCTCATCAAATCCACACAAATATCTGAAAAATCCAATCCGAAATGGATGAAGAGAGAGATGGAACGCTGAAATCCACAGGTAGGATTTGTATCATTCCTATAACACAGGTTTTTTTTGCCTCTAATTTCTGTATTTTTTGCCTCAGGTAAATCTCTCTTCCGCTCAGATCTCGATTTCTTCGTTCCGATCTACCTCTTCTTTGTCAGATCCGATCCGTTCTGTTCCCATCCGAGGCTCTTAGTTAGGGTTTGGGTTTTGTTGTATCTTGGCATTTAGATCGTGACTAATGGTGTTTCCGGGTTTGATTTATCGAAATTTTGGATTTTTAGGGTCCTGTTGGATTTAGTTGCTAATTTGATTTCGGTTTTCAGGAAAAGTGTAATTCAATATTACAGTTTTCAATATTATATTACAGTAGTCATATTTATATTGCTGCTACTATTACGATGTTCCCGTTACAAACCTAAATTTATTTCCGATTTTAAATAATTTTACCAATACTCTATACGTTGGAGTGCAAGGAATTATAGAACAACTAAGAAACATTTTGCATAGGATCACATTTGCTTGATGTGTTGGATGGAAAAATGGTTTCTGGTGATGTAAGTGAAATTATTTGTTTGCATTTTTTTTGCAAGCATTGTTAATTGTCCCACCTTTTAGGTATTAGAAGTGACATTTGAGCTGCTGGATACCAAAGCTAAAGTTGCAGATCGTGCTGGTTTATATTGTATATTCTCTTATGTTTACCCTCAGGTTAGTTCTCCTTTCTTGTTGGATTGGTTGTTTAATATTCTTTCTTTGGTTCCTTCTAAGGATTAGTTGTTGATACTTTGTTTTGATCCAATTTCAATGTAGATAAAGTTGCATTCATGTCCAGATGTCCTTACTGATGAAATGAAGAAAAACCTTTGTCATTGTTTCGATTGTCCAAGTTATATTATGGGTATAGTTAATTACTATTTCATGATTTTGCACATGGATAGCCACTGGCATTTTTTTGTCATCAATTTTCAACAAAGTCGATTCCGATCGTACAACTCTTATAATTCCGCTAAATCTAAAGCAAGAGTTCTTCAGTGGGTATGTTGTTTCCTGTTCTTGAGTTATAATACACATGGATTTATTGTTTATTGTCACTAATTTTCAGTTGGTTTGTTTGTTTTGCAGTCCAAGTGGGTGACTATGTACTTTGAAATGACGCACAATTTTGATAATATGAAGACTTGGGAAGTAGAACATGTTCCTTGCCCCTAGCAATCATCAACCAGTTTGAATTGCAGTTTGTATGTATTGAAGTTTGCAGAATATCTCTCTGAAGGAAAAGATGTTTTTGATTTTGGAGAAGAAGATATGGCTCGGATTCGTGCTGAATACGTTGCTATGATACTTCGTGGAACATGTTCCGATTAGATTCTAGGAATATTTTTTTGGGATTCCACAAACTTTTTCAAATGTACAACATTACAATTGCATGCAACTGTTGTATGTATGTGAATATTTACAGTTACTATTACTTATGCCTAGCCAAGTACCCCTCTAATATTACGTTTTGACTAATATTATTACAGCATCTTGTCGATTTTACACTTCTTACCATAATTGTACAGCTTCTTTTTTTCAATCAAACAAGGTACATAACAAGTTCTCATCAACTTTGTGTTGAACAAAAGTTAACATATTCAACTAAGTAATAGGATATATTATTTTCAGTAATATTACAGCTAATAGATATACTCTATTCATAGAAATTTAATAACACATGTTGTACTTCTTATTGTTAAAACTTTTCTAAACCTTCAATTATCTTAAGATCCCCATTACACCCCATTACATCTTACACATTATCAGGCATCCATTTTTTTAATTGGGCAGGACTAATATTACATCGCGCAAATTAATATTACATATTGATATTGCGTATTGTTAAGGTTAATACTCTTTTAATATTACGGTTTGTATAGTTATATTAGAGCAACCTCCTGATCTTACAGTTGTTATCGTCATATTACAGTTACAATATACAATCACTTTATGTTAAAACTTTTCTAAACCTTCAATTACCTTAAGATCTACATTAAATCTTACACATTATCAGGCATCCATTCTTTTAATTGGGCAGGACTAATATTACATCGCGCAAATTAATATTACATATTGATTTTGCATATTGTTATGGTTTGTATAGTATATTACAGCAACCTCCTGATATTACAGTTGGTATCGTCATATTACAGCTACAATATACAATCAGACTAGGTATATAGGTGGTACTCATTAACCATTTTGATGAACAAAACATAAAATGTTAATAAACCTAAAATTATTAATAAAATTATTTGGGTAAAATTAATTAAGGATCATACGTCTAGCAAATTATTAATACACTTTCATACTCCAATTGGTTATTGTAAAAATATTTTAATTTTACATTTTGAAAATAAATGTTACTAGTAAACCTCAATATTACAGTTAGCAATGTAATATTACAACTATCAAGTATAGTTAAAAAAACTTTTGTAAGATGTACTATTTCACCATGTCTTGGTACAAACCCAAAAATATTACACAATAAAGAGAGTATATACTAGAGTATGTATATCAAAACTTTAAAAAAATGATGTATATTCCTGTAGGGCATCATTCACATGTATATCTTGTCCATGAATATTAAGCTTCCTTGCAAGTCATTCCTGTCATTTATTTGTATCTTTAGTTGTAACTCTGCAAAATCCCAAACAAAAACATAAGACAATTATCATGTATAATTCATATTGAATAAGAAGATTAACTACTCACGATTTCTTATTGCCTTTTAGTAGGACAAGTTCTTGAGTCGTGGTCCGAATATTGCATGCACGTTTTACATTGTCTAAGACTCTTGCTTGTTTTTTCTCAAGATTTGATTGAATGCGATTACTACTAAATTTTGGTTTTCCACCTCTGCCGCTCCCTTTTGTTTTCGCTTTATCTGGCTGATGAACTAGTATTTCCCTTTGACATGTTCCAGATTTTTGCTTATCATCCTCATGGATTTCTTTGACTGCATTTTTGGTTTCTAACAGAGCAAATTCTAATTTCTGTTCCACCAACTCAGTTGCAGATTAGGTGTACAATATTACTGCTTTCATAATGATATTACTGCTTTGACTGCATTCCTCAACCTCATTCTGCAACTCTAAATTATCCTAAACGTTGCACAATTAGGTGTACAATATTACTGGTTTCATAATGATATAACAATATTAGATTGTCAAATCCACATTACTTCACTATATTACTAGTACAAAAGAGATATGTTAGGTTCAAGTAAAATGGTCATTATTACGGGTATCAATTTAATATTACATATCAACTCATCAATATTACAGTTTTCAATATTATATTATAGTAGTCATATTTATATTGCTGCTACTATTACGATGTTCCCGTTACAAACCTAAAATTATTTCCGATTTTAAATAATTTTTGGTTTAGATCACAGTTTCCAAAGTGAAATCTGCTATCAAAAGTAATAAAAAAACAAACTTACCCCATTTTCCAGTAGACCTGATTGGATTTCTCCGGACTTCCATTCGGTTGGATTTCTTTCAACAATTTCCATATTTTGGATTTTTGCCCTCTGAAAACAAATAGTATTTTAAATAAAAACGAAAATCACCATCCAAACACCAAGTCAAAATCGAATCAGCAGCAAAAAATAAAAAAATAAAAAACAAATAAAAACGAAAATCAGCATCCAAAAACCAAGTCAAAATCGAATCAACAGCAAAAATCTCAAAAAAACAAAACAGAATTCACGAGCAAAAAAACGAAAAAAAACGAAATGGAGAAGGAAAAACTAAGCCACTTCGAAATCTATGGAAAGATGTATCAAAGAACGAAATCAGTTGCAAAAAAAACTAAAACCAACAAGAACTGAAATCAGGAAAAAACCCAAAAAAACGAAAAGAGTTGGAAAAACAAACCAAACAAAAGCAAGATGTATCGAACAATCCGTGATATTGATTGACAATAACGGTTTGGAGGGGGAGGAGAAAGGGGTGACGAAAATAGAAGGAAGAAATTGGATTTTCTCGTGCGGATTTGGGAAGAGCAACGAATTGGAAATACCAATAACTTTGATTGAAGGATTTGGGAAGACCAACGAATTTACTTTAATACCCTTACTTAAAGGAAAACATCCTTTACCATTAAGATTAAAATGAACAGTTAGATCTTAAGGAGCTCATTTAACCCAAATGAGCCCCGGGCTCATTCTAACCTTACTCTCTCTCTCTCTCTCTCTCTCTCTCTCTCTATATATATATATATATATATATATATATGGACTGTTCAAATGGGTTTGGAATGTAAATATTCAGACAATTATATCACGATATGCACATATAAACTCATAGGTTTCTTTGGGTAGTCAATTCTCCATGACATCCATTTTAATCCCCTTGTATTTCTCAATATCTAAATCGTAAGTGGGATGACCCAGATGCGACTTGTTTCGCTTGAAGTTAGTTAATACTTGATCAACACAGGAGATCTGTCAATTGGATTACATATATAATTAGTAGTTGCATGCAAATAACATTACTATCAAACATATATATAAGATTACATGAATTCTTTAGTGAGCCTAGAGAAAAATTAAGCCCCCACAATATCCACCACTCATTTCAAATTGTATGGTAGATTAAGAAAAAAAAATGATTATGCTAATGAATGGTGAGATTAATTGTAAATAAGATCCAATGGTGAGATTGTAGGGATTTAAACTAAATTTGATGAGCCATGAGCTCACTAGAACTTATAATGTTATATTATATTCTTGTGACATTAGGGTTTACTGTTCCATTGGCAGCTATACATTGCATTGTTGTTGGAACCAAATTGGCAAGTATGAATGGTGAGGGACTACATGTCTTATGGGGCCTATCTTTGTCAAGCATGGTGGTGGACAAATATGTTGGTTAGGTTCCTTGCATCACATGCAACTTGACTGCAAAAATATGTCTCCTACAAGTTGCACATTGATCATGTATATCAACGTGCATGGCTTCCAACAGTTGTTTCTTTCCACCCACTAACCACTATACCCCTCTAAACAAAATTGCTGCAAAGATATAATTAAACATTAATTTTACTTCATGTGGGTGAGTAGGGTCACTCTTATGTACATCACAAGAGAACATACATAGAACTGAATTTATATGTTATGTACATATGATATACTTAATACTAATATGATACTTTCATGCATGCATTACTTTTTTGATTTCAAGGAAACAACTTTGATACTGTATAATGTGATTAATTTGCTTTAATTTCCTTCCTCTTGGTGGTTTGTTGTTTATTTGATCATTACACCGACATAGATAATGAACCCTAACACCGAAAATATAATTTTCCTGCACTCTTCAGTCTTCACATGGCCGATTATGATTTTTTGTTGCATATATTGCTGATTTCCCCCCTTCTTCTCATCTTTGTTGTCCATTTCATATCTTCAATTATAAGCTATATATTAAAATGATTAAAATGCCTCCTTTTCTTCCCTCTACCACATCTTTCCCTCAATCCACTACCACCTTATCTCCACACCATCAATGCGAAAGAAACACCACAATGCAACAAAAACAGAAATCACAATATCATAAACACCAAATTATCAAATAATATCATAAACACCAACCCAGCTAACTTTTTTCTTGGAACTTGTAGCAACAAAAGAAAGAAAACAAAATAAAATGGAAAATACATTTATTGCTTTGAGGTAACAACAAAGTACACACTACATCTAATTTGGTCCCCACCTGACACTTTCTTCCAGAGTTCCAATTCTTCCAATCTTCTTCAATCTCTGTGGATTTGATGCCAACATGCTTGCGTGCTTTTCATAACCAACTGGGGTTGTGCACTGGTTTTCTATGTTACCCAACACAAATTGGAATTTTAAGAGATTGGCTTCCACTGGTTTGGAAGATGTCTTAACTGTGTGTTTGCTTCACTGAAGTGGGTCTTTGAGAAGTGTGCATTTTATGGTGATATCTTTGTCAAAAGTCAGAATAATCTTAGCCTATAATTGAAATGGGTCTTTGAGATCGTATTGTTTGTTATTATTTGCTTTTAAACAAGGCTTCAAGAGGGACATAACACGGAACTATCCATTTAATTGCTAATTTAAAAGGTTCAATGTTTTGGTTGCTTCTCCTCAACCCATTTCCATGTCAAACAATTTTGAAACAGATTTGCCATATATGGGTTTCAAATCAAAATCAGAAATGTCTTTAGGAAACAACACAAGATTAAAGAGGCTAAACTCCTTCCTCTACATACTGTTATCCATCAGACCACGGGAAGAAGGGCATAAGCATCCGATAGAGACCCAAGCTAAAAGGGACCACAAAACTTTCCAATCAGTATAGGAGAGTTAAAATGTCAAAAATGGTGCAAAAAGTCTTTGATCATTGGTCTTTCTCATGCATTGCAGTAATTTTGGAGACCCAAACAGCACATCAAAATAGTTAATACAGCTTTTAGATATCCATTTGTTCACCCAATACAATAGAAGGGAAAGCTGCATATCATACAAAAGTAACAACACCCTCATTCCCGGAAGCTGCATACAATACAAAACTCTCGATCCACTTCTTTCAAATCTGCCTCTCAATGTCTGGATCGTCCTCTAGACCTGTGACACCAGAGCTCAGCCATAAGGTGTGATGGATATTTAGCATAAGTTTCTCATATTCAGATACTAAGAGCTTGAAGAGTCAAAACAAAACCTTGGGGATCGTGAGCGAGAGTGCGAACGAGAATAGTATCTTCTTCTAGGGCTCCTGCTCCTGCTGTGGCTTCTACTATACGTGTGCCTCCTGAACGCAGAGCATAAGATAAATCACATTGATCTTGAGAATGCCAAAATGTTGACACTAGAGAGAACTCTATAGCATAGTTAAAACAAAATCATACAGTATAACTCTTAATCAAAAGGCAAGATTTCTTAAAACACTTAATTCCATCAGAAGTCAGAACCTTCTACATTCTAAAGCTAAAGCCCATCTCCAAAGCTTCACATGGTAATATAATATTTTACAAGTGTTGTGCAAGCAAGAAATGCAAGTTAACACAAAAAATTCACATAAATAAGTAGTTATAACTCTTCATACAAGGAAAATAAATTGGGTAAAAATTTCCTAACCATGGCTCTTATAACCTTCTACATTCTAAAGCTAAAGCCCATCTCCAAAGCTTTACATGGTAAGATAATATTTTATGAGTGTTGTGCAAGCAAGAAATGCAAGTTAACACAAAAAAGTTGCATAAATAAGTAGCAACTAGAGGTTATTATAACTCTTAACCATGGCTCGCAATATGTGCAGTTTAAACATCTCAAACATTGCAACGTAGGCACCTTGACCTTCCATAAACCCCTTAGAACATAGCTTTCGGTAACCTCAAATCGCTAATTAATGGAAGTTTGTGGTGCGGTAGTGACAAATCATTGTTGAGACTTGAGAATGCTAATAAGAATTCTACCTTCACTTTTTTTAATCAAATAGGATAATTTTAGAAGAATCATAACACCGTGTAAAACAAAATACCTAGGTGGAGATCTGCTTCTGCTTCTACTACGACTGTCTCGTCTATATCGACCAAGTCTACTTGTTTCAGCAATTTTTTCCTGTCTCAAACGTTCCTGCTCTCGCTTCCTAGCCATCTCAGTAGCAGAATCTTTCTTAACTGGAAAATTTCAAGCCATCCAAATGTTAGAGAACAAAAACAAGATGCAAAACAACATAGACAACAATTTAAACCACACCATACACACTCTGCTGCCAGATAACAATAAAGCAATTACACGTTATCCCATTTTGATTTATCTTTTCAGAAAAAAATGGTCTCACTTTGCTTGTTTAGTTGCTTGCTCATGATTCTTTTGAGGCGCTCTTGGGGTGTTTCCTTCTTCTCCACTTGTGTTGCTTTCAGTGCCCCACCATTGGCTGTTTTGTTTAGCTTTGCCATTGCTGATGATGTGCTGATGTTCAAAAACATAAGTGCAGCTAAAGATTAGATAGATGAAAATTCCACAAAACGAAACATCTATGACATGTTTCCTAAACCCTAAACATAAGTGCAGGTATGATCAAATAGAGGAAGATTCCACATAACAGAACATCTTTTACATGTTTCCTAAAAAAACAAGTTGGATCACTTTGTGCTAAATATAAGAACTAAAAATATATGACACCATCAAAAGCGTATAACAGGAAAGATACCTTGCAAGAGGAGACGGTTTCAACGATTTGACACTGGTTTCATGCTCAAATGATACTGCAGATGCTGGATCAACATGCAGAGCCTCAAGAATACGACCAGATGAAGGGCTGCAAAAATTGAGAAACTAAAAATGAGATACATCTGTCAAGCGCAGATATGATCATGAAATTTGGAATTTGTCGTCACAGATTCTCCAAAATAATATGTGAAAGGTGTTCATAAAACCCAAAAAGAACATCAATTTGGCCTGATGTATGACTCCCACCAAAACTAACATATTATAGCATATGGCTACGACATCACCCCATCAATTCTTGCACTTTCCCCTAAGTACCACCTAACCCACACTCACTCCTAGTTTCATCCTTATACAGTAATG
Organism: Triglochin maritima; assembly: GCA_963682175.1. Taxonomy (NCBI): domain Eukaryota; kingdom Viridiplantae; phylum Streptophyta; class Magnoliopsida; order Alismatales; family Juncaginaceae; genus Triglochin; species Triglochin maritima. Next base: position 31,257,857 of record OY821792.1, on the reverse strand, counting down.
GCCACCAGAATATTCTGCAAGAGAGAGAAGATTGGCAAACTATCTTTGCAAGTAGTAAAGGTCGAGTTTCCCGACCAGTTCATTGAATCAGCAGGAAGTACAGGAGATGATGGTGGAGAATATCCTTCAAATTTCTGCTGATCTGGCTCAGTTGATCCTCCAAACTCTGTAATATACTCAATCTTGGAAGTTCTTGATTTACTCCTATGCCCACTCTCAGCAAGCCCTCCATGACCATGTCGTCTTGAACGTACAGAAGGTGAAGATGATCTTGATCTGGATCTGCTAAGAGAAGCACCATGCTAAGAAACAACAATAGTTGTGAAGTCAGTGATACAATCAGCTCATGGAATGACTCTTGATACCCACCTGTGTTGACGGGGATAAGCATCATAAGTAGGACTTCGGCGCAGATCCCTATGGTTCAGCACATCAGTGTCAGTAGCAGTGAGGTGGAACAAAAGATGCACCTCAACAAGAGCAAGATACATAATATTAACCTATAAGGATCACTATGGTGCACTCTTCCAGTAATTCGTGCAGCCTCTCGTTCCCTCTCTCTTTCCATCTGTGAAGCCTTTCTTCTTTCCTTGCGGCTCAATTTTCTCTGCAGAACATCAGTAACACTTCAAGAATCATTTCTGTTTATCAAAACTCAAAAAGGCAAAACTGCCAAGAACTATACAAAGGCAAGATCAATCTCAAAATGAACTCACAATGCTAGGATCTCCCTTGATTATTTCCTTTTGCCGCTTTTCTTCTTCTTTGGCCTTCTTGTCCATATAGACAAGCCAATTATACCTTTTCACGCCAAACTCCTTCGCGATTGTCTCCAACCCTTGGTCATTATCATCGTCACTGCTGAACTCCTTCTCATCGTCTTCATCATCCTCATCTTCTTCTTCATCATCCTCACTGTCCACTTGTGTTTCTTCATTTCCATCTCCTTTATAAGAGAATCCCACTTGGGAATAAGATCCCTTATTTCCTGAAGCTGCTGTTGGATTATGTCTGGACATAAAATCATAAACAGCCATGAGACAACACTACAGGCTTTTAAAACTTGCATCCACAATATAACAACCTGGGTGTTACCATTTTCCATAGGAAGTATGGCTACACGCCTAACTAGCTCAAAACAACCACAAATCAATATAATATTTCCTAATCATAAGACTATCAACACAGAGAGTTAACAATAATGGATTAATTTTGAGTAATATTAGAAAAATATAATGTCCATTTCCAATGTAGTCAAAGATGACAATATTATTTGGCTTTGGATTATAATGGACTAAATTAAAATGGCTATAAAATTGTTAGCATTTTTCATACATTTTGGAATTGCAGGTAGTCATTCATGTTCCTGATCAAGGGCAAGGCTGCATACACAACCTCTTGCATGAAAAGACTAAAAAAGGACAAACATTTCTGTTGCAAAGATTAAAAAATGCACATTATACAGCCTTTCTTAGATAAACTGTTATTTGCATAAAAAGATTTAAAATGTAAAATTCACAAACCTTTCTGAAGTAAAAGGAGCGGCAATTCTTGCTTCAATCTCTTGGTTAACATGTTCAAGGCCATCTTCATCAGAAACTGTACAAATTGTTCAGCTAACAATATTATTACAAGGAGTACGTTTACGATAAACACATTGTAAATTGGTGGGGTTTCTATTAGAAGGAAAAGGAAAATTATCCATTTTCAGAACCCCTTTTCCAAAGAAAGGACAATATCCACACAATACACCAAGTAAAGTAAAGGTAATGGAGAAAAAATGATCAAAAGATACCGACATCCTCTACGCCGATGCTTAATTAAATCCCAGTAACGCTCAAAATTTACAAATTCTTCAAGTTCTTCTTCTTCCTCTGTTTTTTCTTGAACTCGAATTCGTCTAGAATCTGAATCTCGAATAAAATCAAGAAGAGCACGCCCATCAAACCTGCTCCAGTAAAGGAAATGGTTTCAGTGCGAAGAAATTTCAAAGATAATGCAATCTCAGAAAAATCATATTCGTGACGGAATGAAACATATCGTGCTCACCTATCAATCAAGATATCCTGCTTCCCATTCCATGGAATCCTAAAAATAGAGATGGTAATTACCAATTAGAAAAGGTAAAACAACAAAAAGAAAAATGTAAAAGGTACATTTTTTTAAGAACAAACATGTTAAGTACAGTATAGGTCAACAGACTCAACACTAAGACACGATGTTTCCACATACAATTTCTTTCTTGGTATAACCGTGAAGTGCAAAAGTAAGTTGGTCAATTCTTAGAACTCAATCGAGCTATACCGGCATCAAATAAGTAAGATAATATCCATAAGAAATTACTAAATTACTAAGCATCCATTAATTTCTAATGCTCCATTATTTCCGATCATCTGTGTTGTGCAAACAACATGAAATTCCTATTCCCGTATGAACATTAAGAAAAGGAAGAGTACCATCTTGTACTCTCAAAAATCAAGGTAGTAAATTTGTTTTTCTTTTCTTTCCAAACTTAAACTTGGCCACACAAATCAGCATTTACAAGCTTTTCCTCAAAGATATTGCAGATAAAACCCTAGAAGATAACATTCACTTCACACCAATAATAATGACCATGGTTGACGAGTCTAACCAAAATACCTCATTCAAATCGTTTTGATCACCATCGAGTCTACCAAACAGCCAAAATGTAATTCACAAAGACAAAATCAGTCTGTAAAGTACACATCATATAGTCGCAAAACAAGATGCGTCAATCGGCTGATTTTCTACAGCAACTTAAATTGCTGATTGCTTAAATTTCTCATAGTCAAACTCAAAAAGCACACCGAATCCCAAAACCTATCCATTTATGGGAAAATACAACTCCATCTTAAAAGTTAATACAACCCTATCCTAGCACCCATATATCGGTAGAGAACAAATGAAAGGCAATTTAAGCACATTTACTTCAAAATAACAGCCAAAACGAAACCCCTAAAGCCATCCGATTCTAGACAAAACAACAACTCGACCGCAAGCACGATTCCTAAAAAAAGTACAAACATCAAATCAGCAAACGTACACAGCTGAAAAGAAATCACATTTACTTCAAACTAACAACCAAAATCCAAATCCTCAAGCCCCATCCGATTCCAAAACCCCAACTCTCCAACATTCAAACTCCACATTAATCCCCAAACCCTAAAATTACAACTTTTAGGGAAAGTAAAGGCGACTGACAGTCCCTGGTGGTCCTCGGCGGCCTGGTAGAGCCCGTCGTCACGGTGGACGCGGGAGCGGGTCCCGACGACCTGGAGAGACTGCTGCGGGTCGCCACGGCGCTTGGCGAGGAACAAAGCCCGCCTCTGCGCCCTCTTCCTCGCCGCGTCCATCAGGTCGTGGACCTTCCTCTCCGATCGCCGCGCCTCGTGCCACATCTCCAAACCCTAACCCTTCTCTTCGGAGCTGGTTTTTGTTTGAAAGAGAGAAAGGTCGTCGCGGCCGAGATGAGTCAGATGACTCCTTTTGTTCATGGGTGTTTTGCAATCGAGTACCTTTACAAAGTCAAAACTGTTCCGAGAATGTATAAATCCTGGACTTTAATTCGTTGTACACTGGGAGAATTTATATATCTCTTCTCATCATCCCACCATAGTGTACGAGACAAATGCATTTATCAAAGATAATTTTCTTGTTAAATATTATTATTATCGTTATTAAGAAGTCATTGTTTAGTAATTTTTTGATAATAAAATACTATATAAATGGATATTATAATTTGATTCTTTAGAATTGAAATGTTAAATGACATTACGATGGAAAAAAAATATTTTTAACAAAGGATTTTTGAATAAATGCACGAGGATCTAACCCAAAATTCCATTGCCCAATTTGTTACCTTTTTTTCTTGTTACTTACGTAACCATCAATTGCACTAGCGATCAATGTTTTAAAGTTGCATATGCGACCCTGTGCGGTCGGCCCAAGGGTCGTATATGCAACTGCGTCCGCACAACTGTAAAAAGTTTTTTTTGAAAAATGTCCAATAAATAAATCGGGAAACAACGGTACCCACGTCTTTTGCCCTCCTCATCACCTTCCTTCTTCAACCACATCTTCCCTTCTTTTTTGTGTGTGCAAAACTCCTCTCCCATCTCTACCTACCTTGTCGCCCCCTCCACCTACCCCGCTACCTCCGCCCTCCTTCTCGCTGCCTCCTTCTTAACGCTCGTCGACAACATCCCCATTTTCGAGATCCGAAAGATTCTTGGCTTCTTCAACCTCACATTCCCCTCTCCTCATTTTGCTAAAAATGGCTTGTGTGATTGCATATGCGGCCAAGCGGGGGTCACACCCGATCGACCACCGCATAGTGTGGCCGCATACTTGGTATGCGGCTGCACTTTAAAACATGGTTAGCGATTAAGTCTAATAAAACTCGATGTCTAGAATTCTCTTTTAACAATAAAAAGTCACTCCCTTATGGTTCTATAAAAAATCAACTATAGTTTTGGGACACAAATCGTAATTGCATTTTATCTAGCTACGTACACCGAGTTAGGATGACAACTGATTGGTTCCGGTTAGGTATTGGGAGAACTAGAACTATATCCATTTTTTATTTGGGTACCCAGAATCGATCCGGACCCGAGTTGGTTCCAACTTGGGTACCCAGAACCGAATCTGATGAGATCACGGATACCCAGAACCTGATCCGGTACAAAACTTGCATTTTTCAAGGGATTCTTTGCTTATCTACTCAAGAAAATTCATACCAAAAGAATTGTTCAACACACTTGCCTATGGTGAGGGTATATAGGTTGGATTGAGAAAGAGAAATCAACTTTTTCCGATGTGGGCTTAAATTTCTCACACTTCAATCTCATTGACAAAACAATATCTATTTAGCAGAACATTAATTAACAACTCCAGTGAGTTGGTGGAGTGGTAAATGTCATCTACATTGCCCTTTCAACCCATATTCAAATCTTGTAAGTGACGATTTTTTTATAGAAAATTTGGTTCTAGATCTGGTTCCGGGTCCAATGGTTGGAACTGAATCTGAATTGGAACCAAGTCGGTTTTGAAATTGGATATCCAGATCTGACCCATCATTTTACTCTGATTCGGTACCACCAGATCTGGTTTGATTTGACCGGTTCTGGATACTCATTGTCACCCCTACACCGAGTTAATGGATTGAGTCACAATAACCTAACCTAAAAACATTTTCTCAAAAAGAATCATGGAGGGTGTGAATGCAAAATTCCAACAAAATCCAACTTCTGCCGACCCCACCCGCCTCCGATACCCGTCCCTCCCCTTTTCCTCCACAACATCTTCAAACCCAAACACATGCTCTCCCAACCACAACCCTGACCCTAATGTCTCTTCCCAATCCCACACCTCTCCCCTTCCTCCACCCGAAACCCTCTCCTTCTTCCCTCCGCCTTCGCCCCGTCGTCTTCGCCACCACCAACGCCCGCAATTGGTGGTGGTCCCGCGACGGCGAGAGCTACCTCATCGACTCCTCCGACGCGCTACCCCTCCCCATGACCTACCCCGACTCCACCCCCGTTTCCTCCGACGAGATCGACCGCCGCCTCCTCTGCGACCCCGTCGTCGAGGTACGCCCAAAGGTGTCACCTTTTTAAATGTTTCGATTTGGTTCGGTTTTGATTTTTTTGTTGTTGCAGGATTGCAAGGAGATGGTGTACGAGTGGACTGGGAAGTGCCGGAGTTGCCAGGGGACCGGGCTCTTTAGCTACGGAGGTGATAGGAGGAAACGGACCATACGCCGCTGTATCCCTTGTATGGGGATTGGTGAGTCCCTAATAAGTCTGCTAAAGTTGTTTGTAGTTGGAAAATTTAGGATGAAGATTGGTTTCATCCAAATTCTGGAATTAGAGTTATGTAACTTGAAATGTTAATACTTGTAATGATTTTCCCGACTTCTACCCGAAAACCAATGGAAGTCAAGGAACTGAGTCCCGGCGCTTCATGCTAGCTTATCATGGAGAAATGAATGTTAGGAGCAATTTGATGAAAAATTAGTGTGGACCCAAAATAAGTGGAAATCCTTGTTCACTTGGAGTCATTTTGTTTCTGGATATTAACAATTTGGAATTCATTGATTATCGACACACGTTTGTGCTTATGGAAATGAATGTTGGGGAATTTGACGAAGAATTATTATTTTAGTGAAATTTCTTTACTCTTTTGGAGCTGCTTGTTTCTAGGAGTATAGGAATTTGAAATTCACAAGATGCTCACCTCATGGTTGATATCCAATATTAGTGAAACTTTTTTAGAACTTAAGATCAGTGTTCAGGTGGCTAAAGTTTTGTGAACCCACCTCTAGAGACATGTTAAGGGAGGCGAAGACTTGGGTTCTTAAAGTTGCTTTTGAAGTATTTGGGTTTCAGAATGTCCCGGAGTTTCAGTTCTGTGACTTTCACGTTTGTATTTTGTGATGACTTCTACCATTTCACAGTAAACCCATTGAAAACATGTTCAAGTCTTAAAATAACAGGAACTTAGTTAAGTTACTGAACGCCCAACTTAATATCTAACATAACCGCTGCCCACCAACGTGAGGACTTCATTTCTTTGAAGTAGAGCTATCAGAGTCTCATTCTATGAACTGCATGAGTTCCTCTGAACTGGGAAACCCTTAGCTCGCTGAAGTGCTTCAAGTTACTTCAATTCTTTAAGTGTTCAGTAAAGTACTTTAAGTTGCTTGTAGAATATATTAAGGGTTTGATTGAAGCCTTTTCATTTCTGTAATTTTCTATATATTGTGCAACTTAGGATATATTTTTGTTTGTTCATATGTCAGGATATGTCCAGAAAATAACAGCACGCAACAACATCAATGTCATGGAGGATCTGGACGACGAGAAACCAATTTAACCCGTTTTTTCCAGGGCGAGGTTTCTATATACTTTTTTTCTTCAATATATTCCATTTATACTGTTGAGAGTCTCGACCTATTAGAGGGGAATGTAATTTTGTTATTTCTCACTGTACATGATACCTTTGTGTAATTTATGAGATGACAAATTGCAAGCACTACTACAGTGTATGCATCAATCCATTTCATATCGGTCTTCCTCCATTTAATGCAAATATAATCTGGATACATTACTATTCTGAAATTCCAGTACAGCTCCAAATTTTCCAAAATTAACCTCTCCGCGTGATTACTCAGATCTATGAGGTGCTGAATTAGCCCACCGTTGGATGCCATATGATATGTTTTGGGTAAACACTACCTAGGCAAACTAAGTGACCTGAACTTGCCCTCATTGGTTTGTGTTCAGCTACAATTTTACCATCTTGAAAGGATATGTATCAGGAATACTTTCGTGTAACCTTTTTTGGCAGGAATATTTGCAGATAACTTTCTAGAGCTCTTTTCTTTATGATGTGATTTAGAGAACCGGAACCTTCCTTGTAAAGCTATGTTTGGTACAATTCTATGCATTTTGATTTGGTTATCTGTGCATGATCAATAAAGCAAAGCACTTATCTTATTTTTATATAATATATTTCCTCGTGTTCTTTACTTTTTAATTTTTTTGTTATGCCTGATTTTATTCTGCACCGCATTTTCTTTTTGTTAACTGTGCATGATAATTAAAGCAAACTACTTATCTTATTTTTATATGTAATATTTCCTTGGGTCATCTACTTTTCAAAAATATTTTGTTACCTTTCCTTTTATTCTCATTTCAAAGTTATTCTTCTAATAATATTCGTTGTCTCCTGGACTTTCTTCAGCAGGGTAACACAGCATAGTCATGTATTTTTCTTTGCATCTTCTCTTTAATTACAGCAAAATGGCATGATAACATTTTTCTTTCAAGACAAACTTTGTGTACCGATTTAAGCTTATAAAACTCTTCTTAACCCTAAAAAATTTACTTATAAGTTCATTTTTGTCTTCTTTACAGAGATCTGAGATCATGGGTTGCCTGTCCGGCATTCCGGAGTATCATTGTCAAGGCTTATCAAAGATGTTGCTTCAGGAGATATTGGACAGGGCTGATATGAAGCAAGATGGATCCATTACCCGGAGAGAGCTTTAAGAAGTGCTGCGTGTTCTTGGTCTGAGCTTCACCGGGCAGAAGGCTAGGGTGGCCATGAAAAATGCCGATGTCAATAAAAACCACCGGCTTGACAGAGGTATGGAGGTTGAGCTTCTGGCCGAGTTCCTTCAGAAGCAATATGGAATCGTGGTCTGGAATAACTAAGTAATTGAGTCACCTTGTTACAATTATCATGCTTATGTGGACTTCCGGTTGATGCTATTATGCTAAAAATTCTATCAGTAGATTGTATTGTAAGCAGCATATGGGTTTTGACACTATGTATCTAGTATGTTGGTGTAACTATATGGCATAAGTACTATATATGTTATTTACTTTTATATTAAATAAATCCGTGTGCTGTGATAAAATTTTCTGCTTGCTGCGAGTTCATTTCAAACAGACCCGTATCTCTATGCTTCTTGTACGATAACTTGAGAGAGAAAAACGCACGTGCATACTGCATACACAAGTGATATCTATGCGAAAAAAATATTTTTTTTTGTCATATGCCCGCTGATACTTCTTGAATATATGGTTATTTTTTTGAAAGAACATGTTTAAAATCATGTGTGCTGGAACTGTGATTCTTGTTGAGTTTCGGTCCTAACCTATCTCAACTAGTTTGGAATCAAATGTTTTGACGTTGTATGTTTAAAATCATGTGTTTCTTGGATAAGCTCTTGTAGAATATGCAGTTCTGTTGTTGAGTTTATTAGTTAATTATATATTTTTGATTATATTTCTACTGAACTGTTATTCGTCATCGTAAAACTACTTAAATCGTCCGTACAAATTACCATTTTGTCATTCTATCATTTTTACTTATATAACTCTCCATTTCACTCTTTTAACACAACTTTTTCTTCATATTACTCTTCTATTCACCAGATATAATGTCTCGGAGGCCAGGAAAAGAACCAGCGGACGTCACAGACTACTCACATCTGGTAAATTGCCTTGTTTATTTTAATTAATTTAAAAAACAAAAAATCGTCCGCAAAGCGCGCTCCCTCTGCCGCCCCCTGCCACCCCCGCACAAACTCAACAAACCTCTCACTCTATATTTTACCCCACAAGAATTACGTTTAGGAAAAAAATAGCATCTCAGATTTCCTGTTGATGTAGAAAGTTTGTCCTGTTTATGTAAAAAGTTTGTCATGTTTTGTCCTGTTTATGTAGAAAGCTTGTCCTGGAAAGTTTGTCCTGTTTATGTAGAAAGTTTGTCATGTTTTGTCCTGTTTATGTAGAAAGCTTGTCCTGTTTTGTCCTGTTTATGTAGAAAGTTTGACCTGTTTATGTAGAAAGTTTATCTTGTTTATGTAGAATGTTTGTCCAGTTTATGTAGAAAATTTGTACTGTTTATATAAATGGTTTGTCCTGTTTATGTAGAAAGTTTGTCCTGTTTATGTAGAATGTTTGTCCAGTTTATGTAGAAAGTTTGGCATGTTTATGTAGATACAATGAGAGCACAATGAGATATTGATGGTACATATTATTGATGATAACTATTACACAATAAGATACAATGAGAGCACAAAAACAAACAAACAATACAAGCACAAACACAAACACAAACACACAAAAATTACAAAAATAATATATCTTCTCCCAGTAAATCACACACAAACAAACAATACAAACACACACAAATTACAAAGATAATATATATTTTCCCAGTAAATCGGAAAGAAGATGTGAGACTTAAACATGATCGTCTCATTCACGCTGCTTACGTTGTGAAGAACCTTGTGAGTCGACATCAGACGCTTCTTCGACGTAATATCTTACTCGAAATGGTGATTTATTACGGAGAGATGTACGACATAAACCGAACAGACGTAAGTCTTCAACACGGAGCGTTGTACCTCTCTCCGGAATAAATCACAATTTCGAGCAAGATATTATTTCGAAGAAGCGTCTGATGCCGACTCTCAGGGTTCTTCACAACGTAAGGAACGTGAATGGGACGGTCGATGACACTCTTTCTTTCTTCTTCCTTCTTTTTCTGTCATGGCTCCAACAATGCAGCAAAGATGTTGTGGTGCGAAGTCTTCACCACCGGATCGTCACATTCACGATGCTAACGCTGACAAGAACATCGGGAAGTCTTCGCACCGTCCCATTCACGCTGCTTACGTTGTGAAGAATCTTGGGAGTCGGCATCAGACGCTTCTTCGACATAATATCTTGCTAGAAATGGTGATTTATTCTGGAGAGAAAGAATGAAGAAGAAAGAAAGAGTGTCATCATATTTGTATTTGGGTGGAGAGAGAGAACGTGCTGAGTTGAAACGCATTTAATGTGATTTGAGTGGACATCAGGAAGAAAAAACAAAAAAACATTCATGCTTTGGCCACGTAAGGGCTGACATGGATATCCACGTAGAGCGCGTCCGTGACGCCCTGCGTTCAACAAACATTTCCCCTAGTCACGAAGATATATGAAATGCGAATTGTTCGTGACCTTTTTGAAATCAAAGTACTTATATATGAGATACCGAAGACAAAACTCTCTTATAAAATGTTGCACACTTATAATTCAAAAAACATCATAATGTATAAGCTTGGGGTATGGGCTCGCAGCCTGGCGGGCCGAGTTGGACTTGGGCAAAACTAACAGGCAGACCAGGTAGACCCACCAAGCCTATTTGTCCGTAGGCGAGCCAGGTAACAAGCCGGCCCGACCGTAGTTCGACGGCCCGACGGGTCAGGGCGAGCCTGGGGCAAAACTAACGGGTCGGACGGGCCCGGTAACCAGGCTTAATAATGTATTAAGAAAGTGTGTAATTTTATAGTTTGGATTAGTATATTTGTTGGGAATAGGGTTGTAAACTTCTCGGTCCGGTCCGGACCGAATCCGACCGGTCCAAATTCCGGTCTGGACCCTGAGACAAGTTCGGTTTTCGGTCCGGTCCGGTCCGAACCCAATCGAAAATCTGATTTTTCCCTCAAAAACCCGATCCGGTATTCGATCTGGACCCTGGAGATCATCCGAGTCCGGTCCGGGTCCGGACGGTTGCTCACTTTGGGGATGTTGACTTACTACATGGTCAAAACTAAAAATGAACAACACTATATTTTCTCAAGACAAGTTGTGATGTGATCTTGACGGGTCTCGCAGCGATTTTTTCCCCGGGCTCAAGCAAATTGTTGACTGGAAATGGATTTCATTAAAGCATGAAATTTCATCTCAAAAGTAATTGGGGTTAAGTGGAGTTATACACAATCTTAACACAAAGTATGTCCCTAATTTAGTAGCATATATGACATTTACATTCCTCAATTGCAGGGTCTCATTTGATTAGGGTCAAACATGCTCCAAAGTCCAGATTCACAAAGTGGTGAGTCCATTAATTTGGATGTTGACTGGAGTACCTCAGAATATTGTATTTCATAAGAAGTTCCATATATACCTTTTCCAACATGCGTGCATGAAGTTTTTGTCAACAGTGTGTACCACGAATCAAACCTCATTTTTCCACATTGGCTTCTTCTATATATGGTCTAAACTCACGTTCAGATTCAAATAATCACGTGATTAGTCCAAGAAAAGGGTACCTACATTTTTTGGTGATGCCATCAAGATGGCGGGAATAAAGTCATGGAAGCTATAAATTGATGCACCTCCCAAGTCCTCAACACCATCTTACCAACCACAATTAGTCTAGCTAATTGACATCAATCAAAATGGCTCGTGGCTACACCTGCAGAGGCCTCTCAATGTCACAACTGAGAGACATCTTGGAGAGAGCTGATGCAGACCAAGATGGCAGCATCAACAGGAAAGAGCTCAAACAAGTGCTTAAAGTTCTCGGTGTGAAGTTCGCTGGATGGAACAGTTGGGTGGTGATGAGGAACGTCGATTGGAACCGGAATGGCCGGATAGACCGGGAGATAGAGGTCAAGCTTCTGGCTCAGTTCCTTCACAAGAAGTGGGGGATTGTGGTTTGGGATAATTAATACCGAACAAGCCAACGTAGACGTATGTTGTTATGGCTAGCTAGGAATCATTTATATTTGTTAGATCACTAATGAATGTGTAATGGTATTGATAAATAAGGAGCCATTTTAGTGCAATGGAGCTTCAACGTTAATGTAAGAATTAGTTAAGGTGCATGCATGTGGTTTTTATCTTGGGGTTGTACTTGTGCTTGCTATATATGTTTAGTGTTTTGATCACCTAAATGTTTCTGGGAAAGTTAACACTACGAGGAGTTCTTCGGTCTTATCAAGGAGAACAAATTAACCTCGAGTTCTTCGGATCGTTGTAATGAGTTTAAACAAAAGCATGTGCACCTTCATTAGGTTGCCCCGAATGATTTTTTGACAAAAACAGCAGGAAACAAAACTATTTTGAATTGTTTTGTTTATCCAAAAACAAGAATATTGCTGTATTATTTTATCAAGGGGTAAGCTAAAAATGTGCATTATGATGTCTTTGAAGTTTATCTAAGAAGAGAGAGAGAAAACCACTTGAAAAGTACATATAGCATGAAAATTTCAAGCGGATCTGAAATGTCATTTTTTGTGACTAGGACAAGCTTTGACGGAATATGTTTGATTTTTTATATCTAAACATTGTTTGAGTTTGCTACTGATTTTAGGTTCAAGTATCTATTCAAGCTCATGATATCAGAGCTGCCTTTTCTTCTTGGGTAAATAACTTGTGGTGTTTAAAACTTTCCAAACAGGAGCAAGTTCATTGGTATTTGGTAACCGAGTTGTATGAAATTTATACGTGCATAATGAGGAACGATTAATGGGGTAAAATTTTACATTGTAAAGGTATATTTTTTCTAATATATTATTCTTCTTAATATTGCCTCCCCGATTGCACATTAAGAGTAGTAGTGTGCTAAACAGTGGATTAATAATATGTTACAACTTCCTGTTACTATGAATCTACGATGCAATAAGGTTTTGACCAACTAAGATTAGCTTGGAGATCTCTTGTCTTGAAATTAGGAAATAAGATACTCCCCTATGTGGCTATGTAAGAGTAAGACCCCAATTTTCTGAATTTGTTGTGAAACTCTGTTGCTGGTCTTCCCATTCAGATGAAATGTTACAACATTTTAGCAAGAACCACCTAAATGGGTTAATTAATTGGTAATTTAGCCAGTGGCCTGATGGCCTCTGTGGATATTGGTTCAACTGGGTTATTAGTTTATTACCATGCTATTGATGGTATTATGTTGAAAAGGAATATTTGAAGATCATAGAATATATGAAGATGATTTTCAGCATCGGTTCAATGCATAGTACATCTTGAAAACTAAGCTGAATCAGAACCTTCTTAATAAAGGTATCCTTTTATACCATTCCTTGTGTAGTTTTTCTTGGTAAAAATGTGCACGATCACTAAAGCAAGTCACTTCTATTTTCAAATATTACTTCCTTCTATGTTCTTTATCTTGACAATTGCAAAGTTTATTCTTCAAATAATATTCGCTGTCGCCCATATTTTTCTTCAAGAAAGCAATCCATGGAAATGATGTCTTACTTTCGCATGTTCTCTTGAAAGCAAAACGACATTATATGATTCTTGATATGCAACAAAGTTTGGACAAAGTTAACCAATTTGAAGGTTATAAGTACACTTCATTAGCTTTAGAGAATTTACTCACAGGCTTTGCTGCTTTGAACAGCTGCGATCATCATGACGCCTTACTATCGTAATCGAGGACTGTCCATGAAACAGCTCGAGGAGATCCTGGACATAAGCTGGATGGAGCTTCAAGACGTGCTGTGCGTTCTTGGTCTACACTTCACAAGCCAAAAGGCTTGGGTTGGGTGGTCATAAGAAACACAGATGCCAACGGAAACCATCAGCTCGACCGACGTGGTCCAGAGGTCAAGCTTCTGTCGGAGTTCCTTGGAAAGCAATATGGTGTTGTGATCTGGAACAATTAGGCTTCGGGTCACCACCTCAAGCATTCTTTTGATGCTGTAATGCTAGAAATCCTATCTAAGCAGAACCTAAAATAAGCAAACTGGCGTTTCACGCACTGTTTGTAGCATACATATAAATACTAGCATTTGCGGTTGCTATTTTACAGTTGGGAAATACTAGCATAAATGGAAGGAAAACAAGTAGCATTTGCACTCGTGTGGCGGATATGGAGACGAGAGAGAAGAGATTGGCGACCAGACCGCTGCATATTTCCATTGAGGATTTGTCCATTCTGCCGGATTACTGATCAAACGATGCGTTTAAAGTTCATTTATAATGATTTTAGATAATTTAAAATTAATGGATCAAAAAAACTAACAATTTGATATATTTTTTGGTGATGCAGAATAAGAGTGACACTAATTAACAAGAAAAAATATCGAATTTTGACATACCACATTAGTGTGGTTCCAAATATGTGGTGCGACATAGGGAGAAAATGGTGATACATTAGTTATAATTTGGAAATTCTTATAGATTCAATATATTTTTAATATAAACTGAGAAAATTGTTATTTCAATAGTATTGCAAATTACGAAAAACATGGACGCTCCTTAGCCTAGGCGTACATATATTTGCATATGACTTCATGACAAGAAGAATCCAGAAGCAACGACATCATTGTAGGATTAAGATTATTATTAATTTTCATATATTTAATGTTGTTTGTCGTATTCATTTGTAATTTATGGAATTCTTGCAAGAAAGATTAGAGACTTTACGATGACTGGGTGAGAGGAGCTCTTACGACTCCATCATTTCGGCGGTTGCTGCCGAGGATATGATCGAGACTCTTCTAGGTGATGAGCACAAACATGTATGAACCGAACGAGACCTCATCCCAAGTAAAGATTGACGCCAGATCTCAGGTTGAACAAAATGTTCGACAAGATCATAAGCTAAAGATGGTGAGAAGCGAGCTAGCAGAGACGAAAAGAACGCTCGCAGACATACAATCGACCATCTACTATTTGATAGTGCAAATGAGTTCTAAGGATTAGGTATTTTAATTGTAATGTAATAAGTTAGATTACATTTAATAAGTTAATTTATAGGAATTATAATCTAAATCTATAATGTTTCAATCGTGTAGGATATAATATGACATGCATTTGCACACCATCTCTGCCGACAAGTCGAGATGACGACAATGGATCATCAGGTGAAGCAGGCATATGAGGTTTGACAACTCAGTGTCTATGTTTTCTGTCTGTTATAATTGTTAAACTTTGTTTGACTATTTCATAAATTCAAAACTTAATTTCAATTAAATTACAACTTGTGTGTATGAAGTGTGATGAATCCATATACATATATTTGAGTTCTTGTGTTTAGATATTTGAGTTTTGATGTATGAATGTTTGGTGAATGATGAATGAATTGTGATAAATGAATTACGATGAATGTTTCTTTTGAGCTGGGAAATCAGAACCCGGAAATATCAAATAAGCTTTTTTGAGTTCTGGACATGACTCACACGGACGATATTTATCCGTCGATGTAAGTTCTGACGTTTGTCGGGTAGCGGACACCAACGGAACCTATATATCGGTGTCGGTGTCAGTTGCCAATATAATGCATCGACGAAAAGCCTTTAACACCGATAGTCTTTATCCAGCGAAACATGCATCCATTGGTGTAACGAACACCAACGTAGGGTACACCGACAATATGTATATTTGTAGGTGTTCAGCAACACCGACGGATAGATACCGTTGGTGAAATCCTATTTTGTTACGGTGCATAATAGAGCTAGAAGTATATCATTACAACACATCACTAGAACTGTGTTCGTTATGGAACCCAAGAGATGGATAGATATCTTTGAGATGTCATTATGCTTATTATATTAGGTTCCGAAGATATATGAAATTCGATTTTTTTCTCGACCTTTTTGAAACCAAAGTGCTTAGATAGTGAACACAATTCTCTTATAAAATGTTGAACACTTATAATTCAAAAAACATTATAATGTATTTCAGAAAGTGAGATTTTTTAGTTTGGTTATATCTTCTGAAGACGGTTATTTAGTATATTACATGGTTAAAACGAAAGGAATGTACAACACTATATCTTATCAAGGCAAGTTGGTGATGTGATATTGACTGGGTCTCGCAGCGATTTCCCCCCCCAGGCCCAAGGAAAATTTTACTACATCGCATGTCAACACTACTTGAAATGGATTACATTAAAGCATGAAATTTCATCTCGAAGCTAATTGGGGTTAAGTGGAGTTACACACAATCTTAACGCAAAGCGTAACATGCTCGGAAGAATTTAAAATTTTAAATAACACACGATCAACAGAGGATATTATGCAAATATGGAAACATGTGCACTCACATATATAATATATATATGTACATCAGAGTATTTCAAAAGTTGTGATTACATCAAAAGGCTATACAACGAATACAGTAATCACCCGACCTCAACTGAGAGAAAGCTGGATCCGGTAGCGGTGCTCCTATCCTCGGTCACCACCCCCTATCGCTGATCAATGCCTGAAAAGTAAACGTGCAACAATACCTAAGTTTCCAGAAGGAAACCCCGTATGCCAAACTCTACAATACATGAAATGAAAACACCATAGCATGCAATTTTACTAACAAGAAAAACATCACAACAGGCTGGGCTTCAGGGCTCTTTCACCCAACCACAACACACACCACCGTCACGGGGCTCCAGGGCTTTTTCACCCAACCACCACAACACGCACTCGTCGCCAAGCTGGGCTCCAGGCCTTTTTCAGCCAACCGGAGCTACCACGACACGACCAAGGGCTCCAGGTCTTTTTCAACCAACCCAAACGTCCAAGGGCTCCAGGTCTTTTTCAACCAACCCTCAACACGCGGTCCCTGCTCAGGCTCCAGGCTTTTTCAGCCAACCTGAACTAACTACGGAGCTCCAGGTCTTTTTCAACCAACCCCGCACAGACTAGCTGGGCTCCAGGTCTTTTTCAACCAACCGCAACTCTCACATAGTTACGGGACTCCATGGTCTTTTCACCCAACCACCGCAACTCTCGTGCACCCTAGCACACTCATCGGAAGGACCTCGACACACAACTCGCCCTAAACGGACGACCACAACAACCGCACCTCCATAGTGCAAAACTGGACACAAACGATCGACCGAACCAAAAGTCCCGGTCGACCGAATCACGAAAACATAGGGCAATTGCCTTGACCGGCACTCCCTCGGTCGACCGATTCCCACCAACTGCACTCGTTCAGTCGAACCCAAATCAAGGGACGGTCGACCGTTTAGATGGTCAACTCTCAAGTTCAACGAACAAAATGATCAATCGGTCGAACGACAAAGGGGCCCCGTTCGACCGAAAGTCATCTGGGAAAAATCCCACAATCTCCACAACGAATCCGGTCGAACGCCCGAGCACTCTCGGTCGACCGAATTCGTCCAGAGCATTCCACCACGCTCCTCATCAAGTTTGGTCGACCGAAACCACCTTCGGTCGAACCGACCATTATTCCAACTTAAGTCACGGTTGGACGAATTCAACGAGCGGTCGACCGTTTGGATGATCAACGCCCCCGACCGACCTATGACAGTGCACACGGTCGAACGACAAAGGGGACCCGTTCGACCGAATCTCACCAGACTTGCCTCCCACGCACAATCGGTCGACCGCCCTTGGGGGATCGTTCGACCGATGTGAGGCAGAACCCGAAATCTCAATACGAACAGTCGACCGTTTGCACCAACCGGTCGACCGATCAGGCAGTAAAATATGCTGCACGTTTACTTGCGACGAGCCGAAAGGCCTACCGTCGACTTCCAAATACTCACACTACACAAGTGAGCGAGTTGACATACCGGAAGGTTTGATGAAACCTTTGAAGAATCCCGACGACGCCTCCACAAGCACGCCTCCCAAAATCACGATCCGTCGACGATCCTCACGACTAAACCACGATCCACACCTCCTCAACGATCCACACTCACAATTCCACCTCCGTCGACCTCCACCACCCAACCACGAGCAACCAAGACCACCGAAACGAGTTAGGTCGAGGGAGGAAACAAAACAAGCCGGAAGGGTTAAAATGCCAACACTCACCTCAACTCGCAACCCACACCCGAGCCTCCCCTTCGCCGGAGCACGCCACCACCACGCCGGAGATCGCCACTGAAGGAGAGAGATGTGAGGGAGAGAGAGGCAAGGGAGAAGTGAGAGTGTGAGAGCGAGAACTTCACCTAAATATCCACCACTCCTTCAATCCTCACCATCCATTCCATCTCCAATCCATCTCCACCACTCATCTCATCTCCAATCCATCTCAACCCCTCATCCACCAACACTCCATCCCAGCCGTCCATCTCATCTCCTCCTAATCTCCACCTAAAATATCATTAAGGCACAGTTAGGATTATGATCTCACACAGAGGATGTCCCTAACTTTTCTATGATATATGGCACTATTATTTACATCCCTCAAGTGCAGGGTCTCATTTGATTTGGGTCGAACATGCTTCAGATTCACAAAGTGGTGAGCCCATTTGAATGTTGGCTTGAGTGCCTCAGAATATTGTAGTTCATAAGAAGTTCCATATATACCTTTTCCAACATGCGTGGATGAAACTTTTCTCAACAGTGTGTACCACGAATCAAACCACATTTTTCCACATTGGCTTCTTCTATATATGGTCTAAACTCACGTTCAGATTCAAATAATCAAGTGATTAGTCCAAGAAAATGGTACCTACATTTTTTGGTGATGCCATCAAGCTGGCGGGAATAAACGCTAACAGTTGAGACTGGTTGGTCTCAACATGAACATGCATGCACAGAACTGTCCACTACATCTACATGTAACACGACTCTGCATATATCACTTTATATTAAAAACACATGGTGTTTAGATGTTTTTCACGTGTTGTTCTCTTATTGTTACACTAAAACCATATGACATATGCTATTGGAATAAAGTCATGGAAGCTATAAATTGATGCACCTCCCAAGTCCTCACCACCAACTAACCAATCACAATTACTCTAGCTAATTGACATCAATCAAAATGGCTCGTGGCTACACCTGCAGAGGCCTCTCAATGTCACAACTGAGAGACATCTTGGAGAGAGTTGATGCAAACCAAGATGGCAGCATCAACAGGAAAGAGCTCAAAGAAGTGCTTGGAGTTCTCGGTGTGAAGTTCGCCAGATGGAACAGTTGGGTGGTGATGAGGAACATCGATTTGAACCAGAATGGCCGGATAGACCGGGAGATAGAGGTCAAGCTTCTGGCTCAGTTCCTCCACAATAAGTGGGGGATTGTGGTTTGGGATAATTAATACCGAACAAGCCAACGTAGACGTATGTTGTTATGGCTAGGAATCATATCATATATATCACTATTGAATGTGTAATGGTATTGTAAAATAAGGAGCCATTTTAGTGCAATGGAGCTTAAACGTTAATGTAATAAGGTGTGCTGTTTATCTTATGGTTGTACTTGTACTTGCTATATATGGTTGTACAACGCGGAGTTCTTCGGTCTTGTCGAGGAGAACAAACATCGAGTTCTTCGGATCGTTGTAATGAGTTTAATCAAAAGCATGCGCATCTTCAATAATAATATTGTCGACTGGTATCCAAGCTTTAGTAAACTCGCCTCGTATGTTGCCTTCACTAAATTAAACATTTTCAACCTAAATTAGTAAGTAAAATTATTCGAGTCACCGATACCCGTCCCTCCCCTTTTCCTCCACAACATCTTCAAACCCAAACACATGCTCTCCCAACTACAACCCTAACCCTAATGTCTCTTCCCAATCCCACTCCGGCCTCTACCCTCTCCTTCTTCCCTCCGCCTTCGCCCCGTCGCCTTCGTCACCACCAATGCCCGCAAGTGGTGGTGGTGGTCCCGCGATGGCGAGAGCTACGGAGGCGATAGGAGGAAACGACCGTACGCCGCTGTACCCCTTGTATGGGGATTGGTGAGTCCCTAATAAGTCTGCTTCAGTTGTTTGTAGTTGGAAAATTTAGGATGAAGATTGGTTTCATCCAAATTCTGGAATTAGAGTTATGTAACTTAAAATGTGAATACTTGTAATGGTTTTTCCGACTTCTACCTGAAAACCAATGGAAGTCAAGGAATGGTAGATAATCTAAAAATACTACTACGAAACGACGGATTGAATGCACCATGGAACACAAATATTGAATGCGGAATAACAAAACTTTTGTCTCTCCCAAACTATATGGTAACAAAACACACACAAGATAAAGAAACAAACAATAAACGATCACACACCTAAAACAACCACGACACAAGCGTTTTACAAGGTTCTGCAACGTGCATACGTCCTTGGGAGGTCTTCTGTGAGTTTCTTTTCCTTCTTCTGTTTCTCCAACAATAGAAACAACCGAGATTACAAATTGATGGAGACAATATATCCCTCAAAGCACTCTAAATCTCTTTGTAGCCCTTATCTCTCTCAAGAAAATAATAATTGTGCATCATCTACAAAATATGACGGATAAACCCTTAAATACTAGACTCATAACCGTACAGAAACGTGGGCAACGGTCGACCAGAACGGTTAACAGGAACGATTCTGTTAGTCGACCGGTGTAACCTATCCACGGTTATCTCAGCTCCGAACAACTTTTCGGTCGATCGGAATCACCACCAGGCGACCACTCTTGACTCCAAAAAAATTCCTGAATTTTTGGCCGAACGATGTCTAACACTGGTCGACAGTTTCTTCACATTCGCGAGCTCCACATAAATTCAGTCGACCGAGCTCCTCCACCGGTCGATCGTTTTATCATGTTTCTGTCTTAATGAAATTTAAACCAATTTCTAACAGCCATTTCATGCTAGCTTATCATGGTGAAATGAATGTTAGGAGCATTTTGATGAAAATTTAGTGTGTTGATCCAAAATAAGTGGAAATCCTTGTTCACTTGGAGTCATTTTGTTTCTGGATATTAGCAATTTGGAATTCATTGATTATCGACACACGTTAGTGCTTATGGAAGTGAATGTTGGGGAATTTGACGAAGAATTATTATTTTAGTGAAATTTCTTTACTCTTTTGGAGCTGCTTGTTTCTAGGAGTATAGGAATTTGAATTTCACAAGATGCTCACCTCATGGTTGATATCCAATATTAGTGAAACTTTTTTAGAACTTAAAATCAGTGTTCAGGTGGCTAAAGTTTTGTGAATCCACCTCTAGAGACATGTTAAGGGAGGCGAAGACTTGGGTTCTTAAAGTTGCTTTTGAAGTATTTGGGTTGCAGAATGTCCCGGAGTTTCAGTTCTGTGACTTTCACGTTTGTATTTTGTGATGACTTCTACCATTTCACAGTAAACCCATTGAAAACATGTTCAAGTCTTAAAATAACAGGAACTTAGTTAAGTTACTCAACGCCCAACTTAATATCTAACATAACCGCTGCCCACCAACGTGAGGACTTCATTTCTTTGAAGTAGAGCTATCAGAGTCGCATTCTATGAACTGCATGAGTTCCTCTGAACTGGGAAACCCTTCGCTCTCTGAAGTGCTTCAATTACTTTAATTCTTTAAGTGTTCAGTAAAGTACTTTAAGTTGCATGTAGAATATATTATGGGTTTGATTGAAGCCTTTTCATTTCTGTATTTTTCTATATATTTGTGCAACTTAGGATATATTCCATTTATACTGTTGAGAGTCTTGACCTATTCGAGGGGAATGTAATTTTGCTATTTCTCACCGTGCATGATACTTTTTTGTAATTTATGAGATGACAAATTGCAGGCAATAATACCGTGTATGCATCAATCCATTTCATATCGGTCTTCCTACATTTAATGCAAATATAATCTGGATACGTTACTATTCTGAAATTCCAGTACAACTCCAAATTTTCCAAAATTAACCTCTCCGTGTGATTACTCCTATGAGGTGCTGAATTAGCCCACCGTTGGATGCCATATGATATGTTTTGGGTAAACACTACCTAGGCAAACTAAGTGACCTGAACTTGCCTTCATTGGTTTGTGTTCAGCTACAATTTTACTATCTTGAAAGGATATGTATCAGGAATACTTTCGTGTAACCTTTTTTGGCAGGAATATTTGCAGATAACTTTCTAGAGCTCTTTTCTTTATGATGTGATTTAGAGAACCGGAACCTTCCTTGTAAAGCTATGTTTGGTACAATTCTAATATTCTATGCATTTTGATTTGGTTATCTGTGCATGATCAATAAAGCAAAGCACTTATCTTATTTTTATATAATATATTTCCTCGTGTTCTTTACTTTTTAATTTTTTTTGTTATGCCTGATTTTATTCTGCACCGCATTTTCTTTTTGTTAACTGTGCATGATAATTAAAGCAAACTACTTATCTTATTTTTATATGTAATATTTCCTTGGGTCATCTACTTTTCAAAAATATTTTGTTACCTTTCCTTTTATTCTCATTTCAAAGTTATTCTTCTAATAATATTCGTTGTCTCCTGGACTTTCTTCAGCAGGGTAACGCAGCGTAGTCATGTATTTGTCTTTGCATCTTCTCTTTAATTACAGCAAAATGGCATGATAACATTTTTCTTTCAAGACAAACTTTGTGTACCGATTTAAGCTTATAAAACTCTTGTTAACCCTAAAAAATTTACTTATAAGTTTTTTTTTCTTCTTCTTTACCGA
Organism: Triglochin maritima; assembly: GCA_963682175.1. Taxonomy (NCBI): domain Eukaryota; kingdom Viridiplantae; phylum Streptophyta; class Magnoliopsida; order Alismatales; family Juncaginaceae; genus Triglochin; species Triglochin maritima. The sequence goes on along the minus strand of OY821792.1, from coordinate 31,235,170 downwards.
GATCTGAGATCATGGGTTGCCTGTCCGGCATTAATATTCCGGAGTATCGTTGTCAAGGCTTATCAAAGATGCTGCTTCAGGAGATATTGGACAGGGCTGATATGAAGCAAGATGGATCCATTACCTGGAGAGAGCTTCAAGAAGTGCTGCGTGTTCTTGGTCTGGGCTTCACTGGGCAGAAGGCTAGGGTGGCCATGAAAAATGCCGATGTCAATAAAAACCACCGGCTTGACAGAGGTATGGAGGTTGAGCTTCTGGCCGAGTTCCTTCAGAAGCAATATGGAATCGTGGTCTGGAATAACTAAGTAATTGAATCACCTTGTTACAATTATCATTCTTATGTGGACTTCCGGTTGATGCTCTTGTGCTAAAAAAATTATCAGTAGATTGTATTGTATGCAGCATATGGTGTTTGACACTATGTAACTAGTATGTTGGTGAACTATATGGCATAAGTATTATATACGTTAGACCCTAACCCTTGCTTAGAACTAAACCCTTCTTTAGTGGATGTTTTGCATGGGAAATGAAAGGGGGAATAGTAACGAGTGATGGGTAGGGGCCGGTTACAGGGAGTGGATTGTGTTGGGTTTTAAGGCAAAAATCCATCTCTCTCTCTCTCCTTCACTTTGCTCTCTTCCTCTCATCACTCAACTATTTTCTCTTCCGCCGACCAGGGGGCGTGGAGGTTGCTCCGGCGTGAGGCGCGGAGGTCGGTATACGAGGAGGCGTGTGTGCGGTCGCGGACCGGAGATGGTTTCGTGGGTTCTCCGACGGACGTCGTCGATCGCTTGGAAGAGGTATGCCAGTTCTTTAGTTGTTGTTGTTACTCACTCACGTTGGGGTGATATTGTGGTCGGTCGCGGGAGGTCGGAGACCTCGCGGGAGACATGAAACGACGTAAAATCCTCGGCAGGCACGTGGTTGTTGTCGACCAACGGTCGACCGGTGCCTTCGGGTGGGCAACCGGTTTTACTGTTTTGCCTAACTTTAACCAACACCGGTCGAACGATGCCGTATGGCGGTCGACCGGTCGCATGTGTGTTGGTGGGTTGGAGGCTTTCTGTTGGATTTCGGTCGACCGTCCCTAGCTTTCGGTTCGACCGAAACTTAAGTGTACTTGATTATTATGCATTATGTTCGACCAATTTTGTTATGTTATTTGACCGTTATATGACGTAGACTATTAGGATGACCATGGTAGTTTTCGGTTGACCGGGACTCCTGAGTCGGTCGACCGAATAGTCTTGTGTGATTTTGACTAACTCCGGATTTTGACCTCGTATTCGGTCGACCGGTTTTAGATTGTTGTCCGACCATTTGGACTTAAGCGATGTACAAAAGAGTTCGACCGTTGCAGACTTTTGGTCGACCGAACCTATTGGGAACGGTCGACCGGTTAGTCTCTTTCGGTCGACCGTTTGTGCGCAGAACTGAATTCCTGGTCCTTGTGTTGTGTCAACTCTGTCAACGGAAACCTGTGTCCTTGCTTAGAGCGTGAGCCGGGAGGTGACGACGGGTACGTGTTCGTGCCTGCCCAGGGACCGCCGTGTGGAAGAGTGTGGACACTTGGGTCGCGCCACCTTCGTTGATGGACAGTGGTGTGACGTGTTGTTGCTTGACTCTCTGTAGAGTAGCAGACCTGAGGAATCGCGGATCCTAATGCATGTTGATGCATGGCTCGTGGAGCATGATGATCCTGCAGACTACGGTCTGGACCCGCCCGATGTTGTGTCAGACGTATGTTGTACCGTCAAGGTTGTGTCGGCGATGCCGCTGAGGTTTTTTTTCGGCAATGATGGTGCCAACGATGTTCCAGCTTGTGATTGTGCCGGACGTATGTTGTGCCGACGATGCCGCCGATGTTGTTCCGGCGATGATCCCCGATTGGGCAACTATCTTGGGATGTTGACCGACCAGACTACGACTCCGTCGAGGTGGTGTAGACCACGTGGTTATTTTGCGCGGAAGTACAGATGCTCCTCTCTGATCCCTTGGCTCGAGTAGTCGCGTGTAGGTGTGCGTCGTGTACTAACTGTAAGATCGTTTGTGCCTACGGTAGGTTTCCGAGGGAGACCGTTGTTGTTGCTTGACTGATGTCCTTATTTACCCTTTAAGGGTACTTGCGTTGTTGGACTGAGGTTCCGTTTACCCTTGGAGGGATTTGTTGCATTGCAGATGTTGACATGACATGCTACTAATATGATAAGTTCATTTACCGTACTATTGCATTCATATAGGCGAGCTTGACATACGGGATTTCCTAATGGGAAACTCAGGCATCGTTGTTTGATTCATGTTTCAGGACCGCAGTAGGTTTTGTCGGGTGGTGACAGCGGGTGCACACATTTTGGGGTCAGGAACCTCTTCAGACTCTTCGAGGTCATCATGATTACTTGTACCTGTCTTTCGTTGTATTGTTGTAATCATGTCTTTTGTCAAACTTTGTTGTATTTTGGTGCACCGACTGTTGATTTATATGAGTAACATTCCTGTTGATGAGTTTTATTTGGTAATCTCTTAGTTGTTTAAAATTTTAAATTTTTCACTGTTTCGGGATGTTACAATATATGTTATTTACTGTTATTTTAAATAAATCCGTGTGCCATGATAAAAATTTCTGCTTGCTGCGAGTTCATTTCAAGCAGACACGTATCTCTATGCTTCTTGTACGATAACTTGAGAGAGAAAACGCGTGTGCATACCGCATACATGGCATACACAAAGTGATATCTATGTGGAACTATATGATTGTGCGGCTTCTACTGCTGGTAAATCAGCCTACCATGTTGGTTAATTACAAACCGGCGTGGAAGGGTGGCTTCCACGTCGGTTAATTAAAATCGACGTGGAAGACCTCCTATCACGTCGGTTTTAGTAAACCGGCGTGGTAGGGGATCTAATTATTGTATTTGTTTTCAAAATTCAAATCCTACCACGTCGGTTTTAATTAACCGATGCGGAAAGTTTTTTTAAAATATATTTTTAATAGTTTTAAAAACAAAATTCAAAACCTACCAATTTAAAAATCCCCAAACCCAAAATCCCCAAATCCACTCTAATTCAAAATTGAAATATTTCTTCCCAAAATCCTCAAATCCAGATTCTCTTCTTTTCCGGACCCGAAGTGGAAGAAGTTCAGAAGTAAAGATGGGAGAGAGATTGATTTCTTTCTGTACCACACATTCCACCCACTTCCTATCCCCTTCCGGCCTCGCGATCCCACAACTCCACCCTCGTCTTCATTTTGGCGCACTCTCTCTCTCTTTCTTCCTGGTTTGGATCACCAAAATCAGCCCCAAAGATCATGAATTTACTTCCATTGCAACAAAATCTCCACGTCGAAGAAGGCGATGATCGTCGGAATCCATGTGAGACACTCATGTTCGGACATATTATGATGCGGAAGATGACTGTTGTAGGGACACATATGACTGCGGAAAGTTTTATCACGTAAGGTATTCTTTGTTCTACTTTTTTCTTCTTTTTGAGATTGATTTTTCCAAATCAATGCTAATAGGAAAATTATGCCGCCAATCGCGTGGGTTTAGCTGGTTTTGGGGTTGAACATGAGGAGTTTGTAGCTATGGTGGAGCCTTTGTTACATGACAAAGGACATCAGGCAGCACGCAAACCTACAGGCAATCAAGCACTGTTATATACTGAATCGTATTCTAACATTGTTCTTATTCACGGAGCTCATATTTCATGTTGTCTTGCCAGCAGAATACTTACGTGGCATTGGTTTTTGAAGTTCCAAGAGGCTGGAATCAGGGCAAGGAGGCAACTACTTTGCTTAACATTTCCGAACAACGGAAAATTAAAACTTTTTAAATCAAAGGAACCACAAGGATAAAGACCATCAAGAGTGTGGATATTACTCAAAGAAATACCTAAATATATCTGATGAACCATATTACATAAGAGTTTGTCAAAATAGTGATTTCATCAGAATACGAAATACATAATACATTTAATCACGACAACCTAAAATAGGCAGACAACAATATCCAGTCCCAAAGTGCAATCTCCCTCGGTCACCACCCGCCGGAACCTAACGCAGTCCTGAAAATAAACGTAACAAGAATGTCTGAGTTTCCATAAAGAAACTCACCTATATGTCTTATCATACTATTATAGCATGTCATGAAATACAAAGCAATAAAACGACATTCCCACTAAGGGCAAAACCGGACATCCGTCCTGCAATCATTCCCGCTACCACACAGGTCGCATGGTCTACAATCGCCACCGCTGCCACACATGCCTCACGGTCCACAACATCGCCGCTGCCACACAGGCCGCACGGTCCACAACCACCGGCGCCACACAGGCCACACGGTCCACAAACATCGGGTCTCCATGAAGACCTACTGTAGGCACATACGGTCTAGCGGACAGTACGCAACACATCTCCACACGCGGCTACACAAGCCAAAGGGATAGGTGAGGAGGCGTTCGCACTTCCGTGCAGGTAGAATCAGATCTGAAAACATCCTCGTCCACCACCACACCAACGGAGTCGTCGCTCAAGTCGGTCCATCACCGGCGCCACACAGACCGCACAGTATCTCACTCGATAGGTGCCCAATCGAGCTACCTGTCGGAAATCATCATCGGTAGTCCATCACTGCTACCACACAGGACACACGCGATCCTCCCTACTGCCATACAGGCCGCACATGGGCCCTCCCGTCGCCACACAGGTCGCACGGGCTCGTGCAATCACTGCCTATCAAGGCTAATCGAACATATCCGCCACACAAAGGGTCAGACAATTGACAGATCCGAACCGAAGTCCGCGGGGGTCATCAAGCTCCACGTGCAGACACCAACTCCACCGCTATAAAAGCAGGGCGCGACCTCCGTAGCCCTCCAGACCGGTCACTTCACCCAACGGTGTCGCGTGCCCGCTGAAAGCAATGAGATCCGCAATTCCCCAGGCTGCTACTCTAATGAGAGAAACAATGTACAAACTATGTCACCCTCTATAATACATAAGCGACACGTCCCAAGTATCCACACTCTTCCACACGATGGTCCCTGAGCAGGCACGCGTAACGTACCCATTGTCACCTCTCGGCTCACGCTCCAAGCGAGGACACGGGTTTCCGTGGATAAAGATGACACTCCACTAGGACCATGATTCAATTATGGGCTCAAACAGTCGACCGGAAAAGGTATACCGGTCGACCGCTTCCGCAAAGGAATCGGTCGATCGAATGCCTACAACGGTCGACCTCTGTACTAAAAACTTAATTCCCAACGATCGAACAAAAGTCTAAAACTGGTCGACCGAACGTGGTTAAAATCCGGAGTCTGGTCAAAATCACACAAGTCTATTCGGTCGACCGACTCAGGAGTCCCGGTCGACCGAAAACTACCATGGTCTTCCTAATAGTCTAAGTCATATAACGGTCGAACAAGATTATATAATCGGTCGAACAACATGCATAATAAACAAGTTCACTTAAGTTCCGGTCGAACCAAGGGTCAGGAACGGTCGACTGTTTGGATGGTCAACGTCTGGTCCAAGCGAGACACGAAGCAACGGTTGAACGACTTAGGGGTCCCGTCCAACCAAAAACATTCAGGCAAACCCCGACCCACCAGCACAAGCACGATCGGTCGACCGCCACAAGGCATCGTTCGACCGGTGTTAGTTAAAGTCGAGCAAAATACACTAAACCGGTCGACCGCCCGAAGGCTCGACCGTTGGTCGTCAATAACCTTACGCCAGCCAAGGATTTTACGTTGTTTCTCGCCGTCGGTGAGGTCTCCGACCTCCCGCGACCGAACACAACTCCACCCCAACATGGGTGAGCAACAAAGACATCTAATGCAAGAACTTGACATACCTCTCTTCTGAAGAACGATGAAGAACGCCGGAGCTCCGCAACCAACTCGGTCCGCACAACATGCACCTCCTCCTCGCACCTTCTTCCCACCACGTCCTTGCCTCACACGCGCCTTCACCACCCGAGCTCGAGCATCAAAGGGATGGAAAGAGATGGATGGAGAGGAGAAATTAAGAGAGGAAGAAGAAGAAATGAGAGAACGTGAGAGAGAGAGAGAGGTGAGCTTCTCCTTTTCTCCAAACCCAAACCCAACACCAACAGCAACTCTACTTCCCTCACCTCAACCCAACCCAACCCAACTCATCACCACTCCACACCATCACCTACCCCATAGCCCATGCCTCCTTCACGTCACTTCACCCATACCTCCACTATTCTTCCTCCATTCCCATGCAAAACTCCACCATTAAGCCCACCTAATCACCATTAGTTCTTAAACAAGTTAGGGTCTTTACGCTTTTGACTCTTATTCAGGTAGTTAGTTTGTTGTCTTTATAATAGTATCAACTATCAAGTGCCATGTAAGTAAGGGATATCAAACATTTTAAAAATGGTTTTACAAGATATTTCTTTTTCTTTTTCTGCAATGTGCACTGTGATGTTGGCTTTATAATTAGTGGCACCTTCGCTTATAAACATTTAATATTTAAAATCTTTCTTTTGCTTACACCGCAAGTCTTCTTCTTCTTCCTCTGTAAACCCTAACCCTAACTATGAACTCCTGAGACCATTTGTCTCAGTTTTTGCTAGGGTTTCGTTTTTTCCCTCAATTACCATGCTATTGATTGTATTATGTTGAAAAGGAATAGTTGAAGATCATAGAATATATGAAGATGATTTTCAGCATCGGTTCAATGCATAGTACATCTTGAGCTAAGCTGAACCAGAACCTTCTTAATAAAGGTATGCTTTTATACCATTCCTTGTGTTGTTTTTCTTGGAAAAAATGTGCACGATCAGTAAAGCAAGTCACTTCTATTTTCAAATATTACTTCCTTCTGTGCTCTTTGATCCGACGGAGATCTGTCAGTGTTCTTCGATCTGACAAAAGAATGCTAATTGTTTTTGGTGAAACCCTATTATGTTGTAGTGCATAATAGAGCCGATAGTATAACATTACAGCACACCACAAGAACTGTGTTCGTGTGGATAAATATCTTAGAGATGTCCTTAGACTTTTATATTAGGTTTTGAAGATATATGAAATTTGAATATTTCGCAACCTTTTTTAAACCAAAGTACTTATATATGAGATAGTGGACACAACTTTTTAATAAAATGTTGCACACTTATAATTCAAAAAAAATTTATAATGTATTAAGAAAGTGTTTGATTTTTTTTTGGGGGGGGGGGGGGGGTTATATCTTCCTAAGACAGTTATTTAGATTAGTATATTTGTAAGGGAATGTTGTCATACTGCGTGGTTAAAACTAAAAATGTACGACACTATCTCTTGTCAAGACAAGTTGGTGATGTGATCTTGACGGGTCTCGTAGCGATTTTTTTCCCGGGCTCAAGCAAATTGGGCTCAAGCGATTACTATCTTGCACGTCAACTCTACTTGAAATGGATTTCATTAAAGCATGAAATTTCATCTCAAAAGTAATTGGGGTTAAGTGGAGTTACACACAATCTTAACACAGTATGCCCTAATTTAGTAGCATATATGACATATTTACATTCCTCAATTGCAGGGTCTCATTTGATTTGGGTCAAACATGCTCCAGAGTCCAGATTCACAAAGTGGTGAGTCCATTAATTTGGATGTTGACTGAAGTACCTCAGAATATTATAGTTCATAAGAAGTTCCATATATACCTTTTACAACATGCATGCATGAAACTTTTCTCAACAGTGTGTACCACGAATCAAACCTCATTTTTCCGCATTGGCTTCTTAACTCACGTTCAGATTCAAATAACCACGTGATTAGTCCAAGAAAATGGTACCTACATTTTTTGGTGATGCCATCAAGCTGGCGGGAATAAACGCTAACAGTTGAGACTGGTTGGTCTCAACATGAACATGCATGCACAGAACTGTCCACTACATCTACATGTAACACGACTCTGCATATATCACTTTATATTAAAAACACATGGTGTTTAGATGTTTTTCACGTGTTGTTCTCTTATTGTTACACTAAAACCATATGACATATGCTATTGGAATAAAGTCATGGAAGCTATAAATTGATGCACCTCCCAAGTCCTCACCACCAACTTACCAACCACAATTACTCTAGCTAATTGACATCAATCAAAATGGCTCGTGGCTACACCTGCAGAGGCCTCTCAATGTCACAACTGAGAGACATCTTGGAGAGAGCTGATGCAGACCAAGATGGCAGCATCAACAGGAAAGAGCTCAAAGAAGTGCTTCGAGTTCTCGGTGTGAAGTTCGCCAGATGGAACAGTTGGGTGGTGATGAGGAACATCGATTTGAACCAGAATGGCCGGATAGACCGGGAGATAGAGGTCAAGCTTCTGGCTCAGTTCCTCCACAATAAGTGGGGGATTGTGGTTTGGGATAATTAATACCGAACAAGCCAACGTAGACGTATGTTGTTATGGCTAGCTAGGAATCATTTATATTTGTTAGATCACTAATGAATGTCTAATGTTATTAATAAATAAGGAGCCATTTTAATTAGTGCAATGGTGCTTCAACGTTAATGTAATAATTAGTTAAGGTGCATGTGTGGGGTTTATCTTGTGATTGTACTTGTGCTTGCTATATATGTTTAGCGTTTTGATCACCTAAATGTTGCTGGGAAAGTTTACACTACGCGGAGTTCTTCGGTCTTATCGAGGAAAACAAACCTCGACTTCTTGGGATCGTTGTAATGAGTCTAAACAAAAGCAGGTGCACTTTCGTTAGGTTGCCATGAATTATTTTTTGACAAACAAAACTATTTTACTTATTTATTTACTGAACTGTTAAACGTCGTTTACAAATTACTTAAATCATCCGTACCAATTATCATTTTATCATTCTCTCCTTTCCTATCTTTGTTTCGCTCTCCCACCACCACTCTCTATTTATTAAGGTTGAGCATCGGTCCGAATTTGACCAGACTTGGGGGGGGGGGGGGGATTGGATTTTGGACATGACCGAAACTCATCCTGGGGTCCGGACCGAAACTCGGACCGGTCGGATTCGGTCCGGACCGAACCCGGACCGGTCCATGCTCTCCTCTACTCTTCATTTTCCTCCCAATATCAAATTTCAACAAAAAATAATGTCTTGGAGAGCAGGAAATGCGCTAGCGGACGCACTGTTAGATTCGAATACAGTAAAATTTCTACCTCTAAAAAAACGTCCTAACCGATTTTTTTTAACTTACCCCACCAGATTCATACGGTTCGTCAGACATTTCGTTGGTGTTGGTACTGGTAAAGTAAAGACTTCTTGGTGTTTGTAGTGGTAGAGTGAGGGGATAATTCTTTTTTAAGAGACGGAACAGAATGATAATTAAATGGAAAGTAAAAGGTAAAATTATAATTAACGTGAACGATTTAAGTAACTTGTGGACGACGTTTAGTAACACGAATATGCAATTATGATGTATTTGAAGGGTATCTAAGAAGAGAGAGAGAGAGAGTAAGAAGAGAGAGGTAGTTATAACAATAAAATTTCAAGCGGATAGACAGAGTAATAGCAAAGTATATATGTAACGTCTCATCCCGAGCTCGTACCGGAACCGAGTCTCATTCTGTCACCCATGCGCCCACTAACCCACAACACCTACCGATTGCCACAAAACTTAAGTTGGTAAGTGTTATGGTAGTAGACTCATGTCATTATATCTCACCTCAATATTCTTATGTTAGGCAATGTGGGACTAAATTTAGGGGTGTTACAAACCTACCACGCTTGAACACCTGACGTCCTTGTCAGGGTCAAGTCACTCAGTCATCATACGTTATGGGATTCTAGAGGTGGTTCTTATACGTTAGGTGTAAAACCTTAGTTCTCACAATTCCGTTTGGTTCAGACTCTGATATCATCTGTAACGTCACGTCCCGAGCTCATACCAGACTCGAGTCTCAGTCCGTCACTCATGCGTCCACTGACCTACAACACCTACTGATTGCCACAAAACATAAGTCGTAAGTGTTATGGTAGTAGACTAATGTTATTATATCTCACCTCAACATTCTTGTGTTAAGCAATGTTTGACTAGACTCAGGTATAACAACGGACACAAATATTATTTGATATAAATTTAATTACGTTGATTCAACCCACAAGCTTAATATTAATTAGATGCGTCAAATCGATCTTCATGTGGCATGAGAGTGTTCTTTCTCTCTCTCATCTGAACATTCCTCCTGGCACACCTGGAGCAGCTGTGATCCCACGGTTTTGCCTGTCCAGGTTGGCTTCCCATCCTTCACAGTTCAAACAAACCAACTTAATTGTTTACCAAAATACAATATCAAACAAACATCACAACAAAATTCTTTTATGTATGTTCTTATAATTAACAATGGCAATTTAAGTATGTTCTTTTAAAACATTTTATAGTTTTTTTAATTAAATCTCAACATGCGATCACAATGCAGATATTCGATCATTAGTCCAAGCTAATCCAATACTATGGACGTACGAGAGATTCCTAGTCAATAATAATATTGTCGACTGGTATCCAAGCTTTAGTAAACTCGCCTCGTGTGTATATGTTTGCCTTGACTAAACCTTAATTTTCAACCTATTTATGCCACCCAGTTAACTTAACCGAATTCGGGACAGAAACCCAGCACCCGGCCAGTAGTGACATGAATAACAAGAACACAACATACATATATAATTCATGCATATACATACCTATTCCCATGTCGAAGCCGCGGTTTTTGAGCTCGCGATGTTCTTGACAAAGAGCACAAAGCTCGCAGCAGAAGTGGACGGGGCAATCTGCGAACGGTGTCTCCTCCAAGTCGTATTGCGCTCTCATCTTTGAACGGTAGAAGCAAGAGAAGAGGCAGGCAAAGCCACTGAGCCCCAGAAGTAATCCATATATAACTCCATTCCACACGCATGCTGATTCAATCCATGTAATTTATTCATCACAGACACTCATTAGTTATCTTGTTATATATTTCCTAAATTATATATACTTTAAACAAAAATAAAACATGTTTGTAGTGGTATCTTTGTTGTTATGTGTTTCCTAAAAACAATATACTTTAAACAAAAATGAGCATGTTTTCTAGTGGTGTCTTTGTTTTTATTTTTCTTGTTTGTTACCACAACAAAACAAATTCTGTGAAGATTACCTCCACATCGTCTTGTGTATAGGCTAGTTTTGATAAATGGAAGTTGTGATATGATGTAAGAAAGTTGAAGTAAATAGAGGTAAATAAGAGGTAATTAGCTGTATTAAGAAAGATCTTTGTTCTGGGGGTTCAATTGAATTTTTAAGTGAAAAATAAGGCTTCATGGTCTCCAATCAGGAATACATAGGTGTGTGACTAACTAACTATCATTTCAAATTACTAGTCATTTTCATTTCCTAAAAATATCGATTATAAAATTACATGTGCTTTTAGGGGGAAAAACTAATCGTGCATCAATCTCCGTCAACAAACTACAGTTCTGAAAAATACAGTAAATGAGTTACAGTCCAACTTAAATATCTTGGAGACAAACTCGTGAAAAGGAGAGTTTTTCATTCAAGCATTTGAACTCTTATTATTCCAAACACAAAATGACTCACTTCGTGAGAAGACATCATGGACATTGTTTTTTGGCATAAAAGAAAGGATTTCAAAGCCAACAAAAAAACATAATCATACATGACATAAACATGCAGAAATCAAAGAAACTTACATGTAGATCCTCTGTCAACTATCTCAGAGATCTGCCCAAAGGTAATACAGGGACAGAAGCATGTGATCAAACCTTCAAACAAAACCCAATTGTTTTTGTTAAACAACAACTTGTACACACTATATAAATATAACTTAAAGAGCCCAAATAGATGTTCTCACAGTTGGCAGGATCATCACAGCAGTGGCAAAGGCCAGTAGACCACTGAGTCACCCTGGGATGCACCCTTGTCCCCATATAGGCTCCCGGCGGTGCGACCGCAACCGGAATAGCCCCACCGTACTTGTTCTGTGTTTGAGTTGGAGGAAACATTGGTTTGGATGGTTAAGGTAGGAGATATTTGTAATTTAAGTAGTGCACAAGTGTTGGAGTGGAAATTTTAAGATGTCAATTCCACTTCTTACTTCGCTTCAGTTGTGATTCAAACCTTTTGGGCAGCTTCATGGAAATTGTAACATGAGATTAGATTATTCATGGGAAGGTGTTGATTCATTATGTTGGTTGGTTTGTTTAAGCATTCCAATGTACTTTGTTGACTGGTAATACAATTTTAGTACTAGCCGCTTTGCCGACCCAACTTCTCAAAAACTTTAAATTGAATAACAAAAATGCTGTTTTAGTTGATTTAGTTATATATGTTCCCCCGAAAGTAAAATAAGCAGTAGAAAAGTTTGAACCCCTTTTAAATGTTAGAGATCTACATGCTAAACAAACAAAAGTTGCAAGAGATGATTTTTTTTTTATGTTGCAGGGTTATGTCTAAAAACATCTAAATACCTAAAAAGAGAAAAATATCTAAAAGAGTTGTTTCTTATATATGTACAAAGTAACAAAGATGTGTTTTAAAAGGTTATGTTTATAAATACTGAATAAACAACACATCATTTTTTAACCATGAACTATAGGAAGAAGAAAGTCTTTTGTTGAGAAGATTGTTTTGATATATGTAGGTTGGTAAAAGTAAGAGTTGTGTGAGTTCTAAGAAATTATTAGAAAATTGTGCATCATCTAGAGGTGTAAGAAGTGTTGAGAATCTCAAGTTCTTGGTGAGAGGAATGCCATGTGATATGAATATGTTTCTAAATATTTAATTTAGGTGTGAATATGTAACCGTTGTGGTGATGATGAGACATAATGACTTTTCGTTATTATAAGATAACATAATATGATTCTTTGTTCGAAGAAAGGAGGATAATCTGTGGTATGTACATCTAGAAACAAGGTTATAAACTTTGGTTGAATCACACATATGCTCACAAAGTCAATATGTACCCTTGCACCACTCTTCTTCAATTATGTACGTAATTTTCAATACTCTATTTTTAATTTAATAATCCTGTTCTTGCAAAATACCTTTCTCGTACAATAATTGTAAGCGCATAATTCCCAACTTACTGTAAATACATGTATTTTAATTCTCTTTGTAATAACTAACCTCGTGTGATTACATTCAAATAGTTTACAGACACACAATGTATTTCCTAAGAGTTTCCTTAGAAGCTACAATTTAAATTAAATTGTAGATTTTCTTGAGTTTGCAAAAACAATTAAATTTATTTGACCTACACACATGCATTATCCTGTCGTATTTATGTGTTAATTGACGTTGCAAACCAAGAAGTTCAAGAAGAAAACTTTAAATAATAAAAACTCCGAAATCCAAATATACAACATTCAACACACAAAATTACCATGAACACGGAAGCATCTAAGGGTGTTTGTGCAATTCACAAATACATCTGACGTATTTCATTTACAGGTTTCTAACAGGGTCGTATTTGCAAATACCCCTTTGTTAGATTCGTTTCCGTTTAACCGCAATCTAAAACTAATCTCCAGTTCTCGTCTTCTCGACAAATCGTTTTATTTTTATATAATAAAAAAATTAAAAAATAAGGGCCAAAAAGGAAAAATTGTTTTTTCTTCCGACATTCACAAAATCCTCTTCTCTCTCCCCCAAACCCTAATTAAACCCCTCTCCTCTCACCGCCGTCGCCGTCCCATATCGGCCCATCTTTTCCCGTCGAAGCTTGTCTTCTCATCTCCGTCTTGGTTTTTACGGCAACCAAAACAAAGGTATCGTCCAAAAGAAAATTATTTTTTCGTTCCAGGACCTGAACATATCTGGTTTCGTTAAAGATCCCACCTTTATGCCTTTTCGAGCCAAATTTCAAGACCGAATTGTCCAAATTGTGGTTTTGGAAGTTGATTCTGGACGGAGTGTTTGGAACTGATTGTTGGCTTCTAAGTGTCATTTAATCTAATTTTGATGATTAACAACCCATAATTTGACTTACAATTCAGTATAGTGAAAGTTGAGGAATTTTGATTCGTAATGTAGTATTTGGGAATGGTTTTGGGATGCTATTGCTTTGCTCTTAGGAATCAGAATTGGTTGGAATAATTTCATGAGAGAGATGGTTGAGATTTTCTTAGTTGCTTGTTTTTGTGATTCTTATTGTGGAATCGCAGATGGTCAGTTGCATTTGCATCATTTTGGTCAATCGGAAACAACCTCACTGTTTTACAGTGGTAGGGTTGCGTACATCCGACCCCCCCTTACCTCGCTTAGGTGGGAGCCTCTTCTAAGGCAATGGGGTTATGTTGATGTTGTTGATGATGCTTGTTTTTGTGATTCTTCATCACTTGCTATGTAGGAAAAGAGCTCAATGGGAGACTCAGAAGAAGATTTCCAGACATGTTCGGACGGGTCCATGGAAAACGATAACGACTTATATGGTGAAGACGAGGAAAAAGAAGAAGTTGAAAGTGATGACCAACCATCGAAACCGAAGAATAAGAAAAACAATAAAATAGTGGTTGGACATGTTGGAAAGAGAGGGGTTTGTTACTTGAGTCGAGTCCCACGAAAAATGGACCATGTCAAGTTGCGCCACATTCTTACGCGATATGCAGATATTGAACGAATTTACCTCGTCCCAGAAAGTACTCAACTTCTTCTCCCTGAACATTAATTATTACGATAAAAATTACCACTAAATGATTCTAACTTGGTGATGATTGTGATGTCAATTTACAGATCCCTCTGCTGAAATGCAGCGCAAGCTGGCTGGTGGGTATCGTGGCAAGCAGTTCTCCGAAGGGTAGGAGTTATGATATATGGTGTCTTAAGTCCAGACCATGTTTTTTTTAATGGACTACGGTTGTTTGAAGATTGACTATGTTTTTCAAATTTATTTCAATATTTGCAGGTGGGTTGAATTTGCAAAGAAAAGTGCTGCCAAAAGAGTTGCTAGGATGTTGAATGGTCAACAAATGGGTAAACTCCTTGCATTGACTAAATTATGTTATTGGAGTGCAATGCTCAAGAATAAATGTGTAGTGAGTGTTGCAATGTCTTTAAAAGTCTGAACTCTGACTCGATCACTGGCTGAACTGTATTTTGAATCTTTTGCTAAATGATATGTGCTTGCCATCTTATTTCTAGGTGGGAAGAGAAGGTCTGCTTTTTATTATGATATTTGGAACATCAAGTACCTCAAAAGGTTTAAGTGGGACGATCTGACAGAAGAAATCGGTATGTTAATATTCTTAGGCTTCTTATCTTTCGACAATGAAGTCTGCAACTCTGCATTTCCTCGATCTCATTTCTTTGGGTTCCTCAATCTTCTCTTTGGAATGTTTTCTGCCACATCATTTATATGTTTGATAACTGCAGCCTACAAGCATGCTGTTAGGGAACAGAAACTGGCTTTGGAACTATCAGCTGCTAAACGGGAACGTGACTTCTATCTCTCGAAGGTTGACCAATCTCGTGCTCTGAGCCATATCCATGAACGTGCTAAGAAGGTGAGTTTGCATCAACATAGCCTATTTTATAACTCTATCCTGGACAATTGTTTTCATTTCTATCCTCCCTTGTGTGCTATTTTGTTTTGCATCGTTCTGAGTCTGCTTCAAGGTGCTTATACATAGCAATCTAGCATTATTATTGCTTGTCCTGTCTTTATGGATGCAACCATATTTGAATTGGCATCTTCCGGGACACATTCCGTTGCCACCGGATCCTGCTAGCAGATTTATCCTGTTATTGAGGCGGCAGAGAACTCCAAAAGATTGATCAAATTTTTTTGTTAGGTGACTAGCATTACACTAGGTCCTCGGAACAACCTGAATAAATAAGATAACAATACTTTCTCCAGCTGCTCATGTGTGATCCATGTTACATGTCTTTCCACGGCTTGCAGTTAACATTAACTCAAGTCTGTGTTTGTTATGTTGTTTTATGGTTCAGTGTTTGTCGCGTGAGATGTCCCTGGTCGTTTTCTATGAGGTGCCTGATCCCTTAATCTGAATGTGAAACACTCAGTTATCATACTGTTTCCATATCTTGCTTTCATTCCAAGTCGCAACCTAACAAAATTACCAATTGATGAAACATAAAACCACTCATCCACTAATTTAAAAAAATTACCAATTGATGAGAAATTACCATTGAAATATTGGACGGTCCAACTGGTAAACTTTGTAGACCTTGTGCTGGAAATAAGAGAGGTTCAACTTTTAAGATACCTTGTGCTGGTGATGAGAACTTTCAAACTGGTAAATATTGGAAGGTCAAACTGGTAAGACTTTCTCCAACTTTTAAGATACAAAATGTATCTTAAACTAAATAGCTGCGCTTGTTCACTGCTGTTGAACATCCCAATGAGGAAGCAAATTAACTTTTCCACGCTCTGACATTGGTATCTTTCTGCAGAAACAAAAAACAGAAGCGCCGGAATCCAATGGTGACACTTCAGATAAAAACAAATTAGAGACGAAAGTAATTCGTCAATTCCCACAAAATCGGTCAGTCACCAAAACTGATGCAAACAAGAAACAATCTGGGTTGTCAAAAGAGATTCTGTCAGAGGTGAATGCACTCGTTGATATTTTTTTGTTACAATTTCAAATTATGTTGCTCATGAGTCATGATACCAGAAATGCTTCTGTCATCCAGGTTTTTGGTCAAGCTTTGTAATGTTTGAAGCCCTGCTAGCTATTACCCGGACCTGAAGAGTTGTAGCTTTCTTACCCTTCCGTTTGACATTTCGGATCTTGCTTAGTTTGACATGGGTAAACCCACCAGAATAATATTATTTGTGCACTCTGCTGATTGTAAAGGATCTAAGAAAATACATTTGTAACCAAAGACTGTAGTTTTTGCTGATTATAATTCACTAACATACGAAACCCTTTTTGTTTTCCTTAATGCTTCAGCTCCCCCACTGTGTTTGTGCACTTGGAAAGCAGGAAGAGTGGAGGGCCGAGGGCACAATGAATTTTTGTAGTGTTGACATATTATATTTATCAATTTGGTTAGGCGCTGACTAATTATTGTTTTGTAAATTTGACTCGTAACTAGAAAATTTGACCTTTGGACTGCACTAAGATTAACCACTTCAAATGTATGTACTTGCTCAAGAATGTGTAATGAAGTGCACTTTCAAGTTCAGTACTCTTAAAGTTCACATGCCTAGAAGAGATAGGGATATATGAAGTTGCGTAGAGACTCGCTTCACCGTTGGGGAATGTATGTTGCTCATTGATTCATCAGTAACGGAAAATCGGCCATCAGATTTCCCCTAAGTAGTAATTCCATCTTCAGCCTGACTAATACATCCTAGATCTGTGTGTTATTATCAATTTGATTACTTTGGAAGCACTCTGTATCATTTTTGGAATTTAAATTGGTGGGTTAAGTAGATCTTCAAGTGAAGAAAGAAAGAGAGTGTTGCATGTATCCATACGTATTTGCTCGTAGTAACCGATTCTTGCATGTGCAAGACAGGTATGCACGGACCCAAATGGGAGATCTCCGGCCAACCACTAGTTCACACCATTTTAAACAGTTTTGCAGTATTAACCGTACCATATGGGCTGGATAACAGAGCGATCTCTCTTTAATTCCCATTATTGGGGGGAGGAATTTAATGATTCCGAATCGTTGGAAATCTTTCTAACTTGTAATGTTAGCTCTCTAGTTCGAATAAGAAAGAAACAGACTAATCATACAATACAGAAGCATGCTAACCCTACAGATCTTTCATGATGTGTCTGGGTAATAAAAGTTATTTTCATGTACATATATGCCATAGCTAAAGAGGATCATTTACAAGACACTGGCGAACTGCATCAAATATAAGATTGTTAAACCCAACAAATATGTTCAATTCATTGCATATTGTTCCTATGATTAGACGGTAGTTACATTACTGTACTGATACAACATCAGGCCCAGGTACACTCAGGTTCTTTTCTGCAAGCCAACCATGTAAACAAGAAGTAACAATGGAAATCTTTCCAACTTGTACAAGAAAAACAATGTTAGAATAGACATTAGTTGAACCGACTCCACACTATTACAATTCCCAGAAATTGAGATATATCCATCTTTTCTGAGGAACCGACAGGCCGAGTAATTGGCCCCTTGAATCTCCATGGCTACGTCGCAAAAGACCAGGGGAGTAAGATGCAAAAAATATTAAGGGAAAGCAGCAGGCTGTCCAGCTTCGGGTTAAAAATGCACATTATCAGAGTAGTCTACCCCCATCACATGCTTTAGTTGGCAATGAAAGTATCCACAACATATCGACCATGCACAAAAGCTGGGTCATTGGGCCTTGGCGAGTGTTCTACTAGAAACACCATGCAATAGTTTGACAAAGCCAAGGAAACTCAGTTTTCCATCAGTATGCCTTATCCAGTCATGGAGAACTGTGTGGATTGGAATGGAAGGACTAAGCCCTAACTCCTGCAACAGAACAAAAGATGGATATCAGAAGTTTAACTTGGTAACATATTGCAGGTGATCAATCACTACTTACCGAAGCAAGTTCATCGATCACAATAGCTCGGTTTCCATCTTTCTCAAAAAGCTCATAAGCACATCTTGCATGTTGTTCCCACCTTTCTAGCCCTTCTAGCTGATGCACATTTAAGGCAGCAGCACAGAATTCATTAAAGTCCACTTTCCTGTATTGAAGAGCACTTAGCTGAAACAGAAGAAACACAACACATTATTTTGATTGAAAAAAAATACACGACTAGTACAAATCTTAGAATGGCATATTGGATTCTAGAACAATAACAAAACACATGATTTTGATTGAAAAAAAGTACAGGACTAGTACAAATCTTAGAATAGAATATTGGATTCTAGAGCAATAAGACGGTTCACATATACAAGTCATTCACCGAGACGAAGACGCTTAACATATACAAGTCATATTTACCGAAACAAGAAGGTCCTGAACACGAGATTCCTTCATTGCTTCCGTTGCATTTTTTGTTAAGGCCTGAGGAACAAAATTAATCGTGAGATACAGCAGAAAGTTCAGCAAAGTAGAAATAAATTGTCAAGATGAATTCGTTCTTTATTTACTGACCATTTTTATATTATCAAGTGAAATACAACCAGAAGCATTCGGCTCCAACAACACAAACTGCTCTTTCAGATAGAAGAGCTCTTCAACAGTTAATGTTTTTGACAGAGACTGTCAAAAGGCACGACGAAAGTAATCAAGACAACAATAAATACTAAGTGGGGAACTGTATACAATGCATGATCACAGTTTGACAAGCAGCACTTGTTAACATGATGATTTATGAGGGATCCTCACCCTCAATGCAGATTTACGCAAGGAAGAAGATTGTATGTAAGCCTTCATGAGTCTGAATATTTGAATATCTAAAGGAATCTTTGTCTGCTCGTGATCCCTAATCCAAGAATGACCTGCATATTAAAATAAAATGAATGCTCATGATAAGTGGAATGTTCCTCGAGAATTTGCATTGGATAGAAACACGTGGAAGAACACGATTCACGTGCCTGAACCGTGACTCCTTAGAATTTCATTTCTAACATACCCCAACTAGTTTGAGATAAAAGGCTTTGTTGTTGTTGTGAATGCTCATGATAAGTATAAAACTATGATCATCTGAAAGAAAGTATAAGTACTTACTCAAAGCCTGAGCAGCAGACATTCGTCTGCGGGGATCCTTACTCAACAAACGTTTGACAAAATCCCTAGCGTTTGGGGAAAAAGAAGGCCATGGAGGTTCATCGAAGCTTGGGTCAGCTTTTAGAACAGCTCTGAATATACCAGACTCAGTTCGAGCCCAGAAAGGACGACTGCCACATAGTAGAATATATGCAATTACTCCAATACTCCATACATCTGCCTCTGTGCTGTAGGATCTATATAGAACTTCAGGTGCTACATAATACGCACTTCCCACGATATCATTGAGCCTTTCATCTGGAGAAAAATTTGAAGAATCTGAGTTCAGTTCCCTGTTTGTACATAGAAAGCATACATTTTCTAAGAAAAGAAAGGAACTCTATGCATGTTGGGAAGACTAACCTGGTTTAACAAAATCTGACAAGCCAAAATCTATGACCTTCAACTGGGAATTCTCTTCTTTTGTTGAGAAGAGGAAATTCTAATCAAACAAAGCAGAGAAGACATTACAGTCAAGTCAAAAAAAAAAACTGAAACCATGTAGACTATGTAGTATAATAGTAAATTCAATAATTACAATAGATGATAGCCATCAGCCATCTAGTTAATCAATCCAATTATTTCTCTCATGCTTCTCGCATGGAATGGAACCATCCACTTACCTCCGGTTTAAGATCACGATGAACCACCCCTTGCAGGTGACAAAATGCAACAACACTTAGTATTTGTACTATGACAGTCTTGGCATCTTCTTCAGAATATCGTCCACCCCTATTTAAGAATTCAATGTGTATTTAATAAGATAACTGTAAACAAAAACACAATGCAATAGTCTAATACCGTTAAAATTGCTATGACTAGTTAAAACTACCTTGAAAGTATTCTATCCAAAAGTTCTCCTCCTTCACATAATCTGGAAATAATATAAAAATCATTAGAGCTCAATGATTTGGAGTCGACCAACATTCAAAACAAGGTGACAACTAGTGATGTGAGATCAACTTTTATGCAGAAAGTCCAATTTAGAGCATCTATTTTTTTGAGCTAACAGTGGGACTTCCAAGACAACACACATAGAATACACGCCATACTTCCATGTTCCAAGTGCCAAAGCAACATATCATGGATGCAACCTAAGATTATCTCATAATCCTTTCATGTTCCAACAAATACAACATATGTCCATTACAACTGATTCAAATAAAAGTCATACATAATGAAGCTTAAATTAAGTAACAATGCCAATAGTATCAAAATTAAATTATTGGGTCTGACTTTTGTTTTGGCTTCTGAACTGAGATTGTTTAACTTTTGAAGCCCTCAAAAAGTTGTTCAGAAAAAAAAGACAGACCTAAAACAAGATGGCATGGAACTTCAGAACTTACTCCATTATTATATACACATTATCACTATCTTCATAAGCATCAAAGAGCTGGACTAGATTGCCATGCCCAACCAGTGATTTTAAAATCTTCACCTCCCTCCTGACATCTTCTACAGCTATGGCGGTTGTCATCTGATCAAAAGATGTTTATTGGTGATAAGATTACAAGTTTGTGAAATATGAAAGAGAATAACATTACATGCAAGAGGTTGCCTTACACTTACTAAAATGCTTATAAATAACTGCCCCTTCGAGATAAACACGATCATAATCCTTTCGTAATGGAATACTATGATATCCTTCCACAATTTTATGTTTTAGGAATACTTTGAAATATTTACGAAAAATGCAGGCTGAAAACAGTGAAGGCGTATCAGACTATCAGTATCCCAAAAACATTTGTTTATTTAAAAAAATGGACTCATTATCACCACCAACGGACAAAAAATAACCAGGGATAGTCCCAACTGTTCTGTCTAATTTCCTAAATTCAGACATATTGTGACACTCATTTTATAATTTATAAGAAAAGACCCGAGGAAAGAATTATCAACACAATAAATAGACTTCAACAAAACATCTACGCCGGATAACTAACCGTATTAATCAGACCAATGTGATAAAAGAACATGTTTTTGGTAGCTACATCAATAACATACAATTCATTAAACAACTTATAAGTTATAACGCATAAATAAAAATCTTGCTTTCATAACACCCCTCCAACTTAACCTAAATTTCCTCCCTTAGAGTGTCTTCTTGAAAAATGGTTACATGGCATGTCGCGCGTAACTCATTTTGCAATCACATCAGACGGTTCCTACGAGACAGCAGAAAAATCTCCGAATCCCTGAGCAAGACTAGTAAAAAAAATGCTGGATTGGTCTCCATATTTAGAAAGCACCATTTTTAGCATAATTCCAGCCATGAAAAATCTCCAAACATGATCTACAACGCCAAAATTCAAATCCACCAATACTCATATCTCCCATCACAATTTCATTGAAATATAAGCCAACAAAACCACAACTCGAACAAAAAAAGAAGCAAAGATTCGATCTTCGTTTGCTTCCATTACCTTGGCTTTGGGAATAACCTTGACCGCAACTTGCTCCCCTTTCCTCTCCCCCTTCCTCCCCGTCGCCAAACACGTATACCCAAAGTGGCCTCTCCCGATCTCCTCCCCGACCTCGTACTTCCCCTCGAACCCCTTCCCAAATCCGAAATTCTTATCCAAACCCTTCCCGACCTCGACCTCCCCGTCCTCGGGAATCGCAGACTCGTTCGGCTTCACCGTCCCGTGTCGTCTCGCGAGCAAGGCGCGGATATGCTTCGCCGGAGACGGCGGCTTGAAGAACCGCCTCGGCGTCCCGCCTACCGACCTCGACCCGCGGGCCGGGCTGGGGGTGTAGAAGGGGAAGAAGGGGGAGGCCCAGGGCTTGGGGGCGGGGCGGTCGGGCTCCTCCTCCGCTTTTGGATCCCTCGCCGGAGAAGGGTGGTTTGGGGTGGGGTGGGAGGAGGGGGATGAGATCGGCTTGCCGTGGCAGATACCCATGGAGGAGAAGGTGGGGAAACCCTAACCCTAATCCTAGGTTTGGATCTGGAGGTCACGGCATTGGAGGGGGAGGGAAGGGTAGGAATGGGAAATAGGATGGGAGGGTGAGGGTAGAATTGGAAATATATTTTGTCTCGCTCCGTTCGGAGGTAAAAAAGGTGGAAGTGGAAGTGATGGTGTGTGGACTGAGAGAGTCTGAAGGACTGGTTTTAGTAGCTTCGGGATTTTTTGCATCTATGCCCTTTCTCTCTTTTTTTTGGGTCTTTTTGCGGGGAGACCCTGACAGATTTGGTGTGTGGGGACTAAGATCGTGTCTTAGTGGAGTAATTGTATCTTGGAGGTTTGAATGAACTTGAAAAGAAGATATTTTAAGGTTGTGATATTGAAGTGCGAGTGTACAACGATCCTTTATTTATGATGTAATTGATTCATCATTTTTTGGGGATGTTGGTTGAAATAGATATTTGGATGTCATTTCACATGAATAGTACGGCAACGTGGTTTGGAAGATGACGTTAGGAATTAAGATAGACTTCCTTGGGTATGTATGACAATGAACTTTATTGTCCTAGTCTGCTAAGTTTTCTTTGAATAAACACTTCTAGATCCTTCTTATGATTTAAATTTGCGTATTCGTGTTTTCTTTTGAATGTACACAAGCGACGTCTTACCATGATTAGCATATTCTCCTTTCACTAAAAGATTATCAACCAACTTCCAACAAAATAAACAAGGAAACAAGTGATATTAGTATATCTCGTATATCTTTTATTCATTTTTTAAGTGAGAGATTCAATTTCTAGAATTCACCTGATTTAATTGTAGAATTCCGAGTCACCTGATTTGAATTAGACCGTAATAGAAAGAGGTTGCGTCAACTTATCGAGCAATCACCATGTAAAATAACACAAAGTAGAGAAAGTACATACAATTTTTTTATGATAAAAAAATGAAGTGGAATGGAGTCGTTGCTCTTCTTTCATGAACAAACACCACCACATCCGAACATATTCGATTCAATTCAATTCAATTCAAAGTATCTGCTCTTTTACCCGTTTTCTTTTATTTCTGAAGAAAAACAAACCTTTTGCTGTGCCTGTGATGGGTCACCTCTAATTTTGTTTGTGGGTGCATAGAAGATTCTTGGGCAGTGTGTGGGATCATTACATAGGTCTTTGAGCACCAATGTGGAAGGAGAAACATCTTCTTTGGCCATTTGTTTTCTTCCTCCAAATTAGTGGTCCCAGAAAAGATGCAGATAGGAAGCACCAAAGTCCAAAACTACGTAACATATAATTATATGATATATATTCTGAACTGTTAAACATCGTCCTAAAATTACTTAAATCGTCCCTTAAAATTACCAAATTGCCCTTCCTCCTATTTTTGCTTATATATCTCACAATTTCACTCTTTTTTCAAAACTTTCTCTTCCTATACCTACTACACAAGATTACGAATGTCTCGGAGGCCAGGGAAGCAGCCAGCAGTTCCCCCGGTGTACCCGTATGAGGTAACATTACGTTATTTATTTGTTTTTTAAAAAAAAAAAGTCGTCGGCGTCCGAGGGAGACGCCCCCCGCATGGGGCGGGCGTCTCCCTCGGACGCCGACCCGTAGCGGGAGACGTCTGCGGAAGACGTCTCCCCGTAGGAGGCGGCGTCTCCGACAGACGCCTCCACCTTGCGGGAGGCGTCTCTCGCAGACGCCTCCACCTTTTTTGTTTTTTTAATTAATAAATATCATAATTACTTTAATAAATAGTGATAAATCAAAAAAATTAATTTAACAAATTCTTATTAAGTTTAACATTTGTGATATTTAGTTTTAACAAATTTTGATTTAGTTTAACAATTGTTTTAATTTAGTTTAACAAATTTTGATTTAGTTTAACAATTTTGATAATTTAGTTTAACAAATTTTGATTTAGTTTAACAATTTTGATAAATATGATAATTTAGTTTAACAAATTTAACAAATTTGTATTTAAAATTTCAATTAATAGTCATCGGGTCACAGTGGAGGGAAAGGCAAGTCGATACCATTACACGCCTTCCGTTCTTTAGTTGATGATTCAGCACCGCGTCATCCACGTAGACGGGGGATATCTGCTTCGGTCAGGAGGGAGAGGGAGGCATTACGTCGTCGTGAGGAGGATGATTCCTTCGATGATGAGCATGTGGATAGTTTCGACGACGAGAGCGACGATGATGGCCCGTATGAGTTAGTGCGACCGGAGGTGGAGAGGCAGGGGGATTATAGCGGAGGACGTGGTCGAGCGGGTACTTCTACTTCCGCCGGATGGATGGTGCGGAAGGGTAGGGGTGGGAGGTTTACGACCGGAGATTCGAGCTCGTGCACTGTTGATCCCCGCGCTCAGAAGAAGAAGAGGGTCCAGGACGATTCTTGGATCGTGAGCAGTATGACGTCTGGTGGTCCTTTAGATGGGAGCGTCATTCCTAGTTTCTGGGGTCACATTGCTAGACGGATCTGGGACGGAGAGGATCGGAAGGTTCTGAAGTGCCAGAATCGTCACAGAGCCTGTACAGCACTACAGGGTTGGCGGTCTACACTGAGTGCTGATATCAGAGAGGAGATTAGTGCCACGCATTTGGGGCACTTACCGTACAGCATGTTCCCTTATCTCGACATGCCTTTGATTTCGACGTTTGTGGAGCGGTGGCAGCCTGACACCAACACTTTCCACATGCCTTTCGGAGAGATGACGATCATGCTTCACGATGTTTTCCAGATCCTGCGCATTCCTGTGGATGGTCGTCTGGTTAGTGCTCAGGGGTCGACGTCTGAGCTGAGGTGTTATGTGGCAGAGTTGCTTGGTGTCACACCTGATGGTCTGGCCAGAGATACAGCATTATGGAGTGGTGGTGGTGTCGGCATCGACTCCCTTGAGGACCTATGCAGACGGGCACGACCTCCGCGGGCCGATGATACACAGTTGACGGCGTACCTATTCTTGATGCTCGGAGCCGTCTTGTTTGTCGACAAGAGTGGTTGTCGGATCAGACCACGCGATCTACTGGAGGCTAGGGACCCGGAGACCGTTCGTGAGTACTCGTGGGGGTCAGCGACGTTGGCATACCTGTACCGGCAGCTTGGGATAGCTAGCCGTGCGGATTGTTCTGGGATTGCAGGTTGTCTTACGTTGCTGCAGGCGTGGATATACGAGTACTTTCCTGCATTCCGCCCGCATCGTGAGCGGAAGATTATCGACGAGGGTCATCCACGTTCGGGTATGTGGGCTGTCCGGAGCGAGGACAAGAGCGATGGACGATTGCGTTCCATCCGCGCACGGCTAGATCAGATGACTGCATCAGAGGTATCAAGCTTTACACCATTTATTTAATTTTAAGATGTATTATTATTAATGTGTTAAACTTTAGGTGGAGTGGTTACCCTATGGTCCTGACCCAGCAGCGGATGTCCCGAGGACTTTATTGATGGGTCTTATTCGTTATCGGGATATCATAGAGTCTTATATGCCCGATCGGGTCTTGCGTCAGTTAGGATATGTTCAGGTGATCCCGGTTGACATTCCGACACCAGAGCATGCGGTGCGGTCTGCGACAGCAGCGACGTACGACGTCAGGTTCCCCGCTTCTACAGCGGAATCGACTTGGCGGACATTTCCGAGATCATGCCGATTGTTCCTTGGCGACTTCAGACGTAGTCGCGACCCCTCCGAGTGTGATGCACGTTATCTTGATTGGTTCGGTAGTTACTCACATCCTATCATCGTCCGTGGTGCCTCCCGGAGAGCAGATCGACCACCAGATAGGACGTGTGGCGATCTGGTAATTTTTTCATTTTATCTATATTTATTTGTACCGTATAATTTGTTAATGTACGCTAATGTTATTGTTATGTGCAGTGGATGGGTAAGATGATACGGGATGTAGACCCAATCTTGCAGATGAGGGATGAGCTGCCAGACGATGCCAGAGCTGCATGCGGAGATTTGGATGAGATCATACAGTCGTGGCATACTCAGTTAGGCATCTCCGACCATGATTCGGATGATGAGTAGGCTGATCTGTTGTACCGTACTCTTAGTATTTGCATTTATATTTGTTTATCTGTTGTACGCTTAGTATTTGTGTTTGCTTATCTGTGGTACGCTTAGTATTTGCATTTATATTTGTTTATCTGTTGTACGCTTATTATTTGTATTTGTGTTTGTGTTTGCTAACATGTTGTACGCTTATTGTTTGTATTTGTGTTTTGCTTATCTGTTGTACGCTTATTATTTGTATTTGTGTTTGATAACCTGTCGTACTATTATATATAATGCAAATAAAGCAAACATATCAAAACATATTACATAATAAAGCAACACTATATAATGTACAAACATATCAAAACATATTACATAATTATACAAACATATCAAAACATATTACATAATTATACAAACATATCAAAACATATTACATAATTGTTGCCAATATGCTATCCTATTTTGGTACTCCAGCTCCCATCCAATAACACTCTCATCTCGTATTTGATACCACAGAGTCGCTATAGGAGGTACGGGGAATCCCTCATTCAATTCCAAACGACTGTAATGAGCGTAACTCCCTAAATGAGCAATAATCAACTCTCTGCACGGTCTCGTCACGGTAGGCGGACTCTCCCAAGGTAGAACTGTAAGACATGGGTACAATGAACCATCATTTCCGAAAGAGAAGAACATAACTGCACACTTGTAAAAATTTGCAATGGGAAACAAGTCCGTCCACGTCTCCATATAGTGATTCTCGCCACAAGGTCCCCCGCCCCAATTAATCCGGTGACGAGCCTCCGCCACACCGTCGTAGTATACGTGCTCATAAAAAGATGGGTTCGCAGCTATCTCAGTTGAAATCGAACGACGGGCGAGTTGCCAATTGTCTTCACCACCGTGGAAAACATCGGCGACACATCGAAATCCACAGTTTCCATCAGCACGTACATCATTCCACTGGTGTAGGAATGGCATAATGATTCCTGGAATTCTATCTCCATATGGGAAGTCGTCTACGTCAGCCCGCCCAGTCACTACAATATGAACAAAAAATACAGTTACATATAATAACAAAAGATACATATTTACTGAAATAAATAACAAAATTATAATAATAATAAATATAGGGATGATATACCTGATCCTCCCCTCACAGACGAAGAACCAGAAGATCGACCACGACCTTTGCTTCCACTACCGGAAGAACGACCACGACCTCTACTCCCACTACCTGAAGATCGACCACTACCTCGCTCTGCATACTCAAACGCACTAGGGTCCCGTCGTGTCGACTTTCCCCTTGGTCGACCTCGTAGCTTTGTTTTTACTGCAGGCTCTTTCAAATTCGAATGTTCGGGGTGTAGCTGCTCGAATAAAACCCGAGAGGCAGATCGAATTACGGTAGGGTCACTTCCTGCAATCTCATCAACCAGACTGCGAAAATGTTCGGCGTCTTGAGCTGCCTGAGACACAAACTCTGCGTTCCCGGCTCCTTCCCCAATGACAAGTGTCCTCCAGAACGGATGAATCTGCTCTAAGTAAATTCCGTTTTCTGATTCAAGACATTCACGGATGGTACATGCGCAAGGTATCCCATGAGAAGTCAGAAAAGCGCACTCGCAACGATATTCAACTTCATCATCTAACTGTTGCATTCTCTTCACCTCCTGACTCAGCAACTGCAAACAGTGATGCGAAACTCTACCATTTATGTGACGATATAGAGCATGTCCGAAATTAGTCAAATTTCGCCGTCTCGAGTCTTCAAGAAAGTTTCGAATATTCGTCAGCTGCATTTCAGTAACCGCGTTGACGCGCTCGAAAAGAGTGTCCAGAGCTGCAGTCGATGTAGAAATCCACTATTTTAGAGCCGAATGAGCACTTTCGACCCTACAATTCGTGGTGTTCCCAAAATGAAGGACTTTGTTCGTCCAATTCAGCACAAACTTTTCTTTATGCACCAACCACGTGGTGTCCAGATACTCCGTGATAGCCGGCCACGATCTATACAAATCTTTCAGAGCATACACAGCTCTATCATACTCGGCTTCTGAAGTAGAAAGCATGATCTTCCTCCATCTTCCACGCCTCAAAGTCTCTGCCATCTCCTTATTCTTGCCGAATACGTGGTACACGTAATTCAATACGTCTTTGTTGATGTGCCATGTGCAGAGTAAATGAGCAGAGTCTGGAAAAACCTCTCTCACTTGTCGCATAAGGCCTAACTCCCGGTCTGTTATTATTGCAGTCGGGCTGACAGTCCCCAATAACAGATCTCTCAACTTCTCCATCACCCACAAATAACTGGAGTAAGATTCATCCATCAAAATCGCATATCCAATAAGGAAATTCATGTTTGCTGGTGTGATCCCAATCATTTCGAACAAAGGCATCTTATACTTGTTCGTCTTGTAAGTCGAATCCATGCAGATAACGAAAGGATATGTCCGCAACAACTGGACTGACGTCGGATGTGCCAAAAAAACGTGAGTGACGACATCAGTTTCTGGATCCGCCATAATCCAATGTAAGTACTCACACTGCACTGCTTGGTAGAGAAACTGCTGGACGGGATTCCGATCTTCAGATTTTGCCCTCCTCATGTAATCTCTGAAATTATAAATATGCCTTTGATTTGGATTGTCCTCCGGGAATTTTTCTTTTACTGCCTTCAAGATGTTCCGTGGTTTTGCTTGCGCCTCTGTCATATCACGAACAATCTTCTTCGCCCCAGAACTTAGACCACTAATTTGACGATGACCCTCTGGATAAACTGCCAGTCTGTGGTTGTGATGTCCGTGAGCACTATTATAAACCACAACCCATCCATCACGATCTCGTCGCTCCACCACTTTTATTAAGAAACGGCAACCGCAACCCTTTCTTTTGGTGTTTCTTCGAAGTGCAGTATCCATATCCCGAGACTCCATTTGATTTCGCCGGTCGCATCTCAAATAACAATCCATCCGACTATCTGATCTTGTTTTGTACGACGACACGACCAAAAAAAACCCAGCTCCGATAGCTACTTGTTTGGCCCATTTACATGCTTCATCGATTGTTTCAAAGATTTGTGTAGTTTGAAATAACTCACTGTAATCCACTCCATCACCACCGAAATCTGGAACCTACAAAAATAAAATCGAAATTAAAAAAATTAAAAAATAAAATCGAAATTAAAAAATTTAAAAAATAAAGTCGAAATTAAAAAAACAAAATCAAAATCAAAAAAAAAAAACAGGCGTCTGTATTAGACGCCTGCCCCATAGATACGGCGTCTGTGTTAAACGCCTTCCCCAACGGTAAGGCGTCTGTGTAGGACGCCTTGCCGTAGGGAAGGGCGTCTAATACAGACGCCTTACCCATGGGGATGACGTCTACATAAGACGCCTCTCCCATTGTGTAGGCGTCTGCGTTAGACGCCTCGGCCATGGGAAGGGCGTCCTACGCAGACGCCCTCACCATGGGGGAGGCGTCTAATGCAGACGCTCGGCCCAAAAATTTCCCCGCACCAGGCTTACCTCACCCGATGCATCACCCTCGCCAGACATTTTCGTGGTGTTTTTACTGATAAATTATGAATATACAAGACCATAGGCCTTATTTATAGACACGGGACGATATGGGTATTAAATATATTGTTAAGGGCAATTTGGTAAT
The DNA here is from genome assembly GCA_963682175.1 of Triglochin maritima. Classification (NCBI taxonomy): domain Eukaryota; kingdom Viridiplantae; phylum Streptophyta; class Magnoliopsida; order Alismatales; family Juncaginaceae; genus Triglochin; species Triglochin maritima. The sequence continues at coordinate 31,204,894 of OY821792.1, read as the reverse complement.
TTCAAGAGACGATTTAAGTAGTTTTGGGGCGACGTTTAGTAGTTCCCTGTATATTGCAAAAGAGGGAGAAAAGTGATGGTTGTCTCTCAGTTTTGATCTGCACTTGGGATTGTTCCAGGGTTCTGCCATTGAGTGGCACTGCAAAAGTCCAGGATCCAATATCCATCAACTGTTCATTTTTTATCCTAAAACACACGTTTATTTTGTTTTATGTTTTTTTTTGGTTTACTGTCTTTTTTTGACTTTAATCAAAGAATATTATCCTATGTAATCTCAACATCAATAGCTTTACTTCATAAATGCACACATGCACACAACTCCAGTGAGATTTTTGAGTCCACACTCGACCTTTGGAGTCCTTTAACATTACCAAACAAAACATCATTAATGTGAGATTTGTCTTTCCTTAAACCTTATTGTAAGTTCTTTATTGCAAACTTGTGGTCCACTTTGAATTTTTTTTTGTTTCAATCATGACTAGGCATGTGAGAGTGGTGGGAGAAGCCTTATCATATGTTTGATGTTGTAACTTGTAAGTGGTCCATGAGTAAAAAAGGTTGGGTGTGTGGGAATTTTATTCTTAGATTCCTCATGCGATCAATGATTTATGTGGAAGTTGAAGTTGTGGGTTGGACACAATCATAGGTAAATTATCGATTTGAAATGCATATTAATTTATTCAAGAGATTGATATCAAACCATAATTTGGTCCTGAAGTTGGTCAAACCATTTCTACATCGGATCAAATATATTCGTTCTTTATAGTACTTAGGTATGTAATTAAGACAAGAATCGATAATAACATTCAAATTGTATACCTAAGTAGTTGGTAGTAGGAGTTGGTATAATGTGAAAATGAGTTGCACAACTCATTAGTATAATACCAAGTAGCTACTTAAGCAATAATGAAACAAAGATATATGTAAGTTTTGCAATATAAAATGGTCCAATAAGTTGGGCCAATTTTTCAACAAACCGTACAAACTGCAAACACCTACAAATGATGTTTAGATATGAGCCCATTTTCAGCCTGTTACAGATCCTTTGCATAAGTGCATTCAAATTTTTGTGATTTCCATTTTGCAAATTCTTTTTCAACTTTAGTAAATTCAGCTTTCGTGGGAAATAATAAGAAAAACTATCAAAAGACGAGGACGTATTTACTTCAAAATAGTATTTCTATAGGCTACAACTAGAACATATTCATTTAATATAAAATATAAACTAAAGAAAAAAAGTAATGATAGTTTAAAATAGAGACATCCTTCCTAAAATTGACCAGTGTACAATATCTTTTGACCAACCGAACTGGTATAATTTGTTTGTTTCCACTAAATATGGAAACCTAAGGTAATATTACCATCAAAAATATTAAGAAAAAAATAAGTTCTCCCATGAGAACATTACACATTTACACCCTCCCATCCATTCATAAAATTGTCACTAGTGAAATCTACCCTGGACAATTAGGGGCCCAGTGGGGGTAATGATTCCTACTCAAATTTAAATTACATTTAGATATATAAGATAATAAGAGTTAAATTTCTACTTTATGATCGATATACGTGAAAATGTTATACTTGGGCACTACTTAATGAAAAAATACAAATAAAATTTATCTGGGCAAATGTCAAGAAAATGTAATTGGACTTCAACATGTGAAACTTATGGTGACAAATAGTATAATTATGCTCCTCAAAGTAATAAGGTTGTCAAATTCTCTAGTGAGCTCAGGACTTAATATTTCTAAATTAAGTCCCCAAAAATATCCACAACTCATTTCAAATTGTAAAGTAGATTAAGAAAAAATAGGTATGCTAATGAATGGTGAAATTAACTGTAACTAAGATCCAATGGTGAGATTGTAGAGACTTCAATTAAATCAGATGAGTCATGTGCTCACTAGAACTTGACCCTTATGTATATATACCCCACTAATCAAATTTCTTGCAGCTGCCAATGACGACTTTACAAAAATAAGTGGGACGCCATCACTATCTGATAATGTTTCATATTTACACACTAACGCTATGTATTTGGAGTCCAAGGTCGGATAGCAAATTACCAATATTTATTATAACCATGGACCACAACCCCTTAACAAATAGATAATGAAAATCATTTATCTCCTTTTCCTATTTTGAAGTGAAAGTGCAAGTAAAGAAAATGACATGAACGGATGAACCCTTCCAAACATCTCTTACAAAATAGAAAAAATTGCAAATAAAGTTTTCCAATTAACATCTCTTTTTCAAAATAAAAAAGTTTGTAGATCAATATGCAGGGGCGCCACATACCATGGTGGTCATAACGATGTTATCAAGCGATATAAAAAAGTCCAAGATTCCTATATATCCACAGAAGGAGTTATAAAATAATTATATTTCAATTTTCAAGCAAACCTGACGGTTGGGAGATGTCCACGTTGATGTGCGACGTCGTCTTATGGCCCCGTACAATGTTTCTACGGTTTTATTGGTGTCGATGTGCATATGGATTTTCCACCGTTGTTGGGGCTATACAGGTAATTCGAACATATTTACTCATATGCATCTTTACTTTTAGTGAGGTTCGTTTTGTCGTAATTTTTGTCGAATATCATTAGATTTTTTATAAATTAAACATCATAAAATTACAAATATCTATAATATTAAAAAAATGAAAACATAAAAAAATCATAGCCTTTATCTTTCCTCCTCCCCTCCCACTCCAGATCAGATTACATTCTGATTGAACGAAGAGGACAAATTTGACAACTTCATAACCCGGGACTCCTTTCCCTTCCCAATTCCACAATGCGCGCCCTCCTCCCTAACCTCAACCACTCCCACGTCTTCCTCAACCACCACATCACCCTCGCCCCTCACCTCACCTCCCTCTATGCCGTCATCGGGCTCTCCACCCGCTTTGATATGTGGAGATGGGTGGAGGGTGGTTGGTTGTAGGTTAATGATGGTTCTGTTAATGATAAAAATCAAATTCCCAGTGAAGTTGAAATACATTTGGTGTTACACCTTGTGTACATCTAATTTAAGTAATCCAAAGATTGAATAACATCTAGCAAGCATTTAGTGAACCAATAATAAATCTATCGGGGACTACTCCTAGTTTTGAAATTTGATCTCTTCTGTAAAGGCAAATCATCGTTAGCAAGACCTATGAGTGAGAGAGGGAGAGGGAGAGAGAGAGGGAGAGGGAGAGAGAGGAGACAGAGTTTTTGGTTTTTTTATTATGATTATTATGTTTTTAATATTAAGGGTATTTGTAAATTTATGATGTTTAATTTGTAAATTTTGTAACTACGTTAGACAATAATAAAGTAAGATCCATTAACGGCATACGGCCATTATGACCAAATACGTAAGGCTTGCGGATACACCTCCGATGACAGTGAAAGCTCAATGCATATAGTCAACTACCTATGTGTGTTTTACGTATCGTATGTATATACTATTTATTTATATTATTACAAGATAACCACAACTGTCAAGTGTCAATTATTGGCCCAGGCTTCATAGTGACGTAAGACATCATATCAAAATAATAATTATTATTATAAGATATATTAGTCACAGATGAGCTCACACACATCGTATCGCATGCCCCGCTTTTATATTCTCCATTATTTTCAAATTCCGAACTGGCCCGAAACAATTATAAAAATTGCAATTATGCTTTTTGATGCTCGCGCAAAGTACAATTATTGATTTGACCATTCAACAATGACGCTAATAGATGTTAGACTGAGAAATATAAAATCAAGTGGAAGACATTAGACAATATGTAATCTATAATTCTCAACCATGTCTTAATCTATAGAATCACAATTCCACATAACTCGATAGCTGAACACAGTATTATTACATGCATGCTTCCTAGATAAGTTTTGGAAGCAATTTAATTAGAAACACAAACACAATAGCATTGGGCATAAATAAAACACAGTAATTTGAGATGAGTACGTTGTTGGTCTTATTCGTCTGTGATACAAGTCAAATAAGCCTGTCTCTGGTGAAGTTGTTCTTCATCCTGAATTGCCTCTCTTCAGAGAGTTTCTTGGCAAAGTAGATGAGTTGGTCCTCATTGGTTCCTTGACCTTCAACAGGCTCATACTCACCAGTCTCCAAGTTAATCCTTGACAGTGGCTTTTTCAAAAGATTTTCCCCAATTTTCACAAGTTCGTTGAGGTTCTCCGGTGTCGCGATGTCCACTGACGATGTGTTTCCAGACAACGTGTCGTCCTGTAAATGAAATTAGATGGCATAATTAGATGTACGTATGTTAATATTCTAAATACATACATGCATGCATTCAAAATACCACTAATACCCTCCAACAATATATATTTTTTTACCTGAATGCGCAAATATCGCTTCTCACATTGAAGTGCTTGAAAGAGAACGGAAGCATGGATGTCCACCATATCTCCACTTGCTTGGCTGAAGCTATCAATAATTGGTGTAGAACCACCATTGTATAACCAACCCAATGCGCCCCACTTGGCCGCGTCTTTTGCACTATATTTGCGCTCTCCTTTTGGAGCTCCAGTTCCAATGGAGACAACCAAAAACCTCCCATAATCCACAGGCTTAATTGGAAAAAAATCCTTGTTCTCGAACATGATCTCCTTTGTTATCACACTCATGGCTGTCATTGTCTGTTCCAAGCATGCATAAGCATTTAAAAACACAATAATGAAGTGTACGAATGAATATATAAAAACAAAGAGCATTTTGGTTGCAATCAGAAAGACTATCACGTATATTTTGCAATTTCACAATAGGTGTGTCAGTAATTAGTTATCAGCGCTAGCTCTTAGTGCATCTTTAAACCTGGACCGCTGGACGAGCCACGACAAGTATATATTAATCCCCAACATGTAATTATATGTTTGAAATTTAACTAAAAATACGTCATGTTTTCAAGAAAAAACAGGTATGGTAGTACTTACTGGGTTATTTGCAGCTACACCCCCATCAACCAGATCATATGTTCTTGTGTTCCCTTTATCATCTTTCACTTCAAAGTAGTGAGCGGGAAGATAAGTCGGAGCAGCAGAAGTGCTTATGCACACATCAGACAACAATGGGTTCTTCAGTGGTTCTTTCCTTGCCTTTTTGAGACAAAAAACAAACATAAAAAATTAGGGTTGACTTCAAATTTAAGGCTCATGTTGGTATAATTGGCTTGTCATGATTCTTTTCTTCGTTACCTCAAATGTTGAGAAGAGGACTGGTTGGAGATATTTGATGTCAAAAGCTGGGATCACAACGTTTGTCAAAGTCTGGTTGAGCTTTAAGTCCCCAAGAAGTTCTCTAACCTTTGCATGGAGATACTTCCCATCATACTTTGGTCCAGATACTGTCCCAATATACCCTTTTATAGAACCAAACAGCCCACTGCAAACAAAATTTCCCCCCCAAATCCTTAAGTAGTCAGATCTGATTAATAATGGTTACCGAAGTTCAACTACATGTATTTTACAAGAAGGTTATATATGTTATATATCACTGTATTATTTCGATTTATAAATTTATAAAAAAATGAGGAGAAATTGTTATAAAACATCCAACTGTCGTTAAGTCTGAAATTGTGACGTTCAAAACCATTGAATATTGACTTGGCGTTGGATCCAAGATCCAAAAGGGTCAATAATACGTTAGGATATATTTATGACACCTCAGCTTGTTAATTAGATTGCACTTGTTTTAACTTTTAAGTATGTATTCTCACCGTTGCTGTGGGAAGATCTTAGGGCAGTTATCCAAGTAGAACTTGTTGATGTCGGCTGCGGTAAAGAGCGGCCGACCGTTCTTGTCTGGTGCTGAGAGCATGTTGGTGACTAGTCCTCCAGTACTCGTTCCTGAGATGACATCAAAATAATCCGCCAACCTCGCGTCTGGTCCATCAAGTTCCTAAGATCAAAACCAATAAACCAATTGTAAGTTTTAATCCATTATTGGACTATTATATATTCTCCATGGTAACATCAACATGTCTAGATGTACAAAGTACTTACAATATTGCTCAAAATAAAATATAATCTACCTGGAGTTTAGCTTCGAGGAAAGCGATGATGGTTCCGGGGATGATGCCTCTAATCCCACCTCCATCAATGCTAAGAACTGTGATTAACTTGCCTTGGGAAGCAGGAGGTAGAGCATCAGGGGTGTCAACTGGATTACTGCCCATGTCTAGATCACTTCACTACTTAGTTAAAATTCGAAACAGAAAGATTTGAGGAGAATATATATGTAAGCCAAGATGATCTAGTGCTTTTCCAAGAGGAGTTGTGATTTGCTAAAAGACCTTGGGCTCCTTTATATAGAAGGAAGATGGCAATTGCAAGTTTCGGAAAATAGGTATTAAAATATGATGGTAATCACCCTCTTTCTTTTGGTGAAAATGTCTATTACAAGTTTTGGACAATAGTGCCGATAAGTTTTGGACAATAGCTATTAGAATAAGGTGGTGTAATGGTCCTTCGTACGTTTGGTATGAAACTTCGACCCGTCCAGAGCTCAAGTTAGCAAATAATGAATAGAGAAATTATTCACCAACTTGAACATTCCATTATGGCTACCATAGTGTTTTTTTCTTCTTTCAATTGAATATACTAACTGCACTAGTATCTTCTCTACATTGTTCAAAATTTGTATTACATTTACAAAAATTCCGTTATACATCTGGTTTTCTGCAATTTGATTAATTTTTTTCTTCCAATTATTAAGTTGACGTACCAACTTTGTTATAGAGGATGCCCTATGTGCATGTGTTCAACGTGAGTCTTAATCAATGACCTTGACTTTCCTAAGTTAATTTTTCGGACAACATTTTTGTTCAATTCATGGTTGCGAAAAAGATTGACCTAATTTATGGTGGGCATTGGGTATTATACAAAGGTTTAGACTTTATACAGGTGTTGTGAAAGATTAAACTAAATAATTCTAGTGATATTATCCTTGATATGTTGAGATAATTTATTCCATCATCTTGGGGTAAGCAAATTAGATGACAGCTTTACAACTACAATCTTTCTATCTTCCACTTCTTTTCTTCGAAATTGTGTGTGTTTACATTTTTTTATTAGTATAATAACGATGTTGTCCAACAAATGAAGTTTTTTTTATAAATTCAACAATCGAATTATTAACTACTGAAATTTGGCTATAATGGATGCAAAATACATTACAAAATCCACGTGATAAACAATTACGTAATTTAGATGAAGCCTTGGGTTTGGCCGTTTGGGTCAACTTGCCACGTTCGCTAACCAAAAATATCTATCGATCGGCACAAATCACGTGGAGATTTGTTTATTGGAAAGGGAGAGGAAATTTCTCCACAGCGATGGGTTTATAAAGATTACGGAAGAGAATCAATTGAGAGGTTTCTAGTTTTGGTGTTATCTAAATGTGCATATTTTAGTAAATAATTCTTCTATTTCGATCTAACAATAATTGTAAGATTGTTTTGATTTGCTTGATCTTAGCGTACTAGATCCAAATGTGTCATCTCCAGTTAGGTGTGAAACACTATGATTCCTATCTTATTTTCGAATTGTGTCTCATGTTTTAGTCTCATAAAATAATCAATCACATATTGATTTGTGTTACTATATATATTAAAATATTTGCGCTGGTTTTTCAATAGTATGACTTTATCAGATATATATGACGCAACTCTATTGATTATTCTCACATGGTCCTACTTTGAACTATTTCATAAAAGAATAAAATTCTTGAACGTCGAGCTGTGATTAATAAAAGGGTTAATTACAATTTGTACATCTTGAAGTTCTGAACTATGCGTTAGTATCACTTTGCATCCTTGAACTTTCAAAGTTAACGGTTATGGTCAATCCGACCCAAATTCCAACCATATACGACATTCGTTTCGATCCACACTTTCTCGTAAATAAATGATTAGAAATGTATTCGGGATACAACAAAAAAATTAGGGGAAAAACGTCGAGTGTGTGTTAAATAATGACTTTTTGAAGTTGAAGGGTACAAAGTGTTACAAAATGAAAATTCGAAGGAGGTAACTGTTAACTTTGAAAGTTCAGAGATGCAAAAGTGATACCAATGCATAGTTAAGAGGAAAAACTGTAATTAACGTTTGGATTGGATTCTTGTGACAGGATTCCTGTGAGAATTCAGATTCTAAGTGAAAATGTGAGAATCACGATTCCTAAAAGAATAAAAATTCGTTTGGATGGAAAAAATTCTTGCTCATAATTCTAAATGTTAAATGACCAGTATGTCCATAGATTTAAATTTATATTATTATTAGATTACTATTGTAAGATATGATATGATTCTTTTTACTAAGGTAGAATATTTACTAACATAGAAATATTTATGTTATTTTCTAATATTAAAAATTATCATAAAATACAATGTATATGAAATTTATCTAATAAATATCGGAAAATATGAAAATATGCTTGGATTAAAATATATATCGTAAATTCATCAAGTTTATTAAATAAATATTGTAAATTCATCAAGTTTATTAAAAAATATATAATATATGTATGACATTTATATTTCTAATTAGAAATTTATCGAATAAAAATATTGAAATATGAGAGTATTATGATAAATACAACTGAGGGTAATATGATAAATGTGACTCTAGAATTTGAATTCTTGCAAGAAATTATAAAAAATCAGCTTCTTTTTCTATACAAATTTCGTGGTTAAAAATCAGAATTTTTTACAGAATCTGAAAGTTGATTTTTTGTTTGTGAAACACATTGGGATTCTTGCTGGAATCGTTGTCAAACGCACCAGTAGCCTTCTAGGTCAAGAAAAAGATGAAATTAAGGGTTATTTATTCTATTTTGATATTTCACGAGGGTATTCAGGCAATTTCACTCATTTCTCCGAATTGTATTTTCGTTTGGAGTTTTCCTAAGCAATAACATTTTTATCATTATCTTATGCTGTGGCGGCTGCATGATCTGACCAGTCCCATTGCAGAAAATTATGAACATGTTCATAATTAACTGCTGAAGAAATTCTAAAATATACAAGAGATGAGGGAAGAGATGGGCATCGTGAATTGTGATACTTTTAAATATATTATATGTTTAACCCACCCCATTTTAAGATACCATTATATATTCCAGGAAAACTGTCCAATTAACATCTACAGTTTAATCCCTAGATCAAATACATATATACTGTTTACATATGGAGTATTTTATATTATAAATGGATCAATATTTGCACATGTATTTATTTTAAGGTAGAGAAACCTTTTTATTAGTTGCATGTGTTTGGTTGGAGCTAATAATAGTCGTGCTTGGATGTCTTCAACAATTTAAAAAATAAATAGTTTCCACGACATTGACGAAGAAAGAAGGAAATTCTAGGAAAAGCTAGGAAAAATGTCTAATTCAATTATTTCCAAAGTATGGTGCACAAAACACTGTCCATTTGACTGTATTCTGATTTACCTGAATTTATATAATTCATAATTGAAATAACACTAGTAAACTGTACCTTTTCGGCTTTTTATCCGAATTATCTTACAATAAAATATAAGTGCTTCTTCAGTTTCCTTGAAAAAAGCACGTAGATGTCAACTTTGATTCGGCTCGATAGTTCGATTCAAATGTTTTTCGAAAAACACTCGACTCTAGTTTAAATGGAAAATGAAGAATCTTGATTAGAGGTGTAAACGGGGCGGGGAATACCCGTATACTCGGTCACCTGCCCTGGGCGGGTACGGGTATGGGTAGGGGTGCACATGGGTCGGGTTGGGTCGGGTTTGGGCCTCAACCTGACCCAACTCGAAATTTTCGGGTTGGAAAAAAACCCAACCCAACCCGAACCCGAACCGATTTGGGTTCAACCCAACCCGACCCGAAATTTTCGGGTTGGATCTGGTTGGATCGGGTTGAACCCGAATTCGGAAATTTTCTCCCAAACATGGTCGGGTTCGGTCGACCGGTGCTTAAACGGTCGACCGGTGGCTTGAAAACCCGAAATTTTCGGGTTGGAAACGGTCGACCGAGTGATGTTCGGTCGACCGGTTTATTTGGGAAAAAATAAAAAAAATAAAAAAAATAAAAAAAATAAAAATCGGGTTCGGGTTGGGTTGGGTCAACCCGACCCCCTCAACCCGAACCCGACCCGAAAATTCGGGTTTTTGATTTTCCCAACCCGACCCGACCCGAACCCCTCCCCAACCCGACCCAACCCGACCCGACCAGTCGGGTTCGGGTTGGGTTTCGGGTTGAACCCAACCCATGTGCACCCCCAGGTATGGGTACAAAAATCCATACCCGTTTAAAAATTCAAACCCGTATACCCGTACCCGTTTACCCGCTTAATAAACGGGTCGGGTACGTGTATACGCATTACCCATACCCGTTTACCCGTATACCCGTTAAGATATATTATATTATATATATAATATTTTTTTAATATTTTATATGTTATATATTATATATATTATATATATAATATATATTATATTTTTATATATTATATATTATACCCGTTTACCCGCCCCATACCCGCTAACTTAACGGGTACGGGTATATATGTTTTTTGCCGGGTATATACCCGTACCCGCTAATTTAGCCGGGTATGGGTACGGGCATACCCGACCCGTACCCGACCCGTTTACACCCCTAATCTTGATGAAAAATAAAAAAATCTTCAAACTTGGTTCAGTAAACAAGTCGCTCGAACTCGAATTTTTTTGAAGCTCGGCTCGATAGTTCGTTCGAATTTTTATTGTTCCATTTATAATTATTATTTTTATTGAATAATAACATAAGATAATACTTATAGTTCGAAATTTCATTCAACTCAACTCGTTTACACCCCTACACGCACGGTGAAACTTGAAAGCAACAATCCACGATAAATTATAATAATAAGTGCTTCGTGGTATTGTTATTGTCTTGATTTTTTAATTATTTCCACGACAAATTAAATATATGTCACGTCTGTCAATTAAACTTATTTACTTCGTTACTAAATTGATTGCTGAATGAGCATCCAATTACATATAAAATTCCAAAACAAATTGATGGTCCTTCAATTTATTATTATATGACAATAACCATTAAAGTTTTTTCATGGCATCATCATATTTATTTCACCAAGTTGCTGTTAATTAGTTGAACTCCAGGTTAATTAACTTGCGAGTTGTAGATTAGTGTCCATCTTCACGATGGTAACAACGTATTTTACTTGATGGTCAATCCGGCTTGGTGAGCGACTCATGTAGAATTGAAATATATAAATAAAAAGGAAATTTTGAACTTTTATGCTCCAAGTTATCATACTTCTGGAAAAAAGTCACATTTTAGCTCTCTCTGATAAATATGTTTATGTTTTGCGTTTTATCCAAAATACCTTCATCTTTAAAAGCACCAAAAAATGTCACTTTGTCACCCATCTTCTCTCTCCCTTCACATAACTATTCCTCGTCGTGGTTGACCACATATGTATTTTTGAGGTGGTTGTTTGTGCATGTGTCGGAAAGTGATTTCGGGATTTTTGTGTTGGGATTGATCATTGACTCATACTCTTTATGCCCACTCCGACGAGTTGATCTGGGGTCTCACTCCCCAGTGAGCTGGCGGGGGTTGCAAGTGGGCAGCGTCCCTAGAAGCCAAACACAATGTATTTTTGGGCTTGGGAATTCCTTAGGAATTCTAACAGTTTGGATACAAAAATTGGACGACCGAATGTGTTTCCAACGAAGCTCAATGAGCTCTATATGAGTTCGATAAGATAGTGATTGTTGTGTTCGATAGGCTCGATTACTTTTGCATGTGAGCTCGATATCTGAGTATTTTGTGGAATGAATTGACTCGATGAAAGCCAGACTAATATTCTGTGCTTCCAACGAAGCTCGATGAGCTCGATAGTAACACAATTGTTATGCTCGATTACTTTTGCATGCGAGCTCAATAAGATTAGGTTGAGTGTTTGGTAGAATGGATTTAATTGATAGAAGTCAGACCAATCTTCTGTGTTTCCAACGATGCTCGATGAGCTCGATAGATGTTCGATAGGAACGCGATTACTTTTGCATGTGAGCTCTATAAGGCTCGACAAAGGCACGATAGAGTTCGATGTCGTTTTTACCGCATGATTTTTGAGGACGTTTTATGACGAACATAATTTAAATCGTTTGAGTGTGAAAAACTGTAAACTCGATGTGCTCGATATGTGCGCGATATGACCACAATAATTTAGATTTTTTGAAACAAACACTACTTTTCACCGCACGATTTTCGATGATGTTTTATGACGGGTGGAATTCGAATCGTTTAGGTGTAGAGAACTGTTCACCACACAATTTTTGAGGGGTAAAAGACAGAGAGAAAGAAATAGAAAGAGGGGAGAAAAAGAATTCTCATGTTTATGCAGATGTATTTTGGGTAGAACTGGAAACATAAGCATATTTTTCAGAACATGTCAAAGTGTAGCCTTTTTTCAGAAGTTGGGTTACTTGGAGCATAAAGACTCAAATTTTCCAATAAAAAATACACATGCATGTCGATTTCTAACTTAGGTAATGAAAACTCTAGTAATCACCAATGCAAATTTTTATCTTACTAAAAAGACAAGATGAAAGAATTAAGGTTTTTTGCTTGGGTGTCGCAATAAAAGTACTTATTGTAATGTGTCATTATTTTTGGGCTGGAATGGGTTGGATTCAATACCAATATGACCTTAATTCCAACAATTTTTGACCTCCATTGCAATCCAAACTTTCACGTAAATATAGATTTATGAATATACTAGGGATACAATTAAAAAATTGCAAAAAAAGACGAATGTGAGTTTAAATAATGGATTTTTAAAATTCAGAGGGACAAAATGTTATAAAACGAAGGTTCGGGGGGGGGGGGGGGGGGGGGGGGGGGGTAACTGTCAACTTTAAAAGTTAGGGGTGCAAAGTGATATAAATGCATAGTTCAGAAGGACAAACTTAATTAATCCTTATTTTTTGATGTTTATATCAGTAATCAGTGTCATTAAAATTATTTTTTTGCTTGATACGACTATATTATGGACCCACCAAAAGATTAACATTTAATATCAGTTTAAAATGAATCTTTTGACAAATCATTAAACTTTTGGCACGGAAGCACAAAGTCCAAAAGGTAAACATTCTAGTTGAAAAAAATAGTGAAAAATCTTCAGAGTGACTAATTATAATTAAACAGATAATAATAATAATTTGGTACATCACAATTCATAAACCACAAGGAATTATTACAATCAATCAAACTCGAACAAAGAGTTTATTAGCTCGTTATTTGGATTTGATTGGTGAAACCATGCAAATCAAGGTCTCGTCTTCTAATTAATATTGACGAAACAATAGGCCTCTTGACCTATCATAGTTGTTCTCCATTCTTAACTTTCTTTCTTCAGAGAGAATTTTCGCAAAATGAGTGAGTTGGTCTGCATTGGTTTCTTCTCTCCCAGTTGGCTCATAAACACCAGTCTCAACATTAACCCTAGACAGTGGCTTCTTCAGTAGATTCTGTCCAACTTCAACTAGCTTTTGGAGATTCTCTTCGGTTGCAATGTCCACTGATGATGTCTCTCCAACCAACGTGTCGTCCTGCGTTCATATGTCACAACAACAATAAACTAAGCAAAGACTAATTTAGTGAAAACACTTAGCTTGCTTGTAACTAAAGTTAATTAGGTGTGACATCTGTACATCCCGTAATTTTTTTATATAATAAAAAAATGAAAATTTCGAATTTTAGGATTTTTTTCCAAAAGTACTCGGATTGCGGGTGTGAACCGCGATCCGTCAAATTTTTTTTTAATTTTTTTTCCACGGATCACGATTCACACCCGCGATCCGTCAAAAAAAAAAAATTTGAAGAAAATTTCATGGATCGCGGTTGTGAACCGCGATCCATGATTGTTTTTTATGTTTTATGTTTTTCTGTTTTAGTTTTATTTTTTTATTTCTGTTTTTCTATTTTTACTCCTTAGTTATCTACCAATTTTTTGTTTTATTTAATTTAAAAAAAGATTAAAAAAATTTTAATTTTTTTTTGGGGGACGGATAGCGGTTCCTACCCGCGATCCGAGTACTTTTGGAAAAAAAATATCCCCTAAAATTCGAAATTTTAATTTTTTTATTATATAAAAAAATTACCGTATACATCATCATAATAACGTAACACTTACAATATTTATGATTTCACATTACCTAGACAAGTGAAAATATAGTGAGAATTGTAATGATGCAACTCTCTACTGCCATAACCAATAGCCCAATTGTAGTTACAACTTACAAAACTTTAGTACGTATACACAACACAAGGACATCAAATTAGAGTTGAAAATTCATGGAGGGAACTTGATGTTATTATACATGCTCATATATCCAAGGTATATATCATCAAATACATTTATATTTGATGTTTCAATATCGATTATATATGTAGCTATACTGTGTACTTTCATGATACATATATAAAAGTAGTTAAATATATAAGTACCTGAATGCGCAAGTAGTTCTTCTCGCAATGAAGTGCTTGGAAGAGAATGGAAGCATGGATGTCTACCATATCACCACTTGCTTGGCTGAAACTATCAATTATAGGTGTGGAACCACCATTGTATAACCAACCCAATGCGCCCCACTTGGCCGCTTCTTTTGCACTATATTTTTTCTCCAACTTAGGAGCTCCAGTGCCCAGAGAAAGGACCAAGAACCTCCCATAATCTACTGGCTTTATTGGGAAGAAGTTTTTGTTCTCAAACATTATCTCCTTAGTTATCATGCTCATGGCCGTCATTGTCTGTTTAATTACCACATAAGAACAACTTAACAAGGAAATGGAGGTGGAAAAAAACGAAAATTGAGTTTTCTCTTGTTTGGTGAGTAACTTAAGGAGAGAAAATTAAAAAGAGATAAATGGAGAAAAACTATTCTATACAAAATTAGCGTCCAACTTTCTCTCCTAAAATGGAGAGAAATTGTGAGAATGTTGATTTTTACTCATTCTTCCTAAAATATTCCAAAATGAAAAAAACATGGTTAAATGAGCATGAGTATTTTGATAACATGATCCAATTTTTCCCCCTCTTCTAACTTATTTGTATTCAGACAAGAAAAAAACACACATTTTCTCATTTTTCTTTTCTTTTCTTTTCTCTTCTCTTCTCTCTATTTCTTTTATCTTATTTTCTTTTCTCTCCTTCATTATTATCAAACACACCATTATAAGAAGATTAGGGTCTTAGCTAGGACCTTGTTACTCGTTTGTGTCATAGTTTGCTCCTCACTAATGTGACTAAACTAGTTTATGAATGCTTTGTTGTTATTTTAATTATGACTAGAAGCTCATTAACTAAAAGGAATCTTGATCTACAAAAATCGTAAAATGGGAAATGGAAGCCGAGGGGTGGTCTATGGGCTAATTTGTCAAATGCCCCTCCAAATAATTCAAAATACGAATAACACTATTCAATATATTTCTGTTTGAAGTTAATTTTCGATTATATCCTAATCTCAAAAAACTTAAGAGTTTGGACATTCCATTCAACTTCATCATGAGGCTAAATGGAGGATTGAATTTTACAGTTGAATTCATGTAAAGTACAATTTGCTTACATTAAAATTAAGCTTAATTATGATAGGTGAAAAGGGGTATATTAATTGAAAATTTTGGTAATATTGAAGGAAAATAACGCTATAACGAAATATTGACGGACATTGTAAGTTTTGGAGGGCATTTAAGCAATAATCCCTATATAAAAGTTAAATAATACTTACAGGGTTATTTGCAGCTACACCCCCATCAATTAGATCATAAGTTCTAGTGTGCCCTTTGCCATCTTTAACTTCAAAGTAGTGAGCGGGAAGATATGTTGGAGCAGCAGATGTGCTTATGCACACATCCGACAACAATGGATTCTTCAATGGTTCTTTTTGTGCCTATTGATCACAAAAACAAACATGGTTAACAATCAAAAGTTTATTTCAAATCTAAGGTTCATTCATACATGTCATAGCATAGTTTAATTTTTATCATTTTATATTCTTCGTTACCTCAAATGTTGAGAACAAGACAGGTTGGAGATATTTGATGTCAAAAGCCGGGATTACAACGTTAGTCAAGGTCTTGTCGAGTCTTGTGTCTCCAAGTAACTCTTTCACCTTTGCATGGAGATACTTTCCATCATACTTTGGTCCAGATACTGTCCCAAACACCCCCTTTATAGAGCTAAGGAATCCACTGCGAAAATTTAATTTGCAAAAGTTTACAGACACTCTTAATCCACTTAGCAACATCTTTTCGTTTCAAAATATAGTGGAGTAGTTTTGTTTTTGGTTTTCCAAACCTTGTGGTTTACTTTATTTATTTTACTTACCCATGTTGTGGGAAAATGTTAGGGCTATTTTCCAAGTAAAACTTGTTGATGTCCGCTGCGCTAAAGAGCGGTCGACCGTCCTTGTTTGGTGCTGTGAGCATGTTGGCGACTAGTCCTCCGGTGCTCGTCCCAGCAATAACATCAAAATAATCAGCGAGCCGTGCGTCTGGGCCATCGAGCTCCTACAGATCAAAAAAATTCTTTAATGTTGGACTATTTTCTACAGTTATTATAACGACACATAAATGAGTTTCAAAATTGTATGAGCGCAAAATATATAAAATGTGATTTACTTGGAGCTTAGCCTCGAGGAAAGCAAGGATGGTTCCGGGGATGATGCCTCTAATTCCACCTCCATCGATGCTAAGAACTGTGATCAAATTCCCTCTAGAAGCTGGTGGGAGCTCAGGGGTTTCACTGCTATTGCTTCCCATCACTTAATTTAACTAACCCTTCGCTAATGGCAGGAGAATGATTAGCAAGTTGTGGTTATATGAGTTGCAATGTGCCTTTGAATTGAGAGCTGACTCGTTTATATAGAGAATAAACACTAACTAATGGTTATAAACTATAGCGTATGGAATCTATGACAGGTAGATAAGTATTGACTAAGTTAATTTGATTGTTAATTAACATGTGATCGCCATGTCATTTGCTTACACAATGGCAATCAATCAGTCAATATATTGGAACTGGTTGTTAGTGTGTGCACTTCACGATATATTTATAAAGTGTTGTTCGACCGGATGTAGATGAAAGTTCTGGGTTATGTCTTAATTAAATCCGATGTTTGTTCTATGTATACTCTACTTGTGTAAGGAAGATTGTTAAGGTTATTTTTTAATAAAATATTGGATTCCTCGTGACTTAGGAGGATTTTTACACAACGAGAACTTTTTTACGTCAAAACGTTCTCGTGGTCTATCTTCCTACCTATGTGCATTGTTCATGTGCTTGTGTTTCGATTAATTATATGCTCTCTACAAGTTCCATAGTTCCATGCATGGATTTGAGATGTTAAAACTCAAAAACCAAACATGTACAATCTGATATTGTGGTGCCTAGCTATTTTATGTAATCTCTTGATATAAGAGTATATTTCACATATTATATGAGATCTAAGTACATATTTTAAGTCTTAAAAAAAGTGACTGGATCAAGTGTTACATTTGCTGAATTAAACAATGTGATATTTGCTTGGGTGGACTTCCAAAGTGTCTTATTGGACATTTGCATATGTATAGTTTGTTATTGGCATAGTACATTTGCAAACTTGATTAATTGTTTTGGTGTATTTCCACTTAACAACGGTTAACGACAATTAGAGTCGTATGTTCAAGTAGCAAATTTGAAATTCATTGTCCAAAATATTCGGCAAACCGAACTTCAATCGGTCGACCAAATCTCTAAGGAATATAGTCGTTGGAGCTCCCCAATGGTCATATGTCCCATTTATGGATGACCATTGGACGTGAATTTCTCAATTTTCTCTTGATTTTTGCTATATAATCAGTCACTCTCCACTTATTTTCTTCATCCACCTCTTCTACAATCACTCCAACACCTTCTCCAACTCAAATTCTTCCAATTTCCACCACCATTTCATGTAACGTCTAGTCTCCGAACTCACATCAAGTCTGAGTTCGGTTTGTCACCTATGAGTTCACTGTCCCACAACATTCACTCATTGTAACGTTTGGTTAAAGTTCTGATATCATTTGTAACGTTTCGTCCCCGAACTCACATTGAGCCCGAGTCCGGTCCTTTACCCATGAGTCCATTATCCCACAACACTCATTTATTGTCACAAAACTTAAGTTTGTTGATTTTATGATATTAGATTTATGTCTATATAGCTCACTCCAACATTGTTATGTTAAGCAACGTGAGACTATTAGTGGGGTGTTACATTTCACCACATTTTCAATGGCTCCCAAGAAAGATCTATCCTCAAAGAAAATAGATGTGTTAAAATTGAACACATCACATATATCATATTGTTAAATTGCATATATATTGTATATTTCTAACATCGTATGTGCAAAAATTGAAGAACAAATCAAGCTCATGATAGGAGTCAAGATTTGTAATGAAAACTCAAGGAGGAAACATATAATTTTCACTTGATACAACAAAAGATATTCAACTATATTGGTCGACCGCCAAACATTCACTCCACCGAAATTCCCAGAACGATTGACTGAACCTCAATCGGTAATCTCAAACTCAGCCAACAAAGTCTTCTTTAGAATTACTGGACTCCCAGAACGAATAACCGAACCTCATTTGCACGTCCGAATCGGCTCTACAAATTAACTCTTTTGGAAATCTGTCAAACATAAAATACAACACTAATGGACGTTAACATTTGTTAAGTGGAAGCACACCAAAACAAATAATCAAGTTTGCAAGTGTAATGTGTTAATAAAAATTATACATGTGTAAATGTCTAATAATATACTTTTATAAGTACACCCAAGCAAAAATCCTATTAACAATGGAAGCTTCAATAATACGCGGAGCTGGTTGAGATTGCATTAGAGTTCTAGATCAGACCCAACGTTGGCAATTGGCATTAACAAACAGGAAATATATCAACGTGAATGGCGAGCTTCGATCAGCTTCCTTTTCTTTTGCAAGTCTTGGATTACTACCTAATCATCGTAAGCATGCCCACGTGATAGTATGGGTTTGGAAATCGAATCAAAGGTTTTGACATTGGAACGTGTCGGGTTGGGTTTGTCTTTATGCGGACAATTATTTAACTAAGTTCCCTGGGAAACTCTTTTAGAGAACAATTAACAGCGTTCGGGCTAACCTGGACGTCCTGCACTCCTTATCAGTCACGTCAGCTTTTCTCTTTGTCACGTCAGCTTACCCAATCCATCCAAAACATTCCCTTACTCATGCCCAGACTACCCCCTTCCACCATATACACTCTTTCACCAACATCATTTCTTAATTAAACAGTTTTAATTCTCACACAACATTTAATAAATTACATTTTATATAATTCTAATTCTAATTACATTGTAATTCTAATTCATGATATAATTATTATTAATATTAATTAATTAACAATAATAATTATTCATTAATAATATTAATCACTATTAAACCACAAAAATTTGAATATATGAAATTTGAAACGTGTGTGAATGTACAGTATGCATGTGTGTGAAAAGTAATCCGCGTGATTGCACAGTATACGCGTGAAAGAAAAGTAGTCCGCGTGAATGTACAGTATACGCGTGCGTGAAAAGTAAACTGCGTGACTGCACGATGTCTAATTTTTTCTCTATATATACCTTACACAAAACACAACTTACATCTCATATCTCTTCCACAAAACACAACGTTGCAATGTCTTCTCCAGATTACAACCGTTTCCCCCATCGTCTACAATCAAATCCGCGTCCACGTTATCCACAAGGATACCCCTCACGTCCATTTTACCAACAACTAGACTTCTCCCACTACGCACCACCATTCCCACCACCGGACCAAAACTCAACATTCTCACAATTCTCCTACTACGCACAACCAGACCAAAACTCGTCATTCCCACAATTCTCTCAATATGCACCACCATTCCCACATAATCAACCTCAATTCCAGATGTTTCGCCGACACATGTTTCAACAAAGTAGTCCGAGTATGGTGGATACTGAAGAAGAGGGTCACGACGACGATGAGTCCCCGACACGACACACCGCCACAACCCCATCCCCACGTCCACAGTGTCGCCGCCGCAAGTGAGTCCAAACTGTCAAAGTCAATCCGAAGATGTGGACCACAACTGAGGACGATATACTTGCCTTTGCATATATGGAAATCAGTTGCGATGTGGTGACAGAGACAAACCAGAAGTCTACTTCATTGTGGGCTAGAGTGAAACGTGTGTACGACATCTCCGTGGAAGGTACATGCCTCCCCGAGAGGAATGCGGGGTCCTTAAAATGACGGTGGAGGAGAATTGTACCTGCTGTAAAAAAGTGGGTCAGGTGCTTCGATCAGGCGTTCTGACGGAAAGGAGCGGCCAGAATGACGACGATGTTGTCCGGCAAGCACACACGATCTACGAGCGAACTCATGGGCCTAAATTTCTTTATTTTGATGCTTGGGTCATGTTGTGTAGGTACCCAAAATGGGAGTTTGTGATATCCGGAGCTAATATCGTGCGTGTTGACTGGGAGTCGGGAGTCCCCAGAGCTGCATGATGAAAATGGTCCCCAGTCAGGAAGCCTTGGGAAAAGAAAGAGCACGAATGGCTCCAGGACACAATCACCCTCGGATGCAGAAGAGCTGACACTGGGGTCGTCTACACGCCCAGAAGGTGTGAAGAATGCCAAGAAAAAGGCTAAGAGTGTATTACACCCCGAAGGCGAGACAGATGTTAGAGAACTTGCTCAGCTTCGATACACCGCCAAGTCAGAGAAGATGGTTTCTCCAAGCTGGAGGAGTTAACGGAAATGAATTTCCAGAGGCATTTAAAAAAACTAAGTTGGACATGCTTCACTCTCTGATGAGGAATGACAACCTGACGGAGAATGATCAAAAAATAATTGATAAACTCCTCGCCTGGGCAGAAGAGAATCAGTACGTGTAGTTTGTTGTAGTCCGTATTTCGTATTGTTTGTATTTCCTTTAGTTTGTATTTCATGTTCTTGTAGTCTGTATTTCGTATGGTTTGTATTCCCTTTAATTTGTATTTCGTGTGGTTGGTTGTAGTTCGTATTTCAGTATTATTAATGTATTGTTCTTATGGTATTGTCGTATTAATATATATTTTATTTTAACGTTAAATATGGATTTACATTTGTTTATGTAATGTATATATTTCAAATTTTATTCAATTAATTACACCAAAAATTATTACCCCACATTAATAACAAATACCTAATCCATTAATAACAAAACCTCAACTAAATACTTACAAAAATGGACGAATGGGGGGGACACGTGCCCCCCACTCGATGGCGCCCCGGGCGTCTGCCCGGAACGCCGAACGCCCGGGCACGCGCCCAGGTGATCGTTCCGGGCGGGCACCCCGAGCCCCCCGTTAACGGGGTCTCGTCCGGGCACCCGACCCATGTGTCCGAGCGAGGGTGCACCGTTAAGGGTGCTCTTACGTTATGTCATATATAAATCGGATGGTATGTTGAGTATATATAATATAATAAGTAAATATAGCTTAGTTTATTATAGAATCATCAGAACTTGTTACGATAACGTTGAGTTGTTTACGTGGAACACGACATTTAGGATACCGAGTTCGCTTGAACTTGAGATATCGAGTTATAAAGCTTGAAAATTTCACCCAAACAGATTAATTTGTGTGTTCCCAATCTGACATCCCATCTGTTAAGTTTTGGAGACATAAGTTGGCTTCCAGACCGCCGACTTCATTTTTTCAAAAAGTAAACTCGACATCTTAGATGTCAAGTTCCATTGGCCTATATAACCTGCACGAGACAACCTTTCACCCCTAAACTCGTCAAAAGCACACCCAAGATAAATTTTTTACCCTAATTTATGTTTTTTTAATTTCTAGTATATTACTTCATTTATTTGGTAGACATTGATTATTATTCAT
This sequence comes from Triglochin maritima, assembly GCA_963682175.1. Classification (NCBI taxonomy): domain Eukaryota; kingdom Viridiplantae; phylum Streptophyta; class Magnoliopsida; order Alismatales; family Juncaginaceae; genus Triglochin; species Triglochin maritima. The sequence goes on along the minus strand of OY821792.1, from coordinate 31,182,910 downwards.
TTTTGTAGGTTAGATTTATATATTTTCGTTGATTTTTGGGGTTTATTTTCGGTGGATTTTGGTTTTGTGTGTTTGGGTTTTTAGTGTAGAATTTTTGTACTTTAATGTTAATTTTAGGGAATTTTGGGAGGATTTTGGTTATGCGTTTTGAGTTTTGAGTTTTGTGGGTTTGGGATTTTGGTTTTCAATTTTTGGAGTTTAATGTTGATTATAGGGAAAATTTTGAAGAATTTGGTTTAATTTGTTGTTCTGAGTTTTGTGAGTTTGGATCTCGGGGTTCTAAATATTGTAGTTTAATGTTGATTTTTAAGGATTTTGGTTTTTTGGTTTTGATTTTGTGTTGTCTGTGACAAATTTTTTGTTTATTTTTTAGTTGTTTATGATTGATCTAGAATGCTTATTTATTGAGAATCATTGAGTTATTACTAATGTCATTTATTTTTTAATTGTAGTTGTTTTGTTTTGAAGATTATTGGACATCCTGATATGCTTTTAACGACACCTGGCGTAGGAAATATCTCAATCCATACAATTTTTTTGCTTCTTTTGTATTATATTAGCTTACTTTTTAAATATCATTATCATATTATCCAATGTTAACGATGTTTTTTTATATTTAAATTTTATAGGTTAATAATGGATAAAGACGGTGATGAATTTTTATTGGTTATGTATAATGAGAAATTAAAATATAATTGCAACGTTGTAGAATATACAAGACAACGTAGAATAATTGTCGTGCAACTGATTATTAAGTATAATAACTTAGTGGATTGATTATATTTGAATGTTGTTATTTTGAGAATATGTTTGATGTCAAGTTGACTCCTAAGTTGTCTTGAAACAAATAACTCAGCATTCAAAATGCTGAATTCTGTAAACATAAGAGTATGATTGTCAAATTCTGCTCGAGCTCGGTTCGTTTATTAAATGAATCAAGCTCAAACACCAAAATACGCTCGTTTAATAAAGGAGTCAAGTCCTAGTTTAACTCGATTAGCTCGATAAGAGCTCGTTTGGCTCGTTTAAGTTTATACACATATTACATATATGTCACAAATAAACATATTATTTTTTATATCTCAATTATATAAAAGTAGACCATATAATTTATAAAATTTCTCATTTATATGTTAATGATGTTTATAGAATGTAAATAGTATGTTTTACAACAAGTTAATCAAACTTAAACTAACTGAAAAACTTGTTGATATTCTTAAACGAGCAAACGAGTCAAACCCAAACATAACATTTGAGTCGTTCATTAAACAAGTCAAGTTCAAACACTGTGAGGTTGGCTTGTTTAGACTCATTTACACACCCCTACACGAGAGGTATGAGGTCTAATACGAGAAATTCTTTATTAGAAGGTTTACTGTGTGATTATTTTTTTAAAGTCAAGAAAAATTCCGATATCATATTTCGTTAACGTCAAGAGCATCCATGTCTCACCAAACAATCTTGCGTTGATCCTAAAATGATTACATAAGATTCCCCATGTGATGCCCAATCTTTATTTATTTTCAACATGAGAGGTGCGACTCTAATTATTCATGGTGACCACACAATTAACTCTAAAATCTCCACCCTTTTGGTGTTGATTATGATCTCAGAGGCACAAAAATGTCGGTGAAATTAACGTCAATAAGTTTTGAAAACTAACCATAACTGAAACGGGTCTGTAAACACCCACACAAACACAAGTAATGTAGGTGATGTGCAATAATATTCGTCAATGACCAAGTAGTAAGTCTTATTGAAATATTCTTCAGATAATATAACAGTATTAGATTTCCGTCACTTTTTCCAACTACGTCGTTAATATATTTAACTAGGTATCATCATGTTTTTTAGTGTAAAACTTGAATTTGTTTTATACTATCCATCTACGCAATGGGTTTGATATAATTTAAACTCTCCATATACAAAAAGTCAGCAAGGTCTAGTCAGAATATATATATCTCGTGAAACATGCGTTTATTAAAAACTTTTTGACGTATAAAGAGGTACATTTTTTAAAATTTTATGTTTTTATTATTTAGGAGATATAAACTAAGATTGAATAGTGTCATATGGAATCATATAATATGGGAACATTTTTATGGGTTATAAGATATTTGTGGTTTCATACATAACTAATTAATTTTGGGTTTCGTCTATTGTGTTGAATACTTACACTAGGTGAAATTGTGTAACCTCTCTCATCATATTAAATCATACTCTACTCATAGATCTCATCTAGCTGTTGCCCTTTCACATGCATCATTTTCCGTCTTCATGACATAAAACATCTAATTAACCAATTTTAAATTACACCTATACTCAATTCATCATCTATCCTCCTTAAAAGAAGCCATAATTCATCACTAGTTAATCACCAAAAAATTCCTTATTATGTAACTCGTCAATTAAATATATATCAAGATCTAAAAACTCCTTAATTTCAATTCAAATTTTTATAGCTAATTACACCCAAATCTTTTTATTTAATTGGCCACAACATTGACTCACAACACAATTAAACATAATTATTGAGATCCAAAATCTCTTTAACTCGTGAAATATTAGTTAGACGATCGATGAAAGAAGAGCCCTCTTGATGGATCATAATTGTTCTCAACCCTAAACTTCCTCTCTTGTGAGAGTTTCTTTGCAAAGTAGATGAGTTGGTCTTGATTGGTCCCTTCCCCTTTGACTGGTTCATACTCACCAGTCTCCAAGTTAATCCTTGACAATGGCTTCTTCAAAAGGTTATTCCCAACCTGCACAAGTTGTTGGAGGTTCTCCGGTGTCGCGATGTCCACTGACGATGTGTTCCCAACCAACGTGTCTTCCTACACGATCATATATATTAATGTCATAAAATTAGAGAAGGTATTAGCTAGCCATGACGATTCGAAATATATATATGATTTTTACCTGAATTCGCAAGTAATGTTTTTCGCAATGAAGTGCTTGGAAGAGAATGGAAGCATGGATGTCTACCATATCACCACTTGCTTGGCTGAAACTATCAATTATAGGTGTGGAACCACCATTGTATAACCAACCCAATGCGCCCCACTTGGCCGCTTCTTTTGCACTATACCTACGCTCCAATTTAGGAGCTCCGGTGCCGATAGAGATGACTAAGAACCTCCCGTAATCAACCGGCTTAATTGGAAAAAAGTTCTTGTTCTCGAACATTATCTCCTTTGTTATCATGCTCATGGCCGTCATCGTCTATATATCAATCGATCGACAAAACAAGTTAGTGAGGAAACTTGTGAAGTACTTAACTTCAAGCCTATTATACATGTGAATGGATAGTGAACCCAAACTCTACCGTAGCTAGAAGTTGCGATCAACATGTCTAGCTAATTACCATGTCAAATTAATATTGTTGGAAATGAATACATCTCCAACAAATATCTTTTAACATATGGATGCTTATATGATTAATATAATAATATCTTCTTAATAAGTTGTAATAAAAACTTACAGGGTTATTTGCAGCCACACCCCCATCTACAAGATCATAAGTCCTGGTCTTCCCTTTGTCATCTTTGACTTCGAAGTAGTGAGCAGGAAGATATGTCGGAGCAGCAGATGTGCTTATGCATATATCAGACAACAATGGATTCTTCAATGTCTCTTTCTTTGCCTAAATTCACAACATAAGAAAAATCGATAATTAATGCTGATATATTATAGATTTTTGAGTAATAACAATAAAACCTGCAGTTGTAATTGTAGTTATTTACCTCAAATGTGGAAAAAAGGACAGGTTGGAGATATTTGATGTCAAAAGCTGGGATCACAACGTTGGTCAAAGTTTGATCGAGTCTTGTTTCTCCAAGTATTTCTTTCACCTTGGAGTGGAGATGCTTCCCATTGTACTTTGGTCCAGTCACTGCTCCAATCACCTTCTTAATGGAACTAAAGAATCCACTGCCACCAAAAATAATTATTTCATTAACACATGTATGGACCTTTCTTGTAGTTGTAGCTTAATATATATTTTTCTTTCAAAATGGGTTATGGGGGATTTAACTATATATATTTGCTACTCACCCATGTTGAGGAAAAATCTTAGGGCAGTTCTCCAAGTAGAATTCGTTGATGTCAGCCGCGCTAAAGAGTGGTCGACCGTCCTTGTTGGGCGCCGCCAACATATTAGTGACCAGACCACCAGTGCTCGTCCCAGTTATAACATCAAAATAATCCGCGAGCCTCGCATCTGACCCATCAAGTTCCTAAAACTCAACAATAATTAATTATGTATACATAATTTCAACATCAAAACCAAATGATGATATTTATGTATTTATAACGGTTTTACTTAGTCCAGTACTTACAGTTACTACTATATATTGGTCGTGCAAATAAAATATAATTTACCTGGAGCTTGGCTTCGAGGAAAGCAAGGATGGTTCCAGGGATGATGCCTCTAATACCACCTCCATCAATGCTAAGAACTGTGATTAACTTCCCTCTGGAAGCTGGTGGGAGCTCAGGGGTTTCACTGTTATTGCTTGCCATTACTTCTAACTTTAATTCTACTTAGTTATTCTAGACCCTAACCAAGAAGAGTAGTGACTTGTGAGTTGTGAATTGTGATCTTCCAATTATTGGGAATGGGGATGGTTCTTATTTATAGAGTAAATATGGTCAGAAGAGGCCAAAACCTTGTGTTATTTCGAAATAGTTCTTCATTATTCTAAGTTTCATACACGTGATTGCCGCGTAAGCATTGGTTAGACAAAATTAATTTCTCCTATTTTGTATTGGAGATTCGCACTATACATGAATATTGAATAGTCATATTTGTGGAGAGAGTACATGATTAACTTCTCTTAGTAAAAATATTCTCTTAATATTTTGATTTAGCATCTCAACCTGAACGCCAATTTGAGCATGTAAAAGAGACATGAAGGTATTGTGGAAGCTACTATTCCAAATTTAAAGTGACAAATAGGAAATGTAACATCTGCAAGCGTATGAGAGACGATAGAAAAAACGAAATGTGTTTTTTGTACAAATATGGACATCGTGAAGGGTATATTTGCAAAAATAAAACTTGGTTTACTCGATTAATTGCTTAATTATTTACAAGAAGAAGAAAAATCTTACAATTGATCGAAAAAATAGAGAAGTATAACATTCCCTTTCATATTTTCACTTAGCACCTAAAGTGCACAACTATCAATATTAACTAATAATTAATTTGTTACATGTTCTTAGGCTGTTTCTTCCTTATCATGGGATGTATTTTTAAATTTGCTCGAGATGCATTCACAACTAGTAGTTAATAGTTCGATGCAATTCATTAAATAAGAAGGTGGTTGATGTGATCCAATTGTATTTTAATCTAGATTTGAAATACATAGACAGCAATACACCATGTTAATCTTTTTCTAAAACTCTGTTACTGTTAAGTCGTGCAGATCACAGCATGGATTCAATTAATTAAAGATGGGATATTCTTAAAGAACCGACAAAACTCTTTAAGGGTTCGTAATTTCAAAGATAACTTCCAATTTAATTTATTGACTTCTTTCAAAATGTATCAAATCACGTCATGACATAGCCATTGTAACGTCCCGTCCCCGAGTCCGCATCGAACTCGGGTCCCGGTCCGTCACCCATGTGCCCACTGGCCCACAACACCCACCTATTGCCACAAAACTTAAGTTGGTAAGTGTTATGGTAGTGGGCTCATGTCTTTATATCTCACCCCAACATTCTCATGTTAAGCAATGTGAGACTAAACTTTGGGGGTTTTACAACCTACCCCACTTGAACACCTGACGTCCTCGTCAGGGTCAAGCCACTCATCACCAGGCGTTGTGGGATTCTAGAGGTGGCTCCCACCCTTTAGGTGTAGCACTTAGTTCCCACAATTCCGGCTGGTTCAGGCTCTGATACCATCTGTAACGTCCCGTCCCCGAGTCCGCATCGAACCCGGGTCCCGGTCCGTCACCCATGTGCCCACTGGCCCACAACACCCACCTATTGCCACAAAACTTAAGTTGGTAAGTGTTATGGTAGTGGGCTCATGTCTTTATATCTCACCCCAACATTCTCATGTTAAGCAATGTGGGACTAAACTTTGAGGGTTTTACAGCCATCCTAGTTGCAATTTACGTTAACAAAATAAAAGTGATCCGTCAAGGAGACCCCTTATCTCCATTGTTATTCGTTATAGTGGTGAACTTGCTGAACAAAATTCTAAGGTTAGAAGTCAATAATTGACTCATTGAAGGTCTCAACATAGGAGAAGCTTATATTATTAATATGCATTTTGCGGATGATACTATCATTTTCCTAAAACCGACGGATGAAAATATAATCAACGTTAAGAGAATACTTGTGATCTTTTAGCACATTTCGGGGATAAGAATAAACTTTGAAAAATCTAGTATTACTGGAATACATGTATCGGAAGAAAGATTATCTCATTTTCAGGAATCGTTGGGGGGGGGGGGGGGGGGGCACAAAGAGTGCGCAACCATTCAAGTATATAGGAATACCACTTCAACCAAAAATAGGTCAACAATCTCAATGGAACCACATAATACAAAAAATGGAATGCAAAATAGGAAGTTGGGCAACCACGTAACATCCCGAAACAACGGAAATTTAAAAATTTATAATCAAGACATCAGAGACCAATAATCAAAGATGAGACTGTTACTTCTTATAAAACATATAAGCTGTATAAATTTAATTCTCACCAAGTTTTTGGCGCCGTTGCCGGGGAGGCGACGCAAATTTTGTTTTTTTTTGTTAATTTCGATTTTTTTTCTGTTTATCTTGTGCGCGATCTAAGTGTTTGGATTTGTGTTTCAGGAGACAACAGAACGCGCGGTGAAATCTCAACGCAGGCAGAGCAACAAGGGCGGCGGAATCGCCGCACATCAAGAGGAACCTGCGGCGGAATCGTCGCACAATTGAAGCATCTGGGCTTCAAATTTTTCTGGGGTTAGCACCATCTCTGGGTGGACGCATGGAGCATCTGAAATTTCGAGAGCGGGCGGTGAACCCGACTGAGCATTGCGTAGGTAACTTTTGTTGCCTTTTTCCACGTCTTCATTGACGCCGTGCACTTGCGGTATAAATTTAATTCTCACCATGCACCATATTACATCAGAGTTTGTCAAAACGGTACATGATTACAACAGAAAAACAAAAGGAAGATAAATGTAATCATGTCGACCTCAGTGGTCCGAATAGAGGATCTGATCCCAAGATACGCGCGCTGATCACCACCCAACTGGACTTACTGCGGTCCTGAAAAAGATGCAACAACAATGCCTGAGTTTCCAAAAGGAAACCCTGTATGCCTAGCTCACTTATAGCATGCAGTAGTACAAATGAACCTATCATACTAGTAGCATGTCATGTCATCAACAGTAAGGAAAAACAATTCCCCCGAAGGGTAACACAGGACATCAGTCCGATAATCATCATCGGGTCTCCCGAGGAGACCTACCGTAGACACATACGGTCTAACGGAGCAAGAAGTGACGCCCCCCACACGCGGCTACACTAATCATGGGGTTCGGCAAGGAGCATCCGCCAGGTCCGAGCCATAAGAAACAGATGTGTAACTTCGTGGTCGAAACCACACCAACGGAGCCGTCGCTCGGTCGGTCCATCAATCATCATCTCAGTAGGTACCCAGCTGAGGAAAACATACCCGGAACACCATCGACCCTTCATATAACATAGCCGGAACAACATCGACCCATCATACAACATAGCCGGAACAACATCGACCCATCAATCATCATCGTCGGAACAACATCGGTGGCATCACCGGCACAACATCGGTGGTCCAACAATACGTCCGGCACAACATCGGACGGGTCCAGACCAAATTCTGCAAGGTCATCAGGCTCCACGAGCCGCAAACACCAACGTCGCCGCTATAAAAGCAGGGAAGCGACCTCCGTCGCCATGTAGGTCGGTAGTCACCTCACCTAACAACAGTTGCGTGCTCGCACAATCATCATACATTGGGATTCGCGATCCCTCAGGCCTGCTACACTACAATGAGTCCAATCAATCCATCATATTAGTCACGATCCATACATGGAGGTGATGCGTCCCGGACACCCACACAGTGGTCCCTGGGCAGGCACGCGTAACGCGCCCACCGTCACCTCCCGGCTCACGCACAAGGCGGGGACACGGGTTTCCGTGGACAGAGTTGACATTCAAAAAGGGAACCAGGAATTCAGTCCTGTGCAAAAACGGTCGACCGAAAGAGGCAACTCGGTCGACCGTTTCCTCAAGGGAATCAGTCGACCAAAAGTCTGTAACGGTCGAACTATTTGCGCAAAAACCTAAGTCCCAACGGTCTACCGAAAGTCTAAAACCGGTCGACCGAAACAATGTCAAAATCCGGAGTCTGGTCAACATCAAATCAAACTATCGGTCGACCGACTCAGGAGTTTCGGTCGACCGAAAACTACCAGGGCATCCTAGTAATTCTAAGTCATATAGCGGTCGACCGCAACAAACATAAAATGTCCAGTACACTTAAGTTCCAGTCGACCGAACACAAGGAACCGGTCGACCAAAACACAACAGCCAGTCAAAATACACTACATTCGGTCGACCGCCTGAGGGACCCGGTCGACCGTTGGTCGTCTTCAACCTCGCATCAGCCGAGGTTTTACAAGGAAAACATCGTCGGAGATGTCTCTGACCAACACCACCCTCCCACGAAGGTGAGCAACCACCAAACACACTAAGAACCGGCATACCTCAAGAGAACGACGAATCTGCCGGAGCCTCGCTCGCGCAACGCCGCCTCTAGAGATCTCGCACGCAACACCCCGCACCTCTCACGCCGGGAACGATCTTCCGCCTTCGTCACCATCCACACGAGCCTCTGCCTCCTCCACTGTCGTCGGAAGGGAAAGAGTGAGTGATGAGGTGAAGAAAGGAATGAGAAAGAAGAAGAAAGAGAATGGGTTGGTTTCCTCACTTAAAACCCCTCACCCAACGACCACAGTAACCATCCTCCCCTACCTCACACCCATCACTTCTCTCTCCTCCAACATTATCCTTCTATTCCTTCCCCCAACTCCCATGCAAAGCTCTCCAATTAGCACCCTAATCACCAATTAATCCCTAAGCAAAGTTATGGTCTTTACAAAACATTTATCAATTCAAGGAAGGATCACAATGATCAATGTCGTGCTAACTCCAATGACAACTTACTATGTCATGCCTCAAAACCCCTAAAGGCGTAATAAAAAATAGATCAACTGAGAAGAAATTTTCTATGGTTAATTAGCTCAACAGAACACTCCAAAATCAAAAACCTGGTTAATTGGCAACAAGTTTGTCAATCCAAAGGAGTACTAAATATTGACAATCATAGTCTAAGCTTTAGAATGAAAAAATTATGGGATCTAATTTCTAGTAAAAACTCATTGGGCAATACTATCATTCGTAACAGATATTAAAACTCCAATCGCATACTTGGTATTTTTCCAAACAATAAACAAAGTATTACCCCCTTCTACAGGGATCTAATAACTTGGATCTCAACCTTATGCAGCTACTGCAAGGTTTCAGTAAAGGAATCCGTTTCCACGAAGAAACAACCGACACCTAAGAAGGGGTGTTCGAGTTGTTGTTGTTGTTTTTCCGTTTTCCTACGCTTATCTTTTTGAACCTTGTCAACCATAGGAGTTGACGACTATCAACTTTTCTTTTTTTATTTTCTAAAGACATATATTGTAAGATACTCTACAAGGAAATAGTTGTGTTAGCAACTAAATCCTTCATCTTAATGCAATTACCCAATTTCAAACAAATAAAAATAAAAGTGATTCTAGAAGTAGGTTTTTTCACATCAAAGATTTCTCAATCAATTTCTTGGTCTCGAGAACAAATTATGGTGCCCGAAAGAAGCCAATCATCAAGTCAAAAACCACTTTGGATATCATAAAAAATGAAAAGGAATTACGGAATTACACCATTAAATTAAGCATTGCTTAAAACGTGCGTTTCGTGATAATGAAATAAGCTATTGACCGAAAGATGCGTAATTTGACGTCCTAATTAAAAGCATAAATGGTCGGAAATTTGTGAAGACTTCAACTCTTCCAAAATCAGAAACGTCCAACTTGTGGTATTATATGATGGTGTTGGCCAGTTTTTTTAATATTATCTTCGGTATCTTACTGTTAGAACCTTAAACCCATTAGGGTATTAATGGGGGATTAGGAGGAGATTAGGGTAGAGTTTGCGTGGGGAAGTGATGATGTGAACAGTGCGTGCGTGGGGAAGAGGAAGAACAGTGATGTGAGGGGTGTGGGTTTTATAAACCAAATTCGTCCTCCTTTCTTTTCTTCTTCTTCCATTTTGTTGTTGTCATTCATCTCTCTCACTCACTCCCTTCCTCTCTTCTGACGACCAGACTTTGTGGAGGCGTCTCAGGCGCGTGGAGGTCAGTTAAGAGTTGGAGGAGAAACGTGGGATGCACAACCCTACCTCGGACGGTCGACCGAATGTAGTGTATTTTGACTGCCTGTTGTGTTTCGGTCGACCGGTTCCTTGTGTTCGGTCGACCGGAACTTAAGTGTACTAGACCTTTTTATGCTTGTGCGGTCGACCGTTATATGACTTAGAAATACTAGGATGCCCTGTTAGTTTTCGATCGACTGAGACCCCTGAGTCGGTCGACCGATAGTTTTGAATTGATGTTGACCAGACTCCGGATTTTGACATCGTTTCGGTCGACCGGTTTTAGACCTTCGGTAGACCGTTGGGACTTAAGTTTTGCGCAAATAGTTCGACCGTTGCAGACTTTCGGTCGACCGATTCCCTTGAGGAAACGGTCAACCGGGTTGCCTCCTTCGGTCAATCATTTTTGCACAGGACTGAATTCCTGGTTCCCTTTTTGAATGTCAACTGTGTCCATGGAAACCCGTGTCCTCGCCTTGTGCGTGAGCCGGGAGGTGACGGTGGGCGCGTTACGCGTGCCTGCCCAGGGACCGTCGTGTGGAAGAGTGTGAGTGTTCGGGACGCGTCACCTCCATGTATGGATCGTGACTAATATGATGGATTGATTGGACTCATTGTAGAGTAGTAGGCCTGAGGGATCGCGGATCCCAATGTATGATGATTGTGCGGACACGCAACTGTTGTTGGGTGAGGTGACTACCGGCCCATGGGGCTACGGAGGTCACTGCCCTGCTTTTATAGCGACGTGGTTGGTGTTTGCGGCTCATGGAGCCTGATGACCTGACAGACTTCGGTCTGTGCCCGTCCGATGCTGTGCCGGACGTATTGATGGACCACCGTTGCAGCGCCGGTGATGTCGCCGATGTTGTTCCGGCGATGATGATTGATGGACCGATGATGATGTTCCAGCTATGTTCCTCAGATGGGCACCTACTAAGATAATGATTGATGGACCGACCGAGCGACGGCTCTGTTGGTGTGGTTTCGACCACGAAGTTGCAGATCTGTTTCTTATGGCGCGGACCTGACGGACGTTCTCTGCCGAACCCCATGATTAGTATAGCCGCGTGTGGGGAGTGTCACGACTTGTTCCGCTAGACCGTATGTGCCTACGGTAGGTCTCCTCGGGAGACCCGATGATGATTGTCGAACTGATGTCCCATGTTACCCTTCGGCGGAACTGTTTTCCTTACTGTCGATGACATAACATGCTACTAGTATGATAAGTTCATTTTTTACTACTGTATGCATATAGGTGAGCTTGGCATACGGGGTTTCCTTATGGAAACTCAGGCATTGTTGTTGCATCTTTTTCAGGACCGCAGTAGGTCAGTTGGGTGGTGATCAGCGGGCGCGCGTATCTTGGGATCAGATCCTCTATTCAGACCACTGAGGTCGACATGATTACGTTTATCTCCTTTTGTCGTTCTGTTGTAATCATGTATCGTTTTGACAAACTCTGATGTAATATGGTGCACCGCTTATATGTTTTATGAGAAGTAACAATCCCGTCTTTGATTATTGGTCTCTAATGTCTTGATTATAAATTTTTAAATTTCCGCTGTTTCGGGATGTTACACTTACTATCTTCATGTTATTTAAGGACGTGTCCAAATTGCATTTTGTTAAATGTTAATCCATGTTACAATACGTAATTGTCGGGAATAGTGCAGTAATAATATCATAACTGCACGCTCTAAGTAATATTGTATAGTCTTTAGGTTGGTAAAATTATTACAACTATAGATTAATTATCTTCTACTGTTGCTTTATCTTTGACTAGCTTAATTACCTTTGTGTTTGTTAATCTACGCAGGCGTATGGTACCTATAAAAGGTCAGAGAAACAAATACAAAATTAACTTCCACCAATTGTTATTAACCTACTTTTTCACGTGAACAACCTGAGGAAATAAGTCTCTAAATTGGATAAAACTAATAAGTTTCTTATTGGTAAGTTGTGTTTGACAGATATTCGAACAAGAATAGAGACCAACTGTGTTTCTCATTGTTTCACATTGCACTTGAAAGATGATGGTAGGAGAAGATCTTTGAACCATGCATAGCCTGAATGAAATAGTTTGCAAAAATCAATTGGCCCAAAGTTTATCCCTAGAGACGTTTAGACATAGGATTCTAGAAAGCGACATTATTAGTAGTGTTTTTTATTATATAAAAATGGCATCTCCTGATTTATGCAAATATAGCCTTATTAAATTGTAGATCCAATAGTAGCCATGGATGGTCACATGTGCCAATCAACCAAACTGAATAAATATTCATAATTAATGCACACTTGAATCATGTGGTGTATTATTTGCACGTACCTTAAAACGTAGCTTTAATGACACACTAATAAAGTCATTTGTATTGGAAATAACTAAAATGACATATCTAGTCACTTTCCAATAATGAATCTTTTGAAGAAAGGTCAGGGAAAATAAAAAATTTGTTGACATTTGTAAAAGAATGGCATGAAAATGAGCTTTTAAGGATATTTGAAAATAGGTATCATGAAAATGAAAACTTTGATGACATTTATATAGAAAATGTTATTAAAGAAAGTTTCAATGACACTTCTAAAAAACTATCATGATAAGTCAAGCTTTGATGACATTTTCAGATAATTGCCATGGAAAGATAGGCTTTAAGATAGGCTTTAAGTTAGATGTGTCGTGTCCGTGTCGTGTAATCGTGTCGTGTCTAAAATTGACATGTCTACTTTAAGAACGAACATTCACACGAGATGGGGCCAGTATATATAGTCTGCGATGGGGAAAATTGTATTTTCACTCGAGATGTTTGGAATCTCGGGCGTAGATTTTTGTACATTATGTTGTAGCAGCTCTTATTCTGGCCTAAGAGAACATCAACTCCTTGGCAAGTGTCATGTATGGCATAGATGGACCTTGATCTTACACTGCAGTCAGATATATTAGATTTCGACCTAAATTCCTTATCCATGATACCTAGCATCTAAATAACATTTTCTGTATTCTAGGATTTTGGTATGATAAAAAGCTAGAGATATATTTTGTATTGTACATAAATTACCCTTCATAAATTCATGGAGGAAGTCTAAATTAAAATCCATAAAGTCATGGAAGAAGTTTGCCAACCAACAATTTTTGATTCCATGTTCACTCACATATATAAACTTCTGGCTTTGTTATGATACTAGACTTTGTTTTATTGTTTTGAAAGTTTTGGTATTAGACTTGTTACTTGTTATTGTTGTTATTACCACGAGAAGTATTTTTTTATATAAAAGAGGCAGGATATTGGCGTGCTCAAATTTTTAATTAGAAAGAGATAAGACCAAGACAGAAGGCAACTCATCCCTAGTTGTCTTGGGTGATGTTGCATAAAATACATCTTATTAAATTCGAGGATATGATATATATGTAGTTGGTTGCTTTAAAAATAATAATTACACATGCAATTGCTTGCTTTCAAATCAGCAATTGTACCTTTGCATGGTTGGTAAATACTTCCAAGTATAATTTGTTATTTTCTACCTACAATCTTTAAAATAACGATGACATCTTGACTACCAGTAGCCACTGTGTTGAAATATATGCCAAAGATTGAAAACCTAATGCTCATGTCTGGCAACCCCATCTAAACGGGAGATACAACCTTTGGTGTAACTATGCAATATTTCCGATTACAATTCAAAATTAGAATAATTTATATATAACTAATTTTGCTAATTATTTTTAGATATTTACCATTTTTTGACGGAGCATTGACACGGTTAGTAACACAAATTTCTCAAAAGCAAAATACCATTTATTTTGAGTAACCTCACGTCCCGAGATTTTCGTGGTCACAAACTGACATGGAGGCAAGGAATTTCCTAAGTTATTTTAATCCAAAAAAGGAAAAAAAAAGAATGGACCTGGTTGGACCATGGGCCTAGAAGCCCAACAAGTGAATGACCCCGGCCCATGGGCCTAAAAGAGTAAGAGATTAACAAGTAAGGAATGGTTCACGTGCCGTTATAAAAGGGAACTACTAAACGTCGCCCCAAAACTACTTAAATCGCCCCTTGAAATTACCAAATTGCCCTTAACAATATATTTAATACCCATATCGTCCCGTGTCTATAAATAAGGCATATGGTCTTGTATATTCATAATTTATCAGTAAAAACACCACGAAAATGTCTGGCGAGGGTGATGCATCGGGTGAGGTAAGCCTGGCGCGGGGCAAATTTTGGGCCGAGCGTCTGCATTAGACGCCTCCCCCATGGTGAGGGCGTCTGCGTAGGACGCCCTCCCCATGGCCTAGGCGTCTAACGCAGACGCCTACGCAATGGGAGAGACGTCTTATGTAGACGTCCTCCCCATGGGTAAGGCGTCTGTAGTAGACGCCCTTCCCTTCGGTCAGGCGTCCTACGCAGACGCCTTACCGTTGGGGAAGGCGTTTAACACAGACGCCCCATCCATGGGGCAGGCGTCTAACACAGACGCCTTTTTCTTTTTTTTTTGATTTTGATTTTGTTTTTTTAATTTCGAGTTTATTTTTTAAATTTTTTAATTTCGAATTTATTTTTTAATTTTTTAAATTTTGATTTTATTTTTGTAGGTTCCAGATTTCGGTGGTGATGGAGTGGATTACAGTGAGTTATTTCAAACTACACAAATCTTTGCAACAATCGATGAAGCATGTAAATGGGCCAAACAAGTAGCTATCGGAGCTGGGTTTTTTTTGGTCGTGTCGTCGTACAAAACAAGATCAGATAGTCGGATGGATTGTTATTTGAGATGCGACCGGCAAAATCAAATGGAGTCTCGGGATATGGATACTGCACTTCGAAGAAACACCAAAAGAAAGGGTTGCGGTTGCCGTTTCTTAATAAAAGTGGTGGAGCGACGGGATCGTGATGGATGGGTTGTGGTTTTTAATAGTGGTCACGGACATCACAACCACAGACTGGCAGTTTATCCAGAGGGTCATCGTCAAATTAATGGTCTAAGTTCTGGGGCGAAGAAGATTGTTCGTGATATGACAGAGGCGCAAGCAAAACCACGGAACATCTTGAAGGCAGTAAAAGAAAAATTCCCGGAGGACAATCCAAATCAAAGGCATATTTATAATTTCAGAGATTACATGAGGAGGACAAAATCTGAAGATCGGAATCCCGTCCAGCAGTTTCTCTACCAAGCAGTGCAGTGTGAGTACTTACATTGGATTATGGCGGATCCAGAAACTGATGTCGTCACTCACGTTTTTTTGGCACATCCGACGTCAGTCCAGTTGTTGCGGACATATCCTTTCGTTATCTGCATGGATTCGACTTACAAGACGAACAAGTATAAGATGCCTTTGTTCGAAATGATTGGGATCACACCAGCAAACATGAATTTCCTTATTGGATATGCGATTTTGATGGATGAATCTTACTCCAGTTATTTGTGGGTGATGGAGAAGTTGAGAGATCTGTTATTGGGGACTGTCAGCCCGACTGCAATAATAACAGACCGGGAGTTAGGCCTTATGCGACAAGTGAGAGAGGTTTTTCCAGACTCTGCTCATTTACTCTGCACATGGCACATCAACAAAGACGTATTGAATTACGTGTACCACGTATTCGGCAAGAATAAGGAGATGGCAGAGACTTTGAGGCGTGGAAGATGGAGGAAGATCATGCTTTCTACTTCAGAAGCCGAGTATGATAGAGCTGTGTATGCTCTGAAAGATTTGTATAGATCGTGGCCGGCTATCACGGAGTATCTGGACACCACGTGGTTGGTGCATAAAGAAAAGTTTGTGCTGAATTGGACGAACAAAGTCCTTCATTTTGGGAACACCACGAATTGTAGGGTCGAAAGTGCTCATTCGGCTCTAAAAGAGTGGATTTCTACATCGACTGCAGCTCTGGACACTCTTTTCGAGCGCGTCAACGCGGCTACTGAAATGCAGCTGACGAATATTCGAAACTTTCTTGAAGACTCGAGACGGCGAAATTTGACTAATTTCGGACATGCTCTATATCGTCACATAAATGGTAGAGTTTCGCATCACTGTTTGCAGTTGCTGAGTCAGGAGGTGAAGAGAATGCAACAGTTAGATGATGAAGTTGAATATCGTTGCGAGTGCGCTTTTCTGACTTCTCATGGGATACCTTGCGCATGTACCATCCGTGGATGTCTTGAATCAGAAAACGGAATTTACTTAGAGCAGATTCATTCGTTCTGGAGGACACTTGTCATTGGGGAAGGAGCCGGGAACGCAGAGTTTGTGTCTCAGGCAGCTCAAGACGCCGAACATTTTCGCAGTCTGGTTGATGAGATTGCAGGAAGTGACCCTACCGTAATTCGATCTGCCTCTCGGGTTTTATTCGAGCAGCTACACCCCGAACATTCAAATTTGAAAGAGCCTGCAGTAAAAACAAAGCTACGAGGTCGACCAAGGGGAAAGTCGACACGACGGGACCCTAGTGTTGGATCGTGTGGGTTATGGGTCCACTAATCACTATTAAGCTAATCCCTAACTAATCAAACAATAAATGCAGCGGAAACAAATTTAAAAACAAGTAGGGAAATTAACAGAAAATGCAAACCACAAAGAGACTCGGCGTTTTTATAGAGGTTCGGCACCCCACCCGGGTCCTAGTCCTCTCTTGTAGACTCCGCTCGACTCCGCGAGCTCCGCCTACGTCTTCACTAACCACTCCCCGTTCCGGGCCGGGAGAGAACGCCTTTACACCACAAGCAACGCGAACAACCCTCGCTTGCTTGAATTCTTCCTCTCACAATCCGAGAGGGACACTTCGGGCTTTCACCGAAGTCCTTGCTTCTTTTGACAACTCTTGTAACTGAGTGGGATTCACTCTCTAATTGAGCACACTTTGAGTAGGATGAGTATATGATCAAATGTGTGAAGTTTAGGCTTAAAGAGTGTAGAATTGGGAGCTTTGAGGATTGAGGTTTCTCTCTAATGTATTGGGACAATTGGAGTTGGAGAGTTGTGTTAACAACAAGTCTTGATCCTCTATTTATAAGCTCCTAAGGTTTTCTAGCCGTTGGGGATAGATTTGATTGGGTTTTGTGCAAGATACACAAAGCAGAAAAACGGGCTGCAAATCTGTCCAGAACCGGTCGACCGAAACTACTAAACCGGTCGACCGTTCACTTGATTTCAAGGAGAACGGTCGAACAAAAGAATATTCGGTCGGACAAACGAGCTAGAACTTAACTCTACTTAAGTGAATCGGTCGAACCAAAGTATGGAGCGGTCGACCGAAAAGGGGATTCGGTTGAGACAAAGGTCAATCGGTCGAACGAGAAATGTGTCGACCGATAGCAGGGAATTTGGTTTCTGAAAATGTGTTCAACCGGTCGACCGAAACAAGGTCTTCGTTCGACCGGTTACCGAATGTATTTTGGGGTTAAGTTTGTTTTATACGAATACGACCGTTATAGGAATACGACAAGAAAAACGGCCATATTAAAATCCGGGATCGGTCAACCGAAAAGGTAGAACCGGTCGACCGGTAGAGTTCGGTAAAATCACTGTGGAGAGTCTGTTATAAACCGGTCGAACTGAGAACTGGTTCGGTCGACCGGTTCACACATGAAATCTGGGTTTAAGTTTATAAGTGATTTCCGACTAAGGTTTGGGTGATCTAATGAAGTCCAAATGAGGTGAAATTTTGTGTGTGACTTCTCTAAGGAACCTAGTGTGTTTGTGATATGTTTTTAACTCTTGTATGCTCAATTTACACATGTTCCTAAGACTCAAAATAAATCAAGATTACATGTCTTCGATTTAGCTTTAATTACATGTCTTGACTTCATTTCCTTCTTTCTTGAGTCTTGATCACCTGTAGAGGTTAGCACAATACAATATACATGCAATGCAATATGTGTGCTACTCTACATCATCATAATTAAGATTAGGTTAATTAAATCATCAAAACATAGATTAAGGCCAAAAAGCCAACAATCTCCCCCTTTTTGATGATGGCAACCTATATCTTAATTCTATCTAAATACATGGAATTTGTATATGTAAACTATGCATATTAATGCTCCCCCTATGGATGTGCATAGTTTTTGTTCAATTTTATGCCAAATTCCAAGTTACCCCCTTAATTATCTCTCCCCCTTTGACATCCATCAAAATTAATAATTATTTAAGACTTTAAGCTTAGAATTTGGATGTCTTATAATGAAGTTGCTCCCCCTAAATTTTGCACTTCATTAAAAGATATAACATTTAAGCTCCCCCTATCAATAAGGCTAAATGGAAACAATGAGTATGATTCAAGTTAAGTTCATTTAAGTTTCAACTTAAGCCTTATTCTAACATCCATTTAAAATTTGACATTTAGAATCAATGGATGTGATAAATGATTTGCAATGAATAGGGATAATGATTTTCAATGAATTGAACTTATAAAGATATGACAATTGAGCATATAAATTAGATTAGAGCTAAATTTTCAGAAATTTCAAGGATAGAAATTTATACCAAACTTGAATCTTGATTAGCTCCAATCTCATTTGGTGATGCAACCGGATTCGAATTCGACGCTTTGGCTCACCCGGTCACCACCAATTTCCTCCTCAAGCTCCTACAAGTGTAGATTTAGGTACCCAAACAACTTTGGGTCCTTGAATGTTAGTTTTGGGAATCCAAACCATTTTGGTTTTGGGTGCCCACACACTTGAGGAACTAGATTTAACAAATAAATGCTTGCCATTTAAAGTAGTATGAGATACATGGTTTTTCAAATGCACATTGTATCCTAAACCATGTTTAGCTAATGATTGTCTTTGACTACTCAAAAGCATATCAAGCATTTTTGTTCCTTTAGTGAACATTTCAAGATCTTTTCTTAATTGCATATTTGAAGCTTTAAGATCTACATGTTCATCAATAATGGGTGTTTTACTTAGACTAGCAAGTGATGATTCATTTGATTCAAGTCTAGCAATCACCTCATTCTTTTCATTCATGATTAATTCAATTTGGCATTTGAGATCATTTATAGTTTTTCTAGCATTTTTGTTCTTTTCACAAATGATCTCATATTGTTTAACTAAATCATGAAATGCATTTTGTAGCTCATCATGTGTATATGATTCATCTTTAGAACATGAACTATCACTAGCATATGATTTAGATGAGCAAGAATGTGATCTACTAGAGTAAGAGTTAGAGGATACCTTACTTCCTTCATCTTGAATTGCCATGTAGCACATATGTGCATATTCCTTTGTTGATGAAGGTGTGGTTGATTTGGATGACGATGAAGACGATGAATCGTCCCAAGTAGCCTTGTGAGCTTCCAACCTCTTCTCTTTTCTCTTACTTTTCTCCTTTTCTTTTCTCCTCTCCCTTCTCTCCTTTTTCTTCTCCCCTTCTCTCCTCTCATTTTCACTCTCCTCCCTCTCTTTTTCTTTTTCTCTTTTCTCACTTCTTCTACCTCTTCTTTCATTCTTTTCTCCCTTATCTCTCTTGAGGTATTTAAAGAAATCTTTGGCTAAGACCTCAATGTCCTCTTCTTCCACTCTTTCCTTGGCTCATCAAGATTTGCATGTAATGCCAAGGTAGATATCTTCTTGGTGGCTTCATTCTCCTTCCGATGATTGATTTGAAGTTCATAAGCCATCAAGTTTCCAATTAATTCCTCCATTTTGAGTTGGGAAAGATCGTGTGCTTCTTCAATTGCAACCACTTTATCTTCCCAATCGTGGCTTAACGACCGGAGGAATTTCCTTGTCATCTCTCCTTCATTTAATCTTCTTCCAAGAACCAAAAGAGAGTTAGTGATATCGGTGAAGCGAGTGTTCATTTCGCTTATGTTCTCACCGATATGCATAGAAAAAATCTCATATTTATGCATGAGGAGACTAATGCGGGTTTCCTTAGTTTTGCTATCCCCCTCATGATGCATTTGCAATCTATGCCATATTTCATATGCACTAATACAACCCCTAATTCTATTGTATTCACCCTCATTTAGCCCACAATATAGAATGTTCATTATCTTTGAGTTCATCTCAATTTGTTTCATTTTGGGCCTAGTGAGTGAATCTAATTCATCTTCATTTGGTGGTGTGTATGGATTTTGGAGAAACACCCAATACTTAAGGTCATTTGATATTAAGAAGATTTTCATCCTATTTTTCCAATAATCATAGTTTGACCCATTAAGCAAAGGAGGTCTAGTGGTGCATAATCCTTCTATGTGATTAGATGATGTAGAAGCCATGCTAAAAAATACGATTAAGTATGAGAATTTAGCTAACAAGGCTCTGATACCAAATGTAGGATCGTGTGGGTTATGGGTCCACTAATCACTATTAAGCTAATCCCTAACTAATCAAACAATAAATGCAGCGGAAACAAATTTAAAAACAAGTAGGGAAATTAACAGAAAATGCAAACCACAAAGAGACTCGGCGTTTTTATAGAGGTTCGGCACCCCACCCGGGTCCTAGTCCTCTCTTGTAGACTCCGCTCGACTCCGCGAGCTCCGCCTACGTCTTCACTAACCACTCCCCGTTCCGGGCCGGGAGAGAACGCCTTTACACCACAAGCAACGCGAACAACCCTCGCTTGCTTGAATTCTTCCTCTCACAATCCGAGAGGGACACTTCGGGCTTTCACCGAAGTCCTTGCTTCTTTTGACAACTCTTGTAACTGAGTGGGATTCACTCTCTAATTGAGCACACTTTGAGTAGGATGAGTATATGATCAAATGTGTGAAGTTTAGGCTTAAAGAGTGTAGAATTGGGAGCTTTGAGGATTGAGGTTTCTCTCTAATGTATTGGGACAATTGGAGTTGGAGAGTTGTGTTAACAACAAGTCTTGATCCTCTATTTATAAGCTCCTAAGGTTTTCTAGCCGTTGGGGATAGATTTGATTGGGTTTTGTGCAAGATACACAAAGCAGAAAAACGGGCTGCAAATCTGTCCAGAACCGGTCGACCGAAACTACTAAACCGGTCGACCGTTCACTTGATTTCAAGGAGAACGGTCGAACAAAAGAATATTCGGTCGGACAAACGAGCTAGAACTTAACTCTACTTAAGTGAATCGGTCGAACCAAAGTATGGAGCGGTCGACCGAAAAGGGGATTCGGTTGAGACAAAGGTCAATCGGTCGAACGAGAAATGTGTCGACCGATAGCAGGGAATTTGGTTTCTGAAAATGTGTTCAACCGGTCGACCGAAACAAGGTCTTCGTTCGACCGGTTACCGAATGTATTTTGGGGTTAAGTTTGTTTTATACGAATACGACCGTTATAGGAATACGACAAGAAAAACGGCCATATTAAAATCCGGGATCGGTCGACCGAAAAGGTAGAACCGGTCGACCGGTAGAGTTCGGTAAAATCACTGTGGAGAGTCTGTTATAAACCGGTCGAACTGAGAACTGGTTCGGTCGACCGGTTCACACATGAAATCTGGGTTTAAGTTTATAAGTGATTTCCGACTAAGGTTTGGGTGATCTAATGAAGTCCAAATGAGGTGAAATTTTGTGTGTGACTTCTCTAAGGAACCTAGTGTGTTTGTGATATGTTTTTAACTCTTGTATGCTCAATTTACACATGTTCCTAAGACTCAAAATAAATCAAGATTACATGTCTTCGATTTAGCTTTAATTACATGTCTTGACTTCATTTCCTTCTTTCTTGAGTCTTGATCACCTGTAGAGGTTAGCACAATACAATATACATGCAATGCAATATGTGTGCTACTCTACATCATCATAATTAAGATTAGGTTAATTAAATCATCAAAACATAGATTAAGGCCAAAAAGCCAACACCTAGTGCGTTTGAGTATGCAGAGCGAGGTAGTGGTCGATCTTCAGGTAGTGGGAGTAGAGGTCGTGGTCGTTCTTCCGGTAGTGGAAGCAAAGGTCGTGGTCGATCTTCTGGTTCTTCGTCTGTGAGAGGAGGATCAGGTATACCATCCTTATATTTATTATTATTATAATTTTGTTATTTATTTCAGTAAATATGTATCTTTTGTTATTATATCTAACTGTATTTTTTGTTCATATTGTAGTGACTGGGCGGGTTGACGTAGACGACTTCCCATATGGAGATAGAATTCCAGGAATCATTATGCCATTCCTACACCAGTGGAATGATGTACGTGCTGATGGAAACTGTGGATTTCGATGTGTCGCCGATGTTTTCCACGGTGGTGAAGACAATTGGCAACTCGCCCGTCGTTCGATTTCAAATGAGATAGCTGCGAACCCATCTTTTTATGAGCACGTATACTACGACGGTGTGGCGGAGGCTCGTCACTGGATTAATTGGGGCGGGGGACCTTGTGGCGAGAATCACTATATGGAGACGTGGACGGACTTGTTTCTCATTGCAAATTTTTACAAGTGTGCAGTTATGTTCTTCTCTCTCGGAAATGATGGTTCGTTGTACCCATGTCTTACAGTTCTACCTTGGGAGAGTCCGCCTACCGTGACGAGACCGTGCAGAGAGTTGATTATTGCTCATTTAAGGAGTTACGCTCATTACATTCGTTTGGAATTGAATGAGGGATTCCCCGTACCTCCTATAGCGACTCTGTGGTATCAAATACGAGATGAGAGTGTTATTGGATGGGAGCTGGAGTACCAAAATAGGATAGCATATTGGCAACAATTATGTAATATGTTTTGATATGTTTGTATAATTATGTAATATGTTTTGATATGTTTGTACATTATATAGTGTTGCTTTATTATGTAATATGTTTTGATATGTTTGCTTTATTTGCATTATATATAATAGTACGAAAGGTTATCAAACACAAATACAAATAATAAGGGTACAACAGATAAGCAAAACACAAATACAAACAATAAGCGTACGACATGTTAGCAAAAACAAACACAAATACAAATAATAAGCGTACAACAGATAAACAAATATAAATGCAAATACTAAGCGTACAACAGATAAGGAAACACAAATACTAAGCGTACAACAGATAAACAAATATAAATGCAAATACTAAGAGTACGGTACAACAGATCAACCTACTCATCATCCGAATCATGGTCGGATATGCCTAACTGAGTATGCCACGACTGTATGATCTCATCCAAATCTCCGCATGCAGCTCTGGCATCGTCTGACAGCTCATCCCTCATCTGCAAGATTGGGTCTACAGCCCGTATCATCTTACCCATCCACTGCACATAACAATAACATTAGCGTACATTAACAAATTATACGGTACAAATAAATTTAGATAAGATGAAAAAATTACCAGATCGCCACACGTCCTATCTGGTGGTCGATCTGCTCTCCGGGAGGCACCACGGACGATGATAGGATGTGAGTAACTACCGAACCAATCAAGATAACGTGCATCACACTCGGAGGGGTCGCGACTACGTCTGAAGTCGCCAAGGAACAATCGGCATGATCTCGGAAATGTCCGCCAAGTCGATTCCGCTGTAGAAGCGGGGAACCTGACGTCGTACGTCGCTGCTGTCGCAGACCGCACCGCATGCTCTGGTGTCGGAATGTCAACCGGGATCACCTGAACATATCCTAACTGACGCAAGACCCGATCGGGCATATAAGGCTCTATGATATCCCGATAACGAATAAGACCCATCAATAAAGTCCTCGGGACATCCGCTGCTGGGTCAGGACCATAGGGTAACCACTCCACCTAAAGTTTAACACATTAATAATAATACATCTTAAAATTAAATAAATGGTGTAAAGTTTGATACCTCTGATGCAGTCATCTGATCTAGCCGTGCGCGGATGGAACGCAATCGT
Organism: Triglochin maritima; assembly: GCA_963682175.1. Taxonomy (NCBI): domain Eukaryota; kingdom Viridiplantae; phylum Streptophyta; class Magnoliopsida; order Alismatales; family Juncaginaceae; genus Triglochin; species Triglochin maritima. The sequence continues at coordinate 31,158,677 of OY821792.1, read as the reverse complement.
CCATCGCTCTTGTCCTCGCTCCGGACAGCCCACATACCCGAACGTCGATGACCCTCGTCGATAATCTTCCGCTCACGATGCGGGCGGAATGCAGGAAAGTACTCGTATATCCACGCCTGCAGCAGCGTAAGACAACCTGCAATCCCAGAACAATCCGCACGGCTAGCTATCCCAAGCTGCCGGTACAGGTATGCCAACGTCACTAACCCCCACGAGTACTCACGAACGGTCTCCGGGTCCCTAGCCTCCAGTAGATCGCGTGGTCTGATCCGACAACCACTCTTGTCGACAAACAAGACAGCTCCGAGCATCAAGAATAGGTACGCCGTCAACTGTGTATCATCGGCTCGCGGAGGTCGTGCCCGTCTGCATAGGTCCTCAAGGGAGTCGATGCCGACACCACCACCACTCCATAAAGCTGTATCTCTGGCCAGACCATCAGGTGTGACACCAAGCAACTCTGCCACATAACACCTCAGCTCAGACGTCGACCCCTGAGCACTAACCAGACGACCATCCACAGGAATGCGCAGGATCTGGAAAACATCGTGAAGCATGATCGTCATCTCTCCGAAAGGCATGTGGAAAGTGTTGGTGTCAGGCTGCCACCGCTCCACAAACGCCGAAATCAAAGGCATGTCGAGATAAGGGAACATGCTGTACGGTAAGTGCCCCAAATGCGTGGCACTAATCTCCTCTCTGATATCAGCACTCAGTGCAGACCGCCAACCCTGTAGTGCTGTACAGGCTCTGTGCCGATTCTGGCACTTCAGAACCTTCCGATCCTCTCCGTCCCAGATCCGTCTAGCAATGTGACCCCAGAAACTAGGAATGACGCTCCCATCTAAAGGACCACCAGGCGTCATACTGCTCACGATCCAAGAATCGTCCTGGACCCTCTTCTTCTTCTGAGCGCGGGGATCAACAGTGCACGAGCTCGAATCCCCGGTCGTAAACCTCCCACCCCTACCCTTCCGCACCATCCATCCGGCGGAAGTAGAAGTACCCGCTCGACCACGTCCTCCGCTATAATCCCCCTGCCTCTCCACCTCCGGCCGCACATCATACGGGCCATCATCGTCGCTCTCGTCGTCAAAACTATCCACATGCTCATCATCGAAGGAATCATCCTCCTCCTCACGACGACGTAATGCCTCCCTCTCCCTCCTGACCGAAGCAGATATCCCCCGTCTACGTGGATGACGCGGTGCTGAATCATCCTCTAAAGAACGGAAGGCGTGTAATGGTATCGACTTGCCTCTCCCTCCACTGTGACCCGATGACTATTTATTGAAATTTTAAATACAAATTTGTTAAATTTGTTAAACTAAATTATCATATTTATCAAAATTGTTAAACTAAATCAAAATTTGTTAAACTTAATTATCAAAATTGTTAAACTAAATCAAAATTTGTTAAACTAAATTAAAACAATTGTTAAACTAAATCAAAATTTGTTAAAACTAAATATCACAAATGTTAAACTTAATAAGAATTTGTTAAATTAATTTTTTTGATTTATCACTATTTATTAAAGTAATTATGATATTTATTAATTAAAAAAACAAAAAAGGAGGAGGCGTCTGCGAGAGACGCCTCCCGCAAGGTGGAGGCGTCTGTCGGAGACGCCTCCTCCTACGGGGAGACGTCTCCCCCATCGGGGAGACGTCTTCCGCAGACGTCTCACGCTACGGGTCGGCGTCCGAGGGAGACGCCCCCCGCATGGGGCGGGCGTCCGAGGAAGCCGCTCCCCCTATGGGGGGAGCGGCTTCCTCGGACGCCCGCCCCATGCGGGGGGCGTCTCCCTCGGACGCCGACGACTTTTTTTTTTTTTTTTTTTAAACAAATAAATAACGTAATGTTACCTCATACGGGTACACCGGGGGAACTGCTGGCTGCTTCCCTGGCCTCCGAGACATTCGTAATCTTGTGTAGTAGGTATAGGAAGAGAAAGTTTTGAAAAAAGAGTGAAATTGTGAGATATATAAGCAAAAATAGGAGGAATGGCAATTTGGTAATTTCAAGGGGCGATTTAAGTAATTTTGGGACGATGTTTAGCAGTTCAGTTATAAAAACGTTAGTCGGGTTACAGGATCCGACAAAGGGTTTTAGACTTTTAGTTCTGCACTTCTCTTCTCCCTCGCCGTCGCCGTCGTCACTTCCTTCCTCTCGCCACCTCTCTCTCCTTCCGATCCCAAACCCTAGAATCCAAACCTCAATCCACTCCACCTGAATCTACCCTTCGCCTCCGACGATCGCCTTCGACTCCACCTCCGGCCAATTGACTGACGACCGTAATTCACGTAAACGGACCCGGACGGCAAGAAAGCGTGGTAAGGATGCATGTCAGAGTCTCCGTCTCAAGTTTAGGAAAGAAAAAATGTGATTAATGTAGAGTTATGTATCACAAAGGAGAGGGTGGGTGGAGTGGAGGGGAAGGAGAGGATTGGGGAGAGGAGGGTGTGCCACTCAAGAGAGGTGGGGGTTAGGGTATGGAGGTGGGAGGAGATGGTGGAGTTAGAGGAGAGGAAGAGGAGTGAGTGTGTCATCCATGACAATAGCTGTTTATATAGATTTAGTACCCTGACTTTTCATAAATGACATTTTCTTCAAACATATAAATGTATATCAATTATTGTTAAATCTTGCATTTGTAAATTCTAAGAGCTCAATGTTTTTTATATGTACAGATGTTGCATCTAAACATACCTGAAGTTTAGAAAGAATGTGAATGGTTATTGTTAAATGTGAGGCCACCAACAGATTCAACACGATATATAGTTAGTTTTGGATTGTTTAGAATTTTGATGTACTTTTAGATGTTATAGTTTCCTCTTTTGGTGATTGTGACTTTATAGTTTGTGTACTATAATGAGGTTTGTTGTTTGTGATTGGGAAGTTTAGTTTTAATTTGCTAGCGACATGTCACCCTCCAAAAACAGCTTTGTTTCACTTTCTGTTTGTTGAGTTTTCATTTTGGTTTCTTTTATCCCTTTGATAGTCAAAAGTCATAGGTCGTGATAAGTTAATTTTAGCAACCTAGATCTTGTTTTTTAGTCACAAAATGCTCTTTCTACTTGTTTGCTTATGTAAACATGCTGTGATTTGAACGTTTCATAGTTCTGAAGATCTAATGTTTATCTTAAACATCAAAGATTCTTCAAATTGCTAATACTCTCTTCGCTGCAGTTTTTCTTATCTCTTCAGACATCAGTAATTATTGTGAGCAAACACAAAAAACACTAACCTTTCTTTCAGGCCGTTAGCTTCTCATGGCACAGGAAAAGGTCAAGAAAAGGAAGCACAAAGATTTCAACATTGAGAATGTTGATGTGGAGAAGAAACGGACAATGAAACATCATGCTAATGACGAAGAGGATAAGTGCAACATCAGTGTAACAGTAGACATGGAGGAGACGATGAAGATGAAGATGAAGATGAAGAAGAAGGGCAAGAAGGAGAAAGGCAAAGGGAAGAATTTAAATTCTTGTGGGGATGTGTTTGATGATCAAGAAAGGGAACCATCCATATCAGACAATGAGTTCCTGAATGCATTGGCAAGTGATACTAGTTCTGGTTCATCTGATGTGGGCGATGGTGAAAAGGTCTGTTGTGACATCTCTGGGATTTCCTTCTGTGTGACTGAACTCTAGGCTTGCTTCATTGTATTATGGAAATTCATTGGTCATATATTACAATGAATCTTTACTATTTAGTTTGTGCTGAACTTATTTATGTTCGCCCGTCTTGTTTGACTTCTAGATGCCACAGCTTCATATAAACTTTTCTAGCATTCTTGTCCCAGTTGCTTGCATGGGCACTTTCTTATTATAAAACATTTCTGAGATGAAAATTTGACCAGCAACGGGGTATGCCACGGGAATGGGTTGGTGCTTCATATCCTTTTGTTTCTTTTTTTGTTTGTTTATATAACAGAGTCATCGTCAGTTCTTGTTTTATCTTTTTGTTATTGTACAAGTTATTGGACTATGGTGGCACATTGAAAGGTATGCAAGAATCCAGCAAATACGTTCATTACGTGCTATTTCTAGGATAACTAGAAACAGAATGTCTTTGAGGTGTTACCACTTTGATCTATCATGTGTTGGCATATCTTTGTCTCAGAAATGGGAGTGGTACATCATAAATAGTAACCTGTTCTTTTATCCAACAATGAAAGAGAGGACCTGGGTGCAGAATTTAGGTAGAATCAGCTCGTCCTACAGAGGACTCTAAACATTTGAACTAATATTTCAACAAATTAGAGTGACTGTTTCATAAAAGGTTTTCGATAGATAGAATTTTGTATTAGATCTATTATAGGATTAGGTAACTACAATGCTGTTTTGTAATTAGATTAATGTGGACCTATACTTCGGTATGGACCATATGGCTGCTATCTCTGTTGTGTTGTAGGTAGCTTTGCTAGAGTGTGCTTTGATCCTGTTTTTCATCTACTTTGAAACACTGATATGTGGACCTAATATCAATTAACATGCAATTGTTTTTTTGTTTTCTTCTTCTAAGAAAGCTCATGTAATTGTAGAGCAGTAAGCCAAAAAAGACACAGTCTCTCCTGTACTGGATGAGGAAGCCATTGGACATTCATACGTTCGAGGAATGTTCCCTGAACCACCTTCCCTTCCTTGATCCTAGGTTGGTTCTCTTCACAGCTTCTGTTTTGTGGTTACACTTTTGTAATTTTAAATTAACATCGACATTCTGGTTGCCATTCTGTTGGATTACTTAACAAGTAAGGTTATTATATTCTGCAACAGTCCATATGCAAAAGCTAGGATTAAACCCTTATTTATTCTTCAAGTAGACTTGTGGCCAATTATGTTTTACTAAATATTAATATTAATACTCAATGTAGCTTTCGTTTTAGTAATTCTCATCATAGCTATCTGAAAGAGAAGCCACCTTTCCATATTATATGTTTGATGTTTCCATATTTTGCCTTTTTTTGGGTACTTAGGTTGGAAGATGCTCTGCGAAAAATGGGCTTTCAATCTCTTTTTCCTGTACAAATAGCTGTATGGCAAGCAACTGTTGGCCCAGGTGGTTTTGGACGAGACATCTGCGTTAATGCGCCAACAGGAAGTGGGAAAACTCTTTCATATGCTTTACCTATTGTTCAGACGCTCTCAGTGAGAAAGATAAGAAGTTTGCGTGCTTTGGTTGTCGTGCCCACACGTGACCTTGCAATGCAGGTTATGATACAGCTATTGAACCGTTGCTATTTATAGTTGCCTCTTGTGACACTGTTTTTGTTTTCCTATTGCTTCTCTGTATGCTTCTAAAGATTACCCCACCTAATCCATGTTCCATGCCTTGATGTTAAAAGTTCTTGATTGAAAAGGTTCTTTTTGCATCCTTTTGGAAACAAGTCTAAAGTGTTGATGCCTGAATTTGCCTGATGAGTTTGTGGTATGTTAGAAAAGCTATTTAACAGAAATTATTAGTCATTTGAAGTTAGGATATTGTTTAGATAAAATCTTCATGCTACAAGATGTATTGATGCTTTAAAAAAATGAGAAACATGTGTTAAACAGCAGCCTGCGTGTTATCTTCATGAAGCTAACGTGTCTACTAAGCTGGTAATAGATCTTAGAAGTGTTGGACTAACTAAGTTTACAAATTTCTTTCTTCTGGAAATTTTGTTTCTTTCAGTAAATCTTTTAGAACTTTGTTCATGTGTGTTGCTCATAACCTAATAACGTAATGTGCATTTGAGGTGGTGTTGGGTCCCACAAAATGTCATGTTTGAATTGCTATTTGAGGGGACTGTTTATGTAATATGTGGGATGAGACGGAAGTGGAGTTCCTTCATATCCATATTGTAATTTTTGTTGCTTACAGAACATTGTTCTATATTGATCAAGCTTATTATCATCTGCTTTCAGGTCAAGGCAGTTTTTGATGCTATTGCTCCAGCAGTAGGCCTAAATGTTGGTTTGGCTGTCGGTCAATCCTCTATTGAAAAGGAAATTTCAAATCTGATAAAAAAACCTAAGTTTGAGATGGGAATGACTTTTGATCCTGAAGATAGGATGTTGGGCATACAAAGTGCTGTCGACATACTAGTAGCAACACCAGGGAGGCTTGTAGATCACATCAATACAACAAAGGGTTTTAGCCTAGAACATCTTCATTATCTGGTATTGTCTTGCCACTTTTATTGGATATGGATTTTATTGTTGATCTTTTTCCTCTGTTACCTACTTATGTTTATTTTCATCTTTTGTATTTGTTGTGCTTTATCTTTATAAGTGAGGCCTCTTTTGACCTGATGATAATTTTGATTCATAATCCATCCAATGTATGATAGTTATACCATCTTCTTTTATCAGTGCTAGACTGATAGTCATACCATCTTACATGTGGTTAGCTCTCTTGCTTTCACCTGTAGCTCATTCTGTAGCTAAGAATGAAAACCTTTGAGAATAAGCCAATAAAAAATCCCTTTGCTGCCGTGCTAAAAAATTAACTGAGGTTGTGGTTGATATATGCTTGTCATAAGGTTGGTATGAGTGTGATCTCTGAGTAATCTTCCAAGTTCTCATACTGTAATTGATCATTTATTGTCACTTTCACTCTCTAGAATCTCCCAGCTTAACCTCATTTTGGGTTTTCCCTTATGTGTGCATGACGTTAGAACAAACACACTGTTCTTTGGGGTGTTACCATAATTACAACGGCAGTGATACTATGAAAGACGATTTAAACTATGCAAATGCATCCATGTGAACAGGAATCGAAACTTATTTTTGTATATTGAATTTCACCATTGTACATGTTCTTGCTATCTTTTATTAAGTTAGCAAGAAAGACTTAAGCGCATTTGTCAGTGCAGGTTATTGATGAGGTAGACCGTTTAGTTAGAGAGGCATACCAATTTTGGTTGCCTACAGTACTTCAATTGGCGTACTCCAGAAAACAAGGACTACTTGAGCAAGCAAGAACCCCTTCATGTACAATAAGCTCTCTAAAAACCACAAGAAGATGGTAAGTGGTAATTATGTTGCTCCCTCTTTTAATTATTTGTGTTCTTTGTTTCTTAAGATGATCACTTGATGTCACTATCTCTATATCTTTTGACGTTCATAAACTACATGGTATGTATAATAATTGAATTTACTCATGGTGGTTTCTTCTCATGATTTATGTGCGTGATCCAAGTACCCAATCTTGTATAGATAAACACGTGATTCATAATATTGGATATCATTAAATTAATGAAATGATGGGCCAACAGGAATACTGATTTATGATCGAAGTTGCAATTTAAAATTGTGGAAACTGTCTTTGGGATTTGATTAAATCTAAAATCTTCATGTATTGTTGCTCTTGCACTTGTTTTATGTTAGCCAAGATAATTATTACATGTGAAGTCATAAAAATGAACATATTATAGGAGGGTCAACGAAGGGGGGGTAAAACATCTATTTGATTGATTATTTTGCTATGTATTTCTTATCCATCTGATATGAATCACTAATGCTTATACAATCCCTTATAGTGGTGTAGAACGAGGATTTAAAGGCAATATGTACCCAAGACTTGTGAAGATGATATTTTCTGCTACTCTCACTAAGGATCCCAGCAAGCTGGACCAACTCGATCTGCATCACGCATTGTACCTGACGTCTGGTTATAGACGCTACAGTTTACCTGAAAAATTGGAGTCTCACATGCTGGTATGTTTATGTAGCCTGTAATAGCATTATGCTCTGTATGGGAAATCTCTGTACATTTCACATACCAATTAGATGTTGGACACTTAAACACCAAGATAGATGGTTATGTCCATCTTGAGTGCCACATGGCGATGAGTATCGAGTATTGACCAGGCTTAATTTGCCACAGTATTTTTCTATCGGTATTTTCCACAGTATAATTTCTACCTACAAAATGGAAAGCAGTGCTCTCTACTTTTGTTCCAAAACTTAACAGCTTGGATATATTAGCACGAATTTTCTTTAACTTTTTGACGACCTTCTTCAGTACTTTGAATGTGTCCAGAGGTGTCCATTGATTGGTCGGTTGTTTTATGGATCTGCACCTGAGTAGCATGGGGTTTTTAGACAATCAAACTTTTTTCAGATTCACTTCACTTATTATAAATTGCAGAACCAAGCATTATCTTTCTGTGTTTCCTCTGCCCTTTTTGTATTGTTTTATGTCTCTACACTTTGTAAACTCATTTTTATGGTGACAGGTATGTAATACAAACCTGAAATTCTTAAATTTGGCTGCTCTTCTAGAAGATTTGAAAGGCGAAAAGTGTTTGGTTTTTACTCCATCAGTAGAATTGACTCATAGACTCAGCACTTCGTTGAACCTTCTTGGATGTTTACCAATGAAAATAAGCGAATATTCTCGTCTTCAGAAGCAATCAGTGCGAAGGTGATTTTTTCTCATTTTTAAGAGCTTGCTTAAATCCTTGCATTATGTTCTTGTATATACCATACTGACCTTTCTTACATTAACAAACCTATCTCTATGTTTTGCATTTAGTCATATGCAAGAATGTACCAAATAATACTATAAGTTTCGTGTCAACAATATTTTTTTCTTGGTAATTTTGTATAAGAATATTAAGCAAAGCATGCAGCTCCGAATGTGTTATTAGGCCATGGAATGTGGTGTTCAATTTATGGTTTTTTCAAAGCAAAACAATATATTTTGTTTGGACGGGTCACAATCGTTTCATCTTCAGCGTTCTCCTAAACCACTTCCAAGGATTTCATGTCATTGTAGTTTGCCATTGATTTCTCTCACTAAAATGTGTAGGTAGTGAGAGTCATGTTATGTTATGTGTGACAAAGTGCTAGTTTTTATTGTTATCATGTTGTGAAATTAGTCTTAGATTAGCTTTATTTTGGGATGTAGATGTTTACTGTTCATCTATCTTATTCTGATAAACAAAACCTATTACCAGCCAGACACTGAAGGACTTCAGAGAGGGAAGAATAGACGTACTTGTCTCATCTGATGCAATGACCAGAGGGATGGATGTTGAAGGTGTAAAAAATGTCATCAACTACGACATGCCTCCTTATATTAAAAATTATATCCATAGAGCAGGACGAACCGCAAGGGCTGGCCAGGCTGGGCATTGCTTTACCTTGCTCAGACAAAATGAGGTGAAATTGATTATTTACTCCATTTACCAAAAAAATAGTTTCTCGAGGAATTTCACTTTGACAGATTGGTTATAAGCCATCTCCAACTAAAATTCTACAGTCACTATCTAAATTGTTATAAGCCATCTCCCACTAAAATTCCACATTATTATTTGGTGATTTGGTCGTCTTTCAATAACAAATATTATAAAAAAATGTTATTATAGTTATCTATCAAAAACAAATATTCACAACTAGGTTAGACCACCCTTAACGGGTGGTCTTTTTCGGACGCCCGAAATGCCCTCCCTTAACGGGAGGGTGGTTCCCGGGCGGAACCGCCTGGGCGCCCAATCCGGGGGCCACGTGGCCCCCCCGGATTGGTTAAATTTTTATTTTTGTTTTGTTTTTTGTTTTGTTTTTGATTTTTTGTTTTAAAAAAATGTTTTAAAAATCATTTAAAATCGTTTTTTCAAAAAAAAATGAAAATATGTTTTTTATTTGTTTATATTTTTTAAAATGTTTTGACATTTTTTGTGTTTTACCTAGAATTGATCTCCAAATGACGTGGAGAGGAGAGAATGTAGGGCATTTAGGTTGTTTCTGAGTGTGGTTAAGAAAAATTTAGGAGGATTGGTTTGAGCTGACGTGACGGAGATAGAAGCTGACGTGGTTGGGGGAAAAACCATTTTTGGGCAATTCCCGGGCGTTGTTAATGGTGGTCTTAGTTTATAAATATGACATGTTACATGAAAATCAGTCACTAGATCTTGTAAATATTATGGGTTTTCGGTTTGATGTGGTTATGAAATATTAGGGGTAGTTAGCTAACTGTGGTGGTAGATGGTTATATATAACACGTATTAGGAAACAAGAGTTTCCCAGCCTTGTGTGACATATATAGAAGCACAAATAAAAAAGTGAAGATAGCTCGAGTGATGCGGTTCCACTAGCGCATGTAATTATTACACTGAGAAAGGGTTAATCTGAAGTCGAATGTGGAAGTTACTTGCTGAATCAATATTTCTTTGGCTTGCTGCTCGTGTTTTCTTAGAAAATGTTTTGTATAATGGTTTGTTTATTATGGATGCATCTTTCTCAAGTGTACTTGTTTTTATGTTAGGTCAAAAGATTTAGGAAGATGCTAGACAAGGTCGGCATAAACTCCTGTGCTGTTCACAATTTGCCTGCTGAAAACCTTCAAAAACTTGAACCTTTATGTGATTCTGGTGATGATTGCTGCCTCCTGCCTTGACAAGTTTTTAGTTCTTAAAATCTTATTTTATGCTATACTTTTGAGAATCTATCACTTATACTAGCTCTCTTGGGCAATTATAGCTATACACAAGCTTGGAGAGGTTGTTGGATCAGAAGCACAATGATCAATAGACAAATTTTCTAGTCAGCATGGAGGAAGCTGAAAAAACATGGTTAGTGGAGGTAGGTCCTAATCTGCTGACATCCCTTTTTTATCCTAAAGTTAATTGTTGATCCATAATCAGCACTGTTTTGCATTCCTTGTATTACTAGAAAACTTAATAGTAATCATCTTTCTGATCCACTTCTGAATGGCTTTTTTTGGGAAACATGACTGTCAAAGTTGCCTTCACTGAGTTAAGTTTTATAAGTTGACTTTTTCTGAGCAGTTGGCTTTCTTCTTCTTTTAAACATCCAACTGTCAAATTGGGTTACTTTACAGCTTGGGTGACGTAGAATTTGATTTTTTTAACCAATTTGTGGTTGCAAGGATTGGGCATGTCTGCTCTAAAAATGGTTATTTGACTAGGAAATTACATCAGAAATTAGAGACCACAAGGTTGGAAGAATTTCTGAGATCATGTCCATCTCTCTATTGCTAGTGCAAGTATTATTTGATTCATATTGTAGTGTAAATTTAGCATAGATTGCAGCAGAAGTTGAGGAAACCAGTTGGCTTATGTGCTGGAAATTCTCTCCCTTCTTTGGTCTTTTTTGTTCTCATGTGAATCATGTCTAAATATATTGCAGAAGAAACGATGGAGTGCAGTGGAACCCGTGACTCCACATTGGCTTCAACGACGAAGAAAGAATTTATTGGATGGATAAAAACAAGATATCACGTATTAATTTGTCTATGAGATTTCAAATCAATCTCATAATGCCCTTGGAATAGGCAGAATTGTTGGGTTTTTTGCATATGGACAAGATTACTGGATCGTACCTCTACGTGGATAGATGGCCCATATTATGCCATTGTTACATGTTATCTTTAAACCAAAAGTGCAAGTAACTCCAGCAAAATGTAACAATGACAATATATTTGGTTATTGGTTTTCAAACATGAAGAGTGTCTTTGAAGTCTTCCATTCAATATTTTCTTGGGTGTTTTTAGCAGAAACAGAAGTGAGGAACTAAATGACTAGATTTCAGGTTCACATAAGTGAATGTGTTCCCGTCTATGTTAATGTAAATTTCAAGGTTATCTGGAATGTGGCAATTGGATGTTGGCGGGGAGAAAGACATTATGCAAGTGGGAGCTACCCGAAGAGAAAATGGTTGAAACTCACGTGATCAACATCCCAATAATGTATTGCTATGATTCACCAGTTGGTTGTTGACATTGTCAAGGCCTCTCTAGACTCTGAGTTTGGTTTGTTGTAGATGGATTGAGGTCTAGTTACTTCTTAAGAATGTTGTAAGACAACAAAGAGTGTTTTAGTAGTCAGCAACATGGCTTGATGGGTTAATCTCTGGAAGATATCATGCTAAAAAATGGTTTGTGAAATTTACCTTGTATTACAGGATTTGTAGACCAAAATTCAATTTTTGGCGGAAAAGAACGTATTGGATAGACCTCCAAACTGAAAAGTGGCACGTGGCAGCAACAGCAATCACATGCAACATGCAAAAACCTTGAATTTAGTTTCCCACGCAGTGTAACATACTATTATAAAAACAAAAATTAGCAACAGAAATGGAAATCTTAACTTAGTCAATTGTAAGCGTAGAAAAGGACTTGCGTCGGGTCAATCTATTTTGTAGCATTATGCGGTAAAAGAGTACTACAGTAGAAGTGAATATTTTTAGGTAAGATTTTGGTGTTATGAAGGTTAGACACAAAATCCGTGGGAGGCAAGGGTAGAACAGAGGTTAAAATGTCATGGCCCTCGTGATTTATATGAAATCGGCCTACTTCCATATATAATATATTCCATATCACACGCACACAAAAAAGAAGAATTTCAACGTTAGAGCTCCTTCATAAATAATGTGTCTTTTCAGTTGTATATATTCTTTCGGATTGAATTATAATCAAAATGGTGCACCCACAGTACACACAATCACGAACTTGTAGGTTCATGAATGTAAATATTTATAGTAATAACTACGAAAAATCTCCACAAGAAATCATGAGATTGAAAAATCCACACTCATTTTTAAAGAAAAAACTAAAATGCCTCAAAGGATCCACAAAAAAATACTTATAAGGATATATATTTTTTGACTTTATGTACTCTACTACTCCCCGAGCTCCCATTTTAAATCTAAACTCTCAAACATTACAAAGAGACTGTTAGGATTTAATCTCTAGTATTAACAATCTGAAAATAAGAAATTTCCATCTAAGATAACACTGTTGGTAAAATACTTATGAGATCAAGCCTATTTTTGTACTCTCACACTTACCACTCCTATAAATATACCTTCTACGTCTCAAACTTAACTCATCCAATCAAACCAACAAAAAATCTACCTTTGACACACCACAGAGTCATGTCCCCACTCCACTCCCTCCCTCTCCTCCTCCTCCTCCTCCTCGCCGCCACCGCCACGGCCACGGCCACCTCCCAGTGCTACTCCTCCCCCAACTCCGACATATCCATCTTCCACCTCTACAGCCCATGCTCCCCATTCGCTCCACCGGCCCAATCACGACCGACATGGCTCGATACCGTCCAAACCATGGCCCGTCAGGACCCCTCCCGACTTGCATATCTGACGTCCTTAGCCAAAACGACCCGGTCAACCGTTCCGGTAGCGTCGGCCAACCAAATCATGCAAGCAGCCAACTACATTGTGAAAGCCAAACTTGGGTCGCCACCACAATCCATGTTCATGGTTTTGGACACGAGTAGTGACTCGGGCTGGGTTCCATGTAGCGGATGTGTGGGTTGCAATAATGTTTCTGGTACGTTGTTTTCGGCGTCTAACTCGACAACTTATACTGCTTTGGACTGCGCCGACACGGTCTGTGGGCAAGTCCAGGGCGCTGCTGAGTGCTCCGAGCCTGGTCCGGCGTCGTGTAGCTTCTCTAGACAGTATGGCGGTGACTCAGTTTTCTCGGCCGTTTTGTCTCGTGACTCGCTCTCCCTTGGAGGGGATCTTGTACAGGTCTGGTAATTTCTAACGCGACACGATTTTAAATTATAGTATATATAATTCCATTTTGGATTCCCACGTGCAGTTGTCAAGTGTTTGAGTTATTTCATTAAAAAGTATTTGCTTTCGTATTTAACAAGCTTACTCTATTTTTGTTTATACTTCTTCTACTGAGAGAGAGAGAGAGAGAGAGAGAGAGAATTTACTATTTTATGATCACGGAAATATAATACGTAAACTTTTCCTATGTTTTTTTCCAAACCGTCACCATTCACCGATCCTACCAAAGCTCGACCACTATCATTAGAGTTCTCGAATTTAAGTATTTATGTAATTTTTTCGATTTATGGAATATTAGTACCATATATAATTCCAGTAGAAATTAAAAGGTTCGAACTGATGTACATGAAATGATATACATGCAGAACTACTTGTTCGGGTGCGTGAATTCCTTAACGGGAATCGGCAACTCGTTCCCAAAACAAGGCCTACTAGGCCTGGGGCGTGGACCCACTTCTCTGATGTCCCAGACACAAGATCTCTACAACGGAGTGTTCTCCTATTGTCTTCCGAGCTTCAAATCCTACTACTTCTCCGGGTCGCTCCGGTTCGGACCGTCGAGCCAACCCCGGGTGATTCGGACCACTCCTCTCCTCCGCAACCCACGTCGCTCCTCTCTTTATTATGTCAACATGACCGGGATAAGTGTCGGTCGAAAACTTGTTAATGCGAACGCCAGTCATCTCGCTTTTGACCCTGTTTCTGGGGGTGGAACCATTGTTGACTCCGGTACCGTTATAACTCGGTTCGTTGAACCGTTGTACCAGCTCGTAAGTACATTGATGTGTTTATCTTTGACTAACAAACACATTGCAGCATTTATATCTTCGTATCAACAATAGATGTTTTTATCTTATGCTTTATAAATTGCGTTTGTTTAACGGTCCACCACTTTTCTAAATGCCTTAACTAATTAAGAGAAATCTAGTATACACCCAAATCTTACGTAGAAGTTATAACAATGTGAGATTGATTATATTTCCAGCACAAACTTATGTATGATAATGTTTCGAATAGGTACGAGATGAATTTAGGAGACAGGTGGGGGCGACAGAGTACTCGTCATTGGGCGCTTTCGACACATGTTTTGAGCCGAGTGGCGGTCCAATTCCAACAGTCACATTGCACTTTGTTGGGTTGGATTTAACACTACCAGTTGAGAACACTTTGATCCACAGCAGCGCAAGGCCAGTGGCGTGTTTGGCGATGGCGGCCGCCCCGGCGAACGTGAATTCGGTGTTGAACGTCATTGCCAATTTACAGCAACAGAATTACAGGGTTTTGTTTGATGTTCTGAACTCTAAGGTGGGGTTTGTGCGTGAGGCTTGTAATTAGAGACAACTTCCGTTTCTCTGGTTTGTGTTATTAATCCTGAAATCAACTCAATGGAGTGTCTTGTTTGATCGACGAGAATGAATAATATTTTTCCTTTACATAATGCTTTTTTTATGGCAAATGACATTTTTATCTAGGATGTGGTGAATCTGGTGATCTTCAAGAGAGAAAAATTAAATAAATCGCTTATCAGTGTAATTAATAGTTACTCAACTACTGCTAATTACGATGTCTTTGGTAGTCTTCTCCATGACGAAAATGTCATATTTAATTGGACGTCCTTGAGTTTTTTGCAACCTACTTGACTTTGAGGTTTTGAGGTATGTTTTTTTGTGTTTTTGAAGGAAGGGTATGACTTCCGTTTGAAATGTGTCACCCAAATCAAACATTAAAAATGAAGTTCCATTGTCAAGCTAATGTTACTGCCGGAAAGATTGCAAGCTTTTATTCCTGATGGTAACTTTCTTGATATGAGAAGCACCTTAATTAAAAGCTCGAAGTTTGCATTCTATTGCAATTTAGGAGTATCACAAAGATGTAAGTGAAACTTTCTCAACTTTATAATAAGTTAAGAGGCTTGCTGCGGAGGAAGAGAGGGTGCTCGAGGTCGCAGATAGGCTAAGGTACTTCGAAGAGTTCGGAGTGCTGCTGTGGTCGACCAACTCCTACCCGTCGAACAAAGACTTAGACGGACCTCTGCGAGTCTATGGGTGTTATATTGATATTTTTCATTCTAAATAATATCTTAATTGTTCATTATCAAGTAAAAAATAATTAATTATCTAACAAAATATGCAGTTCATGTAAAAAACATATTGTGTAATCGTGTCGTGTTCGTGTCAAATTATATATCAATTATTTTATATTTGTGTCTTCACGATCATCATAATAAAAACATTTCCATCATATAAAACGTGTAAAGTCGTTTCTAAATTGTGTTATCATATTGTGTCGTTTCTAAATTGTGTTATCATATTGTGTCGTGTAATGAATGATCGTATCGTGTAAGGAATTGACATACCTGTTTGTTAGGAACTTATGTGAGAACAGTGACAGCTAAGAAAACTCTTTTATACAAGAGATGAGCAATAACAATCCTAGGATCTAGGGTACGAGGAATGAACGGTGGATATAGGGTTTCTGGATGAGTTCTTGGAGATGACGAAGGAGAGCCGTTGGATACAGCCAATGGGTGGATTTGTTTGTAAGAAAACACAATCCATGTGCTCTGCAGGCAATCCAGGCAGTTGGATCATCAGAAGGGGAGAAGTGGGATTTGTATGAGCTAGACAGACAGACAGACAGACTTGGGCCTTGCACATGTCTTTATACGCAGTTGCACATGTCTTTATACGCAGCAGAGTGGGCAAAAAACAGTCAAGCCTACAACCAAATAATAATTAACCACTATTAACGATCTCTATGATATGGAATTCCTCCACCTCCTCGGCCCCTTCCTCGCCTGCTCCACCACCGCCGTCGACGTCACGTGCCCACCACCGACATCATGGCCCTCGATGGCCGACATTTTGGCTAACTTGCCCAACTTCTTCCACCCACTGCCCCACCCCGTGGAACCACTTTTGCCCGTCTTGGAGGCGGAAGACGACGATAACTTATCGAATTGCCTTTGTAGAGTGTCCATGTCGTTCTGGAGTTCGAGGTACTTAGCCTTCATGTTCTCTAGCTCGAACTTGAGAGTGTTGATGTCCTTCTTGGCCGTGGCCCATCCTTCTTGGAAGGACTGCGGCGTGCCTTCTAGGAGTTGTTTTCTTGTCACCATTGGCGGGTAGTAGTGGCCGTGGCCGTTGTGGGCGTCCTTTGCCGTCGAATTCGCAATGGCATTGTTGATCTTGATTTGCTCCGAGAAGAGAACTTGAACCACGACTCGGAGCGGGAGGCGTTCGTTTTGGGCCGCGTGCATGCAAGCGTCGATGGAAAGCTTCTGGCAATCCATCACGCGGCATAACCGCTTTCGTTCGTGCTCCGTCAACATCGGATGAGTCTAAAATGAATAACACACTATTAGATTCGACACGAAAAATAGAAATGTCTGGACTACATTTCTTTTATAAAGAACCGAGTGTCAACATAAATATAACAAAAAAATAATATCCAAATATAATATAATATAATACCTTGAGGTAGGAATCAACAGCTCTATAGAGCCCATCATCACACATCCTGGCCGACTCCGGCAGTGCTTCGGCGAGCACTTGGAACTTAGTGAGCGACAAATTCCGGTCCCTCGACACCTCCGTAAGGTAACCATCGACCAGCCTAGCGACCCGAGCCTTGGCAATATTCCCGACCTTCTCGGGGCTCTCCGCCTCAACCTGCTCTTGCACTATAAATTGTTCAACCAATCTTTGCACCAAATCAACATCGTACATCGTACTCCCTCCTCCCGGTATAAGCAAGTCGGCGACCGAGGCCTGCTCGAGCTGCATCCCGACTCTCTTCTCGAGGTCGGTGGCCAACGCGGCGGCCACTTTCGCTGCGCTGGCCAGACGGAGGAGGCGGAGGAGGAAGGAGCATGGGACGGCGTCTTTTTGCGGCGGGAGGATGCTTATGAGGCTCTCGATTATGGTGCGGTGGTCTTGGGTGTCGGAGGAAGGAAGGACGACGTCGGAGGTGGGGAGCCATTTCGAGGCGTAGTGGGTGATGGTCGCGCCGATGAGGTCGAACCGCATGCCTTTAACCTTGATGGCTGTTATCACTCGCACCAAGTGGTCGATTCGGAGTAGCGATACGTCCTCGAACCACCAGTCCGCCGCCGGTGCCTGCAACTGACTCGACCCTGCATATATAGAATTAATTATTAGTTGCTTGGTTTTTATATTTCTATAAACCCCGGCCCGGACACACTACATTAATTCATAGCTGCTAATTATATGTTTATTATATATAATTAAGAAACTGGTTAAGCTTTCTTATAACTTGTTAGTTGTTTTTGAAGAGCATATATGAAAATTAGTTGGTTGTGCTCTTGTTAATTTAAAGTCTAGCTTGGAAATAATTAATGATTAACTTATTGTATATATAAATACTATTTTGAAGAAACCGGCAACTTACATTTTGGGATGTAGTTAGGACAACTTTGGGGGAGTTGAGATGTTAGAAAAAAATAATTTACACAAAATAAATTATCTGTTCATTTCAGTTTCACATGCAAATACATTCCTCGAGACCAAAACAATTAAATTCTAATAGGGATTGTTTGGGATTTAGAGTTTTACAATCGGAACAAACCCAGTCGAGTTGCCAAACACGAACTTAGTTCAACAAGATCATGTACCTTATAAGTTGATCAAAATCTTGACTAAGCTAAACTAATTTCACGGCTAAGATCGATATATTGTCCTCTCCTTCTTCATCTATTTTCTTCGGAATTTAATATTATGTTATTAACTTCACTAGATCCCATATTTTAGATGATGTAATTATAAAGAATTAATTATGTTATATATATATAGAGTCACGGCTAAGATCTAATAAGCTTAAGGTTCATCTTATTAATTTAAGTCACTTTTAATCTCACCGTTAGATTTAAATTACAGTTATTTTACGGTTAATATTTATCATTAGATCATTTATTAACATAACTCCTTATAGTCTAAATCTAGCTTACAATTTCAAATGAATTGTGAATATTGTGGTAGTTTAAAATAGAAAAATTAAACATTAAACTCACTAAAGATTTCGTGTGTGTATACCTCCGGGACTAGATCCCTTAGAGTCACCACCAGCACTCCCCCACTTGGGGCTGTCACTCCGCTTCGGTTTCCCGGTGTATGGCCACCGGATGCCCCTCGGATTGACACATGCCTTCCAAGCGATCGACTCGCTGCATCGCCTCACAATCTGCAAATTCTCAGCCCAGGGCGACAGCCCCTCGCAGCTCTTAAGCACCACAATCGAGTCCCGCCACGACGACAGCACGACATAGCTCAAAAACGCCTCCGTCTTGAATATCAAATTCCCCTCCTCCAAGTCCTCCGTCATCTCCAAGTATTCGGCCGCACACCGGAGTCCAGAGATGTTCGAGGCTGTCAGGTCGACTGCTATGCCGTAGCAAAACTTGGCGGCCAGCTCGAACGACTCTGTCCCACCCGGAATATCGTTAAGCTCGACTCGATTAAGCTCGGCCTCTCGAGACGTCTCGTATATCAGCCTGTTCATTTTCCCGCTCCTTGATAGCAAAGGGTACTTTAAAACACACAACAACAACAAATGTTACTAATTACAAGCACAATAACATACGTAAAACATGATTTGAACATGTTACGATTTAATTAAAAAATACAAAATAATATGTTATTTACAAAAAACAAACAAATGCACAAACATAAACACGAATATGAATATGAGAATGGGATATATGTGTGTTCATTTAGAGAACCTTGTGGAGATGGAAATTGGAGTCTCCAATTCTAACGAGGAGGTCACTTGGGACATCGCTTGAGACGTGCCATGATTGGTCGCGGCGGATGAATCCGTCGGTTTGAAGTCCATCATGAGCCGCCTGTACGCTTCCACCGTAGTCTCTGCTTCCACCACTGCCACCGTATGGCTCACTCTCAGATTCCCACATGACGCAAAACTAAACTAGCTAGATGGTACTAGAAAATTGAAACAAATTAGTGGGAACCAAGTGAAATGGATTGGAGAGGGTATATGGAGAGAGTTTTCGGGATTTATAAGGATAGTAAGTCACTGTGGGAAAATTGCATGATATTTCCAAAGTTTATGATATTGTAACAAACAAAATGCATTGTGTTTTCTGAGCTACTTGTATTGAACAAGAGTTCAAAGTACAAGTGGTGTTACTGTTCTTGCACAGAGTTTCTTGTACTTTGAACTTCAATCAGTGGCCCACTCACCCTCTTAGAGAAGGATATACAATTCTCATGAATCTGAGTGAGAGGAGATAAACGAAGTTTAAGTTAGAGAGAGGAAATCACATGGGTGGCGTTGGAACTTTGTGGCTTTCTTTGTCATGTTGTTTGCAACTACACAACACTACAGCCTGTTTGGTTATGGGTTGTGTTAGGGGTGTACATGGGTTGGGTTCAACCCGAAACCCAACCCGAACCCGACTGGTCGGGTCGGGTTGGGTCGGGTTGGGGAGGGGGTCGGGTCGGGAAAATCAAAAACCCGAATTTTCGGGTCGGGTTCGGGTTGAGGGCGTTGGGTTGACCCAACCCAACCCGAACCCGATTTTTTATTTTTTTTATTATTTTTTATTTTTTCCCAAATAAACCGGTCGACCGAACATCACTCGGTCGACCGAACATCACTCGGTCGACCGTTTCCAACCCGAAAATTTCGGGTTTTCAAGCCACCGGTCGACCGTTTAAGCACCGGTCGACCGAACCCGACCAAGTTTGGGAGAAAATTTCCGAATTCGGGTTCAACCCGATCCAACCCGACCCAACCCGAAAATTTTGGGTCGGGTTGGGTTGAACCCAAACCGGTTCGGGTTCGGGTTGGGTTGGGTTTTTTCCCAACCCGAAAATTTCGGGTTGGGTCGGGTTGAGGCCCAAACCCGACCCAACCCGACCCATGTGCACCCCTAGGTTGTGCGAGAAACCCACTTCTTCCTTTCCTTTGTTTTACCACTTTATATGTTGGGATTGACTTCGACCCATGCTATGGATGTGGAGTTTTTGCCTTGGTGGTAGACACATCTTGCTTCTATTTGCATGTAAATCCTTGTTATCGGTAAATTGATGTAATAGAATGCACGTGGGGATTGTCTATTAATGTCACAATATAATTTCGGTTGAATTACTTGCCTCTCATCAAATTTAATGCTCAAAACTTAAATGAGATTATTTCTGTAATATCCTGAACCTTAATTAACTAGGTTAATTGCTTTTTAGGTGCCTAATTGGTGGATTAAGACGGAGGGCTGGAATTGATTTGGTGGTGATGAGGTGGATGGTGGAGAGGAGAGGAGAGGTATATGAGTTGGTGAGTTTCTCTCTCTCGTTATTCTCTCTCCCGCTCAAAGTCTCTCTGTCACTCTCGATCCACAACTCTTGGAGGCGGGGTGAAGCTCACACGTTCTCCGGGTCGAGTAGATCGGGATTCGCTTGGTTGTTGCCAGAGTTGAGGAGATCGTGTTCATGAAGTTCGGAGCGCGTGGAGAAGCTCGTTGTTGGGTCTTCAAATGTTTTTTCAAGCCTTCAAGGTATGTCAAGCTTTACTTTGATGCCCACTTATGCTTTCGTGAGTGTTGGAGTGGTTGATGGTAGGCCGGATAGCTCGTCGGACCTGTGCAACAACTTTCTGCACTGTTACGGTCGACCAGTGGCGTGGTTCGGTCGACCGGTCGTAGTGTAAATTTGGCGAAATATCTCACACCGGTCGAACGATACCTTGGAGGTGGTCGACCGGTAGTGCATGTTGAGCGAGAAATGGAGACTCTGGGTGTTTTCGGTCGAACGAGACCACTTTGCCGGTCGACTGAAAGCACGGTTGTAGGTCGGTTGGGGCGTTGACCATCCAAACGGTCGACTGCCTAGTTGACTCGTTCGACCGACGATTTAAAATAACTTAAAAATTGTCCGACCGTGTGATGGTTCGGTCGACCAGTGTACTATGTTGAATTGGATTTTCTACTGCTTGTTTTCGGTCGACCGGTGATCGCGTGTGGTTCGACCGTTTGTGCTTTTTATTGCGATATGGAGATTTTACTGGTCGAATTCGGTCGAACGGGTCATCTTTGTCGTTCGACCGGTTGATAGGTTTTTCGGTTAGGCCAGTCATATGGTGAGGATTCGGTCGACCAGTTTGGTGGTTTTGTTCGACCGTTTGGTGCGGTTTTGTGTGGTTTTAGTGTTGTGGAGCTAGCTCAAGATGGTAATGGGTCTCCGGCCTTTTTGGGGCAACAATACAGACATTACCGGCCTGAGAGTGGTTCATGGGTGTTGTCGGGTCAGCCCAAGATGGCAACGAGTCTATGGCCTTGGAAGGGCAACGATACAGACATTTCCGGCCTGAGGGTGGTTTGTGTGTTTGGTGTCAGCTCAAGATGACAACGAGTCTCCGGCCCTAGAGGGGCAAATGTACAAACATTGCCGGCTTGAGAGTGGTTTACCGGAGCAGCTCAAGATGGCATCGGGTCTCCGGCCCTAGAGGGGCAACGGTACAGACATTACCGACCTGAGAGTGATCCAGTGTTGTGTTGTAGCCGAGGGTGTTTCCGGCTGTGGTGCTTGAGGCACGTGTGAGGGTTGAGCTAGAGGACCCACGAGCCCCGTCACTATTGGTGTCTACCAATGTTCGGATATGCGGCCGGATGCGGCCGCATATGCGGATGCGGGTGCGATGCGGCCGCGATCCGCATCGCATCCTAAGGATGCGGCCTCCTATATGCGGACCGCATTGTCATCCGCATATGCGGCCGATGCAGGCGCATATGCGACCGCATATGCAACGCATATCAAATAGACATATTTCAAATCTAATTGGGTCAAAATCCGAAAGATATCTGATTATCCGATTACCCATTTAACTTATTTTGTAAAGAAAAAAACTTTTAACCAATTTTACAAACAAAAGACCATTCCCAAATTCCCACTCGATCCCCAAATTCGTGACACTCCAACATTTTCGTCTCCCGCCAGTACCCCGCTTTCCGTATATGTAAATGCATATTATTAAATGTGTATTCCACATATTATTTTAATACGTAAATGTATATTATTTAATTATTAAATCGCAAACCGCATATGCACCCGCATCGCATCCGCATTCCGCATATGTTCGATGCGGTGCCCTGCCGCATCCACTCCGCATCCCGCATATCTGAACCTTGGTGTCTACTGTGGTAGGGAGAGAGTTCCCACGGGCCCAGTGAGACGATGTTTGTTTATTGCATTTCATATCATACATGTTTTAGATGTCTAGTTCATTTATTGTGATAGAAGTTTGGCATACGAGGTTTCCTTATGGGAAACTCAGGAATAGACATGTTTTATTTTAGGCCGTGAGCTGCACTAGGAGGTGGTGACTAAGGAGGAGCACGTTCGGAGTCAGATCATGCTTTTCTTATTTTTGAGGTCCGAGTGATTACATGTATATTTTCCTTATCTTTTATTGTAATCACACTTTTGAAACTCTCAGATATATATATTGTATATATGTTGGTGCACCAGTTGTCTGTTTTCTTTGGTAATATCATCGTGTTGTGTTTTATTAAAAAATTAATTTTTTCCACTTTTGAGGATGTTACAATTTCAGTCGGTATATGATATCGTCGGCTCGATCAGGAGGTATAGTCTTAGAATAAATAGAATTACGAACTACATCCTGAGGTTTAAATATAATTATGTTTAAAATTAAGTTGTAAAAACGTTATCTAAACTGGCTTTATGACTTCCTCTTCAGCAAACATCATCAAATTACGTACATTTGGTGATGATGGTCACGTATCTTTTTTTCCTTGGACAACATAAACCGATTGACATAGTCCACCCCAAATTCATTTGACGTCTACGCGTGTACATTTTGCAGTTGATTTGTCCTAATGGAAGCTACTTCCTTTTCAAAACAATTGTACAAGACGTTCTAATACAAGCCCCAACAATCCGATAACAATTCCATTTTTAAATCTACTAATGACACCAAGAGAAATCTTATTAAGCCATAAAACATGATCTTAAGTAATAGCTAAGTAAAAAGTAGAAAGCTCATTATCAATTTCGATCTACTCCTCATTCACATCGAAATTCCAGCATGTTGCACTATCTTTCCTGACAAAACCCACTCGCTTTCGTTGTTTTCTGCTTCAAGTGGGAGTGGCTTGGACTGTTGTGACGTGGTGCTAGATTTCTTTTGTCTTCGACATTGGATCCAACATCCATGATCCAACCTCTATCTGGATTCATGGAAGCAGTTTGACTGTGTTCATTCTTTCTTTTAACGACATATATAATTCCTCAACATCCAAACTATGAGTACGTGACTCAATATCAAATACCTAATGTGTATTTTTTTTGTGCACGGACGCGGGCGTCACGGACGCGCCTTACGTGGACGTGTTGAGTCAACGTCCAGTCAGCAAAATTTCTCTTCACGTGCTTTGGTCTTCTTAAAAACGCCGGTTCTTTAGGTTGAACGATTCTTTTCCCAATACACAGATAGTGCAGACCCTAGGACAGCGTGCAGACCCTTTATTCGTGCAGAGTCCAGACTTATCATAATAAAATATTATTTTTAACTTTTAGGTTGGATCAACTTAATCCAAACAGACACACAACATATTCCGAACAGACAGTCTTCTTATTCCGAACAGACGCACAACTTAATCCGAACAGACAGACTTCTTATTCCGAACTAACACACAACTTAATCCGAACAGACACACAACTTAATCCGAACAGACACATAACTTAATCCGAACAGACACACAACATATTCCGAACAGACACACAACATATTCCGAACAGACAGACTACTTATTCCGAACAGACACACAACATATTCCAAACAGACAGACTACTTATTCCGAACAAACATACTTCTTATTCCGAACAGAAAGACTTCTTATTCCGAACAGACATACTTCTTATTCCGAACAGAAAGACTTCTTATTCCGAACAGACAGACTTCTTATTCCGAACAGACACACAACATATTCCGAACAAACAAACAACATATTCCGAACAGACAGACTTCTTATTCCGAACATACGCACAACTTAATCCGAACAGACACACAACATATTCCGAACAGACAGACTTCTTATTCCGAACAGACGCACAACTTAATCCAAACAGACAGACTTCTTATTCCGAACAGAAAGACTTCTTATTCCGAACAGACAGACTTCTTATTCCGAACAGACACACAACATATTCCGAACAGACTGACTTCTTATTCCGAACAGACATACAACTGCTGTACATGAAGAAAATGAAGAAGAATGTGATCATTCCTACATTCTTAAGGATGACTTTGGTCTTGTTTGTTGTATATGTGGAATTATACGCAAAAGCATAGAACTTTCTGATTGAACTTTTAACAGTAGAATATCACGCCAAAATCCTCGGAAGCTTTGACACCATTGCATCTCGTTCCAGCACATTAACACCTGACCCAGAGGTAGCAAACAAACGGGTGTGATGCCTTTTCTTAACACAAAAACCACAAGAATCGGCATAAGCAACGTAAAATGTTTGGGCTTCTTCGAAAGAGGGGAAAAACATCCCCTCCTTAGGAACGTTTGTCGGCTGCTCCACTTGGAAAGACACATGAACGATTTCCATCAAAGCACAGAGGTAGGACCACAGAAGAGAAGGGAAGAAAAAGGAAGACGCATGTTGAGATTTATAACAAGTCTCCTGTGATGTGTAGAAGAGCCAAAATGTTCATGGAAAATGAGTGATTTGAGACGCATTAATGAGGGATGGAGGGATGTAGACATTTGTACGAAACGAGGAATAAAATAAAAAATAAACTTTTTCTGTGGAGACTGCCAACTCAAACGCGTCTGCTGACTGGGCTGACCACATAAGCGTGCGTCCCGAACGCTAGCGTCCGCTAATCGTTTTCCATCCCAATATGGTTGTGTGATTGAGTGCATTGTAACAGTACTGTTTGTGGTGGGACAAGTTCAACTTCTTGATGTGCAAACTGGTCCCTGTATGGTCACAATAATATCTTTCTTGTGAGGACTACAATCGTCTTGGAATTGGTTGGTTACTGTGGAGGAGTTGTTGTTGCTCATTAAAGCTTGGGGACATGGACCATCTAGTCTAGTCTGTGTAGCTTCTTCGGAAAATTCTCCGATTCCTCTTGGAGCTCATCAATCATGAGGAGGTTGAGGTCGATTTAAGGGCCATTTGACAACATGGTTTGGATCGATATTACCGTTTTCGGAAGGAATTAAGTTGTTGGTCATGGTACACCTGAACAATCTAGATGTGCATTACTCAATTTCTCGTTTCCGGATGTTCGAATATGTATAGGATTTAAGTGGTTTTAAAAAGCTGGTAAAGATGATTGATCTATCTTATAAAAACTATCTTTTCGAGCCCAATTTGGGAGTCACGTTTTTCTCATAAAATGTCAAAACACATTTGTGTTGCCCAATCAGAATAATAGGCAATGTGCCAAAACCTTGGGAATATGATGATAATAATAACCACAACTGCCTACTTCAACTTTTTTTTTGTTTGTTGATGAAACTGCAATTTTACGCCTAAACGTGCAACATTTGTGCTTCGCTGCTTGCAGTGAATGCTAAACATTTCAGTAAATGCATTTATTGTATTTTTTATGAAAATATTTAATAATATTTAATTAAATTTCAACATGTAATTTATGGTACTTCGATCTCACATTCGGTTCATGGAAGACCAAAAAATGACTTTATTGTTGAGCTTCAATATTTCAAGGTGGAAATATAATATTTTCTTAGTAATTTCTAGTGGTGTTACACAGTTACACTTTACACGAGATGATTGGCTCCAATGCAAATGAAGTGGAGTGTTTTGGAGTCGGTGTTATGGGCGAAGCTTACGAGGGGGAATCCACGAGCCAAACAGATGGTTCTCGTGCCGCCACGTTGCGCCTCGATCCACCGCCCATTTCTTGGCTTCGGTTGCCGGTGTTGGCGGTCTGTTCTCTTCTGCCCCGACACCACAAATCACTCTTTTTCTGACTTTTTATTGGATCTCTATCACTCTAAAGATATGTGAGGATAAAAACTAGAAACTCTTGTTGTAAAGTAACTAGAATGTTCTGGCAACATGTTCCAAATTGTATCCAGCTCAATTAGTAGAATACTTATTTTGAGATTTAAAATCAGATATTGAATCTCAACATTGACATTCATATCTTTGAGTCTCTATGGTTGTAAGATCCTAATCCTAATTGATTTTTAATTGTTGTTTTTGTGGTGTTTAAGAGGAGATTAGATTAGATTGGATGGATGGTGATGATTGAAATGGTGGGGAGTATATAAGGTGATTCTTTTTCTCTCTCACTCACTCTCTCACGTCTCTCTCTTTCTCACACACACTCTCACGCATCTCTCTCTCCCCCCCCTCTCAGTGTTGTGCCGGCGAGTGGAGGTGATCTACGGAGAGGTTGAAGTGGTCGACGTCTTTTGCTCGTGGAGGTGAGTTGTTGGTTGCTTAACCCATCCCTTGTTCTTCTTCGTTCTCTCTCTCAATCTCTCTCTCTCTCTCAGCGTTGGGGGGTGGCGAGGTGATGGTCGAGGAGGTGGTGATCGTTGACCGAGCGAGGCGTTCGTCGGTGGATCGTGTTTTTGGGTGAAGTGCCCGAGGAAGTGCCGTCGAGGTTCTTCGAAGGTTTCTTCAAACCTTCACGGTATGTCAAACTAGTTGTTGTTGTTCACTTTTGTTATGTGAGTATTTGGAAGTCGACAGTAGGCCGAAAGGCTCGTCGCAAGCAAACGTTCAACAGATTTTACTGCTAGATCGGTCGACCAGTTGGTGCAAATAGTCGACCGCTCCTAATGAGAATTCGGGTTTCTGCCTCACACCGGTCGAACGATGCCCTTGGACGGTCGACCGGTTGTGCATTTGAGGCAAGCCTGGTTGGTTTTGGTAGAACGGGGCCCCTTTGTCGTTCGACTGTGTGCATTGTTGTAGGTTGGTTGGGGCGTTGATCATCTAAACAGTCGACCGCCTGTTTTACTCGTCCGACCGATGACTTAAGTTGAATAGCAAGTTCGCTATTACGGGTAGTTCCTACAAATGATCAGACTAATGACGTATAAAATACTTGAATTATCGATGTAGATGCTACATAGTTGGTTCTCATCCTTCAGAGATTCCGAGTGTAATAGGAGCATTTGTCGACAAAAGGATCACCCTAAGATGATCATATCATGGCTATTGAGAACAAATCAAATCAGATGGTTGGGTTCGACTGATGGTGGTTCGGTCGACCGGTGTTGTTTGGATGCATAATGGATTTTACTGGTGAAATTCGGTCGACCAGTGTTGTTTGGACGTATGGTGGATTTTACTGGTGGAATTTGGTCGACCGAGAGTGCTCGGGGGTTCGACCGGTGTTGATGTTGAGCGTTGGTGGTTTTCACTGGTGAGTTTCGGTCGAACGGGTCCCCTTCGTCGTTCGACCGATTGGTCGTTATGTTCGTTGAACTTGGGAGGTGACCTTCTAAACGGTCGATCATTCTCTGACTTTGGTTCAACCGAACGTATGTTGTTGGTGGGAATTGTTCGACCGATGGAGTGTCGGTCGAACCAATTGCATTGTTTTAGTGAAATTCGGTCGACCGTTTGTGTCCAGTTTTGCACATTGGAGGTGCGGTTGTTGTGGTCATCCGTGTGAGGCGAGTTGTGGTGCCGATGTTCTTCCGACAAGTGTGCTAGTAAGCATGGGTGTTGCGGTGGTTGGGTGAAAAAACCCTGGAGCCCCGTAACTGTTGTGAGAACTGCGGTTGGGTGAAACAGTCCTAGAGCCCAACTAGTCTGTGTGGGGTTGGGTGAAAAGGCCCTGGAGCTCCGTAGTGCGTTCAGGTTTGGTGAAAGAGCCCTGGAGCTTGAGCATGGACCGCGTGATAAGGGTTGGGTGAAAGAGCCTTGGAGCCCTGGTAGTGTCGTGGTAGCTGCGGTTAGGTGAAAAAACCCTAGAACCCAGCTTGACGACGTGGTGTGTTGCGGTGGTTGAGTGAAAAAGTCTTGGAGCCCCGTAACGGTGGTGTGTGTTGTGGTTGGGTGAAAATGCCCTGGAGCCCAGCCTTGTTGTTCGTATTTTTCTTTGTTGATAGAATTGCATGCTAGAGTGTTTCAATTTCATGCATTGTAGAGTTTGACATTCAGGGTTTTTTTCTGGAAACTCAGGCACTGTTGCATGTTTGTTTTTCAGGCCGTGATCGGTGTTAGGGGGTGATGACCCTGGAGAGGAGCGCCGCTACCAGATCCAACTTTCTCTCATTTTGAGGTCAGAGTGATTACTTGTATTTGTAGTATAGCTTTTTGATGTAATCACACTTTTGAAATACTCGGATATGTATATATATATATGTATATATATATATATATATGTTGGTGCATCTGTCTCCTTGTATTTGAGTAATATTATTTGTTTGATCGTATGTTATAAAATTTTAAATTCTTCCGTTGTTTGAGGATGTTACAATGGTAGAATAGGTAAAATAGAAAACTCATTCAGCTTGTATCTTTTGGATCTTTGTTACATGGTTCATGGCAAAGATTTTTATCAATAGTAATCAACTAGATTTCAAACAAAAAATTGCACACACAGAATTTTGAAGTGAATTTATATTTGAACCCCATTTACTTAAAACAATGAAGACAAAACTAACATTCCCAATATTCCATAACTAGGTTTCTATTTTAAGACGATTATCATGTACCAAAATATTTGATAACATACTGCAAATGTCAAGAATTTTCATCTGGTAGAAATTCTTAAGGACTCAAGGATTGGAAAATTAAATGGATCAAAATCCAAGGGTTCGGAAATGATTTTTCACGATCTAAGCAAAATTTCAAAATCCAATGAGATCGCCCGACCTCCCTTCACTCTGCTTGACAATGCCCTCGAATATTGCAAATAATCAATGAAAATTAGTAGATACATCAACAAATTGTTTTAAAAGCCAATAACTAAACTAATTATAATAACAGAGGATTTACTTTACTCGATTAACTCATGAACCGTTATACACGGACGCGCGCGTCCGTGACGCTTCCTACGTGGACGGACCAGTCAGTTGCCAGTTCAGCGTCCAGTCAGCCAAAACTTCTGCGCGGGGAAAAGTAAATTACGAATTTTTGGGTGCGACGATTCATTTCCCGAAATCACAATTAGACGGTTAAACTTCACGTACATCATTACCGGTGGTACAGCATTCGAGTAACTTTCCTCCCAAGTCTTCTCCTTTTCCATTCCCCATTTCACCCGGAGTTCCTTTCCATACGCTCATCCAAAACCTTCATTCCTGTTTTAGTCGAACGAAAATTATAAGCAGGCGAAAATGGATCCTTCTCTACTACCTGAAACCTCCATCGCTCCTGAAATTGTAGCCGCGCAGGTGTTGTGTCAACCACGTTCTTTCTGGTTCATTTTAAGGTTCATTATTGGCCTCTAACAAAATTTTTTGGTGGTTTAAGGGAAACACGTACTACTTCCGCGAAACCAAGTGCGGTTTCACGGCCCTTCACAAGCAGTTCGACCGGATGAAGGAGGAGGAGAAAAATGTCTTCCAACGGACGCCTTTCGGTCACTTCCTCTCCTTTCCTCACGTCACAACTGACAACGAGATACTGGGTTGGTTCGTCGAACACTTCGACGCCAATGAAGTCGGTCTGAGAATAGCCACTAGGGTGGTCCCATTTACGGTAGAAGACGTCGCCCTTCTACTTGGACTAAGAGCACATGGCCAGAGAGTGGATATGGAAGCCATGTACGTAGAGAAACGTGACGGTGTTAACCTCGACAACACCCAACTACTGGGTCATCTTACCGCCACGAGCAAGCTGTGCGAGGAGGAGGAGCACGTCCGACTCCTTATTTCTATGATTTTCAATCATTTTTTGTTCTTCGATGGATCACTGCAAAGTAAAGTGTGGTACACGAAGCACCTTAAGAACCTCAAGCGCCTGAAGAGATATGCGTGGGCAAATACGGTTCACACTTTTTTGGTTGAAGGCCTGGAGGAAGCCCAACGGGACCTCTCGAGGAGGAGATTGTCAGCGAACTTCTCTATGAAGCAGGACTACGTGTATGGTTGCGTTGCCGTATTACAAGTAAGCATCTTGGTCCGGAATGAGTGTTGTGTCAGTCCGGAGTAGTGTTGGTTTATGTCCGGAATAAGTGTTTTGTCTGTCCGGGATAAGTCTTGTGTCTGTCCGGAATAGTGTTGTCTCTGTCCAGAATAAGTGTCTTGAGGTTATCCGGGAAAAGTATTACGTATGTCCGGAATAGTATTTTGTCTGTCCGGAATAAGTGTGTTGCCTGTCCGGAATAGTCCTGTATATGTCCGGAATGATTGTCTTGTCTGTCCGGAATACGTATTGTGTCTGTCCGGAATAAGTATTTTATCTGTCCGGAATAAGAGTTTTGTCTGTCCGGAATAAGAGTTTTGTCTGTCCGGAATAGTGTTGCGTCTGTCCGGAATAAGAGTTATGTCGGTCCGGAATACGTATTGTGTCTGTCCGGAATAAGTATTTTGTCTGTCCGGAATAGTGTTGCGTCTGTCCGGAATAAGAGTTTTGTCTGTCCGGAATACGTATTGTGTATGTCCGGAATAAGTATTTTGTCTGTCCGGAATAAGTATTTTGTCTGTCCGGAATAGTCCTGTATATGTCCGGAATGATTGTGTCTGTCCGGAATACGTATTGTGTCTGTCCGGAATAAGTATTTTGTCTGTCCGGAATAGTGTTGCGTCTGTCCGGAATAAGAGTTTTGTCTGTCCGGAATAGTGTTGCGTCTGTACGGAATAAGAGTTGTGTCTGTCCTGGGGAAGTTATGTTTCTGGTTTTTAACTCATTCCTGTTTTCAGGTGTGGCTTTGCGAGAAGTTCAAATTGGGGGATCCCCGGTCAGCATTTCCACGGTTCAAGTGTTGGACGGAAATGTTTAGCAGACGCCAAATCCTTAGAAAATGGGAAGATCGAGGCATCAACTTGTCCCGGATTTACTCGGGCCAATTTGAGTTGAAGGGCACCCCAAAACTCAGTGAACGGGAGCATTCACTGTTGTCAGAGGATCAATTTCCTCCTGCAGAAGCAACTCCCGCAGCAAAGGTCGCCTCGAAGGAAACACCTTCAACATCCACTCTACCAAGGGTACAACTCAGTGAATGCAGCATTCCATGTGACACACTGCTACAAGAGTTGGAACTTAGTGAGGTGAAGACGAATTGGCTGCGAGCTGAAGCAGCACTTAGGGAGGCGACCGTTAAAATTAACAACCTGGAGGAAGAACTCCGGATCTCTCAAGAAGAGTGTCGTAGGCTGATAGTCCGTGGGGAGGAGGAAGAGAGGAAAAAGAGGGAGGAGGAAGAGAGAAATAAGAGGGAGGCGGAGGAGAGGGAAAAGAGGGAGGCGGAGGAGAGGAAGAAGACAGAGGAGGAAGAGAGGGAGAAGAGAGAGGAGGAAGAAAGGAAGAAGAGGGAGGAGCAAGAGAAGAAGAAGAGGGAGGATGATGAGAAGAAGAGGAGGGAGGAGGATGAGAGGAATAAGAGGGAGGAGGATGAGAAGAAGTGGAGGGAGGAGGATGAGAGGAATAAGAGGGAGGAGGATGAGAAGAAGAAGAGGGAGGAGGATGAGAGGAATAAGAGGGAGGAGGATGCGAGGAAGAGGAGGGAGGAGGATGAGAAGAAGAGGAGGATGAGGAGGGAGGAGGAAGAGAGAAAAAAACGGAGGGAGGAAGAGAGGAAGAAGAGGGAGGAGGAAGAGAGGAAGAAGAGGGAGGTGGATGAGAGGAATAAGAGGGAGGAGGATGAGGAGGGAGGAGGAAGAGAGAAAAAAGTGGAGGGAGGAAGAGAGGAAGAAGAGGGAGGAGGAAGAGAGGAAGAAGATGGAGGAGCAAGAGAAGAAGAAGAGGGAGGATGATGAGAAGAATAAGAGGGAGGAGGAAGAGAAGAAGATGAGGGAGGAGGATGAGAAGAAGAGGAGGGAGGAGAAAGAGAGGAATACGAGGGAGGAAGAAGAGAGGAAGAAGAGGGAGGAGGAAGAGAAGAAGAAGAAGGAGGAGGATATGAGGAGACAGCAGGAAAGAAAGAGGAAGGTTGTGGTATCGCTACCGCTTTTGCACCCTCAAAAAATGTGTACCATTAAACCACGCTTGCGCACAGAACATATAGACGAAGCGCAAAGCAAATCTGGCCAAGATGAGGCACAGAAGAATGCCGCAGAAAAACAAGAAGAAATAAAGGAGGCCGAAGAAGTCACCACAAAAACAAAAGGGGTCGAAGAAGCCAGTGAAGAAATATACGAGGCCGACGAAACAACGAAAGATGAACTGGCCGCCCATGTTTCGTCCACGAGGCCCGATGTGGATGCGACCGCCTTGAGAACGCTGACCAATGATGAGGTACGTCGTTTATTGAATGCAACGACTCCCGAACGAGAAGCCAAAGATATTATCTGGAGGGGGGTTCTGAGCAATATCACCAGGGGTGATCTCAAGGAAATAATTTTGCCAAAAACAGAATTCACCAACGAAACTCTTGACGGCCTAATTGAGGTACTCCTCAGAAGAGGAGGGCAACAAAAGGTGGTCTGCTTATCATCCTTCGAATCGGAAATGATTGTGGAGGGACATGGAGAAGATATAAGGAAAGATTATTTACTCCCAAAAATTGAAGGAATAAATGTGGAGGAAGTCATCATCGCACAGCCATGCTGTTTGGCCGGCCACTGGACTCTGTTCGTTGCCCACGGACCTCGATCAGAGTTCATTCAGTACAACAGCCTCTCCCGCACACTTAAAAAAGGTGACAATCCTAACCGTTTTGTCGGAACTCATGAATGCACCGCGTCTAAGATAGCGGGATTCTGGCGAGGGTTGTTGAAGGTTGAGTGGCCGCTGAGAGTTGAGAGGAAGGGTAGCCAACGACAGCAACCGGGGAGTAACGACTGCGGGCAATACGTTTTGTACTGGATGAAGCGTTTGATGGAGAATGCTGATCCGACGAAGCCGAAGCAGAGCAAGGTTATTCACCGTTTTAGAGGCGATTTGGCCAATTTCTTACTCGAAGACTCTGGGATGTGCAATCAACAATAAACGACTCTGGATGTTTTAATTTTGTTTCCAAAGTTATACATGTATACATCTTAAAATTACATAGACTATTATAAATCAATACAAGGACATTGAATGATTGAATGATTTGTCAATACAAGGACAATTGGTGTTGGGTTTTTATAAAATTATTTTCTTGTTTCCGGACAAACATGATAGGTAATCCGAACGTTATTTGCAGTCTTATTCCGGACAGCAAATACACTTATTCCGGACAACAAATACACTTATTCCGGACAGTAAATACCCTTATTCCGGACAACAAATACACTTCTTCCGGACAGCAAATACACTTCTTCCGGACAGCAAATACCCTTATTCCGGACAACAAATACACTTATTCAGGACAACAAATACACTTATTCCGGACAATAAATACACTTATTCCGGACAACAAATACACTTATTCAGGACAGCAAATACACTTATTCTGGAAAAACTTTATGTTCCGTTTCTGGACACACTTTATTCTTAAACCGGACAACAAATACACTTATTCCGGACAGCTTATTCAGGACAACAAATACACTTATTCCGGAAAAACTATATGTTCCGTTTCTGGACACACTTTATTCTTAAACCGGACAACAAATACACTTATTCCGGACAGCAAATACACTTATTCCGGACAACAAATACACTTATTCCGGACAGCAAATACACTTATTCTGGAAAAACTTTATGTTCCGTTTCTGGACACACATTATTCTTAAACCGGACAACAAATACACTTCTTCCGGACAGCAAATACACTTATTCCGGACAGCAAATACCCTTATTCCGGACAACAAATACACTTATTCCGGACAACAAATACACTTATTCAGGACAGCAAATACACTTATTCCGGAAAAACTTTATGTTCCGTTTCTGGACACACTTTATTCTTAAACCGGACAACAAATACACTTATTCCGGACAACAAATACACTTATTCCGGACAAAAAATACACTTATTCCGGACAAACTTTATGTTCCGTTTCGGGACACACTTTATTCTTAAACCGGACAACAAATACACTAATTCCGGACAACAAATACACTTATGCCGGACAACAAATACACTTATTCCGGACAGCAAATACACTTATTCCGGACAAACTTTATGTTCCGTTTCTGGACACACTTTATTCTTAAACCGGACAACAAATATATTTTTTGCGGACAACAAATACACTTATTCCGGAGTGATTATACACTTATTCCGGACAACAAATACATTTTTTCCGGACTGCAAATACACGTAATCCGGACAGACAAACATTGTAATCCGGACAACCTAAGTACGTCTTCCGGACATACTGGTCACTTAATCCGGAGAAAAATAAAATGTAATCCGGACATTGATGAATCGTAATCCGGACGGACTTATAACGTAATCCGGACATACTGGTAACTTAATCCGGACATACTGGTAACTTATTCCGGACAGACATACAACAAACCAAAATTACTTAAATATATTTGTCGCCATCAGAAATTAATTCACAAACGAACAAGCAAAGAAAGGGTTGAATCTTATGCAATAATACGGACAGACATACAATGACTTTCAACAGAATTACATAGGAATAATTCCAACCAAGGACAAATACAATAATC
This sequence comes from Triglochin maritima, assembly GCA_963682175.1. Lineage (NCBI taxonomy): Eukaryota > Viridiplantae > Streptophyta > Magnoliopsida > Alismatales > Juncaginaceae > Triglochin > Triglochin maritima. The sequence goes on along the minus strand of OY821792.1, from coordinate 31,123,414 downwards.
AAGGAGGAACTCCCTCGTAATGTAAATTCACGTCCCAGTCATCGAAATCGTGATCCCCCGGTTTGGGTGCTGCAGGGTGTAACGGGGGTAGAACCTTATTCCTGATGACTCTTTTCTTAACGTTACTTTTAATTATTTTCTCAGACAAAGAAATTCGTCGTTTGCTCGGCGGTCTGCATTTCCGTCTTGTCTTATCCGGATTGAGAACGGATGTACCATCGAACACAGGATCAGGTCGTTGCATACGTTCCTTAAGCAACTCAAGTGCCTCTACCGCCTGAAGATATCTGTCGTTTGAGTCGAAAGCGGCCTCGGCGATCCAAACCGCACGACCCATTATGTCGTCGTGGCGACGAAGCGCATCGCTCCCCGTTATGCCACTTTGAAGGGGAAACTTGACTCCATAGCTCCTTCGGATATCCTTCCTCCATCGGTGGACGATGTAAGACTCGGGGAGCAACGCGTTTGGACGTATTCGGGCAATAACAACATAAACGTGACAACATAGGATACCGACGTGATCAAACATTCTGCAATCGCATACCCACTTCTCATCTCTAATTTGCACTGTGAACCGTTTCGACAATGGGAGGATATGTGTCAATACATGTTCGGTCACGTTGAAGTGCAATGTGTCGTCCTCGTTGAACTCATCCTTGATGTCACAGTACATCATCTTCCCAATTTCTAACTGCACCTTCTTGAAGACACCCACCGTATACAACTCGCTCAATTGCCTCTCGAATGGATATTTCGAAATCAATTGCGGAGCCTTATGCTGACAATCGAAATCAGACTGAGCTTCCTTCTCATACTTGTGGCATACTGATGAAGAATTAAAATTTATACCGCAAGTGCACGGCGTCTATGAAGACGTGGCAAGTACGGGTCGAACACAAGGAGGGAGAGATTTCGTTATTTTTGTTATTTTCGATTAGGGGAAGAAAGGAAGAAGAAATAAGTTGGGTTTTTGGTATTTTTGATTTAATTATCTAAAGTACGAAACAAAAGCAATTAGAACTAAAACAAGAAATAAGAAGAGAATTCCGTTTGGTGGAGGTTTAGATTTAAGGTTTAGATTAGAGAACTTAGAAACTTATAATAAATCATGTTTAGTTATGAAGCATTACAAGATAAATGATTTAACATAAACTCAAGTAATCAAAATACTAATCACGAACTTAGAATAATAACATTCATTCATCTTCTCTAACCCTAAATCCGTCACCTCCACCCTTCGGAAAGAGTTAGAAACTCATGGAGGGAGGAAGAAGAAGGGGTCCTTGAGACATTACAAAGAAAACTAAAAAGTAAGAAATAAGAAACAGAATTTTATTAATAAAACTAAGGTACACAAATAAGAACAACAACCAAGGACCCTATTTACATCGTTCTCGGGTCTATTTATAGTTGCTACAAGGGACTTAGGTATAGAATTGGATAGTACACGTGTCCATACACAACTGGACGAAATTGGGACACACAGATCGACCAATGGGCGGCGGAATCGCCGCACATCATGTGTATTGTGCGGCGGATTCGCCTCACACGTTGGTCGGATTTAATCAGGATTTTTGTCACGCGTTTATGGTATGATTTGATCCTCCTTTGCGCGTCTGGATTGATTCTTTCCATTGTCTTGAGCTCCGGATTAATTCCTTCCATTGTTGGAGATTTATATTTGATTTTTCTTTTGACTTTCTCCACACAATAACTTGGTCCTTTTATTTTGCAATCAGGTCCTTGGCATTTTGCAATTAAGCCCTTGACCTTTTTTTGTAATTAGCTCCTTGAATGCTTTTATGCTTGGATGCATTTCCATTCGGAACCCGATAAACTTGAACTCGGTCTTTATGATAGAAATGAATCTTTTGCACGTGTTTATGCTCGGAATGTGGGTAATTTGCATTCAGGTCCCTGTATTCTGTAAATACGACTAAACACATACCTTAGTAGCATTTATTGATATAAAAGTAATCTAAATGAAAGACATATGATGCAATGTATGCAATGCATCACGTACTGCGAGTTCGTATTGTTTCACGAACTGCTTAAGTGTCGTCCTTGATGTGAGGTACTTATCGAAGAAGGCGTTCATACCCTCACTTCTCTGGGTTGATGTCATTCCTGCGGAAAAACAATCCCTCCAAAATGCAGGTACCCAGCGCTCTCGAATTGCATAAATGGATCGAAGCCAATTATTGTCGTGGAACTCGAAATCATCTAGAAAACCCTGCCAATTCCGCTCGAATTCTGCCGGAGTCTTGGAATCGAATACACAGTTGTTGAGGTCAAACAACGTATGCTCCCGGTACTTCGTGGGCTGCTTCACAGGGGCCTTATTCATTATGTGCCATATACAAAATCTGTGCCGCGCTTCAGGGAACACAGTCCTCACAGCCGCAGCTATGGCGCCACATTGGTCTGTTATGATCGCCGGGGGGCTTGTATCTGCACACAACGCGATCAAGATAAAAACATATGTTAATCCGGACAGAAATAACGTAAACCGGACAGACGTCAAGGGTAAACCGGACGAGCAAAAAACGTAAACCGGACAGCCGTAAGGGATAAACCGGACAAGCAAAAGACGTAAACCGGACAGACGTAAAGGTTAACCGGACAGGCACATAACGTAAAACGGACAAAGCCGGACAAAATAAAACACGTACCGTTCATGCACGTCAACCATGTTTGGAACAACCAAATGTAATTTTGTGTCGTCTCGGAAGAGAGGAGTGCGCAACCGAGTAGGACGGACTGGTAGTGGTGATTTACCCCCACAAATGGGACAAAAGGTATGTCATACTTGTTTGTTATGTATGTTGTGTCGAAACATATTGCATCTCCAAAGTAAGAGTAAGCACCTCGACAACAACTGTCGGCCCAGAACACATTTCGTAGTCTGCCTTCGTCGTCCATATCCATTACGTAAAAGAAGCGGGAATCATTCTTCTGCATCCTGATGAAATAATCTTGGATAGCTTGCGCATCTCCTGGTCCCATTTTGTGGTTTCTAACCTCGTTCACAACATTCCTGCGAAACATAATTTTTATGACAAAGCTAAATGCGAAACTTCAACCAGGTTAAGTGGAGAATAAATAACCTTAGGTCCTGCTCGTTGAAAGACAATTTATCGTGACCCCCAGCTTCGACCACAAAAGATTGCATGGTCTTGGCGGCAGATATACCGGCAGCATCATTGCACGAAATGCGTGCTCTGGCGGACTCCGGGACGGATCGTTTTTGTCGGAGGAAGCGCATCTGGTCTTCCGACAGCATGGCGTGATTATGTTCGAGATCTACGTAGTTAATTACGTAACCTCTGGATGGATTACCGGAGACCCTAATCCGAGCAGTGCAGTCGACCCTACCGGATAACCTATGTTTCGGTCTACCTTCACCTTGGTTTCCGGGAGCATTACCCTCCTTTGAGCAAGTAAGAGTGACCCGTATTACAACACCATGATCGTAATGAGATTGCCTTATCTTCACACCAAAACAACAGGAATCGGCGTATGAAACGTAAAATGCTTTGGCTTCTTCGAAGGAAGGAAAATTCATCATCAATTGAGGGGCGTTGGAGGCATGAGCCGGTTATGAGGACACATTTACGAGTGACATTACAATACAACAAAAATGGAGGAAGGAAAGAAGAAGGAATGGTTCGTAGGATCGGAATAACCAAGACACTCATCTTTGTATCTCCGTGAAGCGCCAAAGAATAAGAAAGAAGACGGAGGACGTGCTGATTTGAAAAGCATTAAATGCGATGGTGGACGCATCGGGAAAATAAAACAACAGCAAAAAAATTCAGCAGTAAGTAGTACGTCTGTCCGGAATAAGTGTTCCAACTGTCCGACATAAATAGTAACTGTGTCCGGAATAAGTTATGCGCTAGTCCAGAAACTAAAGAAAATGACTGATGTGTGTGTCCAGAAAAAAATGAATTTATTAATAAAGAGAAGGAAAAAAAATAGGAGGACGGATGTTGAGTAACTAGTCTTCAGTCTGTGTAGGAGCGCCAAAATGAAGTGAGTGATTTGAGACGCATTAATGAGGGATGGAGAAATTTGTACGAAACGATGAATATACTAAACAAAGAAAAGAAAATTGTTTCTGGGGAGAGTGCGCACTCAGCCGCGTCTGCTGACTGGGTTACCCACATCAGTCAGTGTGCTGACTGGGTTAGTAGCGTCCGTGACGCGAGCGTTCAACAAACATTTTCCTTAACTCATTGCATCTGCAAAAGGTTTTCTAACTTTTTCCCGAGAAAGAACTATGTTCATCATTACAGCCCAATCGTAGTACCAGCCCATTTACATATTCGGTTTTATAATCGGTTCCTATTCGGATCTTCCACCCGACTATTCCCTCGTCCCTCATCTCCCCCATCAAAACCCCCAACGAAACTCTAGATTTGGTTCTTCCTCACAGATTTCCCCCCTTTTGGCCTTCCGATTCGGCCGGAATTATGCAGGTATATAAAAAAAGCTCCAATTTTCGTTGTTCTCTAGTGGTTAAAGCCTGAAAAAACTCTAATTTGACGCCGATTGTGCTTGGTTTTGTTGTTGTTAGGCGAGTGACAGGTTCAACATCAACTCCCAGTTGGAGCATCTCCAGGCCAAGTACGTTGGTACGGGGCATGCCGACTTGAACAGATTGTGAGTGGTTTCGGGAATTTGGGCTTTTTTAGTATTTCCAATTCGAAAAGATTTGATCTTTATGCGTATTAGCTTATATTTATATATCTGTGTGTTTGTAAGCTTGAATGATCTTACTTTTTTGTTTTTATTGAGATGAAAATCTGATCTTTAATGGTTCTAAGAATTAGGGTTTTTAGGATTACCAATTCAAAAGGATATGCCTTTTAGCTTAGGTATGCGTGTGTATTTTTCAGCTAATGTCATTGAGAGTTAGGCCCTTTTAAGATCACCAATTCAAGAGGTTTTGTTTTCGTTTTTGTTTTTGTAGCTTATGTATGTGCCTTTGTTAACTTAAGTTTTAATCAAATTAGTTTATTGAGCTATATTTTTTGGTTTCTGATTATTATTATTATTATTATTATTTGTTATGTTTGGAATAGTGAGTGGGCTGTGAACATCCAAAGAGATAGCTATGCATCATATGTTGGACATTATCCCATGTTGGCTTACTTTGCCATTGCGGAGAACGAGTCCATTGGTAGAGAACGCTACAATTTCATGCAGGTTCTTTTTCCCCTCTAACCCTTTCTTATATGTGTGTTTTTTTGTTTGCAAATCTCTTTTCTTGTTTCTCTTGGTTCCTATTAGTAGTAGTTAAAAGGAAATAGTGATTCTTTTAAACTAAGTTTAAAGACTTTGTAGTTTAGCTGTGATTAGCTTAAGTGTATTGAAGACATTTTAATCATGTTTTTAGTCAGTTAATTTCATCATTAGAGAATTTGAACAAACTAGATTGTGGGTGTGACAGTTGATCAGTGTTGTGTTGTACTGTACTATGTTAAAAAAATGTTACATTAAGTTAGACCTTTTTAACTTAAGATTTCTATATTCTCTTCATTACCTGCTCAACATCGCCTGTAAATCCTACCTTTTTGGCTGGTATAGTCATTGGTACTTTTATATAAAGAGGTTTAGCTATGAAGACACTTGCAAGTCATTTTATCATCAGATCTTTAGAAGTGTTTTCGGAAATTGTATTTTCTGCTAGTGATGATGATAATTATAGGAATAGTGGTGGCATTCAATTTCGGTATTTGTATTAAGGATTCAATTGTATTGTGGAGTCATTTTACAGTTTACACCACCAGGAACATGCTTTTAGAAGAATGATGCACTACACAGTTGTGGGGATATACTAATTGTGTATCAATGCTGTAATTCCACATAGGTTTGACTGCTGGATTGAACATTCCATGTAAGTGTGACAGACTTGCAGTAGGTTCATTCCTAGATTTCCTCAAAAGTAATCTTTGAGTTGCTTTTGAGACGTGAGGGAAATAATGTATGTTTCGAACATGAAAGTTGAAAGACTTTACATTTGGAAGGACTAACGTAGCGATCTGTCCCCTTGCCCTTCTAGAGCTTAGTCTAATCTGTAATCTATTGTATGTGCATTGATTCATAGCAAATTCTTAAGAACCAGTCACAACGGGGTCTTAAAAATCCTTAAGTTTAAACTGATAAAAAAGATACATGTCTTCTAGGTTCCACAAACATTTCTTATTCAGGTGATATGGGACGATAATCTCTGGGATATCACAGGCTACCCCTTGAGTACTCAACATCTTCCTTGGGGTTAAGCCATAGGTCCTTACAAACAAGTGTAGGATTCAAGAATTGCTCTCATCTACTTCAAGTATGACAGTTTTTGCAATTTTCAGTCAACCAAGTTCTTCAAGTGGCTCAAATCCTATTTTAGACGTAAGGTTTATTCAACAATATCAGCTGATTGAAATTTGAGATCCATGGAGTCTGCTAGCCTATAGGAACTTCATTTCCCTTCTATTTGGCTGAGTGTACAAGGTAATTGAGTGGTAATGGACTTAGTGCATTTGATGGGTTAGCTCAGGTTACATCAGTTGGTAGCCCCTGCTTTAAGCTAAGCAAACAGGATTACAGTTTGGTAGAGCAAGTAAAATCCAACTCTTCTTTCAAGTAAACAAAGCTTTATGTTCTACCACTTTTGTATATTGCAGAAAATGCTCCTGCCATGTGGTCTTCCTCCTGATAGAGAAGAAGATTGAAGTCAATTATCTAGGACACTGCTGGACTGCAAAATGCCTTTACCTTGCTGCAGGCTATAGCTTGGTCTAATTGGAGTAAGCAGGCAACTCTTAGAAAAATTAGGAAATGGTGCTTGTTTCAAAATGTATGACCCATTTTGAGTGGATATGCTTGTTAATTTTGGTTTAGTATCTTGTTAATTTTGGTTGCACTTCATGAATCTTTGTCCTACACAGACAGCATATGCTTAAAAAAACCATTCCGCAGTCGGAATATTTGTTTAATGAACCCAAACATGGTAGTGAATTTGATCCTTCTCTCCACAGACTGTTTATGGTTTTTACTGGGTTTTTTTTTGCCATCCCTGCATTGTTATAAGTAAAATGGGAAGTTTATCTGTTAGGGTTTTTTTAACTTTGAAGTTGATGTTAACTATAATGTTTTTTTTCCTTGGGTGCACTTTAAGATTAAGAATATGCATACTTGAGCACGAGCCTATGGATTTTCTTAAGTAAAATGATCTTTTATAAAAGAAGTCACATTAGAAAGTGACCACCCAAGCTCACGAAGTCATGAATGTGATGCTACTTCATTTCTTCTTGTTTTGATGATTTTGTTCTTGGGGTCACTAATGTTATATGCTTATATTATTTTCTAAGTAAACCACCTTTGACCAGTAGTGCCATTAGTTGATAATAGTTTTAGAATTGGCTCAACGCAAGTTCACAAATTATTTTTTTACTCCGTTTGCTATCTATCCCTCTCATTTTCAGTATGTTCCTGTAATTTTCTAAATTTCTTTACTGCAACTCTGCAAGAAACATGTGCAGGGCTGCGAGTGCGAGGCCACCATGCATTTTACTTACCCCCTAAAAAAACATGCACATTATTTGATAGCGGCATATTGTGAGAATCGCTTTCCATGGGAATTCTTTAAAATATTCTAATCGCACCAATTCCGTTACATTATTCAGTCGTCCATGACGTCAATTCGACACCCTTTTAGAACATACTTCACGAGCGATATCCCACGCCTCATTTTTTGGTTGTTCAACGCGCAAGATGTCAGCAAAATAGAAGATTCCTACGTTTACACGACCCTTTAACTTCATGCAGTTGTTTCGATATTCTTCTGCCCTCTCGACCATCTGCTTCACTTTTTAGTTTGAAACTCGACATTTTTAGGTTATATTATTTAGATTTATAATGTCATGATAAGAACATCTGATATATTAATTTCTCTTTAACCATATTTAGATGGTGAATTTTCTTTTCAGTGTCTATGATAAATTTTCTTATGAAGTTGTAATTGTAATGACTTTTCTCGCTTTCACTTTAAAATTTCAAAGGTACATGTTTGCAAATAACTCCTATTAGAACTTACCCCCGAACGTGGAACATCTAAATTACGAAACTCGTCTCTCCGTTCCCCCCAAATATGGGCCCTTAATCTTATTCTAACCTTCGATATTATTATCGAATTATAAGTTAGACACGAAAAGGTACATTTTAGATAATTGGTTTTGGCTCGGAACAACCGAGTTGACTCACAGGTTGGGACGGGTACGCTGAAATAAATTAAAAAACCACTCGTTTCTTTCTTTCTTTCTCTCTTTCCCCGCGAAGCACCACACCGCGGTCTCCTCCTGTAATTTATAAATATCGAATCCCGTGCGTCGTTCCAAATTGGTTGTCCATCCCATTCCGCCGGAACTCCCAACGTAGGTTCTCTCTCTCTCTCTCTCTCTCTCTCTCTCTCTCTCTCCCCGATGGGATCCCTCCCGACCCAAACCTCCTGTCAGAAGCCTCGGTTTCTGTGCCTCCACGGGTTCCGCACGAGCGGCACCATCATGCGGGAGCAGGTGGTCGGAAAGTGGCCCCACACCGTCACCTCTCGCCTCGACCTCGTCTTCCCCGACGCCCCCTTCCCCTCCGAGGGCAAGTCCGACGTAGAGGGTATCTTCCCTCCTCCCTACTACGAGTGGTTCCAGTTCAACAAGGTAACTAAATAACTTTTTTGTTCTTAAACTTTTCGGGATTTATTTTTTGGATGACTGGTTGGTTTCGACTTTCAAGTCGGATTTGCTGGTATTGTGCTTTTTTTTAATTTGTCGGGGAATTTTTGAATTCATTGGTTTTGTGGCCGTTTTTTGTCAATATTCAGATGGGCTTTTTTAAAGGTTTTTGTTGTTTTTTCCCAACTTTTTCCTTCCTATTGGTGCCGGTTTGTTTTTTTGTTTGGTGGGTGTTGTTAAAATACAAGTTTAATTGGTGTGAACAAATATTCGACCGAAATGGGAATGACAAACGTGTCCAGCATGTGTTATCCGAGAATTGTTTTTATCCAATTTTATTTCAAGAAAAAGAGAATTAAATGAAGGGAATAATTTCAAATTCAATTTTTTTTGCTGGCGTTGGTGTCTTTTGCTAGTTTTCTTTTTAAAAATTTCCGTACATTTTTTTATTGGTCATGAAATTAGGAATTCTCGGAGTACAGGAATTTCGACAAGTGCCTCGAGTACATCAGCGACTTGATGATCGAACAGGGGCCATTTGATGGCCTCATGGGGTTTTCACAGGTAATTAAAAACCTACTTAATAAAAATTCTGCTATTAATCATCTTTATTCTCTATACAATATTATTTTTCTAATTACATTCCCTGTTTAGGGAGCGATACTGTCAGCGGCGTTGCCGGGGCTCCAGGCAAAGGTAAGATCCGTAATTAGCACCAAATCCCGGGTTAATCGGCTTTTGACGATGACATGCACAGATTACTTTATTAATTGTGCTTTAATAATCGATGTGCTTTATTTGACTGTGGTGGTTGGATTGGTGGGTTGGTTGGTTAGGGGCATGCCCTCACGAAGGTTTCCAAGATTAAGTACGTCGTCATAATCTCCGGAGCGAAGTTCCGGTCGCCGGCAGTGGCTGAGAAGGCATACTCCGACGTCATAACGTGCCCCTCCCTTCATTTCTTAGGTGGGTATTTTCATAATCTTTCATTTCAAATGTGTAAATGACAAGCTAAGATGGTTCAATTTGTCGCAAAGTGATTTAAGTTTTTTTCTTTCTTATTGTTGTCTTGGAACTTATATACATTAGCTCCTTTAGTTAATAAAAAAGTTATAAGCTCTTTTTAAAATAAAAAAGTGGAAGAAACGACCTATCATAATGCCACGTGTCAGAAACATGTTTGTTGGCTCGTCGCACATGTTGGAAGCTACGTTCGACATGATGCAACCATGAGCTAGCTAATAGTCTAATACACGCCTTCTAATTATTAATTTTTGTGGTGGAATCTTGCTGAGTTCGGTAGTAGATGTGATTAATGCGTGATTAGGATTTTTCTTTACCTTGTTTGTCATCCAAGCGTTTAGTTTAACATAATAATGACCTGTAATGGGCAGCGATGACAACGTTTGTTATGGTTTGATACCGACTTTTGTCCACCTGTGACTTGACTTGTCGGTGCTGTCAAATGTCAATATATAAAAGGGAAATATGCCTGTAATACGCGAGCTTACTTTTTAATTTGACGACTCTTAATAAGATCCTACGGGCTTCGGCCCATAATAGATATCATAGCTTCGATCTTTTAAGAATCCGTGGTATAATCCTTTGAAAGCTAACCATAGGTGGTGTTGTCTTTACTATTTTATTTGCGTTGACTCGTTTACTTAACAGACGAAGTACTTATTATTTCGTCCACTAATTTAAAATTTTACTTGGATTGCTGGTACACAATTGATGCCATGAAAAGTAGATCAGGTTGAATAAATTTTCTTAAAGGTTTTGTTTGAATTGGTTGGAACAGGTGAAGCAGACTTTTTAAGGTCTCATGGAGAAGTGCTGCTGGAATGCTACAAGGATCCTATGGTGATTCACCATCCCAAGGGTCATACTGTTCCCAGACTTGTTGGTAATCTCCTTTCTTGAATATTCAGCAAAATTTTAAAGTAGTGTCAATCTTTTTTTAGATACATTTGGTAATTGTATTACATTTAGGTATGGAATTAGCTATGAACCACAACCTATCCCTCCTAAACAATATATGAACATAGTGTCAGCCAGGGGATTCAAAATTTATATATGTCATGCTCATGTTTATGTTTTAATAATGAATTACAAATGAACCAGAATTAAAATTTCACAAATATAATCTGTAAAGTTGTGTATTTTGATTTCAAATCATGGGAGCTGTCTTCGTGTCTGCCTGGCCTGGTTGCATCACACTTTGCTGCCTTCACATTACGCAAACTCAAGCAGGATGACTATCCCACTAAGCATTACGCATAGTTTCAGCACTCAACTCCCGTCCAGTTATGGTTTTCCTTGGTTTTCCATGATGCTGTTAGCTTGTATGATTTTAATTTTATACATGTTATTGTTTTGGCAGACGATAAAAGTTTGCAGACGATGAACGCATTCTTACAGCTGATGGAAAAAGATTTGGCTGCAGAAGCCCTACCAGACGAGCAACAACTTCAGCAGCAAGAAGTAGAACAATGTGAAGTATAAGGTACTTGTCGCATCATCACATTCCACCGGTCTGCAACATACTTATGAACGTGGTTGCATCACTATATTTGATATGCATGACATTTGTTTTTGGTGTCATGTGGGGTCTGTTGTCTACTTTTGGATAACATTTTTATAAATTTGTTGTAATTAGTGTCGCGTGATATAGCTCTAGGCAACAATGTTGTAGTGTTATTATTTTTATCTACAAGAGATACATCCGTTATTTTGTGCTTTTGTAGATTGGCATATCAATGATATGTTGTATTAATCTCAAAATATATAAATGTGTTTTGTTTTGATATGCCTATCTTTTACTAAGGTAGAAAACATTTCCTATCTTGGACAAATGTGTTGAATATTGACTTATATTTGTTAAGGATGCAAATCTAGGAAGAGTCGGTCGACCGAATTGGATTCGGTCTACCGACGCACAACCCAGAAAATTTTGGCAAAGATGGGTCGGTCTACCGTATTGGATTCGGTCCACCGAACCGAGAATTCTAGGCATTCCGTGTGCAACTGAGATCGGACGACCGAATTGGATTCGGTCTACCGTCAAAGAACAAGTAACACTTCGGAACAACAGGTTCGTTAAACCGTTGATTAGATTTTTGGTGTTCCGAGAATCTTAAATTGTCTGGACAATTTGGCACGGTCCACCGAAGGGTTCTCGGTCGACCGAAGGGTTGTTGGAGAATTCGTTAGTTCGTGAAAGAATCGTTCTCGCGGTCTACCGAGCCACGTGAGAAGTGTTCCCTCGATCAACCGGAAAGAATTCAGTTAACCGAATCGGAACAAGAATCACTCATGTTGAAGCACGCACGGTTAACCGAACGAGCATCGGTTAACCGTGTCCCCACGAATAGTTCTGTTCGGTTTTGCTTAATTGTAGCTCGGTTTTTGAGTCTATAAAAGGGCTTGTTTGCTCTTAGTCTTATATCATATTGCATACGACATAGTTTCATTCATTGTGAGTTGAGAGATTAAGGTTAGAAATAGATCTAGAGTGATTTGGAGGACGTATTGCCTCCATCTACTTGTAATCTCGGTTGTTTCTCTTGTTGGAGAAGCGGAATAAGGAAAGGAAACCCGCAGGAGACCCCCAAGGACGTAGGCACGTTGCCGAACCTTGTAAATCGCGTGTGTCGTGGTTGTTTCAGGTGTGCATTTGTGTTTGCTTGTTTATTTTCATCTTGCTTGTGTTCTTGTTGCAATTGAGTTGGGGAGAGGGTCCGAAGTTAATTCCGCAATCAATATTCGGTATTACGTGGTACGTTTAATCCGTGTTTCGTATAAGTGCATTGTTAGATCCCCCTCCGAACAGCTGGTATCAGAGCTTTGGTTGCACTTTCGATTGCGGAGGAAACGCGTAACTTCAGGTGGAGAAATTCACCGGGAAGGGGAACTTTTCAACATGGCAACGGAGGGTTCGTGCGTTGATGTCGCAGACAGACGGGCTATTGCTGACGTTGGATGGAGTTGAAAATAAACCGTCGAAGATGACCGACGAAAAGTGGGAGAGTCTGAATCTCCGGGCTATTGGGATTATCGAGTTGTGTCTCTCGGATGATTTGCTTTTCGAAGAATCGACGAAGACCACGGCAGAATATTGGAAACTTCTGGAGGAGATGTTCATCAAGAAGAACCTTAGCAACAAGTTGAATATGAAGCGTCAACTGTACATGCTTCGGATGAAGGAGAACACGTTATTCATTGAGCATCTCTCGGTGTTCAATAATTTGATAGCTGATATAACTCAGCTAGATGACAAGATGAAGGATGTGGACAAAGCAATGTTGTTATTGATGTCGCTGCCGGACTCGTATGAGAACTTGGTGAATACGATCATATATGGCAAGGATTCGTTGGTGTTGGAAGAGGTCAAGGGAACGCTGATCTCTTACGATGCAAGGAAGAATTTGATTGGTAGCTCTTTCGAGAAGGGTGAAAGATCGATCGCAGCACCGGAAAGGGGCAGGACGGGTAACAAAGGAAGAAACAACAGAAGAGGGCGGTCCAAATCAAATGGGAGATCCTTTGAATGTTTTTTTCTACAAGAATGTTGGTAATATGAAGCGTGATTGTAGGGCCTTCAAGAAGTCGCTGCAGAAAGGGAAAGACGGGTATAACTCCGCTAGCGTGGTGGAGGAGAAGAACGAAGCCGACGTTGTAACAGTTTGCGCTGCAGGTATCGACAAATCATCATCTGGATGGATTTTGGATACAGGAGCATCTTTTCACATATGCCCGGTAAAGGAGTGGTTCACATCATATGAGCCACTGAAAAGGGAGGGATCGTTGTTATGGGCAACGCTGCACCGTGCACTATCGTCGGGATTGGTTCCGTACAGTTCAAGATGTTTGATGGGTGCATTCGAACGCTGACGGGAGTGCGTCACGTACCGGAGTTGAAGAAGAATCTGATTTCTCTAGGAGAGCTTGATACTCTCGGGTGGAGATGGTCCGACGGGGACGGAAAGATCAAGGTCACTCATGGGCGATGACAGTGATAAATGGAACCAAGGTGGTCAACTTGTATTGGATGTTAGGGAATGCAGTAGCAGGAAAAGGTGCAGCAAATGTTGCACGCGACGAAGACAGCACCGCACTTTGGCATATGAGGCTTGGTCATATGTTGGAAAATAGTTTGTGTGAGTGACACAAACAAGGACTGCTGAAGGGTGTTAAAAGCTGTAAATTGGATTTTTTCAAGTAATGTGTCTTCGGTAAACAACAAATGATTCGATTCAAGACGACTATCCACAAAACGATGGAAATTCTGGAGTATATGCACTCAGACTTCTGGGGACCGGCTCAGGTTAGGTCAAAAGGTGGAGCCAAATATTTCGTTACATTCATAGATGACTTCTCAAGGAAGGTATGAGTTTATTTTCTGAAAAATAAATTTGATGTCTTTGATAAGTTTAAAGCATGGCAGACCCAAGTAGAGAAAAGTACAAGAAAATTTGTCAAGTACTTAAAGACGGATAACGGAGGTGAGTACACGTCAAGGGAGTTTGCAAGTTTCTGTGAGAAAAAAGACGTCAATACGCATTTCACTACACCGGGGAGTCCGGAACAAAACGACGTAGCTGAAATGATGAACATGACACTATGTGAACCGGCAAGGAGCATGATGCTTCATGCGAATCTGTCGAAGGATTTCTGGGTGGAAGCAGTAGATCTTGCATGCTACTTGGTAAATATCTCACCGTCATCGGCACTTGAATTAAAGACGCCTCAGGAAGTGTGGACGTGTGAGCTATTTGATTACTCAAGGCTTAAGATATTTGGATGCAAAGCCTATGCGTTGGTCGATGAGACACAACGGTCGAAACTGGATTCGAAATCGAACGAGTGCATATTCTTTGGTTACCATAGGACAATGAAAGGATATAAGCTTTGGGATACGGTGAGCAAGAAGGTACTCCTACGGAGTAATGTGGTCTTTGATGAGACAAGTTTGCTCAAGGGCCTTGAGGAGAAAGAGCAGCAAGAGAATCTCATGCAGGAAAACGAAACTGAAGTTGAGGTCACGAATTCAATGGAAGAATCGAATCAAGAAGTTCAGCATGAAACAATTGACTCACAAGTAGAGGAGGAAGCTGAGCAAGAGAGTATTGCTCAAGGAAGACAAAGGAGGATCACAAAGGCACCGGTGAGGTATGGTCACGATGATGCTAGTATTGCGTTTGCATTTGTTACCGAATGTGGGGACCATTGCACATTCGAAGAAGCTATTGAGCAGGAGGACAGGAACAAGTGGATGGTGGCCATGACCGAAAAGATTGAGTCTCTTCATAAGAATCAAACTTGGGAGTTAACGGAGCTTCCTAAGGGAAAACGCGCGATTGGGTGCAAGTGGATCTTCAGGAAGAATGAATGGTCATCTCCTATGGAGGAGATAAAGTATAAAGCAATGTTGGTGTCAAAATGATATGCTCAGAATGAAGGGGTCGATTACAACGAGATCTTCTCACCCGTTGTAAAGCATACCTCTATTTGAGTGTTGTTAGCCATGTTGGCTATGGATAACATGGAGTTAGAGCAGATGGACGTGAAGACAACTTTTCTTCACGGGCGCATAAAGGAAGAGATCTATATGAGGCAGCCGGATAGGTTCATCACACGAGGAAAGGAATGACAAGTATGCAAGTTGAAGAAGTCCCTCTATGGACTTAAGCAATCACTGAGGCAGTGGTACAAAATGTTCGATTTATTTATGATTAATAATGGTTTTGTACGTTGCGATTATGATAGTTGTGTATACTTGCGGAGTCTTGGAGACGGAACACACGTGTTCTTGCTTTTGTATGTCGATGATATGTTGATCGCGGCTAAGACGATGAAGCATATAGATGATCTCAAACTGAATCTTCACGGGGAGTTTGAGATGAAAGACCTCAGGAGTGCAAAAAAGATTCTCAGTATGGAGATCTGTAGGGATACCGAGAAAGGTGAAATTCTGCTCACTCAAATGAGCTATATCCGGAAGATACTCGAGAGGTATAGTCTCGAGAACGCCAAGCATGTGACCACACCTATTAGTGCTCACTTCAAGCTCTCGTTGAAGTGCAGCCTCTCTACTGAAAAGGAAATGATAGATATGGAAAAAGTTCAATATGCTAGTGCAGTCGGATTTGTTATGTATGCTATGATCTGCACTAGGCCAGACATTTCACACGCAGTTAGCCTCGTGAGTCGTTATATGGATAACCTAGGAAAAGAGCATTGGGAAGCGTTGAAGTGGTTGTTGAGGTACCTGAATGGAACCATAGATGTTAGCTTGAAGTTCACCAAAGATGGAGCACAAAGGCAGGTGGAGGGGTACGTCGATTCAGATTACGTTGGAGATCTGGATAAACGGAGGTCCACAATAGGGTACATGTTCACTTTGGGTGGAGGTCCAGTGAGTTGGAGATCGGTTCTCCAACATACTACCGCGTTGTCTACAACGGAAGCGGAGTACATGGCTGTTGTGGATGCCGGAAAAGAAACTATATGGTTGAAGGGTTTGGTAAGCTCTTTGGGGATGAAACAGGAAGTGACCAAATTGCATTGCGATAGTCAAAGTGCAATTTATCTAGCCAAGGATCAGACGTTCCATTCAAGGACAAAACATATTGAAGTAAGGTACCATAAGATCCGAGAGTGAATCGAAGAAGGGCAGATTGTTCTCCAGAAAATCGACACAAGTGAGAATCCTGCGGATATGATGACCAAGGTTGTCAATCGGGAGAAGTTCGAGTTGTGCTCGAAGCTTCTCAATGTCCTCAGAAAGTGAGAAGGAGAGCGCTCCGGGGGTAGCGCTAAACGGTGTCTCTTGAAGACACGAAGGATGCGGGTTAGAAGAAGACTCAGGTAACAAATCTAAACTAATGTGGAGATTGTTGAATATTGGCTTATATTTGTTAAGGATGCAAATCCAGGAAGAATCGGTCGACCGAGTTGGATTCGGTCTACCGACGCACAACCCAGGAAATTTCGGCGAAGACGGGTCAGTCTACCGAATTAGATTCGGTCCACCGAACCGAGGATTCTAGGCACTCCGTGTGCAACTGGGATCGGACGACCGAATTGGATTCGGTCTACCGTCAGAGAGCAAGTGACACTTCGGAACAACGGAACAGCGGGTTCGGTAAACCGTTGAGGAGATTTTTGGTGTTCCGAGAATCTTAAAGTGTCTAGACAATTTGGCACGGTCCACCGAAGGGTTCTCGGTCGACCGAAGGGTTGTTGGAGAATTCGTTAGTTCGTGAAAGAATCGTTCTCGCGGTCTACCAAGCCACGTGAGAAGTGTTCCCTCGATTAACCGGAAAGGATTCAGTTAACCGAATCGGAACAAGAATCACTCATGTTGAAGCACGCACGGTTAACCGAACGAGCATCGGTTAACCGTGTCCCCACGAATAGTTCTATTCGATTTTGCTTAATTGTAGCTCGATTTTCGAGTCTATAAAAGGGCTTGTTTGCTCTTAGTCTTATATCATATTGCATACGACATAGTTTCATTCATTGTGAGTTGAGAGATTAAGGTTAGAAATAGATCTAGAGTGATTTGGAGGATGTATTGTCTCCATATACTTGTAATCTCGGTTGTTTCTCTTGTTGAAGAAGCGGAATAAGGAAAGGAAACCCGCAGGAGACCCCCAAGGACGTAGGCACGTTGCCGAACCTTGTAAATCGCGTGTGTCGTGGTTGTTTCAGGTGTGCATTTGTGTTTGCTTGTTTATTTTCATCTTGCTTGTGTTCTTGTTGCAATTGAGTTGGGAAAAGGGTCCGAAGTTAATTCTGCAATCAATATTCGGTATTACTACTTCTAATTTAATTTTTACTATTAATTTTTTAAAATTAAAAATTTAAAAAAAAAATTGACGAATATAAGGAGACACGTGCCCCCACCCGAGGACACCCTGGGCGTCCGCTCCGTTAAAAGGTGTGTGCCGGGCAGGACACCCACGTTAAGGTGCCCCAAGAGTACCAATCACACGCACTTTAGTTAAATTCATAAATGTACCGAACGTAAGTTGCAAAATCTCGAAGTCCGAATGTGGTTAGGAACTTAGGACTAGCACGCGCACGCCCTTCCATGCTACGCAGTCTCCTCCACATCCCTGGACCTCCTCCTCCTCCCATCACCAAACCACCCCTTCCCTCCTCTCTCCTCCACCAACCTTCTAGAACCTTCCTCTCCCTTCCACTCCCTCCTTCTCCCCGTCCCTCCTCTCTCCACTTCTCTCGGGGGCTTTTCGGCGGTGGGATGGACTCCGCCGACCTCGACATGTCGTTCCTCACGCAGACCGAGGCCGCCGAGATCGACGCCCACCTCATGGGCCCCCTCGCCTTCAGCCTCGACCAGCTCATGGTCAGCTGGTGTCGGTCCACCCGGTTTCGTTTCGTTTCGTTTTGCTTTTGGTTTTGGTGTCTGATTGTGGTTTAATTTGTTTGTGCTTTCAGGAATTGGCTGGGTTGAGCGTCGCCTCCGCCGTCGCCGAGGTACGGTTTTCGTGATGAATCGTACTCGGGTTTTGTTTGTTAGGGTTCGGGTGGATGTGGGAGTTGATGTGTGATGTGATCGCTCGTTCGTTTTGATGTTCGGTTTAGGTGTGATTTGTCCGTAGGGAAGTTTAAATAGCATGGAGTGAGGAATTGAAGTTCCTTTTTTTATTTTTTATTGGTATGAGGAATTGGTTTGCTAAGGATTGGAGGGATGGGTGAAGAATTGAAGTTCAAAATTGACTTTTGAGTTATCGCCTTATTGGATTGTTAAGTTTTTGAATTGGAGATTTATGAAATAAAAAATGGTTGATTACTTTGACCACGTAACAATCTAAATCGTACGAAGATGAGGTTTAGTTAAAACCAATATAAACCCTGACATTTATTTCCATTTTAACTTAAAATTTGCATAGGCTCGATTTACAAGACTCGGATTATACTTCCTTGAATTAGAATTTTCAGATCAATGTGGCTTGCTTCAATCCAATAAAGCAATATCACACCTAAAGATCAATAATGATACAAAGGTTAGCTGCTTAATTGTTACTCCATTCAGAACTAATCCTAAAACCAATGGTTCAACTCCATATTTGAGATCGATGTGATCCTTTGATTTGTATCATGTTCGTCATTTTCTTGACACAAGTTATCTTTTTTACCTAGCAAGTGCTTAATGTTTGGTTTAGACAAGAAAACAAATTTGAAAAAAACAAGTTTAACACTTGGCTAGAAGTGAAAGTTGACAAAGAAGACTTTAAATCATTCATTACAAATTTCAATTTCTTATTCATCACAAAATATTGTAGTGCTTGTTTCCTTGTCGTATTTGTTAACATGCGCCATTTAAAAATCACTCTTTTGATTTATATGGGTACCATTGTGCTGTAACTTTTCTAGACTACCTTCATTGTTTGCTTAAATTGGGTGTTGTTGTGCATTTTGAATTACTTAACAGGTTTACAATGCACGCAAACATAGGAGAGTACTCATCATATGTGGTCCAGGAAATAATGGTGGTGATGGCCTTGTAGCTGCTCGACATTTGCACCACTTTGGCTACTGCCCAAGTGTTTGCTATCCAAAGCGCACACCAAAACCTCTTTACTCGGGATTAGTTACTCAAGTAGGCTGACTATCCCACTAAGCTTCATGTACTTTTCCCACCAGTTATGCTAATGATTATTTTATAGTTGGAGGCATTGTCAGTTCCATTCCTGTCAGTTGAAGACTTGCCTAATGACTTGGCAAAGGATTTTGATATTGTTATAGATGCAATATTTGGATTTTCATTTCATGGTATATTTTGACTTCATTTTTTATTATCTTTGGATTTGTCTATTGCTTATTGGTTTCACATAGGATAAATTTGAATATATACACCCCAAAAGCTTAAAAGCAATACAGTATATTATTCTATGATAGTTATTTAAGTTCAGCTCTCCTGGTGTTATCTTGAAACTAAACCGTCATCATATTTTGTTAACATGGTGTATGCTGTATTTACAGCTCTCCATCTTTGAAAGTTGAAACCATCAGCATCACAGCAAAAGGTTATAAGACTGCTTTAATGGTAGAACCAAAATAACGGAATCTTGTTCAACACAAGCTGCCACCATAGGGAGCTTGAATTTAGAGGGGGGAAATGCATCATTCTTCCTTTCCGCAATACCAAATTACCAACACTTGTTCCTGTGATCTCAATATTAGTGTTGTCTAGTGGATTCTCAACCATTTCTCCAACTCGAAGTTTGCGACTAAAGGATGTTCTTATTTCACAATTTTCCAATAAAATGTATACCTATGAACGACAACTTTTGTAACCAACAGAAAATGCGTTAATTCTTCTGTAGCTGCTAATTCTAGGAATCAGCTGATATAAGGTGCACATGGTAAAAATATTAATGCTAACTAAATCAACCTTTCTGAATTCACTGACTCTACCTTAATTCGTTACAGGTAGCCCCAGACCACCATTTGATGATATTCTGCATCGGCTTATCTCGTTGAGTAGCCTTGACAATACGCATTTTAAACCACCTGCAATCATATCTGTTGATATTCCTTCTGGGTGGCATGTTGAACATGGAGATGTGACTGGTGAAGGCATCAAACCTCATATGCTTGTTAGTATTTTTCAGTAATAGAATACCAGAAATGATTTTTGAAAAGTTGCATTATTGACCTAAGTATACCTCTTGTAGATATCATTAACTGCGCCGAAGCTTTGTGCAAAGAAATTTTCTGGTCCTCATCACTTTCTAGGTGGTAGATTTGTTCCCCCAGCTATTGTTGAGAAGTACAGGATTAAGATTCCACCATATCGTGGAACTTCTATGTGTGTTAGAATTGGCAAGCCCCCACCAGTTGACATTTCTGCTTTAAGACAGAACTATATTTCTCCAGAATTTCTTGAAGACCAGGTCGCAACAGACCCTATGACTCAAGTGAGTTCTACAACTCCCATTGAGAATTTTTTTGGTAGATGCAAACTAGGTACATATTATCTGAAAGGTTGATGCATGTGTATTTCCAATGTGAAATCTCTTCAACCTATAAGTGACTTTTTCTATCATTCTTCCGAGAAGAACATTATGGGCTTGTTTTGTGACACTATGAGCCAACACTTCGCAGTTCCGTAAGTGGTTTGATGAAGCGGTTGCTAGTGGCTTGCGTGAACCAAATGCAATGGCATTGTCAACGGCTAACAAGGAAGGAAAAATGTATGATTTATTGTTTTTTTTGTTTCCCTTAACCTTCATCAAATGGAAACCAACTACCAACCTCATTTGAAAGAGCTCCTACTATCAACCCAACCTTCTCATCAATTCATAAGTTGAAATATTTTCATCTTGATTGTGCAGTTCTTCAAGGATTGTGCTGCTAAAAGGTGTTGATGATAATGGATTCATATGGTAATTTATGTATTGAATTTTGTTATTGACAACGCATATGTACTTGCGTAATTAAGCTTTTATGTCCAACACATATAGTATTTGGTTGTAGCATTTCTAGGAGCATTTGCTTTTTATCCTTGACTGGGTGATTTCATGCCTTTTTACTTCATTTCTACTTTTAGGTATACCAACTATGGAAGCCAAAAGGCCCACGACCTGTCAGAAAATCCACATGCGGCACTTCTCTTCCACTGGGACAGCCTTAATCGCCAGGTAAAGTGCATTATTCTCTTATTTTGTGCAGTTTAGATAATGTGCCAGTCTGCCAGTGCTACACTGGACTTTCTAATTTTTCTTCTTTGAACTCCGCCTTAACTCATCAGATGTTATTTGAGTGCATTTTTCAATTTTAAACACAAAGCACCATGGCGATCTGTGATAGAATACACTGATTTTGGTAATGACTGTTGCAACATTTGCAGTAATATCATAGTTGCTGAATAACAAGCATCACAAATAGTTACTATTCACAGGCTTAGAACTTTGAGAAGTTCCAAATTTTTCAGTGTCAAAATCTCTGATTATTGCTTCTAGCCTAAGAAGACTTAAATCGGTAGAAAAGTGTCTTGCTGGAATAGTGGAAATCACTTAATTCATTTACGTTTGACCTGTCATCCTATGTGTGTTCTGTTTATGAATTGTCCTGCCCCTTTTTCTAGGTGAGAGTGGAAGGAACAGTTATCAAGGTTCCAGATGAGGAATCCGAGAGCTACTTGCACAGTCGTCCTCGAGGAAGTCAGATTGGTGCATTAGTGAGCAAGCAGGTGAAATTATTTTATATTTTACAAGCTACATGCTGTTTTGGTTAATTAGCAGATCATCAGATAGATATATACCTGTTACCTCCATGCAGAGCAGCATTATAACCGGAAGGGATACACTTCACCAGACGTATACAGACTTACTGCAGGCCTACTCGGATGGGTATGTAGAAGCCTTCTTCTTGTCATAAAACATACATCAGCAAAATGCCAGTTGTACTAATACTAGTTCCCTACAATGCAAGTCTTATCGTGAGTTTTAGTTTTTTAGTATTAATTCTACCTGATGGTGGTGGACCTCTAATTAGCACTGAGACAAGTGTTTGTCAGATTTGTAACTCCTTTGTGAGGTTGCAGGATGGGAAGTTAGGGTGCATAAATCCTCAATTTACTTGCTTTAGAAGGGCATGATGAATGAAATGCTTAAAAACCTTTAATCTTGTAGCATGACCTTCACAACTTGAAAATGTTCAAGTTGAATAAAACCAAATATTAGCAGAGCAGATAGTTACTCTGTACAATGGAATTCAGCTTGCTTGGTTAACAGTAAAGGCCAACATAGTTTTTGGCATTACAGATGTCTTTCCAACAGATTTCTGAAAATCTCCCTTTTCCAAATGAAAAAAACGATTCCTCAAATCTGAGGATTTTCAGGTCATTCTCATTAATGATATGTCTACCCTGTTATTAGTTAGGTATTTTATTTTGGGTCTCGCATAGATCCTATACTGGCTACACTTGTTAAAATGTAGATATCATGTGATACTAAATCAGAGGCACTCTGTTGGTGTATCTTCTGAAGAATTTTTTATCTTTATTAAATCCAAGACATGAACACTGTGGTTCAAGTGTTCAACATTTCCAACCTAGTGCCGCAGCATTTTCACAGTGAAAACCACTTGACTAGTTAATTAGTTCATTTGATTACATCTTATTAGAGGAATAATTTTTTTCATTTTTGAAGCTTAAGTTACTATATTATTGTAGGATGTTTGTTGCTGGAGGATACTTGGGTAGATATTGATCTTGTAATGTAGGGCCCTGCATCTGCATATAAACGTCCTGAACCCGTTAGAGGTTCAGAACACGACCTTTTTATTGTGCTGACAAGCTTGAGTTGCTCAGCAACTGTAATCACAGATGCACAAGGTGCTCCCTAAAGCAGAGTTCATGCCGAGCTGTCCAGTTAATGGATGGAAGATGTGGCTTAACTAAAGGCGGTCAGCTGAAGGGCTATTTTATCGCTGCCTGAAGCATTATTTATTTTAATTGAGAATTTAAGTGGTCTGCATTCCATGGGTCATTGTGGGCAGGCTCCAAATTAAAAGGTCTTGGTCTATTTGACACAATTCATACTCTTACGACATACCTATCTGAAATGTGAGCTGGAAGATTTTGATTTTGCTGGATCTCTTTTTGTTGTACTTTACTGGATGCCCAATGGTTTTCCTGTTTTTTGGTTCTAGCTGGATAGCACTTTTCTGCAGTAAAGAGTTATTTTACTTGCAATTTTAGTTCTCTTTAATACGATTGCTGATGTCAAAACACACTTACGCCATTCTTTTGCAATCTTGTAGAAGTGAAATTCCTAAGCCTGAGTATTGGGGAGGGTACAGGCTTACACCAAATCTCTTTGAATTTTGGCAAGGACAACCATCTCGCTTGCATGACAGGTGGTCCTTTGTCCTTGCATACTTGCATGCATCACTAGTTTGTATCAGCGTTCAATAAGTACCATATGTTTCAATGCTTGCACTTATTTCCTTTGTCAGGTTGCAATACTCTCTGAGAGAGGTAGATGGGAAGCAGGCTTGGCACATTGATAGATTGGCCCCATGACTAAACAACATGAGTCCTGCAATGGATTGGTACATCCACCCTGTTTAAACAACATGATTCCTGCAATGGATTGGTACATCCACCCTGTTTAAACAACATGAGTCCTGCAATGGATTGGTACATCCACCCTGTTTGTTTATGAAGAGTATCAATCATTATTGTTACATTTGCTTTCTCATGTAATCGTCATTTTAGTCTCTTTATTGGCCTCTTATCTTCAACTCTTAGTCTATTGTTTGAGTAAAACCCACATTTGTTGATGGCCAGAAATAATTTGTAATGTGTTCTACAGTCCTTAAATTTTTAACTTTTATCAGGATCAAGGTTGTGGAGTATTTTGTTTCTTTTAGCATCAATTCCTAGCTTCTATATCCATCTTTGTAAGTTCAGAATAAGCGATTTAAGTTATTTATAGTGGTCTGGTAGGTCAATCCTGCTTGTTTCCTTGTTCTACGGGTAGTGACACCCTAAAAGATATTATAGAGACTTTTTAACTAATGAGGTCATATAATTAAGTATTAATGGAACCGCAGTACAGCGGGGCAACATTCAGAAAGCAAATAGAAGAGACAGCTTGTTATGACATGCTATGGATGTGGAAAATATTATTGGATTTCTCGAAAGAGCTACTACTCGAATTCTTCATCGTAAGAGATCAGCATGTCCTTGACCTCCTCCAACACCAACGAATTCTTGTCATATATGATCGACTTCACTAAGTTCTCATACGAGTCCGGCAGCGACGTCAATAACAACATTGTTTTGTCCACATACTCCATCTTGTCATCTAGCTGAGTTAGATCAGCTATCAACTTATTGAACACCGAGAGATGCTCAATGAACGGCGTGTTCCCCTTCATCCGAAGCATGTACAGCTGACGTTTCAGATTCAACTTGTTGCTAAGGTTCTTCTTCATGAACCTCTCTTCTAGAAGTTTCCGATATTCTATCGCGGTCTTCACCGATTCCTCGAAAAGCAAATCATCTGAGATGCACAACTCGATTATCTCAATAGCCTGGAGATTCAGACTCCCACTTTTCGTCGGTCATCTTCGACGATTTCTTTTCAACTTCATCCAATGTCAGCAATAACCCGTCCGTCTGAGACATCAACGCACGAACCTTTCGTTGTCATGTTGAAAAGTTCCCCTTCCCGGTGAATTTCTCCACCCAAAAGTTCCGCGCTTCCTCCGTCATCGAAAGTGCAACCAAAGTTCTGATACCAACTATTGGGAGGGGAATCTAATATGCACTAGCACGACTACGGATTAAATGCACAACGAAAATAGAATATTGATTACGGGAAATAACTTCAGACCCTCTCTCAATCTTAATGCAACAAGTAAACACGAATAAGATGAAAATAACAAGCAATCACACAACACACCTGAAGCAAACCACGACACACACGATTTTACAAGGTTCGGCAAATTTCTACGTCCTTGGGGGTCTCCTGTGGATTTCCTTTCCTTGAAACTCTTTTCCAACAAGAGAAATCTCCGAGATTATAAACAATTGGAAGCAATATGTCTCCCAAAACACTCTAGATCTCTCTCTAGCCTAATCTCTCTTAAGAAAATAAGTATTGTATGTTGTGTTACAAGATTAGGACGAAATCTTATTTATAATGGGCTAAAACCGTACAATAAATCATTCAGATTGTGTAAAACTGTCGGAAAACGGTCGACCTGAATTCTCCATCGGTTGACCGGTTTTCGGTTAGTTTGCATAACTGTCATTATTCGGTCGACAACTCACCCCGAGTCGTTCGACTGTTCCGCGCTTCTGTACAGCGCCTGAAGCTCCTGGACTTTTTTAGTTGACCGCGTGTCCAACACCGGTCATCCGATCTGCATGCTGATTCTCATCTTGCAGTTCTTGTCGCTTTTCGGTCGACCGTGTGCCCATCACCGGTCGACCGAATCTTGATCGATCATGAGCCCTAAATCTCCTGCCGTTTTTTGGTCAACCGTGTTACCAGAATCGGTTGACCGAATCTTGATCTGATCTGAACCCAATGGCTCCTGGAGTTATTCGGTCGACCGAGTGTACCGCACTGGTCGACCGATTCTCCCTGATTTTCTATACTTAACAATTCTATAAACCAATTCCAACAAACATCTCAAACACATGGGCAAATATACGTATATAAAGGTGAAATGGATCCACCAAACTTTGCAGATATTAAATCTTGTGGTCATTCCTACATCAACTCATCAGTCGATCACACTATTTTTGTACTGTAACACGAGAATAGAATACAAACCATGTTCACTACAGGAAGAATGGGATTGAGTCCCTTCTCTCTTTTCTCATATATCTCAAATCATCTTTGTGCAGTCAATGTCATCTTTGGGTCAGTCGGTCAATCAGGTACTGAGTATTTATTCATGGAGGGCATGACCCCACATGAGAGGATGGGTTTTGGAATTGCACCAATGGTCTTTTTGACCATCACACCATCATATGCTCCAAACTCTTTTTCAAAAGCTTTTCTATTGATAGATGACCACTCAACTCAAATGGATGGATGTTAAAATGCAGCTTTCTTTAGGGAGAGATTAAAGATGGACATTGAGAATTGGATGTAGATTTTTCAGTTCTTCTGGAAATTACAGAGATTCCCTCCACTTTCAGACGAAGAAAGTGGAGCCTCCCCAACCACATGACCTAGCTCTGATCTTTTCCCTCTCCCTTCAAATGATTGAGTTCTATAATCTATATGGACCCCTTTTGTGGAAGAAGCCAGGAGTCTTTACTATTGTTAACAACAGTGTCCTGCAAACATGTATCTAACAATTACAGTAAGAATCAAATCATGCAACTATTCACTGCAGTTGAACATGTGAATCCTCTGCTGAAAACAAACATTAGATGTTCGCATATCAGCAAGGACAAATTGCTTACAATTTTCTCTAAGAGTTGTCTTCATCATTGCATTCCAAAAGCACTATCCATCTGCCTCCAAATTCATGTTCATGGGATAAAGCAATAATACCAGGAGCAACAAATATTGCATGATAATTAGCAACACGATATCCCATTGATGAGATTCACATCGATATAATCTGAGACCACCACTCAAATGCAGCCAAACCTAAAAACTTGGTCCGTTGAGAAGTTTAAACATGTGATGTGTTGACCTTGTGATAAGGGAAATACACCCATAGGTCTAGAAGATAAAGGTCTGAGGGGAAAACAGACGTCCCCCAAGAATAAAACATGTTCTGATCAAAGTGCATTTATTCACCCATCCAACAGTCAGCAACGAAGGAATGTACATAGCAGCTTTGGGCATGCCTTCTCTAAACAATCACAGCATTTGTGTTCCCGGGCATCAGCTTAATTGAAACAAAAATAAACAGCGCCAGATACAAGGAATCAAGAAAAAACATTTGAATACAACAGAATTTCCTCACTAAATACTGCAACAAACCAATATGAGTTGTAAAAGTAAAGTGCAATAATTCATCTCAATGGTTTTAAAGGACCCGACCAAGCAGGACAATTTCCCATGCAAGACAAATCTGCTCTCAGGATAGATAGATCCTTGGAGCCTTGTCTCGAGTCCAGGCACCTGAGAAATTTGAACATGTCACATTGCGTAGAAATCCAATGCATCTCAGAAATTCGAACGTGTCGCATTGTGTTGGCCCCTCGCATTGTGTTGGCCCCCTGAAGCGGTGAATAAGAAAGAGATCCACCCCAACTGCCATGCTACAACCAATAGAAAATTTACCCTCCAGAATAACAATATCTTCGCCACCATTAAGACAAAAGAATTCAGGTGAGCTACAAGAACACTCAAGAGATTATACTGCAGGGATCTGAAACAAAATTGACCATTAAACTCAAGGGTGGGTCATAGCTTGTAGGTTTGTAGTTGTGTATGAGAGAAAACTACAGAATCTGTACAAAGGGAGGCGCATCAGTTCTTGGTCCAGCTAGCGAGCGGTACATGTATAACCTCTCAACAGCCTCACAATTCTCATCTTCTTCACCTTCATTACATGGTCTGAAATTATCGGTCTCTCTTATGACCTCGACCACTACATGAGGCAATCTCTGAGCCACCTCCTTGCAGGCGCTGAGGGATAGCTTGCAAGAAGACATCCACAAAAACCTCATATTGTAGTAGTGGTGTAGGCCAGAGAGCAAACCAGAATCACCAAATGGGCTGTCTCTTATCTCAAGCTTCTTCAATTTAGGACACCCTTCAAGCACACATCGCATGCTCAAATCACTATCCCCGGCGAAAGCAACCGATAAGGTCCTCACTAACTTCCCAAATTTGCCAATGTACTCAAATGCTTTATCTGTAAGCAATCCGGACACTGCAAGCCTAGTCAATTTCTTGCAGTTCCTCACTATAGCACCAAAACCCTCATCCATTGCCTGTCCAGTGAGATGATCAGGCCTCCGACGTCCCATGATGCAGAGACGAAATACCACAAGATCAGGACAATTTTCGGACATAGTAATTACACCATTATTTGTCATGCGCTGGCAGAAGTAGAGGATAGACCGAAGCTTCCTGCATCCCTCAGAAATAGCAATTAGACCCACATCAGAAACAGGGCTCTCTGTGTCCTCATTTGGGTCCATGGGGAACACCCTGAGTTCTTGGAGATCCTTACAAGTAGCTGCCACTGCTTCAAGTCCTTCATCCCGCACCGTGTCAAGTACCTGCAATGTACTTCATATCTTAAATCAATATACCAACTAGCAACTTTAAAACTTACACACAGATTATGTATAAAGAAAAAAACATGTATTAACTTGTCTCAAATCCAATATCAAAACTAACACCAGCATTACCCAAAAGCAAAAGAACCTGAGAGATGGGTCATACCCAGAGTTTCTGAAGATTATGGCAGCGTGAAATAACAGGCCCAAGGTGCTCGCCAGTGATGTCCGTGTAGCTAAAATTGAGGTAGGTAAGGTTGGCACATACGGGGTAGATTGTGGGGAGATGCTCAGGGACAATGTTACGAAAACCAGACAAGCAAGTCAACGATTTGGACGCGGAAAAGGCAGAAACAACAGATTCCAACTGGTCTTTTGCCAGAACACCTCCAGGGGCAGGGTGAAATGAGCCGGTGTCGAGGTGGGAAAGTTGCGGCGCCAAAGACATGAGACGACTTAGCTGGCCAATGCTCACAAAGTGGTTCACCTGCAACCTCTTGAGGCACGGGGACCGACCCACAAGCGCCTCCAGAGCCGCAAAGTCGACCTCAAAGTCCACACAATCAAAAACCAGGGACTCGAGACATGTTTTGTTCTCCGGGAACTTCGATATCCACTCGACATCGTCATCCTCAAGACCAGTGTCAACCAGATCCAACACTCTAAGTTGCCTGCCACACAAAAACCCAATCCCAGCATCAGTATATAAACACCACCCATCCTAATCACACAAACGACCTCCATCTTACAACTAATAACACATTCTCAACATCAAAATTCAGTCTTTTGGTAACCAAACGAAATTAACGAATCATTCATGAAAGTAATAAAACGGAACTACTCCAACCACACAAAAAACACATTTAACTCCAAAAAGATCCAATCTTTCCGTCAAAAACAGCATTGTCTTACAAATCAAACCCTACCCAAAACGAGAAAACAAAAAAAAAACACGGAGAATATGAAGCAAAATAAAGAATACGAAGAAAAAACACCAATCCCAACATCAATACCACCAACCAACTCAAATCCAGCTAAACATTCCAATCCCAATTAAACAAACAAACAAACCCCAGCTTACAACCAATATCATATTCTCAGCATTAAAAAATCATCTTTCACAAACTAAACTAACATCTCCAACCAAACAAAAAACACATCTCAATACCGATCCAAACTTCCCATCAAAATAAAAGAATATCCCAAACCCAAACCTGCAATTCTGCGCGACAGCAGCAATCCCAGCGGACCCAAACCCATCACAAGAATTAAGGACCAACTCCCTAAACCCCTTAAACCCCACCGAAATCCCAACCAAATCCGCGTCCGTAACCGTCATCCTCTTGAAGCTAATCCTCTCGAGCCACGGGTACGCCGGCGCGAACGCCTCGACCCATGGGCGGGCATTGGCGCCCCACCCGACAGGGACGAGGCTAAAGTCGGCGAACCTAGGGCGGCCCTTGAGGAGGAGGGAGCGGACGGCGTGGAAGCGGCGGACGGCGAGGAGAGGGGAGACGGCGTAGCAGTTGGGAATGGAGAGGTGAGGGCGGGTTCGGGCCTCGGTGGAGTGCCAGGAGCGGGAGACGAGGGAGGCGGCGTTGCGGTCGGAGGCGGTGGTGAGGAAGTGGAGGACGGATTCGAGGACGTTGTCGAGGATCTGGTCCGGTGGTGGGGGTGGTGCCTGGCGGAGCTGGTGGGAGGAGGACATGGTCGGACGGCGTGGCGTTGGGATGATGGATCCGGTCGTTGGTTGGTTGGTTGGATGGATGGAGGAGTTTTGTTATTGTAGACTTGTATTGTGTGCGTCAGTGTGTGTCTCCTCCCTCTCTCTCCTTACCTTTTTTCTTTTTTATTTGAACAAAAAGGCTGATTTGATTGAGTTTTTTTGGTTGAAATAATTGTGTTATTAGAATAGGGTCAAGCTCTAGTGAGCCCAAGGCTCATCAAATTTAGTTTAAGCTCCCTACAATCTCACCATTGGATCTTATTTACAGTTAATCTCATCATTCATTAGCGTAACCGTTTTTTTCGTAATCTACCTCACATTTTGAAATAAGTGGTGGATATTGTGGGGGCTTAATTTAGTTTGATTAAGCCCTGAGCTCACTTGAGAATTCCTGTATTAGAATAAATTAAATATTTTTCCACTGGCCACGGTAACGTGAACGCATTTCAAAATTTTGAACTATATGTATTATCTTATGTTATTATTAAATATAAAATAATAATTATAAATAAAATAATAAAAAAATTAAACGAACTATCAAACCGAGTCTCAATTTTTTCCAAGTTCGAACAGTTCGTTTACCAAATAAAGTTTGAAGTTTTTATTTTATTTTTCATCAAGATCCTTCATTTTCAAGTTAATCTATAGTCGAGCTGAACTATCGAGCCGAGATGGTGGTGTTTTTCTCTTTCCTGTGAGTTTTTTCTTCTTTCTTTATTTTTTCGAGGAAAAGTGTGATTGAGTTTTTTTAACGGTTCAGTTAAGAAATCCTTTCTCACCACACCTTGGTGATTTTGGAAGGAATAGTAGTGTCGTCATCTTCTATAAAATCAACACACCGTTAATAAACAACGAAATTAAATTTACGTCACTGAAAGTAACTATTTGTACCAATGTCATCCGTTAACTTTTATAAATATTTAATGTATTTTTTGCAGAATCACCATAAATTCATAAATTTCATTATATGTGTTACAATTTACCCAAAATTTTACGTAAATAATTTATCTATACTCTCTCGTCTTTATTTTTCCTCTATCATCTCTTCTTTTTCTCTCACTAAACTAATGACATCCGATATTTTTTACATTTTAAAATTACAAAATATTTAATTATTTTTTATAAAAGATACATTTTCTAAAAAATATTTAGTTTTATAAGAAAAATATTTTAGTTCTAAAAAAATAATTTTTTTTGGAAAAAAATATATTATAAAAAACTAAATATTTTATAAAAAATAATTAAATATTTTGTAATAATAATTAAATATTTTGTATGTTATTAGTTTAGTAGACGAGTCATTAAGTTTAGTGAGAGAAAAGAAGAGATGATAGAGGAAAGATAAAGATGAGAAAGTATAAGTAAATTATTTACTTAAATTTTGAAAGGAATGTGTTCTAAAAGTTTTACTTTTATATGTCAATTATTATGAATTGGATGTGCAAACATTTTCTTCCTTGATTATGGTATTTGTTTTTAGAAGTGTTAAGGAATATGCGATTGGTCTTTAACCGTAGAGCTCTCTAAAAGATAAGAGTTTACATAAATCAAAAATTATTCACAATCATGGTAATTAACATGGAACATTAATTACCGAGATAAGATTGTCGTGTTGGTCATCGATTGTTGTAGTTCTACAAATAATTGACGACACGAGTATATAAAAGAGGAAAAGATTACTTTTATATATTGAATAGACCTAACAAGTAAAACATTATGAAATTGTGTTTCGTGTCATTAATGTTTTTACTGTGTCTTGGATCCTAAGATACGAGACTTATATCTTTTCACTCAAGAAGTGCTTAATTTGATTATTGTCAAAAACTATCAATGAGTGTAGTGATAAAGGCAATAGTTGGTTGAGCATAACTTGTGCTGGAAAAGATAGTTAGTCAAACGATTATCATTGTCTCTCTTAATTGAGTGATGATATTAGTGGGTCCATTGATAAAGCAAAATTATAATGTGCACAATGTAACTTGAGTTAAGTTACATATTTATAATTAGCTTAAAGAGATCAAAAATGAATATAATACAAAGGTGACACATTTCTACTTTGTATGTATTATTAATATCATGAGGCAAGGAACGGACACAAGTGGTGCACTTACATTACTAAATGGATCGTGTTTTGATTCTGGTGGAACAAAGACATCTATGCTAATTGGGTAACTAGATACCGCTTATAGGTTGAGATATTAAGTGTTCAATATCTCTACCAATTTGGCTTAGATCCTCCTATAGGTCACACCACAAAACTGGGAAACAAGAGTCTTGATTTTAAGTTCATATGATGTGTTGGGTTTCGTATGAAAATGTGACACATGTGGTGAACGAATAAAATCAATATGTCATGAGAATTGACATAATTAGAATCATAATAAATTCATATAAGGTATATATATTATGGGGTGTAATAATATTACATAATATAATATATAAGATATGAATTTGCTAAAAACCCAAAAAGATCAAATTTTGTTGGAAATAAATCCAAAATTTGACAAATGCAAAATCGGGGTCAAACACGGTGAACCGTTCATAGTTCGGTCGACCGGGCTATCTTCGGATCGGTTAACCGAATGAGGAATGGGTAAGCACAATTGGTTGACCGAAATTGTCTGGAGTGCTTGGACAATCGGGTTCGGTTAACCGAGTGTGAACGGTCAACCGAGAAAGCGTATTTCGGTAGACCGAAGGAGACGCGGTCATCCGATGACTACGTCCCAGGGAAGATTTTGGTGGGTCAACGGTCGACCGAGTAAAAGACGTGGTTCGTCCGAATTTTTCCAGGGAATTTTTCTTATGCGGATTCGGTCGACCATCTGGCTTACGGTGCACCGAACACGTGTTAAAACCGAATGGTTCGGTTGACCGAGTAATCGTGGCACAACAATAGACAACGATTATATCTCCCACTGTTCCCAAAGATGGAGGGAGCTATCTCCCGCTAAGGGCGAGCAGAGTATCCCCCGATCGATGACTGCTAGTGGATGAAATAAGAAGGAAAATTACTCTTAATTTTGTTAGACAATTTCATATATTAACATATGATTTAGAATTTTAGGTTATCATGCATATTATCATTCATAACATCCTAACATTCAACACATTCATCACATGCATAACAAGATTATAAAAACAGTAATCAAACCATTCACACAATCCACATCGTGTGAGTTTATATGTTCCCTTTGATCCTTGATCCTCGATCGATGCGCTACAATGGCGACTTCCTCTTGCACCGGAGATGTAGATTTTACAGAAAATAAACATGCTCCCCACATTCGATAAAAAACCGACTAGTACAAGTCTTATGTAAAACCTCTCAAATGCAATGCAATTATCTAAAGATAGAAAGAGAGAATTTGGTTTTTACATATAAATAAGCCCCTGTATAATAATAATTACAAACATTCATAGGCGATGATTTGGAACATATAAACTCACAATTCCTGCAAAGACAACTCGAGCATCCATGCACGCAATATTGTTATAAACTATACAACCTAGTTTATCAATCATCTAGAATCCCAAACAATTCTTTGAAAAACATTTTGAAATCCATTAAAAAAGTTTTTCATCCATCCACAAGTTTAAAAACAATTTTGAACCGCTGTCCATCCAATTTCCTAAAAGAAAAGACGAACCGCAGTTTTTCGGGTTTGTTGATTCTCTTACAAAACAATCGTTTATGCTTAAAACGAAATTATTGCAAGTTAGACTTATGTCTAAATCATAATTCTAATAATTACATGGCATGTTTTAAACCACTTAAAATATTCAAAACGAATTATTACAAAGAATTATTCCAACAAAACATTTAAAGACCGAAAAACCGGAAAATCGAATTGTTCGAACCCTAGATGGTAAACTAAATTTGTTTATAGTTTCAAATCATTAGAAAATTGAACCCAATGCTCTGATACCACTGTATGATTTCTAGTTTAATTGTACATATATATTTTCGAAATTTTATGCACAATAAGGATCATATACAATTTTTTATGATTTGTTTCATGCATGCATCAGTTTGTTTCAATAACTAGTTTCAAAATTTTATTAAAACAAACATGGGATCCGAATTTCATACCTAGAAGTTCTCTAAAACTTCTTGATGATCCGGAGACGTTGAGGATGCTTGTCGCTGCGCCGGATGCCTCCGAGTATTCACCAAACTCTAAACAAGATCAGAGAGAGAAGAACTAGCCTCTCAATCTCCAATAGAGTTTAGAATCGAATTACTAACCCCTCTTTAGTTCCCTTGAGAAGAAGATCTCTGAAAACTAAAACTAAACTCAAGAATTAATGGAAATTCATGGAGAATTTTGGAGAGAGATGTTTGCACAAGAAAATAATGAATTAATTAATAAGGTAATGAGATAAACTTGTATTTATAAGTTCTCTCCAAATTACCTATTCATGCGCAACATCTTGCCTATGATTTCATGCAAACTTCCATCTAACCATCCATTATTTGCTAACAAATAATCCTAGCCACGAATTAAATCAGTTATGGACCAATTCCATGCATGATCTAATTAATTCTTAAATTAATTATGCATAAAACTGTCTGGACCGGTCGACCGTTTTGGAGGTTCGGTCGACCGTTTAGACCAAGTTTCGGTCGACTGTTAATAACTCGGTCAACCGTTCGTAACAAAAATATTTCATCGCGATGTTCGGTCGACCGACCGATTATACTCGGTCGACCGAAAACGAACAAACGAAATTCCTGTTATCGCTGCAACATTCGGTCGACCGTTTAGCGGTCGACCGTTTTTGCACAGTACTGCAGACTTATCAAATTTCGGTTTAACCCCTACAAAATTTGACATTTCGGGATTAGTAGTAAGTTCACAACTTATGTAATATATTATCCTATGTAATAATTAATCATTACACCCCATAATTTTTACATCACATATGAATTTAATTTAGATTCTAATTATGTTATTAATCACAACATAATTTTGATTTTGCTTGTTCACCCCGTGTGTCATATTTTCTACATGGAACCGACACATCTTATGAACTCAAAATCCTCATTTCTTGTTTCCCAGTTTTGTGGTGTGACCTATGGAAGGATCTAAACTAAGTTGACAGTGATATTAAGAGCTTAATACCACAAACTATAAACGGTATTTAGCTACACATTATAGCTCACAATTAGTTAGATGTCTTAATTCCACTCGAACCAAAACCCAATCCATTTAGTGATGGAGTGCACCACTTGTGTCCGTCCCTTGCCTCATGATATTAAGAATACACACAAAGTAGTATTGTGTCATCTTTGTATTAGTATTCATTTCTTGATCTCTTTAAGCTAGTTACAAATATGTGACTTAACTCAAATCACATTGTGCACATTATAACATTGCTTTATCAAGGGGCTCACTAATATCATTACTCAATTAAGAGGGACAATGATAATCTTTTGACTAACTATCTTCTCCAACGAAAGTCATACTTAACCAACTAATGCATTTACACTACACTCATCGATAGCTCAAGACACTAGTCTAATTAAGCAATTCTTAAGTGATCGGATATAAGTCTCATATCAAAGGACCAAAGACAAGGTAAAACATTAATTACACAGAAAACACAATTCTATGATGTTTTACTTATTAGGTCTATTCAGTATACAAAAGTAGTATTTTCCTCTTTTGTGTACTCGTGTTGTCACTCACTTGTATAGCTACAATAATCTATAACCAACACGACAATCTTAACTCGGTAATTAATGTCCCATGTTAATTACCATGATTGCGAATATCTTTTGTTTTATGTAAACCAATATTTTTTAGAGCTCTACGGTTAAGGACCAAGAGTCTCTTCCTTAACACTTCTAAAAGACGAATAACATAAACAATGAACAAAATGATTTCCCGTTCAATTCATAATAATTGACATTTAAAAGTAAAACTTTTAGAATACATTCCCTTCCTTATTAGCTAGATTCTAAACCTTATTAGAGATTGATTGGCTAGCTCATCTTTCTCTAATCTTGTTTAGAGTTTGGTGAACACTCGGAGGCAAATCCGTGGACGATTCAACGGGCAACGCGACTCCGGATCTTCAAAAAGGTTTTAGAGAACCTTTAGGTATGATTCTACATTTGTGGTTTATTTTAATAAATGTACGGTTGCATGATATTAGAATAAAACACAAAGTTATGTACATAAAATTATTTAAAGTATGAAATCGATATTGTATGTTGTATTAATTTTTTAAAATATATAAATACATAGGGATACAAAATCCTACAAATTTGGGCTGAATTTTAACACATATAATAAACTTTATGAATTTTGGGTTTATTTAGAGTGATTTTACAAATTCTCATTAAATATTAATAAAAATTAACGGCCGTTAACGGATGACCGACGGAATGACACTGTTGCAATTAGGGAAAATATTAATAGCATTAAAGTAATTCTTTGGATTTTTATAAGGTATTGGTGCAAATAGTTACTTAAGATGACATAAATCTAATTTCATTATTTCTTGATGAGCATTTGTACAACGACCAAATCAGGGCACTGTTGCAATTCACCCGTTAAATTTATGTTCTCCTATTGAGCATTTGTACAACGACCAAATCAGGGTTTCCTCCGTTGAGCATTAATCAGGGCTTCCTCTGGATGAAAAATCTCTTTTCACGTAAAAGATTTAGAGTCGTCGAAGTAACGTGCCATTACCATACATTAGGGAGATTTACAATAAAACATTTTTTTGTAATTGTAATATTATAAATAAAATAGCATGGTAGCTTTTATAATAATAAAAAAAGTTAGAAATGAATAACAATATTTTCCAAACAATATTTTTAACTATCAATTAACAAAAAAAGTGTAGCTCACCTGGTGAAAGGAACATTTTAATTGCCACAAGGTTAAAGGTTCGAGTCCTAACACTAAGTTGGGTCAAATACTTTCGACACAAACAATACGAGTCACTTCTAATTTTGGAAGTGTCCAAAGTGGGATGGTACTCGGACATTTTAAGTCATCAGAAAAGAAACACCAATTCAACATGAAAAAGAAAACCCAACAATATTGGAAAATAAAAGTAGTGGCGTGTGACATCAGACCATTGCTAACGGGGTGGGTGTCGGGTGCGTGCCCGGGGTGCCCACCCAGGTGCGTGGCTGTGCGTTGGGCGTCCTTTTTGGACGTGCGGGTTCCTTAGGGGTAGGGGGGGGGGACGATCCGCTGTTGGCTCGATTTTTTTATTTTTTATTTTTGTTTAGATTAAAAAATGGTTTTAAATTCGTTTTAAATTATTTTTTCAAAAAAATCTGTTTTTTTGATTTTGTAGATTTTTTATGATTTTTAATATATTTTACTTAGGATTGATCTCCAAATGATGTAACGGGAAGAGAATGTATGGTGGATGTGGTAGTTCGGGCATAGCTAATGTGTTTTTTTTTTAGTAGATTAGGTAAGCTTACGTGATAAAGAAGAAAATTTACGTGGATGATAGAGAACGTAACACGACTAGAGATAACCAGTAAGCTGTTATTAACGCTTCAGCTCACCCGTCACCACGTCAATTGCAGTTCTTTTGACGTAAACACCACCACCACCTCCGCAAACAATACAAACCATCGATCCATTTCCTCTTCCGGCTGTCCCCAAAACCCCAATCCAAATCACGGCGATGTTTTCCAGATCGATCCTCACCTCTCTCCGGCGATCTTCATCCTCCACCTTCCCTCGACTCGTGAGTTCTTCCCATCTCCATTCACCATAACTTATTTCCACCCAATTTTACTGATTCGTTCCCTTTTCGTCTATCGTGTCCCCGGTTGTTTACCACATTACTTAAGATTAGATACGAACTTAGGGTGTGATTGCCTTATTAGTTTGCTGGAAGTTGTGGGAAATTCAGAACTCAATTTCCTTCAAATTTAGAGCGGAAGTGAGGGGGGAATCATTCACAGTGTAATTTTATAAGGGTTTAGAAGTCACAAAACTTAGTTTTCAAAATTATTTTAAGTTTTCCTGCAAACCAATCACCTGATAATTATTCCGAAATTCAGTTCCTCACTCCCAAGTTGAGTTTCTGCAAATCAATCGCATCCTTAGCGTGTGATTGGTTCGTAGGAAATATTTAAGGAAGCGGAGGAACTTGACTTTTGGGATGATTTCTGGTGATTAGTTTGTAGGAAAATTTAAAATTTCCGGAACTGGATTTGTGTGACTCCCAGGTGTTCCAAAAATTGTGTTAGACAGGAGTTCTCATACTTCTAAAGAAAATCCACCTCCTTGCATTTACCTAAAAAAAGTCCCTTTTAGTTGTCAGGGAAAAACAAATGTTTTTTCTTCAACTAATTATAAAATACATATCTGTACCGATCACTGGAATTGGAGTTTTAAGAACTAAAGATCTAGAACTAAAATTCTAGATTCTTGTGAAGATTGAGTTTTTGTTATTAGTCAGTTGAAATATGTTATCCTTTTGGATTTTTGTTGTTTTTATTGTTTAGATCAAATATATTAGCTTTTGGTCGTTTGTGAAACCAAAAATAGATAAGTACACTTGTACTCGGTGAGCACGAAGCCGGAGTTGTAAAATCGTCGTGTTTAAGCGCAATAGCCGCCGCAGAATCCATATCCAAGGAAAATTCGATTTCACTTCTGTTGGCCGGATCCGGTCCGTCTGTACAAAAAGCCGCATCGCATGCCACGTTGACCCACCCGATGATCTCGCAGGTGTTTTTTCTCTTCCATATATCTAAATTCTGTATGTTATAGGGGCTGTTTTGTTTATTCTTGTTTGTCATCTAAGCTGAAGCTGAATTGTGGCAGGTGCTTGTTGCAGATAGCAATCTATTGTTGCATCCCATGGCTGAAACCTGGGCTGAACTTGTTCGTTTGGTTCAGCAGAAAGGCGGTTACTCTTACGTAGTTTCCTCGTCAAGTTCGTTTGGGAAAAATGTCTTGCCTCGTGCTGCAGCCTTATTGGATGTTTCACCCATAACCGACGTCGTTGGGATATCTGAGCCGAAGATTTTCGTGAGGTGCAAGTTGTTTTGTGTTCTATATGTTCCTTGATGCATGTTACTTGCCGTATCTTATGATTTGGTCTTAAACTGAGCACTTCGACAGTGTAATTTTATGCATTGCTAATGTCGTTGAGGTTCATTGTTATTTACATTAAGATTTATGTGCATCTCTTTTATCGGCGAAGGTAGATATCAAATAATAATAATTTTTTTATACAGTAACCTTCAATTTTTGTTTGAGATTCCCATAAAGTTGGAGTGTTATGATTAGGCCATGTTCTCTCTGATGGTCTTAGACAAACCGTTCGACATAAGTTGATTTATGGTCTTTTTGTCCATGTTAGGCCAATATATGCTGGAAATGCTTTATGTACCATTAGATACACTGGCCTCGATCCTTGTATGTTAACGGTCAGGGCCACATCATTTTCCTTGCCATCCATTTCGACAGACTCACCCTCAGCAACTACACCTATTTCACAGGTTGACCTTTCGACCTTCAGCGAAGGTTTGTTTGGTTTTAAGTTTTAAATTTTCATTTAATTACGTAATCTTTGTTAGATTTCTAATATAAAAACTTAATAAATATGGAACCTAAGGACATGTTTTTAGTTTTTCACTCAAATTTTGCATCATTATGTTAATGATAATTTGCTTCCAACACCCCATCGCCATTTAAGCATAATTAGGTAGATTCTATATCGACAGTTAACAAAATCATTTGACTAGATGGACACGACACAATCAACATTATTTTTGCTTCAAATAGTTTTCTTTATGCATCTTGCACTACTACTTCCAAGATTCGCGTGTGCTGAAGGAATCATTGTTATTTTTACTTAGCTAATCAAGGGATCTTGGAGATTAGTGTGAGATGGATGAAACATATGAGTTCCTTTTCCCTTGAGTGTGCTTATGTGTAATGGGGAATATGGTGATGAATATTTTTTTGTTGGTGTGAAATGATGTTTTAACAAATATATAACAATCATGTAGTCTATTGACATGCTGCATATTCGGGTTGGTGCATTGATATGTGGTATATTTTAAGTTGGTAGTGCATATTAAGTTGTACTGCCAAGCTTCTCTAGTGATATGTCGCATATTTACTATCCATCATTTTGTGGTAGCATGCTAAATATCCCCAACTCACCATGCTTTGTTGAATGCTTTCAATGCAGATGTTTTTGGGAAGTCTAGATGGTTGAAGCAGACGTCACAAGATTCGGAGCGTCCGGAACTTGGAAATGCCCGTGTTGTTGTCACTGGTGGTCGAGGGCTGAAGAGTGCAGAAAATTTTAAGCTGCTAGAGAAGCTTGCTGAAAAACTTGGTGCTGCAGGTATATACATTGTGCATGTCTAAACAAAAATGAATATTCCCACTGTAACTTATTCATCAGTGATAGAAAGACAAGGGAAGGTTCCTATTCTGTTCATAAGGGGTTGGTTCAGTGACAATAGAGATGTTTTTAAAGAAGTGGATGTTTTATCAGGTAAACAAGAGTTAGGTCACTGGGTACAGACGGTACTGCATTAAAGCAATGTTAGATTTATAGGGTAAAAAACGAGTTAGATCACTGAGTACTACATTTAAGCTAGGTTTTATAGGGTGAAAAACATGAGTTAGGTAACTAGAAACTGCATTTAAGCGAAGTTAGATTTAGCATTTGCAGTGAATCACATAGAATTCATAAAACATTACATAATTAATAAAACTTCATGAGCAGAACTTTGCCTCTTCCTATCTTAAGTCAGATAAGCATCAAAAGAGTTAATTCTTTGTTATCTTTGATTTTTCATTTCATTTTCTTTCAGTTATGTTCAATATAAAATTAATCACTCTGCTCTATTTGCTTTGCTAGTTGGTGCCACTCGAGCTGCTGTTGATGCAGGATTTGTTCCAAATGACCTTCAGGTTTTTCTTAATCTTATCCTTGGCTCCATGTGATGAGGACCATATGATAAACCCTTGCACCTTAAATATATCAATGTCAAACAACAGAATGCTGCTATCACTCTTCGGCCCATTTTCTGTACAGTTTGTGATCAAAACCTCACTCTGAATGACTAGTTGAATCATGCCTGCAGTCTGCAGATCTCCTTATATTTTTTAGTTACACCCATTCTTCTGGCATGTGGAAGAGAGTATGAAAACAAGTAAATATAATAAAATAACAATGATAAGAAAGATAACTAGTATGCCAACCACACAGCATCTTATGTTTATCTAGGTACTGAAAACATACTTGTTGGCCTACCTTATTAAGTGATGGTGTTACTTGTTGTAAAATTCATTATATGTTTCTTACTGATTAGAGAGTGGAAGCCTAACACCACAAAGAAAAGCCTCTAGTATATTTTTCCCAAAAAAGAAAAGAAAAACAGTTTACTAGTTATGGTGTATTTTATTTGCAGCCTTGAACATTGTTCTTGTGAACGTTTATTTTACTTGTTCAAAATTGCATCTTTGGGGACTTGTGATTCAGGTTGGTCAGACTGGAAAAATTGTTGCTCCAGAACTTTACATCGCTTTCGGGGTTTCTGGGGCCATTCAACATCTGGCTGGAATAAGGGACTCCAAGGTTATTGTAGCTATAAACAAAGACGGAGATGCACCTATATTCCAGGTAACAACCAATTCCCTTTTGGTGAACTAATTCTTAACCTTATATTCGTTTTAGTTGTAGGGTTTGTTTCGTTGGAGAACCATAGTAATACAGTTGTTTGCACCCACATTACAATACAGACTTTTCTCCTAAAGGCTAAAACTTTCAACCAATGTTGTTTGAGGCTCAGCTATGAGCCTCCGACTGTTATATTGTTTATCTGTGCCGGAGTTAGTAATACATGTTCATAAACATTAGGTCTTGTTTTGCTCAAAGCTACCTATTATCTCCAGGATTTCATTTTTAATTTTCGGAGATCACATTGTATTTAGAAAAGTCAGGTACCGGAAGCATAATTTTGCATTGCATTGAGAAGTTTGGATAAAATTATGATTTCAAATCAGTCTTTTTGAAGTAATGTAGAAGTACAAATGTAGAGTCTAAATTATGAAATCAAGAGTTGATTCGTTAAGTGTAGAGTTCCTTCCACAAAATAGTTGTGTGTTTACCATGATTATGGTTTTGGGTCACGAAAAAGGTCTAACGTGTACTCTCCATCATGGGAAAAGAACATGCTTTCACTGTGTTATGTGAGCCCACCAAAAACCAATTTCTTTGGTAACTTCCTATTTGAAAATTGAAGGGAAAGGAAAGAAAGCTTGTTTCTGTGATGTGTTCTGTTTATCGATTCTTC
This sequence comes from Triglochin maritima, assembly GCA_963682175.1. Lineage (NCBI taxonomy): Eukaryota > Viridiplantae > Streptophyta > Magnoliopsida > Alismatales > Juncaginaceae > Triglochin > Triglochin maritima. The sequence continues at coordinate 31,080,902 of OY821792.1, read as the reverse complement.
CTGCAATATCATTTAAGCACATGATGATATGACTTCACAATGATATCCAAATAATGATCTATTATGCATACAGTTTTACAATTGGGCACTTAACTTAAGTTTGGAACTGTTCTTATTTATAAATTCAGTAATTACTAATTTCTTTGTTGGCTTCTATGATTTCAACGAGTGGGTCAATTTGATTTCAGGTTTCAGATTATGGACTTGTTGGAGATCTATTCGAGGTGATACCAGAGCTTTTGGAAAAGCTGCCTGCAAAGGAATGATTCCTCCAATTGTAAACCTTAAGCTGTATGCGCACTCAGGGAATAAGAAATCATTGTACATTTCAATTGTACATCTTATTGCAAAAGGTTTCACTGGTTTTTGACTAATGATGTTGGAAGAGATGTTTTCTCATGATGCATTACTCTCGCATCTGGATTGCACATCAAAACGTAGGAAGTGGAGAATTTTTGTTTCCTTATTAACTTTTAAGTGTTCGGTCTACGGAAACTCTTTAAACTGAAATTTCAATGTGCGTTTTATGATGTAAAATTTGCACTTGAAAAAAAATCCCCCCACCTTCTTACAAACCTAGGAAGTCAAAAGTTCTCCTGCATCATAACTTTAGTTAAGTTGATTGCCATGGAAGATCCACGTGAGTTGTAAATAACCAACATTAACGTTCATTGTATTTAACCCGCACATGAGTTGGATACCTACCGTCAGTGAAGTCATGTATTGCCGTAGTGATTGACGACTTGTTTGAATTTACTTACTTTCATGCAACTTGACTATTTTACTAACTCTTATATATTTCACTCATATTCCTCTAAAATAATTGCTACTCATAAAGGACCTTTGCAATAGTCGTGTGTAGGGTTCTAGGTTGGTAATTTGGTAGAGTTCAAATAACAATAATCGACCGACCAAAACTCGAGCAATGACACATAATGCAGCCTCTTATATACATCCAGTTTATACATAATATTAGAAAATTTTAAAAAATTATAACCCAAGGTCCCAAGCACATCGGCCTGTCTGGTTTCAGGGTTTTATAATAAAATTAATATTTTTCACGAATTACAATATATTATACAAATACAAAACCCCAAAGGCCCAAACCCCTCGCGCTCGATCAGAACCCCCCAAACTTCCTTTCCCTCAAAACCCTAATTTCCCGACGAAAAACCCCCAATGCCACGCCTTCTCTGATCCTCCGATCCCCGTCGACATGGGTTTCTCCGTTCCGCGATCGATCAGAGAGCAGCGGAAGTCCCTCCCTATCGCACCAGGTCAGACACCAACCCTTCCTCCGTTTTTTCCTCTGCCGATTAGGTAAAAAGCGTCCGTTTTCTCTCGGAATCTCATCGTTTTCGTGATGTTTTCCAGTCGAGAGGCGACTCGTGGAGGAAGTGAGGAACAACGACGTGCTCATAGTTGTCGGTGAGACCGGCAGTGGGAAGACGACGCGTGAGCTTTTCTCCCTTTATCCTGCTGTATTTTCGTGTTTGACGTTGTAGGGATGTGTGTTTCCATGTTACGGGCGAGGGAATTTGTTTTTAGGTCATAATTTGGATTTTTTGTGGTGGAGATCTAAGATTACGTGTTTTTGCAGACTGAGGATCGGTTTAAGTCTAGAAGTTAGTTGTAGTGGATTTTGTAGGATGGAAGTTAAAATTTGGTCCTCGAATTGGAAATTTAAGATTACGTGGTTTTTGCAAATTGAGGATCGAATATAAGTGAAATTAGATGTTGTGGATTTTATGGGATATAAGTTTGAATTTGGTCCTGGAAAAGACCAGAGCATGACTAGCCCAGGGGAAGCGTGAAAGAGGAATTGACAATCCTAGGTTATGTGTTTGCAAATCGAGGATCGGTTTTAGGTTATTAAATAAGTTATCATGGATTTTGTGTGATGAAAGTTTGAATTCGGTTCTTCAAAACACCAGAACAAGATAATAGCCTAGGGGAGGTGTGAAAGTTGGGGGGGGGGGGACTATGGTTAATTGTTTGTTGAAGATGCAATGGACATAGGAACAGGCAAATCTGATACTGCTTTTTCTTGTTAGAAGTCATATAAGTTCGTCTAGTGCATTTCATGTTGTCTGCGATGTGAATTGAGTTTTTGTTCAAGAAATTTAGAAAATCTTAAGTTTATTTATGTCCCGTGCTGGTACAATGTTTTCCATTCTTTGTGAACTTTATATCACATGAGTACTGAATAAGAATATATAGGTTTTTTTGGGCCCAATATGTCTCATAAAGTTATGACAGCTTCATATAGAGCTATAATCATCATGAGTTTCACTCTCTTTGGCATTTCACAATGTTAGTTACAGACATTATGTACAAGTAATAGCCAACTATAGTTTAATGATTTATTTATTTATTATCTTACAGAGTTTCCTCAGTTTTTATTCAATGCGGGATTTTGCCAAAATGGTAAGGTTATTGGAATCACACAACCTCGACGTGTTGCAGCAGTTAGTGTTGCAAAACGAGTATCTGAAGAATGTGGTTCTGAACTCGGTAAAAGAGTAGGATATTCTATTAGATTTGATGACAAAACTTCTAGCTCCACAAGGATCAAGTACATGACGGATGGACTGCTACTCAGGTAATAATGAAAGGTCGAATTACTTAGCTGGAAAATATTGTTTGATTTTTTTCTTTGATATTGAAAAGTTCATTGGAGAATATAAGATTTTAAAAGGTTTCCTTCTGCTAGTATTGAGATTATTTTCAAATTTCAATTCTTGACTGGTGGTTCACTAGTATTGGTGCATGGAAAATGCCAATCAACTTGCTCTGACGATGTGTCAAGCAAATAAGGCACAAGTACATAGACAATGAAGAATGGCAACCAACTTGCACTGATGATATTTCAAGCAAGGCACAAGTACATAGACTGAGAAGATTATATGTTCTTATACTACATATTTTATAGATTCAAATTCCAAATTGAAGGCAACATACTTCTGTTGGAACTTCCAAATAAAGACGAGCATATTTACTAAACAACACATGAAAAGAACATATTAGTTCTTCAATTCTCTTAATCATTGAATGTTGCCCTCATTAGATTTCTTTGTCATTACCAATAAAAAAAGATTTATTTGTCATCACATTAGTGACTACGAAAGTGTTCCCTTTATCGATTATTTTGCGCTGTTGGCATGTTGCCATATGTTCTTAACACGAGACAATATGTTAACATTTTCTAGAAGTCATTTGAGCATGTCCCATCCCATCCTGATCTCAAATTATAACAAAAGAAAGAAAGCACTTCCAGGCATCCCCAGAATTTCAACGCGGAGGTGGTTCAGGAAATGTTTCGAAACTTCCAAGTTCCCAGTTTTTACTTATGCCTTGTTGGTTGCATCCTGCACCATCTGTTTTACATCCAGCTTTCAGTCTTTGTGCAATATGTTATGCATTTGTCAGACAGCAACTACTTCCCTGATTTATGTTTGAAGATGTGCAAGGATATGTTGCTAAGGATGTTCGTGCAGTTTATGTTTCTTTTTCATATGTTTGATTTCTATTGCCTCATGATGTATAGAAGTCTGTTGTCTATTGTACTGATCCATATTTTCTTTTTGTATCTAGAGAAGCATTGCTGGATCCATTTCTGTCTAGATATTGTGTTATTATTGTTGATGAAGCACATGAAAGAACTGTACATACTGATGTGTTGCTGGGACTGCTTAAAAGCATACAGAGGTCAAGATCCAACAAACAGTTTAGTAATGGTGATACAGACAAGAATTTGCCTTCAGTAGCTGGGAAAGCACGGCATGAACCGTCGCGTGGCAATATTCTTAAGCAGTGCAATGTCATGATGAAGCTTCCTCCTCTGAAGTTGATCATTATGTCTGCTAGCTTGAATGCTAAAGTTTTCTCTGAATATTTTGTTGGGGCGAAGGCAGTTCACATTCAAGGACGACAACATCCTGTAGAAATACTATATACACTTCATCCTGAGACTGACTATGTAGATGCAGCCTTGATCACACTTTTTCAGGTGTCTACATTATGTACTTGTTTCTTGTATTTCATACTGCATTATGTTATAGCTCTTTTTTCTCCTTTCCCTACGCATGTTATATCTCCTCTTTAAGCTTGAGTGTAACTTATAAGGGTCACGTGGTTTGGATTTAATTGTTTTTGTTCTGTTTAACACTTTAACCTCTGCTTTTTGGATTTTTCATTGTTTAATGTTATATAATAAACTCTGAAAAGCTTTATCAAGTGTGTGGTTGACTTGTGGAATGTGAAAACTGAAAATTCATGTTTCCTAGACTACATTGTTATATCACTGTTATGCAATAACTAATAGTCTACATCTACTTATGATATTGTCAGAAAGGTTAAAGAACTTATTACTGCATTGAGAAGAAATGTGTTTTCCTGTAACAGATTCATGTGGAGGAAGACCTTGGAGACATCCTTATCTTTCTGACCGGACAAGAAGAGATTGAATCTGTTGAAAGGCTTGTTAAAGAGCAAGTCACTCAACTGCCTGAGGAGAAGCAGAAAGTTATGGTTGTTCCTATTTATTCATCTCTTCCATCTGAAAAGCAGATGGAGGCTTTTAAGCCTGTTCTTCCTGGGTTCCGGAAGGTGTTTTGAAATCACTATTTTATGTTATCATTTTTTAAATAAGCATAAGTTTTTATGAGTGGATGCTCTTGACATAAACCTAGTACTGTAAGGTTCATTCTTCAAATTGGGTGTTTATATCAGTTTTGCTAATAAATATGAGGATAGGACTATACTTTTGTGGATAATCATCCCTGATTGTAGCCCATGATTTAGTTGTGGTGGATCCGCTTTGATGTGGCATACGTGGTCACAGTGGCAAAGTTAGAGGATATATGAGAAAGTTATTGGTTTTAATTTCACAAGTCATATTTAGCAAGAGGAGAAATTTCGTCATACATTTTTCTGTAGTCCAACTCCATAATGATGAAGTTCATTGCATGATGCTAAAAGTAGTTTGTTGCATGGGAGTGTAGGTTATATTAGCAACGAATATTGCAGAGACATCAGTTACAATCCCTGGAATCAAATATGTCATTGACCCCGGCTTGGTGAAAATACGTTCTTATAACCCTATAACAGGGATGGAGTCCTTGAAAACTGAACCAACTTCTAAAGCACAGGCTATTCAGAGAAGGTATGTTGCCAGTGATTAACTTGGTTAGTATTGTGATCCTTTTTTTACTATAGTCTGCACAATGTATGAGTATCTAATATAGCTGAAACCTTGAGATCATGTCTTATGGTATACGTTTTACTGTTTTAAATGGCCAAGCGTAACAAGAATAAACAAGGAGTCTGGCAAGATTGGAGGTGGTAGAAATGGTAAATGCGTGTGAACTAGTAGTAATGACACTAAGCACTGAATCTTATGTTTCCTATAGTTAATGCATATTCAATGAGGAAGTTGTCACATTTTCCAGATCCTCAGCTTAATATCTTCCAAAAACATTAATTATCGTATAACATTTAGGGAACATACTAAAATGCTGATCCAAATTTCTATGTGATGTTTACATCCATTTTGGCACCAGTTAATATTATACCAATTCTTTTTGTCAAATGTACACTATTTTATGAGCCTAACCAGCTAACATTTGCACTAGGACGCTGTTTGGGTTTGGACTTGTGTCCTGAGCACACACTCCCTCTACCATTGAACCACACCTTTGGGGGTAGGGGCAGGGCATGTAAATAAATTAGTTTGGTTAACAATGTGATGTGTTATGTAAGAACTTATAATCTGTCCTAAACATGATTTGAACTGGTGTGAAAGGATTTAATACAATGGATTGAGCCATGTTTTGAGGTGAACAACACAGTCAATACTTTATGCCGTAATGTTAATTCTATGTATGTTGTGATTCTTATTGGTATCCTTAGGCGATTGTGAGTTCATATTTTTCCTTGTTGAACTGTACCTTTACTATATGCAGTGGCCGTGCTGGTCGTGAGGGCCCCGGAAAATGCTTCCGATTGTACCCAGAAAATGTGTTTTTTAAGCTAGAGGATTCCACTGAACCAGAGATTAAGAGATGCAATCTCTCTAATGTTGTCTTACAGCTTAAAGCCCTTGGAGTTGATGATATTACTGGGTTTGATTTTATGGAAAAGCCTTCCAGGTAAAATTTGGATTTATTTCCATGTTTATGTTACACTTACTATTCTGCTTACAGTTTCATAAAGGATTATCTGTCAGACACCTCACACCTGCTGAATTTGCATTCATCAGACCCTTAAGCAAACTGGCAGTCATTTCTGCCAAATGTTGAATCATGTATTAATGTGTTTGGTCTTTTGCGTATTTTATCCTCATCGCTTATGGGACATTTGTTTTATTTGGTTCATTTATCATTTCCAGGAAGTCTATCGTGAGGTCTCTAGAACAACTGTTTTTATTAGGTGCTCTTTCCGCTGATTACAAACTAACAGATCCTGTGGGGCGGCAAATGGCTCAACTACCTTTGGACCCCATTTACTCCAAAGCTCTCATCTTGGCTAATGAATTCAAGTGTTTGGAGGAAATGTTGATCATTGTTGCAATGCTCTCAGTGGAGTCAATTTTCTATGTTCCCCGAGACAAAATGGAAGAAGTATGTTTTACGTTTATAGATATTATTCTAAATCCTTGTTCTGTTTATGGACTTTTTTGACAAAACAATCATGGCCCTTTCAGTGCCTACATTATCTATCTGTATCTTTGCTATTGTTTCTTTTGTTGTTTACTAGTATGCTGAATATAAAACGTACTTCAATGTAATATTTAGTTATTTGTTGGAAGTATTTTCTTTATCTTCCTTCTGTTTTCTCCTAGTAGCCAAGTTATACATTAAGACATTTGATGGTTAACTTTGATGGCTGCATCTAGGAAATGATATTAGGTGGACCAACAACTTGTACTTGTTTAGTGTTATAAGAATTTTGATGAAATCAAAACCTGCTGATTTGTTTTAGCAATCCATGCATCTCGAACTACTCCAATAATTATGCTGAATTTTTTCCACAAGTAGTTCATAAAGATGACCACATAGTGCAGACTACAGACAAACTACATATTGATGCCAGCAGAAATTTGAGAAGATACTCGAGGTACATTATATAATGTTAACATCATTAAGAGATTCATGCATTTGCTGTTTGAGCAATATACCGTTTCGTATCACAACATATGAAAAGTAGCCGTCTTACTTTGAACTTGTGTTGGAAAGATTGTGGTAGGGTTACCAATAAAAAATGTAGTAGGATTTTTCACCAACTCCATATGACTGTAGACGACTACTTTGACTGCAGCCTGTGCAATTAGTCGTCTTGACTCCTGCTCAGTATGTTTTCCTATTGAAGGCGATCGATTAGTGGGCTTGGGTCTTGAATGCTTGTTTGTAAATTAGATGAACCATGATTTCTTTATGGTGAAAGTTACATTCTGTATAATATACCGATAACTGTTTAATTTGTATGTTTTTTGCAGGCAAGAACTGCAAGGAAACATTTCTCAAGTACTGATGGAGACCATATAACCTTGGTAAATGTATATAGATCTTCGGCAGAGTTTTTGGAAAAGTTTAAGTTGACCGCAACCAAAGAGAAAACAGTTGAAAAGAACCTCTTTAGATGGTCCAGAGAAAATTTCATCAACAATCGCTCTCTTAGACATGCCCGCGATATTCACTGGTAAGAACTGTAATATTGTTTCCCCAAGTTCTCTGTCTCTCCATCTCTTTTTATTAGCTTGAGTTTGTCTTGGTGAACCTGACATTTCAATTTGCACATCTTAAGCCTCACTTGAGTTTTATTGCTGGGCAATTGACATGTTTTTTATTGCTTTGTTGTAATTTCAATGTCTAAAATGCAAACTTAAGCTTGAGTAGATCTGAGTCTCCAAGTGGCTTTTTCTTACACAAAAGCCAGTCATGCTTGATCATTAAGTAGCGACAACCTTGTACACGTATTTCTTTATTGAGGAGCAGCATAGTAAGTAATTAATTATGACCTTGTAAAGAAAACATCTGAGAAACAAAAAATAGAACCAGATCCTTGTTTAGGTGGTTTGATTATGATTATGCATACCAAGAAAATATTTGATTTATTTTCTACTATTAGAACTTGCAAGCAACAAAGGACCTTGAATTTGGTATTGTTTCAATTGACTAGTAGAGATGCATGTATGTTGATGAAATCAATAAGAGCAATATGTGATGAAGATTTTAGCAAATGATGTATTTTTTTAGCTCCTTTCTTTTACCCTTGAATTTTCCTTATAGTCAAATCAAAGGTCATGTCCAACAAATGGGTCTCTCAATTACTTCATGTGGTGCTGACATGCTTCCATTCCGACGTTGTCTTGCCGCTGCGTTCTTTCTTAATGTAGCACAGAAGCAGCCTGATGGTTCTTACAGGTGCTTTACCCCCATACCTTTTCCACGTGCATTTTGAGATAAAATTCACATAACTGTAACTAGTATTTAGTATCACGCATTTAAAAGAAGATAGCAGTTTTCATATCACCAGTAAAATTTGAGGGCAAGGTAGATGTTTCAATTTTCCCCAACTAGTTTGGGATAAAAGACTTTGTTGTTGTTGTAGATGTTTCATTTTTGTTTTCTTTGCATTTTCAATAAACAATAACCTAAGATACCGTACTATACATGTCTTTAACCAGACCTATTTGAGTTATCTTGGAAATCTTATTTTGATGGCTCGTCCACTACCTTATCTCTTCTTGACTTGTATCGGCAGGGCAATTGCTGGTGACCAAACGGTACAGATCCATCCATCTTCAGTCTTATTCCGAGCGAAGCCAGAATGTATCATCTTTAATGAATTAGTTAAAACAAATCACAATTACGTCCGAAACATAACCAGAATCGACCCACTATGGTTAGTTGAATTAGCTCCTCAATATTATGCAGCTCCAAATTGAATGAGCCCATAAATAGGTCCAGCGAAATTTGCGGAGTTCATAGTTTCTAATATAATTATGTAAAGCTAATTAATTGTGGGTATTTATCAGGGCATTGTTTTGTCTGCTTAATTATTCAATATGTTTAGCCCTACAGATTCAGAGTTCTTTCTGTGCTTAAAATGATATCCATGGTCTGCTGTTCTTTTAAAACATTGTAGAATTTGTAGTTGAAGACAATAGATACCTGAAATAGCATGTCACTTACGTTACTTGGTGAAAAATATTTTCGAAATCACAGAGTAGCTTGTGATTGTGGAGTAACTTGGTAAAATCATCTGGTTTAGTGGTGTTTGTGATTGTAACAAAATCGGACGAAGTATTTGTATGTATATGTCTGGTAATACATATATATATAGGAATTCTCTAGTAAGTTTAGGATTTAATTTTTTTCTAAATTAAGTTTTCATAATATCCATCACTCATTTAAAATTGTAAGTTAGATTAAGAAAAAAATGGTTATACTAATGAATGTTGAGATTAACTGTAAATAAGATTCAGATTGTAGGTGTTTAAATTAAATCAGATAAATCTTGGGTTCACTAGACCTTGATCTTATATATATATATATATATATCTATATATTATGTTTGATAGGGATATGTCTATTCAAATAAATAAATAAATATATATATATATATATATATATTCAGTTAATCTTATCATTTATTAGTATAACTGTTTTTTCTTAATGATCGGTGGATATTGTGAAGGTTTATTAGAAAATTTCTGTATATATATACATACACATATATATATAAATGTGTGTATATACACCTATATATCCATATAGATAGGTCTCAGCGCGCGCATACACGATGTTGAAATTTTATATTTTAGACGCTCAGGTCGATTTTATATTTTAGACTCCGATGTTACAAATCTGGGTGCCCAAAGGATAAACAGGCTGGGCCCGCGGGTCCAGTAAATTTTATACTTATTTGTTTATTTATTTTTTAAGGTATTTTAAAAGTAAAACGGGCCGAAACGGGCCCACCCGTTAAGGCTTTGGCCCGGCCCGTTTAGCCGACGCTGGGTCGCGTTCACGTGATGGTTTTTGGGCTCCAATACACCGCTGGCCCAGTAAATTTTATACTTATTTGTTTATTTATTATTTAAGGTATTTAAAAAATAAAACGGGCCGAGACGGGTCCACCCGTTAAGGGCTTTGGCCCGACCCCTTTAGCCGACGCTGGGTCGGGTTCACAGGATGGTTTTTGGGCTCGAATACACCGCTGGCCCAGTAAATTTTATACTTATTTGTTTATTTATTTTTAAGGTATTTAACAAACAAAACGGGCCTAGACGGGCCCACCCGTTAAGGGCTTTGGCCCGACCTGTTTAGCTGGGTCGGGTTCACAGGATGGTTTTGGGCTCGAATACACTGCACACCAGCTTCACTTTAACTACGGGAAAGCCCACTATTTCTTCACTGATAACCTATTGGCAAAGCCCACTACGTTCCATAAGTTGGACACTAGTACCAACTTAACTACGGGAAATCATTTATACTGATATACAACTCCACAAACGTCAGAATATAAGAATGTCTCTGGTGAGTGTTATCACCCAATGGAAAGCAGGGATTTTTTCTCTCTCAAACATTAGTACATGGTACAAAATTGACGAAGATCTCAATCCACACTAAGTTAACAAAACGCTTATAATGTAAGGCAATGAGACGCAAGAGAGATCCACCGATTTGGTATCATGGCAAAAATTAACTCCAGCTCGAGCATCGTCAACGATTAGCGCCTTCTCATGCCACGTCCTCCACGACCACGGAAGGCTCCACCACCACGGCCCCGTCCAGCCATAGCACCAGCCTCACCTTGGGCGCTTTCAGACTGCAATAGGAGGGGAAAAAACCAAATAAGGGTTCACCAAAACTAGCATAGGAAAATTAGATTCTTGGAGACCACTTGGATGAAAACCCCCCTAGAATGTGGGCTGGATCAAACGTAAACTTGTCATGGTGTACAATGCAACTAATTAAGGATTTTCATCTAAGGTGGTTCTACTTAGAATTTTACCAACTTAAAACTTGGAAGGATGTCATTTGTAATTGTGAACAAAGTATTTGGTTGTTCTTCCATTAAGATTTGAAAACCCTTTGTGATAAAGTTTTAGATGTAATCATATGTGCATATCAGCATATGTACCAGTTTTCTGGTTAGGATAAGATTGTAAACTCCACGTGGAAAAGAGTAAGTGTTACCTATAAGACATCCTATCATGCCATTTCATCATTTAAAAGTTCCATGAAATTAAAAAATGATGCAAAGCCAATGTAATAACAAGTTGTACTGGCAGAAATTGTACACACCAAAGACAGCATTCCTGACACGAGAATTATATTCAAGGAGACTTGCGTACCTTTGGATTTTTCACCGTCTCGTCAACACTAAGTATGAGACATGCAGCTTCAGTGGCAGCATTTATAGCATTTATCTACAAATAAATGACAAAATGGTTATAAACGAAAACGATAATAAGTATTAAATCATATTTATAATTACAAGAACAGAATACCTTCACCACTGAAGGTTCCCAAACAAAGTTCTCAAATGAATCAGCAATACCACCAGTATTGATATCAACACCATAATGTGCACCTTCACCTGCAAGAACATAGATGTGAGAATATTACTAGGAGAAAATGCATTGAGCATCTTTGAAGTGTTTTTTTTCACCAGAAGCATGTTTCTGTCTGAGCTTGTTTAGCACATCTGTTGCGTCAAACCCAGCATTATCACAAAGTTGTCGTGGAATAACCTGCAACAAGATGCGGTTCAACTAGATTTAATAACCTAAGAAATACCCAGTGATCCAATCTATAAATTTCGATAAAGTGACAGATTCATATTCTAACTCATGCACTTTTAGTAATATACTCTGGTTGAAGAGGATTATGGCCAATTTAGTGGGAAAATAAAATTAACTCATTGCCTATCAAATAGTGGAAAATTTATCCAATAAAACACAGAAATTACTTTAATTGCTACAACCATATATACTAGATAGATAGCACAAGTGTTCAACTCTTCAAAGGAAATGCTTGGTCACCTCAAGTGCTTTGGCATATGAATTTATAAATAGCTGTGATTTTCCAGCTATTGTTCGTGCATGTTGTCTCAAATATCGACTTAACTCCATCTGCACAACAAATTGAACTTGTAAAGATAGATTTACATCTATAGAGAGATTACCAATTCAAGTGTTACAAAGAGAAACTCACATCAATCGCACCACCACCAGCAACAACAGAGGAGTTCTTCAGAGCTCTTCTGACAATCATAATTGCATCATGCAAGCTCCGTTCGGCTTCCTCAATAAACTGCATAGTTGTAAAGATAAACATATGACATTTGAACAAATTAATTTACACGGAGTGTAAGAGAATGTGCAGCTCCTGTGACAGATTGGTGACCAAGATATCAACCTGGTCAGCTCCACCGCGCAAGACGATGGTTGCCGTCTTTCCAGAAGGACAGCCACTAAATATGTTAAATCGCTCATTCCCTACTTGTCTTTCCTCGAATTGTTCGCAAGAGCCAAGAACCTAGACACAAAATGAAGGCTCAATAAAAAATGGCAACTACATCAGAACAAGCAGAAAAAATAAAAATGTTTGTGCCTAGGACGCAAACACAAATACTGTACAGTACAATGTGATTACGAAGATACGATAATTTTTGCAAGAGTAGGATAATAAGGCAGTGGATACAACTGTAAAGAAATACAATACATACATGGCTCTCTAAAACTAAAAAAAATCAGTACTCAAATGAATTCCTTCAATTCCAACAGTATGGTAAATTGGACAAGCATGCCAAATATGTTAGCAGATGAAAAATAGTCTACAAAAGTAAAGGAAAATATCAGATAAAGAATATTTTAAGTTTCATAACATTTTCCCAAATGTGTATGTGTGTGGGTAGTCAATCATGTAGGACATCAGAAGTGCCACAAAAAGGCATGTCACCTGTGTCGTGTACTTTTCATGTCAGGCAACCATGTATTTTCGTGTATGCTATGTTTACCATATTTAATAAGATATGCACCTCATTTGGATTCCTTATAGCCACATACTCTTGACACATTTGTGTTTTCTAATCATTAGACATCTTTAACAACCATTTTCATGCGAAAAACAATTGATGACTATAAAATATGCTTAACATGCTAATTTCATGTAAATCGTGGTTTCCCCAGTGTAATTGTATCATGTTAATTTTTAATCAGATTATTTCTTCATAAATTATCATAACTAGCCTGGACAACTACAAAAAAATATCAGTAAAGTAACCATCTACTAACGAAGGAAACTGTACAAGGAAGAAAGCCAAGGTAGTGCCACAGGCGAACCAAGGCAAAAGCCAAAACTACAAAATAAAATTTCGTGTATAATATTGTTATCGTTTTGTGTCGTGTAAAAAATTAACAAGCCTACGCAGCAGAAGAAAATGGAGAGACTACAGCAGCTGCTGCTGCGTGTGTGCTAGAGGCAATGTGGATTGCGGAGGTCAATTTTTAGAGTTTATGCCATGGTAGGAGATAAGTCATGGTTTATAATAATTAAAAGGAAAATATAACCTAATACCTCCAAAATATAAATGTTTTTTGCCAAACTCATAAAATGAGCATATTGCCACAGATGCCATCTGGCACACCCGATACATACACGAGCTATATCTGTATCAGACACAAGCATGATATGGACACGTAGGGCATTTTGAAATATTCATGGTTCCTATGTGCATAGCATAAAATATACCTCGTGTACTTTGGGGGGAAAATAGTGCAACAGTAGGCAAGAACTACAATACGAAAGGACAAGTAAAAGATACCTCATCAATGACATTGTTTACGGATGTTTGAATGGTGCCACCAGTAGCAGCAGCAACACGCTGCAAATCTTCTTCAGCCACACGGCCAGCGCAAAATATATCCCTGTCGGCAAAATACTACAAAGGAAAACAGAAAGCTGAGTTCCTACACACGTGCAGTGGTACCTTCAAGAGATTAGGACTACCTGTGTACCAAGGTCTCCAATTGCCAGACGTGATAATATTACTTTAGCACCACTTTTAACACATTTATCAAGTTTATCGTATATTATATTCCACTCTGCATCAACAATTGACTGATACTGCAAAGGATCTGACAGCCTGTAGAGAAGCATCAAATACAGAAGGGGGGGAACTCATTTTAGGCCTTGTACAGAGTTGAAATACTGAAGACTTATAATACAGCAGTTTGAAAATCAACTGAAATGACCATATACAAAATTGTTAATCTTACCTGATTTCAGCATTTTCTTTTTCTGATTTGAGTTCTAATTCAATATTCAAGAGAAGAACCTTTGGATTCTCAAATTTCTTGGGCTGCTGCTCAAATCCAGCATAAGAAAATGTTTTTTTGAAGGCAACACCATTCACAATAAAGGAATCACGCATGTGACCTCCAGGAACCTACAAGGCAATTTAAACATTTAGAAACATAAACCACATAATCTGCTACAAAACCACAGAATTTGTCTCTTTCTGGATTTCCAGGATTAACATGTAGTCCTCTTTTTCTTTTTCTTTTTTAGGAAAATCAGAAATTTACAACAAAAAAATTGTTGATAAGAATTATCAAATGCATAAATTCTCGAAAATAATAAAACAACATGAAGCGAACTACAAATGTTCAGCAAATCAGACCACTTAAAGGATGTTTTCATGATAAGCAATAGACAACAAGAGTAACCAATAATATCTGAAATTTCCAGAAGGAACGAGTATTGTATTGTAAGAACAAAAATGCATTAAAGATCGATCTTAAACTAACAACCATACTAACTAGAAGTAGAACTGTAAAAAGGAAGGGGCAAACAAGTATTATGCGGTCTCAAAGTCAAAGGAAATCGGAACATGCACCATATAGTGTAAATGCATGTTCACACTATATGGTGCATGTCCACTATATGCATTTACAAAGTGTTTTTTTTTGTGGATGCCATTGATAGAGAAAAATCATGCATAACACCAAAAGAAGGAATTCAATGACACTTTGCTTTTCAAGTGTACGTACCTTTTTTATTCCAATAAGATTTAGTCTATCATCACCACCAATCGCAATAACAGCTTCAACAACCATGGATGCAAAAAATTCCTTTTCACCACCAATAAGCTTTGAAGAGAGTGTTGTTTCAGCACACTTCGCAAGTAATTGTTTCTTCTCTTCAGGGCTTTTCCCCTCTATACTAACAGCAAGTTCTTTAATTTTGTTAATAGCCTACAAAAGAGCCATGATATTACTATTTTGCAGATACCAGCAATCAATTATAAGTGACTGTATGAATATATTTAGTCAAAATACTTACCAAGGATGACGCTGTCCTATAGCTGCGTATGAGATTTTGAGGATGCACTCCATCTTCAATGAAAGGCTTAGCTTCCTTCAAAAACTCACCAGCAAGAAGGACAACAGTGGTGGTTCCATCACCAACCTGCACAAATAAATGACCAACACAAAAGTGAAGATTTAGATGTATGCTGGGTTTCATATTTAATGAATATAACCCTAGAAAATGAAAATAAGGTAACCAAGTTAATAGGTCAGATACGTGCCCGAGTTAACTTTCCTTGGTGTCAAGTCCCAACACTTCAGAATTTGATTTATCAGACATAATTTTTTATGATATATGGATCCATCTTTAAAAATTTCCAATGCGTCGAAGTTTACACTGTTTTTGGCACATGAATTATCATGGACTACACCATACACATTTCTCATTGTAAAACACTAGAGAGTCAATTGCATTTTGCATCACTAGATCAACTGGAAACAACCTCTCCGGTTGGCAGGGGTAAGACTGGGTACATCTGAACCCACCCGATCCCCACCAGGCGGAAGCCCCTTTGGAGGAACTGGGAAGCATTGATGTTGATGATGAATTTCAGTTTCTATGTCCAAATTTGAAGTGACAGACACCGTGTAGTCAGGGCAAACACCGAAAACGAGTAACAAATAAAGCAGATATCTAACTACTAGATTTGACCAGAAAAATAATATTCTATTCACACTTGTGTTTGATGGAACAGCATGGGAGGATTACATAAAAATTAAAATGTTGATGAATCAATTTCACTTTATAACCTGAAAACATCTGATCTATGCCACACCTACATACATGTTCTACAAATTTGCAGTGACAGTCACCGTATAACGTGTAGTTAGGGCAAACACCAATAGAGTAACACGTAAAGCAAATATCTACATTAACTTAAAATTTGGCCCCAAAAATGATATTCTATTCACTTGTGATGAATTTTTTGGATCAGTTTCACACTTGTGTTTGATGGAACAGCACATGCAGGATCAGGTAAAAAATAGAATGTTCCTCCATTCCAGTGGGATAACTAAAAAAAGTTAAAACAAGGATTATATTTTAACTACGATTCAAATCACATTCTCCACGAACAACAAGATCATAATCATCATTCCAAAACGCGACATCATTAAGATCCAACCATTTCCGATCCGAAACAATAGCAACAAAAACCGTAAAGATACCTCGGAATCCTGAGACTTGGCGATGTCGACGAGGATCTTGGCGGCGGGGTGGACGATGTCGAGGAGCTTCATGATGGTGGCGCCGTCGTTGGAGATGGTGGTTCCCTTGTCATCGTGGATGAGCTTGTCCATCCCCCTCGGTCCCAGAGTCGTCCGGACGATGTCGGCGACGGCCGTGCACGCATTGATGTTGCTCACGACCTGCGCCTTGCCCTGCGACGTGTCTGTGCCCTCCTTCAGGAGGATGATCTGGGGCTGCATCATCGCCGCCATTGGAGATCGAAGATTAGGGTTAGGGTTGGAGTGGAAGGAGGTTTTAGAGAGGGAGGGAGAGGAAATGGGTGGGAGGAGTGGTTTGGTTGGGGGAGTAGTAGTGTGGAGTTCTCGAAACCCCCACTTTAATGGGCCTTTTGGGCTTTCAAGGCCCAATTCTGGTTCTTTTTCAACTTTGCAACTCCACTTCTTCTTGTTCCAGCCACGTACTACTACTACTACCACTAATAATAATAATAATGGATTTTTTCCCGATAAGTTGTAGGTGTTACCTTAAATCATTAACTATTACGTGTTATTGAATAGAGGGAAGATCAAGAAGAAATAGATAAAGTCGTGAGAGTTGGATGTGAGAAGAGAGTTTAGAAGTAAATGGTATTTTTTTCTTCCATATATCCTGAGACGTATTTAAACAACAGCATAGTAACCATACAACATGCATGCCACGTAACCCACGAACTACTAATACACGTAATTAAGAAATCTAAAATGACTTATAAAACATGGAACCAACTTCACGTGCACGTAACAGTTCAAAACACTTCAAAGCATTGGAGACATATAATAAACATTAATAGTTGTATCAATATTCATCTTGGGTCGGTGAGAACCAATTAAGTGTCGAAGCTTCAACAGGTTGGGATGGTGAATCGGATGATGTGGGTGTTGACGAAAAATGCCAAATACAACATCGATCTCTCTATATCTGGACAGACAAATTAAACCGAAGGAGCACCACAACATCTGCATGTGGTTGCCTTCTGCTTAACTAAATTCCCATGATATATATGGTTTCCGAATTTGGGGCACCACTCCCATGCAGATCGAATATTCCAAAGGAGGTCGCGATCGGTTCCAGTGGCTACGTCCGCCAGTCCTTGAATTAATTAATTAGATGAACAAACCATCAATAATTAAAAACTGTACGTGATCACATGCAGTCGCGAGACTCTCGATCGATCGATCGATCGATCCTAGCTAATTAGTATTGGGATCGAGGAGGGTATGTATGTTCAGCGGGCACGTATACAAGCTGGGACTGGGACGAGGCTGAAGAACGTTAGAGGTTCTTTGAAGCATCTGGGATCCTCCCGCAGGAAGTGGCCTCATCTGAAGCCTAGAGGTTGGATGCATTCTCATTGTGTTCAACATAAAGGTTGTGTTTTGGTTCTATGTTGTAACAACCACAAAGGTTGGAAACTAAGGCTCCATAGTTGACATTATCTCATTTGTAACCTAACTTTAAGGTGGCCGTGTTTATGGTTACCTTCTATCTAATGCATACTACCCACTTATTCAAAAAAAAAAAAGTCTTGGGGTATTACAGGGCTATCACTTAACTTGCATTCTTGCGAAATCGGAAGGTGTTTGTGAAATTGAACTCCAGTGAGAGCAGAGCTGCTTGGGTTCAATCACCTTTGTGATTATCTGTAACATCCTCGAACAGTGGAAAATTTAAACTTTTAAAATCAAAGAAAACACAATGATAAAAATCATCAAAAGTGGGGACATTACTCGAAGAATACCCAAATATATCTGGTGCACCATAATACATAAGAGTTTGTCAGAAAAGTGATTACATCACAACACAAAATACATAATACATGTAATCACGACAACCTAAAATAGGCAGACGACATGATCAAGTCCCAAAGTGCAATCTCCCTCGGTTACCACCCGCCAGAACCTAACGTGATCCTGAAAATAAACATAACAACAATGCCTGAGATTCCATAAGGAAACCCCGTATGACAAGCTCACCTATATGCCATATCATGCTAGTATAGCATGACATAAATAGAAAGAAATAAAACAACATTCCCACACAGGGCAAAACCGGACATCCGTCCTGCAATCGTTCCCGCTGCCACACAGGCCCAACGGTTCACAGCATCGCCGCCGCCACACAGGCTGCACGGTCCACAACATCGTCGTCGCCACACAGGCCGCACGATCCAAACATCGGGTCTCCGTGGAGACCTACTGTAGGTACATACGGTCTAACGGACAGTACGCAACACATCCCCACACGCGACTACACAAGTCAAGGGATCAGCGAGGAGGCGTTCACACTTCCGCGTAGGTAGAATCATATTTGAAAACATCGTGGTCCACCACCACACCAACAGAGTCGTCGCTCAGGTCGGTCCATCACCAGCACCACACAGACCGCACGGTATCTCACTCGATAGGTGCCCACTCGAGCTACCTGCAGGAAAACATCATCGGTAGTCCATCGCTGCAACCACACAGGTCACGCGCGATCATCTCTGCTGCCACACAAGCCGCACAGGGGCCATCCCGTCGCCACACAGGGCAGACGGGCACGTGCAATCACCGCCTATCAAGGTTAGTCGAACATATGCGCCACACGGAGGGCTAGACAATCGACATATCCGAACTGAAGTCCGCGTGGTCATCGAGCTCTACGTGCAGACACCAACTCCGCCGCTATAAAAGCAGAGCAACGACCTCCGTAGCCATCCATGCTGGTAGTCACTTCACCCAACGACAGTTGCGTGCCCGCTAAAAGCAATGGGATCCGTAATCCCTCAAGCTGCTACTCTAAGGAAAGAACAATATACAAACTACGTCACCTTCTATAATACAGAGACGACACGTCCCAAGTATCCACACTCTTTCACACGGCGGTCCCTGGGCAGGCACGCGCAACGTACCCACCGTTACCTCCCGGCTCACACTCCAAGCGAGGACACGGGTTTCCGTGGACAGAGTTGACACTTCTCTAGGATCATGATTCAATTCTGCGCTCAAACGATCGACCAAAAAAGGTATACCGGTCGACCGCTTCCGCAAAGGAATCAGTCGACCGAACGCCTACAACGGTCGAACTCTGTGCTCAAAACTCAATCCCCAACGGTCAAACAAAAGTCTAAAACCGGTCGACCGAACGTGGTCAAACTCCGGAGTCTGGTCAAAATCATACAAGTCTATTCGGTCGACCGACTCAGGGGTCCCGGTCGATCGAAAACTACCAGGGTCATCCTAGCATTCTAGGTCATCTACCAGTCGAACAAGATCATAAAATTGGTCGAACAACATACAACACAATTAAGTTCACTTAAGTTCTGGTCGGACAAAAGGTCTAAAACAGTCGACTGTTTGGATGATCAATGTCTGGTCCAAGCGAAACACGAAACAATCGGTCGAACGAATCAGGGGTCTCGTTCGACTGAAAACTCCTAGACAACCCCGACCCACCAGCACAAGCACGACCGGTCGACCGCCACACGACATCGTTTGACCGGTGTTGGTTAAAGTCGGGCAAAATACACTAAACCGGTCGACCGTTGGTCAAGAGCAAACTGTAGGATTTCATGTTTAATTATACATATATATTTTTGATTTTTTTATGTATAATAAGGATCAATTTTCAATTTTCCATATTTTATTTCATGCATGCATCGGTTTGT
Source organism: Triglochin maritima (assembly GCA_963682175.1). Lineage (NCBI taxonomy): Eukaryota > Viridiplantae > Streptophyta > Magnoliopsida > Alismatales > Juncaginaceae > Triglochin > Triglochin maritima. The sequence goes on along the minus strand of OY821792.1, from coordinate 31,060,646 downwards.
TTCAATAACTAATTTTAAAACTTTTATTAAAACAAACATGGGACTCCGAAATCCATACCTAGAAGTTCTCTAAAACTTCTTGAAGATTCGGAGACGTTGAGGATGCTTGTTGCTGCGCCGGATGCCTCCGAGATTTCACCAAACTCTAAACAAGATTGGAGAGAGACGAGCTAGCATCTCAATCTCCAATAGGGTTTAGAATCCAATTACTAACCCCTCTTTAGTTCCCTTTAGAAGATGACCTCTGAAGAACTAAAACTAAACTTAAGAATTACTGTAATTTCGTGGAGAATTATGGAGACAGATTTTGCATAAGAAAAATAATGAATTAATTAAGGAGGTAATGAGATAACCTTGTATTTATAGGTTCTCTCCAAATTACCTATTCATGTGCAACCTCTTGCCCATGATTCCATGCAAAATTCCATCTAACCATCCATTATTTATTAATAAATAATCTTAGCCACGAATTAAATCAATTATGGACCAATTCCATGCATGATCTAATTAATTCTTAAATTAATTCTGCATAAAACCGTCTGACCGGTCGACCGTCTGCGAGGTCCGGTCGACCGTTTAGACCTGGTTTCGGTCGACCGTTCGCAACATTAAAATATTTCATCACAATGTTCGGTTGACCGACCGATAAATTCGGTCGACCGAAAACGAACAGACGAAATCCATGTTACGATGTGCACACATCCGGTCGACCGTGCAATATTGCGATCGACCGTCCCACATCCGGTCGACCGTTTACTGTTTAGAGGTCGACCGTTTGTGCACTGTGCTGCAGACTTGTCAAATTTCGGTTTAACCCCTACAAAATTTGACATTTCGGGATTAGTAATAAATTCATAACTTATGTAACATATTATCCTATGTAATGATAATAGATTACACCCCATAATATTTACATCACATATGAATTCAATTTAGATTCTAATTATGCTATTAATCACAACATAATTTTGATTTTGCTTGTTCACCCCATGTGTCATATTTTCACATGAAACCCGACACATCCTATGAACTCAAAATCCTCATTTCTTGTTTCCCAGTTTTGTGGTGTGACCTATGGGAGGATCTAAACTAAGTTGACAGTGATATTAAGAGCTTAATATCACAAGCTATAAGCGGTATCTAGCTACACATTATAGCTCTCAATTAGTTAGATGTCTTAATTCCACTCGAACCAAAACCCGATCCACTTAGTGATGGAGTGCACCACTTGTGTCCGTCCCTTGCCTCATGATATTAAGAATACACACAAAGTAGTATTGTGTCATCTTTGTATTAGTATTCATTTCTTGATCTCTTTAAGCTAGTTATAAATATGTGACTTAACTCAAATCACATTGTGCACATTATAACATTGTTTTATCAAGGGGCCCACTAATATCATCACTCAATTAAGAGGGGCAATGATAGTCTTTTGACTAACTATCTTCTCCAACAAAAGTTGTACTTAACCAACCAATGCCTTTACACTACACTGATCGATAGTTCAAGACACTGATCTAATTAAGTATTCCTTAAGTGATTAGATATAAGTCTCATATCAAAGGACCAAAGACATTGTAAAATATTAATGACACAGAAACACATTTCTATAATATTTTACTTATTAGGTCTATTCAGTATACAAAAGTAATATTTTCCTCTTTTGCATACCCGTGTTGTCATTCACTTGTAGAGCTACAATGATCTATGACCAACACGACAATCTTAACTCGGTAATTAATGTTCCATGTTAATTACCATGATTGCGAATATCTTTTGTTTTATGTAAACCAATATCTTTTAGAGTTCTACGGTTAAGGACCAAGAACCTCTTCCTTAACACTTCTAAAAGACGAATAACATAAACAATGAACAAAATGATTTCTCATTCAATTCATAATAATTGTCATTTAAAAGTAAAACTTTTAGAACACATTCCCTTCACTAAACCGGTCGACCGTTGGTCAAGAGCAACCTTGCGCTAGCCAATGATTTTACGTCGTTTCTTGCCGCCGGTGAGGTCTTCGACCTCCCGCGACCGACCACAACTCCACCCCAACGTGGGTGAGCAACACAAGCATCTAATGCAAGAACTTGGAATACCTCTTCGCAAAGAACGACGAAGAACGCCGGAGCTCACACGACGGCGCCTCAAGACCGCGACCTCACACGCGTCCTCCTCCACGCGCCTTCGTACCACAATCACTCACTCCGCCCGACGCAGCTGCTGCTTCAACGAAGAAGAGAGGTAAATGAGAGAGGTGACAAGAGGAAGAAGGAATGAGAGAACGTGAGAGAGAGATATGAGCTTCTCATTTTCTCCAAACCCAACACCAACAGCAACCCTACTTCCTCGCCTCACCCCAACACATCACCACCATGCTCCTACACCGTAGCCCACCTCCTTCACGTCGTTCCACCCATACCTCCATTATTCCTCCCCCAACTCCCATGCAAACCCCACCATCAACTCCACCTAAACACCATTAGCCTCTTAATAAGGTTAGGGTCATTAGAGCACATTTAACCCCAACCTCATTTTTTCCTCCAACCCAGTTTCTCTCTCCGCCACGTCAGCAAAAAACACTATGCAACCCACCACCCAACCCAACCCATTTTTCACTTCTTAACCCCAACCCCACTTTCAACACACTCTCTCCTCCAATTTATTTCTTTTTACCACATTTTTTGTTCCACCACAAAAATCAAGGTTTTAAAAACCGGACCGGACGGTTCGACCCGGTCGAACCGGGAACCGATGGTTCAACGGCCGGTTCAACTAAAAAACCGACCGTCTAGTTGAACCGTTCTGAACCGGATTGAACCCGGTCCGACCGGGTCGGACCATTTGGTTGGACCGGTTGGTCGAACCAGACATAAAAATATTTTAAATTTTCCTAAATTTTAAAAATCAAAAAATATGATGATATTTTTTCTTATTCTTACAAACAAAAATCCACCACCCACAAACTCTTCTCTCCCTCACCAAATCCCTTCGTAAGTATGATGTCATGGATAATATTGAAGATTGATTTTGATTTTAGATTCTTAATCCAAATAATATTTTCTCTAATTCGTATTCAAGCAAATTTGTTCCATTAAGTAAAGATAGTAAATTTACTGAGTTAAGCAAATTATGTCTGATATCATGAATTATATTTAACGTTTGGTGTGTATATATTAAATAATTTTACAAAAATCGGTTCAAATCGGTCCGACCACCGGTCCGACCGTTAATATTTATTCGGTCCGGTCCAACTTCGGGTCTCAAAAATCCTGATGTCATGCTGACGTCATCAACGGTCCGACCGTGGTTGGACCGTGGTTCGACCACATTGAACCAAAACCGAAGTTTTATCGGTTCGATGACCGGTTCAGTTCTGAAAACCTTGAAAAAAATACACAAACTATTAAATAAATTATTTTTACAACGATTTTATCTTATTAATTTTCATTTATTTTAATTCTTAGAAATTAATTCTAATTATATAAAACAATATACATATCAATTAAATAATTTACCTAATTTTTTTTAATATTGATAATAGTTAATAATGTTAATATATTTATTTTAAAGTTATTTTAAATCTTTTTTTCAAATCTTTTTTTCTGAAAATGTGTTTTTTTATTTGTTTTCATTTTTTAAGATTTTTTAAAATTATTATTTTTTTCCAAAGATTGATCTCCAAATAACGTAGAGGGGAGAGAAAGTAGGGTATTTGATTATTTGTTTTAATTTTCAAAAAATAATTATAATTATATATAAATATACAGAAATTATAGAATGAGCCCAGGGCTCATTTAAGTTTAAGTGAGCCCCCTAAACATCCACCATCAAAATCAAATCCAACCATTGATATTAAATCTTGTTACAATTACTTAAGAAAGGGTACAATCGGAATTTAACAAAACTTGTAAAATCCTCTCAAAACCCTCCTACACAAAATCCTCTCCCCCCACCTCTCACCCCACCTTCCAGCACCAAACCCTCTCATCTCCATCGAAGGAAACCCCCGACAGACCAAACCCATGCACGGCTCACAAAAAATCCCCACCTCGTCGTCCCCAAACCCCCAACGACATCGCCATCGGCATCGTCGTCGACCTAAACCTCCACCATCATTGTCGTCCTCAATCCTTGAACGCCATCCCTCATCCCCAAACCGAAATGGAGGAATCACGTGGTAGAGCGAGTGGACAAACCCCCAACGTCATTGATTGGTATGATTTTTTATTTCTCTTTTGGGGTTGGGGTTAGGGTTTGCAGTTTGGGGTTGGGGTTTGCAGTTTGGGTTAAGGTCTGAATTTCTGAATTCCTGACTGATTTTGGACATGGATGTTTTGTAAAAAACACACACTTTCTTCAAGAAGCCAACAATAACTGTGGAAGAATGTTTTGTGTTCGGTTCAGGAATTTAGGATAAGATTTTTCAGTACATACATTTGAGTTGTTTCTCATTTTTTGATTCCATGATCCAAAACAGGGAGGAACATGATCAGAGAATTGTTTTGAATTTGGTTTATGTCTTTTGGATATCAAAATGAATTTGAGTGCATGACAACTACATCTGAAATTAATGGGAGCAAAAAATAAATTCTTCTTTTGGTTATCCTAACCGTATGCTTCTTTTGTAATTTTTCAAAAACAATCCCAGCCAGTGAAATGCAAGTTAACCTCAACTGTACTCAACCATTTTTCTGATTTGCATATGTTGCTAAAGAATAATGCTTTTGCTGATGTAGTTATTTTTCATTGACATGGTAACAATTTGGAATGGACCGTGAAGATCAGAACCTTCTTGAGTATTTCAAGGAAATCATGCTCTTCGCCCTCCTACCATTCTTGGTGTTAGAGATCACGTTTTTTATTGTTTGCATTTTTGGTAGTTCATTTCCTTCTTCTATATATGTTGGTTGTGTTTTCCCCTTGTATCCTTTTTCAATAAATGAGCACCTTGGTTTTAGTTTCCTAATTCTATTTGACAAAGTTTAATTGTCATGGACAACTTTCTTTGCTGAACTTGTAACATGTATTGTTGTAATTAGTTCGTTTTGTGGAGACGCGTGTGATGTGCGCCTTCAAGAATTTTTCGAACCTTGTTGGTGGTCGAGAGTTAGCTTCAAATAATATTAAACCTTGATATTACGTATGGTTAATGTAAATACCCTTCTAATATTACATTTTGAAAAGTAATATTACAGCAGCCTTTGGATATTACAGTTGTTACCGTAATATTACAGCTAATAGATACAACTAATATTTAGTAACATGCTTCACTCCCATTCTTAGTAGTACTTTTTCGAAATAAATTGAGATACTCAAGATTTTGAACTTTCTCACACTTTCTCACAATCATACAAGGTACATAACTTGTACTCATTACCATTATTTTTTGTTTCTATTAAGCAATGGTTTAAAGTTTATTATTTTCAGTTTTCAATAGGTATGTTTGGTTCTTATGAGTTTAAATGTTACTTTTTTGCAGTCTAAGTGGGTGGCTAAGTACTTCGAAATGACGCATATTTTTTAGAATATGAAGAGCTGAGAAATAAAACATGTTTCCTGTCCCCCAGCAATCAGCCACAGGTTTGAATTGTGGATTGTATGTATTGAAGTTTGCAGAATATCTCTCTGAAGGAAAAGATATATTTGATTTTGGAGAAGAAGATACGACTCGGATTCGTGCTGAATACGTTGCTATGATACTTCGTGAAACAAGTTCCAAATAATTCAGTGAATTTTTTTTTTGGAATTTGTGTTTTCGAATGATACAATATTACAATTTTCATGCAATTGTTGTATGTATGACTAAATCTTTAAAGTTGCTGATTTTTATAGAGATCTTTAGTGTTGATAAACTAGTATTACAGATTATGATTACTATCTCCTATTCAATGTTACTCTTACATAAACTTTTGCAATTTTTAATAATGTGGAGTATCTAAAATAGTTAGTTTGAAGGCGCAGGATGATTACAACATCTTGATATTACGTTTTGTTAATGTAATATTTTTTTAATATTACGTTTTACAAAATAATATTACAACGTCTTGTTTATATTACGGTTGTTACCGTAATACTACTACTAATAGATACAGTCATACAAGTTGCTGATTTTTATAGGATCGTGATTTTATTTTAACATGAGTTAGTCATCCATCTCTTTTTGCGCTCACTAAAAAATATTATATCTTACGTCTAACAAATTAATATTACAACATCTTGATATTACGTATTGCGAATGTAATACCTTTTTAATATTATATTTTACAAAATAATATTACAGCATCTTGTTGATATTACAGTTGTTACCGTAATACTACTGCTAATAGATACAGTCATACAAGTTGTTGATTTTTATAGAATCAATATTTTATTTTAACATGAGTTGGTCATCCATCTCTTTTTGCGCATCACTAAAAATATTTTATCTTATGTCTAACAAATTAATATTACAACATCTTGTTGATATTACGGTTGTTACCGTAATATTACTGTCAATAGAAACAATCATACAAGTTACATAACTTGTACTCAATCACTATTGTGTTGGACAAAGCCTAACATATTCTACAAAAATAAAACTATACAGAATGTTTCAATTAAAAAGTGATGTGTATTCCTGTAGGAGATTGTAAAAGTTTTTTAACACATGTTATAATCTTCGATCACTTATTGAAACGTTTGTAAACCTCACATTATATCAAGAACCGCATTACATTTTACACATCATTAGCCATCCATTTTTTAATTTTGGGAAGGAGTAAAAATAATTTTATCTTACGTCTAACAAATTAATATTACAACATCTTGATATTACGTTTTGTGAATGTAATACCTTTTTAATATTACGTTTTACAAAATAATATTACAGCATCTTTTTGATATTACGGTTGTTACTGTAATACTACTTCTAATAGATACAGTCATACAAGTTACATAACCTGTACTCATTCACCATTGTGTTAGACAAAACCTAACATATTCAACAAAAATAAGAGTATATAGAATGTTTCAATAAAAAATCAAAAAATGATGTGTATTCATGTAGGAGATTGTAATAGTTTTTTTTATTCTTCTTTGCATGTATTATCTTGTCCACGTATATTAATCTCTCTTGCAACTTATTCCTGCAATTTACATGTATCTTCAGTTGTAACCCTGCAAAATCCCAAAGACGACATAAGACAATTATCAAGTATAATGCATTTTGACAAAGAAGATTAACTACTTGCGTTTTCTTATCCTTCCTAGTATGACAAGTTCTCGAGTCGTGGTTCGAATATTGCATGCACGTTTTACATTGTCTATGACTTTTGCTTGTTTTTTCTCAAGATCTGATTGAATACGATTACTACTAAATTTCGATCTTCCACCTCTATCGCAAGAGAGATATTCTAGTTACAACTAAAACGGTCAATATTACAGGTATCAATTTTATATTACGGTTCGAAACATCAATATTACAGTTTTCAATATCATATTACAGTACTCATATTTCTATTGCGGCTACCATTACGATTTTCCCGTTACAAATCAAAATTATTTTCGATTTTACTTAATATGTTGATATCATAGTTTTCAATGTGAAAATCCACTTTCAAAAGTAATTAAAAATCAAACTTATCCCATTTTCCAGTAGACCTGATTGGATTTCTCCGGACTCACAAGAGGTTGGATTTCGTTCTACAATTTCCATAATTTGGAATTTTGCCCTCTGAAAACAAATAGTAGTTCAACCAAATAAAATTTTCACCACTACAAATAAAAGGAAACTACGAAAAAAAGCACATCCAATACCCAATTAATCGATTTTCATTAAACAAATCGAAATGAATTCCAAACCCACAAGTCCTAATATAAACTCAATGTTCTACCAAAAATTATATAGACCCCAAATAAGCCGCAAGATTAAAGATCCACAAAATAGAAATGAAAATCAGCAGCCAAAAACCAAGTAAAAATCGAATCAGCAGCAAAAATCTAAAAAAAACAGAAATCAGGAGTAAAAAACGAACAAAAACGAAATAAACAAGAAAAAACAAAGCCAAATCGAAATCTACCGCAAAACCTAAAACCAAACAAAACCGAGTTTAGGAGCAAACAACCAAAAATAAACGAAATCTGCATCAAAAAACCAAGCAAAAATGAAATTTGCTGCAAAAAAATAAAACCAAGCAAGAACTGAAATCAGGATCAAAAAACAAAACAAAAACGAAATCAGTTGCAAAAACTAACCAAACAAAAGCAAGATGTATCGAAGAATCCGTGGTTGTGATTGGCAATAACGGTTTGGAGGGTGAGAAGAAAAGGATGACGAAAATAGAAGGAAGAAATTGGGTTTCTTTTGGTAACGTTGATTGAAGGGTTTGGGAAGACCAACACATTTACTGTAATACCCTTACTTAAAGTAAAACACCTACAACCATTCAGATTAAGATGAATGGTTAGATCTTGAGGAGCTCATTTAAACAAAATGAGCCCGGGGCTCATTCTAACCTTACTCTATAAATATATATATATATATATATATATCAATAAAAAATTATTAAACATATAAAAATTAATTTTTAATCCTTTGTTTAAAAAAAACCAACCCGGGTTGGCCACGTAGCCAACCCGGGTCGCCAATTTCGGGCGCTAAGGGAGCTGGGGGTGGGTTGAATCCCGGCGGCCCCTGTTTTTTCCGCGTTAAAGATGCTCTTACACTGTCCTTAGTTCTATGTACCGCATTATCGCAGGTACCATTCTTACCAGAAGTAACCTCGTTGGCAGAGTTTGTGTTTTTACTTTGTGAACAGTCAGGCACTTATGTTGTTCAGTTTGAGGAAATGTTGTGTTATGTTATTTGCTTGTAACATCATAATTTTCCTACTAGTTACGGATGATCCTTGGGATTTGGAAGTTCAGTGAAAAGGATTTGAAATGTTATTTGTTTTGTTGAGAAACCAGGCCGATGGCGTGGTGGTGGCCGTCTACATTCGAATTTCTGCAGGGTTCTCCAGGAATGTAGAACACATAGTGCAGGTTGATTGAAATTTTTCAATGCATGACTTAAAATCATTTCTTCTCCTTTCTCAGTTGCTTATTGTAAACTTTGTACGAATAGAAAATATATTCCATCAATTTTTGAAGTGATATCTATGACTTGATAGTTAACATAGGCATTTGAGTGCAGAGCTTTAAAAGAAAAGTAGCTGAATTCTTCGTTCTGAACATCAATGTTATCAGGGGATATGGAAATCAATGTTTTATTCCCAGTTACAAGTTCAAACTAAGGCACTAGTAATTGCAGTTGGGGCAACAAAAGATTTCCTGGAGTGAAATTTGTCTAGTTGGGTTGATGAAAGTTAGAAGAGTTAAAACTGATACTCTAGTGAGTTGAACTTGAAACGTGAGGAAAGAGAGTATCAGATGAGAGAGAGAAGAAAACATCAACCACACGGAAAATCAAATTCAAGCTGAAAATAGGTTGAGGGGCTTGAGTACTTCATCCATCACAATTTCAATATGAGAAAATAATCTCAATTCGCACACACATGTTACTCTGAAGACCGACCAAAACAGCCTCATTTCAGCATAAGCTCAATATAAGCAAACAAGCAATCTACGCAACGAAAAGAATCTCTGCTTTTACCTCTACACACACGATCGCACGCAGCATTCCACATCCACTTGCTTTTGGACGGAACGCATTCTCGCTTGCAATTCTACATGCAAAGTAAGCATCCATATCTGCTCGGCAACGAAACCGAACACTTGAAATTATATTGCCATCGGATTCTCTGTTTCTGAGGAATTCAAATTCCTCAAACAAACACTTGTAACCAAGTCAATTTCAACATTGTAACCAAGTCAATTTCAAAGAAGAGCCCCATTTCGGCCCCGAAACCGCGACAAAAACGACCCCCCATTGGGACCGGTCCCGGTCGACGACCCATCGGGTTCCAATTCCGGCACACTCCCTTCCACCTCACTCTTCGCCGTGGAACTCGACTCGGCATTACAATAACCAACCCCTCCAAATCCAATCCTCACCTCCCCCATCGAAACCGACCTCCTTAACCTCCCCATCTCCATCTCCCTCTCCGTCCCCAAATCGCTCCGAACCCTAACAACCCTCCGATCCCCCTCTCCCTCACTCCCACCCTCATCCTCTTCCGTCTTCTCCCCGGGCTCAACGACCACCGGCGCCCGGCAAACCGGGCAACTCACGTGCGCTCTCAGACACGTGTCAATACAATACACGTGGAACACGTGCCCACACTTGGGCAACACCCTATAAACCTCCCCCTCGGCGACCTCCCCGAGGCAGATGGAGCAATCTCCGGCGCCGGAGATCGGGTCCCCGACGCCGCGTTTTAGGAGGGGGAGGGAGGCGATGGAAGCGGCGTCGAGGCCGACGGTGCGAATGAGCCAGACGTGGTGGGTGGGGGGGTGAGAGACGGGGAGGTCGAGGGGAGGGGGGCGACGACGAAGGAGACGGCGGCGGCGACGGAGGGTGTGGGGGTCCTGGCAGAGGAGGATGGTGTAGTAGGTGAGGAGGACGAAGCAGATGGTGATGAAGGAGAAGATGACGACGATTATTATGGTTTGGCTGCGGTTGGAGTGGGGGTGGGAGTAGGTGGGGAGGGGGTTTGGGGATGGGGACGGGGAGCAGTGGTCGGAGCAGGAGGAGTCATCGTCGCCGGAGAGATATCGCCGGCGGGAGGTCATCGTAGTTTAAATATATCTTTCTTTCTTACGGGGTTTTGGCCTTTTGGGTCTGTCTGTGACTTCGAGTTTCTGCTGGGTGAGGGATATGTTATGTTATGTTATGATTCCTATGTTATATAGTAGGGTATGAGTCTCGTCCAAAACCGTACTACTTGGTTTTACTTTCAATGTCACCCACCATTAGTTCATGATCTTTTCTTTTTTTATTATAAAAAAACTTCTTCTTATGTATAGATATGCACCACTTGTTAAAATAAGTATCAGTCAAATAATCTATCTCACCTCGTCATATGGAGTAAAGTTTTCCTTCTTTTTTTTTGCACACGAGGAATTAAAGATTTTTTGTTTGTCCTTATATTAGTTTGTGGTGTTAAATAAATACATTAGACATGGATCTCACCTCGTCATATGGAGTAAAGTTTTCCTTCGTTTTTTTTTTTTTTTGCACACAGGGAATTAAAGTTTTTTGTATGTCCTTATATTAGTTTGCGGTGTTAAATAGATAAATGAGATATGAGTTTTCATACGTAAGTATATAAAGTTGTATCTATATCAATGTGTTTAGATATGAAGGAGCTATAGAGAGTGAATTGTCAATTTGCTTACGTTTCTTATTTGATCACTTCTCCCTGCATTCAATAAAGAGAAATGGAAATTATCAATGCTTTTTGTTACTTGACGTAATTTATGGCTACGAACTTAAGATGTCATTTGCGGTTGGTTTACTTGTGGTGAGATCTCCCTGATCTTAATTGAAAAAAGAAGAGAAATGGAAAGGAAATGAGGACAAATGAGCACAAACGATTAATGCCTTATATTATCCCAAAATCGTCCTTCCACCCCTCAACATGAATACTACAAATACTACTGTTGATTTCTCATAACAATAATGTACATATTCAACAACAATGGGTGTTTGGGAACAGAAAATAATGTTTTCTTGTTTTCTTGCACCGTGGAGAGAAAGTTAAGACTTCAACTTGCAAAAGAGTTTCAATTATTTAGCGTCACTCAAGATCACTCTAGGACACACACAGGTAAAATTCAGTAGAGAAGGAATGAAACTACTCCCCTGCCAAATGTGTTCTACCTCAAGGGACAATTGTCTTCGCACGTTATTAAATGGAGAAAGAATTTTTTATTTTTTTTTGATGATCACTCCTGGAATACGACTAGATGCGCACACATAAAAGATGTATTGTGTCTGAATGCGAGAAGAAATTAAAGAAAGAAAGTGGGATGTGAGGAGACATTGAAGGGATATTCTTGCGTACGTAACAAAAAATAATTCTTTAAGGTGTTCAGGAAAGGAGGTCAAATAGTGGAAATACGACGTCATATGACATCATTTTTTAAAATCAGCGGCCGAGAGTGTTTTGTTTGGAGTGGAATGTGAACTCGGTGGAATTGTGTGGATGTGGAGAATGAGAGCAATGGTGCAGAAAGGGTGTGTTTTTTTTTTGGGGGTCTGAACGGCACAGCCACATGATATGGGAAGTGGTGGGTGTTTTTGGGTGGTCTCTTAACACATTAGCCACCCAAAGTAGTTCCCGATTATTTTCTATTACATCTCAGTTATGTAAAAAAGAACGGGCCACAACATTTAGATTTGGTAATGGAAATGATTGGTGAACACTCTTGAGCATAATAAGGACAAATTCTAATAATTCCTTTTCTAGCGACATATCATTTATGTACAAAAGAACGGGCCACAACGTATGGATTTGGTGTATTTGCAATTTGGATAATGGAAATGATAGGTGAACATTCTTGTCTTGTGCATGATAAGATAAATTCCAAAAAAATCCGAGACCACCTGGAATCTCAAAGCTCAATGTCGCAGGGTTTTGATCTAGAATGGCCATTGTTGATTAATAATGGAATTCCAAGAAGACTGAGGGAAACCACCAAGAGTAAATTAAGACCTAATAAAAGTGCAGTAATCGCATATGTTTAGTGGAGCATAGAATAAATAAGGCATACATCATGGGTGGGATTCTTCTAAAAGAGAATGAGTGTGCGTGGTCTAATGATCCACATCCTTCGCATGGAGGAAATCATTCTCTTTTCAAATTCTACCTGAGGGAAAGTACTTTATGGCACAATGTTACTTTGAGGTCTCTAAAGAGTTGTCTACCTTATTAGGCAGGATAACAGAACGTCAGATTTACGCAACTTCACCTCTGAAGTAACAAAGAGATGCTTACAAAGCACAAACGGTTCATATTTAATGGCTATATAATGACGAATATAATATCCTTTGAATTTCTTTTGTCAAGCTCAATGTTCAAAAAAATAATTCCACGAATGGTAACTACATCCACAGGGTTGATCTCTGGGACTTTGGCACCACGTGTATCATTCTAGGAACTAAGATGAATTAAGGAATAACCATCAAATGTTCCTTCCCCAACTATGACAAATTGACAACCATAGTACGTAAGAGATACATCGGAATTGAACTTGGGCAAAGAGAATCAAACACAGAACAGCCAGCCATACACTGGAGAAGTGCAGTTTGTTGGCGCTTCTGCGACTTTAGGAGGCATGTAGGATGGACAGTTCTTTAATACGTATGACTTGTAATGGAAAAGTACCAGAGGAATTTATCTGATCGGTGCTGGAGGACATCTTCAACCAATGAGGGTCATTACTAATTGGGGCCAACTCCTTAATAGTTTTTTTTATAATCAACTCATCAACCCGGATGATCAGCTCATCAACCCGGAATACTTTGAAAACAATCGGTAGAAAAGAATAGGCTATCAGAAGGCATTTGTTAGTTTGTTACCATGTTCCAAATCCCTCCCAACTCCTTTTTGTTAAGACACTTGTGGATGATTGGTTTTATTGCATCTAGAACGATGATTATACAATTTCCAGGATAGACTTGTAAATACAAATCCCAGTCAGGTTGTAGCCAAACGATCCCTACATCGCTGAACAGTGAAAAGTGAATAGGATAGAGTTCCAATATTATCAGCCACTTAAAAAGACAAAAGGTGACCACGATCACCACGCTAGACTAACAAATACGAGCGATGACAGCAAGACAGCCTTTCAAAATATAGGAAATATGATGAATATGGAAACATCATGCAAATGTGGAATCACCATAGCAAAGAGTTGATTGACTGCTTTAATAAGCTCAAACAGTAAACGTTCGCAGAGTTAACAGTTTTTTTATTTATAGCCATTTAGAAGGAATGAGCGACCAGGTTAACCCCTGAACGCCACGCTATAGTTATAAATATGAACAGGTATTGCATCACTTATACAACCACGTTACGAAATATTTATTCAAAAAAAGGATAGAACATGTGAATCCCCAAATGTTGACGTCGTATAAATGTTAAAAACCGCCATATGGTGTGGTGATTAACTTCTGAAGAAGCTCAAACATTATGCTAGTTGCGACCTTCTCATCTCTTTTGGGACATCTTAAGTCTACAAAGAATGCTAGTTAGGCGAAGAATGCTAATGAACATAAATCCAATCTAACCTGCTTTTGCTCTCTAAAACACGCCTTTTGCAATTTGTAGCTTCCTGATTTATAAAAGGTGGTTGTAACGCACAAAAGTATGCGACTCACAATCAGAGCACAATTAACATGCTATAGTTGCACAACCGTAATTAACTCATCTAAGGAGTTTGGGGGGTTTCATGGTTTTGCCTCGAGAAGAACGGAGGAATGGGGGGCTACATTGTATGTTGCTCCTGTGAATAGAACACCTTCATGCATGAAATCGCTAGGGGATTCGAGATTTGTGTCAACCTGCAAAAATAAACGCATTGCACCAAAGAAATTATAGAATGATTCAAGGATCACCCGATGGAGGAGAAAATTACGGTCACGTGATTGCTAGTTTGCTACTGATTAGATCATGACAACAAAGTAGAGTTCCATAAGCAGCAAATAAGCAAGTTACTGCCACTTGAAGTCTGCCAATTTTCTGTTGTCAAATAACAAAGTTTTTCCATTTCATGATTGCAAAAGAAAATGATGCCTGGTTCAGTTCTTTGTGTAAAAAGTTTTAACATCCCTCTTAGTACCATAGAAAGAAGATGAAAAACAACCAAGTAAACAATAAGTCGGGAAGCACAATTAGGACCTTAATAAAATAATACCAATAAAATCAAGATAATTGGGATAAGAAATTGATGGACAAGAAGTTTAGGCAGTAGTGAGGGATATAATATTGCCCCTAAATTTAATTGAACGTGGAAATATGATAGCGAAGATATTTACCACACGATGCCATTGTTTTTGTGGTGGTGGTGATGGTATTGAAGCTTTGACAAAAAAATGATGAGCATTAAATCCCAAGTAGATATCTTTCCCATGTATCTCGTCATGAACCCTACAAGAAAATGTCATGAGGAGGAGCAACACTTGTATTCATGGCCAAGTGTGAGAATAGATTGAGTTATTTGAGGAGCAAACTGCTGACAATCTTATAAGTTGATAAGTTATTCTGTTAATTCAGAAATTCAAAGCACAGTGATAAAAATAATTTTTCTTACGTAAATGCGACGAATTTGCTCTCAGGGTTATCCCAATTGTCTTCATGCCATGTGATGTCAGACTGGAACATGATAATAGCAATTCATTAGACAAAAGGAGGAAGGCCATGAAAATAAAATAGCAAGAGTAATATTAGCATATACGTAAGAAGAAAACAACAAAAGATGGTGGTTTCTGAGACTTCAACATTTTTATTTTCTAAGAAACCAAGATATAACATCACTTGTTCGAATTAATACTATCCGGAGATTAATACAGTCTCTGTCAAACATATCTCAATGAAAAGAATGAAGGCACAGGTCCTCACCTTCCCAAGAAATCTTTCACGTCTTAGTACGGGATGCTCTCTTCGGAACTTTATTGTCTCGGAGAAGAATCTGAAATGATTGCTTTTCTTGTCATCCAACTGCTTCAATATGCAAGTAATTAGATTTACATTATTTCGTTTCTAGAAGAAAAGAACAAGAAATGGAGTTATAATTATACCTGGTTCCACTGGAAATTATTTAGTGCACTGTCATGCCCATAGCTATTGTTGTTTCCAAAGCGCGTGTGGGCATATTCATCTCCCATAAGCATCATAGGACATCCCTATTTGAAGCATACACGAACAAGTTACAAATAATGTGAAGCTAAACGAACCTTCAAACAAAGAATAATGTGAATTTGAAAGAGTTGCGAACTGCCAGAGAGAGCATGGCTAAATGTAGACTCCACAGTAAGAAGAACAAATGCACCGAATGATCCAAAACATGAAACCAACCTAAACCGATCGACAAACAAATCAAACAACCCATAAACCACAATGTCCAAACCACGACTTATCAAATTTAAGTAAAGATGTAAGAAAGGTAAAAACCACGGGAAAGACATCCAGTGAAACTTTCGATAAGATAACATGTAAAAAGTACAGGAAATGGTGGAGAACAAGAGAAACTTAATCCAACAAGAAGATAAAGAACTCGTAGAAGAAAACCACCATGAAGGAGCAAAGAAAACTGAAATCTATTCTCTCTCAATCTCTAAAAAGACCCTTTGAACACCTCTCAATCTGTAAAAAAACCTCCAAACAATACACAGGTATAAAAGTATAAAACCTTAAGATTTAGATATTCTAAATTTCCCAAAATAGCCCTAATATAAAAACAGTCTTCACATGGTAGGAAGACTGGTCCTTTGCGAAGTTACATTGAGCCACATTGCTCATCCAGTAAAACCATTAGTCAACCGCTGGGTATCATTCTGTCATTTGATTATACTTACAATTTTCCTAAATAAGGTGTGCACCCAACAAAATGGTTAACCGGTTTGTTCTATGATTCTATTTCTAGTTTCTTAATCAATTCAAGGCATACCTTCAACATGGTTATTATGATTGAAAATATGTTCTAGTTGAGAGATTCGTCTGAAACACCTTGATTACTACATTTCACAATTAAACTTATCAACAAAATTTAGTAAATAGCTCATTGTTTAGGAAACAATAAATAGTAGAAATATGATAAAACCATCATATATGCCAATTAGATGGAAAAACTAGTGGAGTACAATAAGAAAAATATGATACCTGTGATATCATTAGAGCCAAATGAAAGTTCTTCATTTGCCGTGACCGAAGAGCATTAATAGCAGGATCTGCAGTTTCCCCTAGATGCCATAACAAACTATTCATTCATAAAGATAGTTAACCAGAAGAAAAAAGAAGTGGAGGTATAATTTAAATCCTAGAGCAATATGGATGGAAAAATAACTTAGGATAAAAGACCTTGAAACTTATAAGAAAAGAAACAACTATGATTGTATAAAAATGTTTTCACACATAAATAAAGTAAACCTTAGTAGCCATTTTAGCTTTCGAGAGTCTTACATGACTCCAAGAAGATTAACTCACCTTAGAACAAAGTTCTCTTTTTTTTAAACCTCAACCAAAAGCTCTGGGAAATTTGATTGGTTCACCGCATCATCAAAAATTCAAAACTAAGTACTTAGGTAAATGGTAGTTGATCTAACTATATTATAGAGTGTTGCACACATTTTATATTTAACAATACAAGACTATTTACTCAACAATTCACTAAACGCGTGACTGAGATTGTTTTTCTCTGTGTCTACGCGTAGACAATATGGATTAGAGTGGGTCCTCATAGGTCGATCAACCCGTTCTAATATCATGTTAAATTTGATTGGTCAACCACCTTATCAAAACCTAAGCACTAAAGGTAGTGGATTCAACTCTTCAGTGATTGTTGCACACATTTTGTGTTTATCAAGGTAGGATTATTTGCTCGACAAGCCTCGTCAAAAAATTCAAGTACCACTTCAAATTTGAGAATGAATCTAAGAAGTATAAGAAAATACCTTCATGCCCGCAATTCCAGCTATAATTATCATTGCATCCATCATTTCCACCTTCCCCATTAGCCTCATTATGCTGTAAAATACATAACAATGATGTTTCACATAACATGGGATTAACTTACAGATATTGCTCACTGGGACATTGTAGTTATACCTTATTATTGTAAGAAACAAGGTCATATAATGTGAAACCATCATGTGCGATGACAAAATTGATGCTATGAAATGGCTTGCGATTGTTGACCTGTCCAACAAGCAATCACACCACAAAATGTGTAAAAGGTGTTAGTGGAGCGTGTTAGTAATACAATCATGTTCAACTACAGAACGGTATTAATGGTCCTAATTCTTGTTTTGCCTACATATTCTACTTTGAGAACTACTTTATGATTTTGGAAATTGGAGAAAAATTCAGAGTCATAGAGACTCCAGGGTGCCAAGGGATGCAACATCTTTTCATGAGACTAGCTGATCTAAAAGATCTCGACACCAAATAAATTATGAACTGCGATTGGCACTATTAAACAAAATACATTGCATGTCTACTTCGAGCACCTGATATAGATCAGAAGATCCTGAAATACGAGTGGCAAAAGATCCCTTCATCCCACAATCACCCTGCCAAAACAAACAAGACAAAAGACAACCTTCATAATTATTAAATATTTAATGTCAAGGAAAACAATCAATACATGTCTATCCTGAATTGCTCTCTAAAACAATACTAATTACGCAGCTAGAGCATGCTCCACAGAAAAAGAAAAAGGAAATTGTTCACATACTCCGCAAAACAAAAGGATAACCAAACAAATAGTATCATCACAGCTAGTGTATGAAAAAGTGGTTCTAACAGAGTGAACATAATGAAGGTTATGGTAATCTAGAATTTTCAATTAGTGATGCTAGAAACTATTCAGATAGTCATACTTCTCAGAAAGTATGTTCACTTACAAACTATTCAGATAAAAACCTGATACTTTTAGTAGATATTACATACAACTTACAAGTAACCATCTAAAGTCCTTTTCTGATGGTGCCAGTAGCCACCTTAGGAACTAAGATGACCAAATGCAAACATTTTCACTGCTAATAAACTAAAACTGGTCATGCCAACCAGACCTTCATGAATTTTCTGATATCATCTCGGTACTTTCCATTCCATTCTGCCCATCTGCAAGATTGAAATAAACATTAACAATAATAGGTCGCTGCTTCATTTAACTACTTGCCAATACAGTGTTCACCAGGACATCATGTGGGCTATGGAACTTTCCTATAGGACGATTGAAGATTATTAAAGACAGCAGGCAGAGTTTAGTAGCAATATGTATGCATAAGAAAATAGGACCATACCAGGATCATGCAATATGTATTGTCCTGATTCATCCCAAAAGAATATCAAATGTGAACATTTTGGAGAACGAGAAAGCAAGTGCTTTAATGAAATATAAGGAATTTTCAATCGGAGATCCCATACTCAGGGACAATACAGGCAACTATAAATGAGCTTGCAGTCTTATCAGTGCATTAGTTAAGAAAAGCACTAGGAATGCTGAGACACAAGAAGTTTTCTCCAGATCCAGAAACTAATCACTTTCCCATAGAAAACACTGTGATAACCGGTAGAAATAGTTACCTGTCCCAGTTTGGGAATTTCCCAACTAAATAAAGTCCTCCGCAGTCCCAAGGTTCTGAAATTATTTTACACCTTGCTAAAACAGAATCTTTAGCTATGGCCTGTACAATAGCCGACCTTGCTAAGGAAAAATAATATAAAGTTTAATCAACATAATGTAAAATGCCACAGCATTTCTTGGTTAGTTGCATTTGCATCATTTGGGTCAATTGGAAACAATCTCACTGTTTTACAGTGGTAGGGTTGCGTACATCCGACCCCCTTACCTCGCTTAGGCGGGAGCCTCTTCTGAGGCATTGGGGTTATGTTGATGTAATGTAAAATGCCACAGCAATGAAATTCAGAAATCACCCTCTAGTTTCCCTTTAAATGTTACCCATGCGGTAACAGCAATTGTTCCCAATTGAATTAAATACATTTCATTATACGAGGAGACATTATGCTAATATTTTTTTATATTGGGGTTACGCTAATACTTTTTTTAAAATTATTACTGCCATCAATGCAATTTCATCGTTAAATCATAGACTCTGGTGTAAAGATTGATTGTCACATGAATCATTATGATAATCTTCATATAAATTTAGTTTCATTGTGGTATTTTAGGAGCCAGAAGCCAAAGAATTCCAAAAAAAACTACCTTAACAATTGGTGGAGCACTAAGAGGGGCTCCGTCTGTTCCTCTACAAAGAATGCTTGCAAGATCAAATCGAAAGCCATCCACATGGTACTCAGTAACCCTTCAAGAAGGACACAAGGAATCATGCACTGCTAACCATTAAGATAGTGTTACTGTAGGATTACCAATTAAAAATTATTCACAAATGTTAACATGATACTACCATAACACAATCTCATTAACAGAAGTGCAAGTTAAAAGCTAAGGAAATTAAGTATGTTTATGTCGTCTCACAATAGAGAGAACATAGGACGTGCCGTTCGTCTACACTACCTTCTCTAAGAGAGTCTTTGTCTATGAGCTGAATAGTCTATTTTCGTGATATGATCTATCAATAATTTGCATAGACATACTGCAATGTCAATAAATAATCATGGACAAATATTACATGGATGAAACTTGGTAAAGTGGCTTCTGGGATACATAAAAGGGAAAAGGTTGCAACTACCATTAAGATGGGTTCTCTAAGACTTCTGGCAGAAACTATTTGTTCTATAAATCTAATCCAGAAATCAAAAAATCAGAACGAGAATAAGTATGATTCTCAAGAACAGGTCAGTCTCACATTAGAACAAGAAAATCTATGAAATGTAGGAAAGAGTTGATGCAAAATAATTGAGAAGTTATCGTAACGGTGACAAGCATAAAAGTGAGATGCGATCAGGCCAAAAAGGCATTTCAGAGATGAATAGCTATCAAACCTTTATTTTTAAAAGCAAGTTCAAATATTTTTCCATTCCTAATGGAGTGAAAGATTAAGTTATTCTTTGGCTTTTGGTTACAATGGACTAAATCAACGTGGTTCATATAAGTTGTCTGCTATTCTTATTATTTTGAATTAGCAGAAAGTTGTCAAGACATCAGATCACGGGTCAATCGGAAACATCTCTGTCACAAGGGTGACAAGGGTATGTTTGTGTACATCCGACCCCTCCTTCCCCTGCTTAATGTTAGAGCCTCTTTTGAGGTTTTGGGGTAATGTTGATGTAAGTGATTCAAATATCACTTAGAATACAAAACCATTAGACAAGAACCAGAATATCTGATTACGATCACTGTTTGAAAATATCTTACCAATGTCGTAAACTATCAAGGATAAGCTCCATGACCACAGGATGGTTGCAGTTCAGAGTGTTTCCTGGAAATAATTCACGGTGATCAGACAGAAGATGTAGATGTAATTATACAAGTATTTCGTCAAATGTAGTCTGACAATAGATATAATACTCATTTATAAAAATAAACTTTGCAGCACTTACCACACCCAGAAAAGTTAAGCAATTGACCTTCATTGTCCACCATATAATAAACCTAGGGTACAATGACAGATATCATAACCTTTCAATTCATTTAACATATATAGAAAATTGGCTAACAACAACCAGCATATCACATCTTAGTTATCTCTCTACTTTCTTGTTGAACTATCTGTACATGTACCTTGAATGTATGCTTTCTATAATAAAAATAGACAAAACTCTGATTCATCAATATACAAGTTGATCTCAAAAGACTTGTTTTAATCATGACAACTACAACTCAGTCTAGATTCAGTTTGCATCCCACATTTATGGACTTCTTGTAATAAAAAATTGTGGATAAAATGCTCCAATAGCATGCACAAACCTTCTCAAAATCATTGATTGAAAAAAGACATGTTATCTTCATGGAACAAATAGTCGTGGAATGTGATTAATTTAGATGAGAGGTGAAGGACCAAAAAGAAATAAGAACCAGTATGGTGTAGTACAAAGCTCAAGGAAAAGGAAAGACTCGCAGATTATTCACTGTGATAGAAATCATCAATATCACTTATGTAAGGTTAAGGGGATGAAAATGAAAGAGAGCTTTAAGTAAGAAAAGGCAGCTTTTCATAACATGAGAACACAAGTCCATGATTGCCCAATACAGAAATATAACTAGCCTTGAAATCTTTGATTTACCACTTTACTGGTAATGGTATGATGCACTCGCCTACCACCCACATCCACTTAAGTAAGAAAGTTAATTTACCTTGTTATCAATGCCCCGGAAAGAAGTGGTGTGAGGATGAGGATCATCAGCCTCATTTGTGTGGTTGTAAACAACATCTAGTATGACCTGCATGAGGAAGGGAGAGCTTATCAAAAGTGTCTAATAAAGTTGGAAGATGTTAAGTACAATTGGAACAATAATGAAAAAGCACAGTCTGTAAAGTTCATAATTAAAATTGCATTAGTTATTAATAACCTCAATGCCAGCACTATGCAAAGCTTTCACCATTTCTTTGAACTCGTGGGATGCAACGGCAGCCCCACCACCAGCACTTGCATACCGGCTCATAGGAGAGAAAAAGTTCACTGTAGAATAACCCCATGTATTGATCTGGTGCATCAGCAACGTTAGAACATTAAGCATTACATTATATTTGTGCTCAGATATATGAGGCATTGTTCGAATAAAGCATGTAAAGTTCTAAGCTTTAAAAAAAGGAAAATTTTTCAAAATAATCAAAAAAAAATAAAAAATTGGAAAAATATGCACTTCAGAAACTTAATTGGCAAAGTATGCACATTGAAAAACGGCACCACAGATGCCGTTTTCATTAAGTAAAAACGGCACTGTAGATGCCGTTTTTACCCTTAATGAAAACCGTTTTTACCCTTAATGAAAACGGCAACAGTGATGCCGTTTTTACTTGGGCAATTTTTTTCTTGGTTTCGAGATGTTTTTATTTAATACATGTTGAACTAGAAACGGGTCGGTCGGGGGTCTCGCTCACCGGTTAAAATTGTTTGATCTGAAATTATCCATTATCAAAAATTGGTTCGAAGATCTAACTGGTAATTTTTTGATAAGTAATGTGGTGTGATAAATTTGTATTATCGTGGTAACGGGTTGGATTACAATGAGTTTTTTGGCAAGTGACGAAGATTCAAAAAATTTCAGATCAAACAATTTGAAGAGCGAGACCCCCGACCGACCCGTTTCTAGTTCAACATGTATTAAATAAAAACGACATCGCGAAACCAAGAAAAATTTGCCCAAGTAAAAACGACATCACTGATGCCGTTTTCATTAAGGGTAAAAACGGCATCTACAGTGCCGTTTTTATTTAATGAAAACGGCACCTGTGGTGCCGTTTTTCAATGTGCATACTTTGCCAATTAAGTTTCTGAAGTGCATATTTTTCCAATTTTTTATTTTTTTTTGATTATTTTGAAAAAATTTCCTTAAAAAAATCCATCAAAGACAACCTTGAACAAGAAAACGATGAAGGTAGTAACTAAATGCGAGGAAAATGACTTGCCCATGTAAATAAAGGTTGGAAAGCTTCCATGTCATTTTAATGGGAGGTAAGCACTGAAATAATGTTTTACTATGATAATGTACAAAATCTAGGTAAAGTTACAAGACAAATTTACCATATGATCTCGAGGATTGCGACGCCTCTGAAATTCCAGCTCATCAAACTCAAATATGGGAAGAAATTCTACTGCATTGATTCCAAGTTCAAGGAGATGTGGAATCTAGAGAACATAGAGCAAAAAAGAAGTTCCAATCAAATAATTAATGCGTCAATGCTACTCTTCAATCAATGACTTTTAAAAATATATTGCAAATACAGTAGGTTCCCCACTGTAATTTTGGAAATTACACATAGATATTGCTCTTATATTTTTCTCTTTTTCTCAAATTATATTTGGTCCACCACATAAATTTAAAAATAAAAATTAGAGAAGGAGAGGCAAAGATAGTGAGAGAGAGAGAGAAAGAAAGAAAAAGAGCACAAGCTTTCAATAAAGTGAAATATTGTTGTTATACTAGACATTAAAGAGCTACCTTGTCAATCACACCAAGATAGCTACCACGGACTTTTGGGTCCAGTCCACTTGATTCATCTGCTGTAAATGTTCTAACGTTCATTTCGTATATGACAATTTCAGACTGCATGAAAAAAATTATGTAGGTGAGAAGGAAGAACATGGTTTCATTTATAGGCAATGAATACTAAAGTATATCTTTATTAGGGCCTTAGGGGCCACAATGAAAATTTTCAGTTGCTGAGTACGACTTCTCCCTTCAAAGTACAAACAAAAAGAAGTTGAATTATATGTAGAATTGCATGAACAACCTCAGGTATGTTTGGTAGCTTGTAATCAACTCCCCAATCAAAAGCCTTGCAATTGAAATCATAAGTTCCATAGAACGGTGATAATCTTTCTTCAGTGTCACCAAAAAATCTGCGACCTTCAACTAATTTTGCATAGGGATCTAAAAGAATAGATTTACTATCAAATCGATGGCCTTGTTCCCATTTCCGAGGCCCGTCAATTCGGTAACAATAAAGTACACCAGATTTAGGCAAATCCTACAAAAGAATACGACAATAAGAAACAAAATAAAATGAACAGATGAAAATACTAATTCAGGTGGGGAAAAAATTATAGATATAAAATAGACCCACTGCACTCTAGATTCCAGGAATGCCTACTGACTACAAATATTACAAGTCAAAACAAAAGCAAGAAAGAAACTAACGGATTCAGGTCAATAACAACTAGGAAAGTAATGTAAGCAAAATTTTACCCTAATATCTTGAAATGTAAACATAGCAAACGTGTCAAATAGGGACACAAAGAAGACTTGAGCGTTACCTCCACAGAAATATGCCATATGTCTCCCGACCTGTTCTTGCAAGGATCTAAAGCAATCTCAACCATTTCAAGTTCCGCAGTCTTGCCCTTGGCCCTAATAAAATAATTGGATATGCAAAGAAAGCCAAAACACAATAGTGCCAACTAATTTGGTCCAGGACAAAAGTCACTGAATGTTCATCGACAGTACCAATAAAAGAAGTCCAGGCAAATCGCAGATGGATGTCCAAATAAACTCACATCGTATGAATAAAAGATAACTTGCAAAAACTATTGAAAAGCATATAGCTATTGTAGGTAGGACAATTCTCTAAAATATGTCCTAGTCTTCAGAAAGGTATTACTCAGAACGATACTTAATGAGAGGAGCAAGATTATTCACCTCTCTGGAATTGACAGACAAAGGGAAACTGTGGAAGCATGATGTGAAAATAGAGCAAAATTGATGTCGTTTTCAACTTCTGATACTCCCAGCGGGAAAGCCTTACCAGAAGAAACTTTCAAAGGCAATTCCATTTCAGGTGCAACAATTACCTCCTGAAAAAAAAATCATAACTTGTTTATTAATAAGTAAAATAAATCTACGTTGGCTCCAAGGCATGGAAACAACAATTTAACTGGGCATTTTGAGAAACTTTATCACCTAGGAAACACACCATCAAAAGATTATAAGAAAACAACTGGTTTAGAAGTACTTCCAAGGTTCGAGTCTGTGTTGTCATGCCCAGTGACTCTACTTGGCATGATGCAACCACCATATCTATGTCAAGGATGGTCAATGCAAAATATATTGCAGTCGCCCAATGGTAAAAAATTGTCACATGATTTGGCATGATTCACATTATTTAGCGTAGTTTGACATAGTTGTCTTTGTTTTACAAAACATAATTTCTTTATCAATATAACATTTCCATGTATCAAGGTGTCGGAGATTTGTGCGCAATGTGTGCCTCAATTACGCCTTTCCCGTAAGCAAAATGGAACAGACTACCTACAATGTCAAAGAATGATCACGACTTTGGTGGTTTTCAAGTCGATGGTTACAAGTGGCACTACTGATTCACTATGTAGATATAGATAGAACTTTTGAAATCAATATTGAAGCATTGGTTCTAATCTATCATGGCCGCCTTCACAGCAATTTCTTATCACAACATAAGTTTTCTTGACTAGTATTATTTATTCTTGGGAGAAGAGAATGCCGATGTAGAGATAAAATTTACATCAATAGTCTAAAATTGTAAAAATATGGTACTTAATAATTAAGTGACACATTACCATGTGTAATAAGTAATGTTTTTCCAAAGGTAGGACGAATAAAAACATAAGCTGAGACAGTTCACACAGAAGGTAGAATTAGCAAAGCGTAATGTAAAACCGTAGCAAACTCAAAGCGGAAATGCAAGATCTCTAGAAGCAGCAATGTATTCTCCAAACAATATCACGGAAGAGTAATCCCGTGTTAAGGTGTCTCTTACTCAATTTGTCTCCAATATCTTAATTTTCATTTTGAGTTGATAAACGCAAAGTTAAACATAATCAAAAGCATGGGTAATTTCTTCCAGTTTTGAAATACAAGGACATAGAATCACCCATGTAATGTGTTAATGAAACATCATATTAGATCTCAATTATTCAAAATTTGAAGTTGATTTGAAAGACTAAAGATGAAATTGCCATGATAAATACCTGAAGAATGTCTTTTTGCTTGTCGCCAATTACATTTGCAGCCATATTTTTTGAGGGATGTGTACTCAGCCTATGCAGAAAAATATGATATGATAAATCCCTAAAGAATCATAAATAAGTTATGATTTCAAGCAGAAATTGTATACACAAAGGGAAAAACTCGCTACAACCAAACCATCAGAAATCAATTGATTCCACTCAGACCAGTATCATACACGCTGTTCCCTCCTTCCAAGCAAGTCCGATCTCCACTCGACTCACACACCACATTCCCACCAAACCAACTCAAAAAGAGCAGAAACAGATCAACACCGATGCCACCAAATGTGCACCGAGATCACCTCCCCGGCGTTCACACCGCATGCAAAGCAACACCACTATCCAACACCTCCCACTCCGAACCAACAGAAGTCCATCAATCATGCGAAATTTGGTTGGTGCACCAAACTCAAACACTTAGACAGTGCACAGTGGATCCAACTTTACTACAGAGTGAACATGCATTTTGCATTTAGCAACATGAGATTATCCCTCAAACCAGTAAACAAAAAACAGCCCTCACTTCCCACACTCCCAACAAACACCACAAACAGACCAGAAACAGAATTCTCACACAAACACCGGACGGGGTCCACCACCATGACCAAATTGGACACCAGATCCTTCCCTTCTTCCATGCAAACACACTACGTGCCTACTCATTCCTCACAAAAACTTGCTACAACGTTTCTCCTCCAAATCCAAACAACCAGAAATCAATCAACCCCAATCGAAACCCCACATTCCCACCAAAGAACCACAAACAGACCAGAAACAGAATCCTCACCAGACACCGCGAACACAGGACGTGATACACCACTGTAACCAAATCGCAACACCACATACAAATTTCTCCCTCCCAAGAAAACACACTCCACACGACCACACCTACACATTTCTCATAAAAACTCGCTACAACCAAACACTCCTCCAAATTCAAACCAACAGAAATCCATCAATCCCACTTGAAACCCCCACATTCCCACAAAAACAACACAAACAGACCAAAAACAGAATCCTCACCCGACACCGGACGCGATCCACCACTGTAACAAAATCGCAACACCACGATCCAAATTCCTCCTTCCAAGCAAACACACTCCGGGCCTACTCATTTCTCCCAAAAACTAGCTACAACCAAACACTCCTCCAAACCCAAACCAACACAAATCCACCAAATCCCACTTGAAACACCACAAAAACACCCGACACCGCGAACACCGGACACGATCCATCACCATAACCAAATCGCACACCAAATCCCTCCATCCTTCCACGCAAACACACTCCATATCTACTCATTTCTCACAAAAACTCGCTACAACCAAACACTCCTCCAAAGCTAAACCAACAGAAATCCAACGATCCCACTCGAAACTCCACATTCCCACCAAAACACCAGAAACAGACCAGAAACAGAAACAGATTCCTCACCCGAAGCCACGAAACAACAGGCGCGATCCACCGCCACGCCCCAATCGGACACCGAACCCACCTCCCCTGTCGTTCCTGGAGCGGAATGGCGTCCCGATGAGGGGCGGGACGAGGGATTCCATGGACGGGAGAGGACGAGCGAGAGGGGAGCGAGCGTTAGGGTTTAAATAAGCGTTGGGTTGGCGTTGGCGTCTTGTTGCGTTCCTTCCCGAGAGTGGCTTCGGATCGCGCGTTTGGAGGTGGTTGGTGGGGTCGTGGGAGAGTGACACGTGGAGGGGGTGGAGTTTCTCGTGTGTCCGGGTCTCGTGGCAGGAAAATATCGGTGGGGGTCGCTTTCGGCTCCCGTGGAGGTTTCTGCTCGCATGGCAGGGATTGTACCGTTGAATTTTTTATTTTTATTTTGAAAGCATTAGAAGAAATTATTAATCAAAGACTTAGAGGGTTAATGTAATGTAATCATATAAGTTCCGCGAATATACAGAGTTAGCGAGTATCGCTACAATTTATCACAGAATTTTTGTACGTAGTTTTTTTTTATTTTTGAAGCTTCTAAATTTCAGTTAGATGATGCATAATGTAATACGAAGTAGCATTACATATTGAGATTTAAGTATTGCCATTACATACTAAATAGCTTATACAAGCCTCGACAATGACAAAAAAGAAGCATACAAATAGAACTTGAGAAGTCCCTTAATAAGGAGACGAGAACAATAAAGAATCAAATATTAGAAAGAGTTGGGACTAAGTTGACTATAAAGACAATAGATGCAACAGCAACGTGAGTTAACTTAGCTGATCATGTTGAAGTAAATCCAAGCAAATGTTACAGAGATACACCACCAGTCATGGTTTGATCAGAAGTTCTGAAATCAGTGGCTGAAAGAGTATCAATATCATTCGTATTTCATTTCTACAATCCAAGTTTTTCAATGAGTCTGTAAGCTAAGAATATAATGTATTATTTGTATTTGTATCCACTTCTTTATTCAAATAAGAATTTATGTTGTAGAACCCAAAAGATAATCGTATGCATATATTCATTATGTAAATGCGATGCACATAGAAACACACATATCCACTCCATATTCGACGGTTCGGCCTACTGATCAAAAAAATACTTTTTCATGGTATGATACAATATAGTTGACGGAAATATACAAATGAAAACTCACGGAAGAAACATCAAAACTACAAACGCATGTAAAATGGAACCACAAAGCGAAATTGCGGGTAAAAGGAGAATTTGAAGTACCACTCAACAACTCTAATCAGTCTAGACAAAAATGCTACATTCTATAACATACCAAAAAATTACATGGAGGAAATAATTTACGTGACGATGACCCAATCCTCAAGAACGTCAAATTCAACAAACTATTTTGTTTACTAAACAAATGAATTTCTCCTAGTAAAAATGCCGGAGACACGTCTATAACTTCCTATAAACAAGAGATGTAAACACAGTATAGGCAATTCACGTCTTCCAACAATTTGATGTTGAGAAGGCTATATGATCGTAAATGACAGTACTGGACTGACTTGATTGTGTTGAATATTGGCTTTCATGGCATGAAGTTGATGCTCGAAGTCGTAGAAGAACATGCCACCTTTCGCATTCAGGAACTTCATCAGTAGAGAGCACCATAATTGTGATTTATAGGACATGGATCTTAAATAAATCAAGACAGCCTGGTCGACTGCATAGCAAGAGAAGCAGCCGAAGCCTCTGCTATCAATGAAATTGGTTGCCTTGCTTGCAGACATGCTGCGATATCGAAAGGGTGCAACCTCAATCCATCAAATAAAAGATTAACACCAGGCAGAACTACTTCTCTGTCGTCTGCATCCTCGGGTTCGGGCTTTACTGTACCACCTGACTCTTCAACAACTCTTGTAGTAGCCTCGTATACCGGTGTAAGAGCATATGATCTGCACGGGAATGGATTTTATGGTAAGCAAGATGCAGCTCTGGTGAAGATAAACATTTTTCTCATTCAAACTAAGTTTAAATCACTTATTAAATTAAAAAACGTATTTTTTCCTGCAACAGGTACAATTATGATTCCTTAACAATCACAGGGTTGAATGCCTGCACTCTGAGGTGGAGGATGAGGAAATTAAAAACAATAGTGATTATGTTGGGTGATGGTATATCATTAATTTACTTATGAGTCTTTTGCGGAAAATACTATACAATCAGCATGTTATGAAATAAAAGGGTAAGAACATAAACTGAAAAGGTCCAACGGGAAGTAACAACTAAGCGTAGATGATACGCCTGATTAAATATTACCTCAGTATATTCCCATCGAAGCTTAGAATTTCTGTACGGCCGCGCTGCCTATTGGCAAATTTTAGCCTCTGGTGCTCACCAGAAGCACCAGATATTGGGGTTGAGGGCTCAGCAAATGGATTCCACCTTCCACTGGCAAAATTCATAAGCTGAGGAGATGACTCTTTAATCTTAGGTTGTTCTCTGCTATAGAAAAGCTTAGCTATGGCACCGGTTGCTTGGTACTCCGAGCAGATATCACGCAACCTTTTCCTTAAACTTTGCATGTCGTTGTGGTGGTCTTCAAGTGAACCTTTTTGAAGTAGATGTGATGAAACCACTCTTTCACATATCATTTTGCACAATTTTGGACTAAATAGAGGAACGCCGAACTCAATGCTCAAAGGAACCCACTCATAGTCCTCAGCATTGGAAATAAATTTATCAGCATCCTGCTCTCTTTTAAGTTTCAAAAGGCGAATATATCCTATTGTTAGTAGCTCTATCTTCTCTGACAAATAACTCAGAAGGGAATTCATTGAATCACTTTGCTCTCCGTCAAATCCCACATGCTCTCTAATATCCACAATAGAACCATCAGAATTCTTCAGAGGCAAAGGAATATCCATTGTCATTATATTTCCAGATTTGTCAAGATCATCTTTATAGAAAGGTTGCACCATCACAGCAGAGTATTTGAGCATCGAGTTTATGCAGTGCAACAGTATACTACCATTTACCAGATTTCCTTCAAACTTACCCCCCAAGCCTCCGATTACCGATCCATCCCATGACCACATCAGAGCCTTCTCACAGTCAGATAAAGGAGCAGGCAGCATTCGCAGAGACTGTCCTTTCATCAGTACAACAGAAAGTGGACCACGACCTGAAGCGGTATACAATACTAATTTCATCCAAGGTGTCATGGATGCATAGGATGGTGGGCCAAAATGAATTGGACCAGCAGGCCCTGGTAATACAGATGATGAAGGAAGAGGAGCCATAGATACAAGAATGTCATAGTCGCGAAGAAATAGTCGATCCAAGGTAGCCGGGGTAAGGGAAGCTAAACTTTCACAACGAAGAATATTAATAAGATATGACTTCTTTGATTTTCCCGTACTCTTTCCCTTGCTTGACTCATCAGATAGCATGGTCTCAGCAGAACTCAGCACATCTCCATTTAACATATCTTTGGTTGATTGTATATCTAGTTCGGTCAAGGTTGTCAAAGAAGGCCCATCCTTAGTGCTCTGAGAATGCTCACTTGATGCAGAGTCAACATCAAGCTTATCAGGTAGAACAACATCTTCATTGTAAGCTTTACTCATCCCCTCTTCTTTTGGCCAAGAATCTAAAGAAATGCTGTCCACACTAGAATCAGAAATTGATACGACGTTATCCTCGATCAGTGACTCTGCATTCACTTTATCGTTACCAACACTGCTAGTTTCATCTGAATCAATTCCACCAGACCGGAGACACTCTAACACACATCGAAGACTAAACGCATGATTGGCAAAGTCTTGTAACTCGCCCTCAAATTTCTTTCCCTCTAGTGCAGTCAGATCTCTGCAGAGATCGGCAATGCTGGCATTACCGAGTTTTCCTGCTTCGTACAACGTCACAGCATGTGATTTTAGACCTAGAAAAGACCAAAAGGTTGAGAGTGAGATTAAACAAATTACCCATATAATTAAAATAATATTTAAGATGTTCATTGATGTATTGAGAAAATACTAACTTGACACCAACCATATAATTCACATGTACCGCAATTGCTATTTCTGTTTTTAATTTGATCAAACAAGCAGAAGAAAAGTACTTGACAATGACTTGCGTTAATGCCAATGGGCATAGTTGGAGACTTGGAGTCTCAGATAGACAATGCACACGATAAAAGGTTATAAGATATTATAAGCAAAAAGGGAGACATCGGAGTCCAAATATGATTAAAAACTAATTGAAAACATTTTTTGTATTTTTAAATCAAATCCCAGCATGTAAATCACATGCTAGGATTCAATCCTCAGTCCAGGTTCATCCAAGACTAGCAATCTACCAACTGACAAACCTCAGTTGGCTAAACATGGTTGAAAACTGACAATAGCTCTATGGAAAACTAAAAAGATTGAGGCATGCTAAGGATACCTGGTGAGATGGAACCCATCATCAAATACGATGTAATATTTGCATCGACAACAAAAGCAACACGGAAGGGTCCAGAATGTGATCCAGGTTTTCGCATTCCTTGACTACCACCCGATACTAAGCTCCTAGAATTCATTGTAGCATTAGAATTATCTTCATCGTCACCCAATCTAGGAGAGCTTGGCAATCCTGAATCCTGGAGAACAGATGCTGGATCGATCATTTTTACTGCCCAACCCAATCGACAAGCAAAAGATGCTGCAGCCTGAAGCTGGGGAAGATCAGCCTGCAGAGTTGTTGCAAGTTCCAGCACTGTTGCATTCTCACTTGAAACCACAAAAACCGCATAGAGCAACCTTCATGCAAGAAAAACATTCCTACATTAGAATGTGGAATATGGTAGAGGACAAACATACAGAGGCTACATGAGGCAATAATGCACTGATGTGGAAAGGCACTTACTCTTCAATGGGATCTTCGTATGACTGCTCTCTATTAGAAACAAATCCTTCCAGTCTGGAAACTGAATTAGTGTAAATAATAATTTAAAATTGAAATTGTACTAAAATAAAACAAAACGAAATAAAAGTAAAAAAGAAGAGGCTTTTCAGTTCCATTCCAAATTCCGATACAATCTATAAATATCTAAAAACTAATCCAACTTAAGTTGAACAGATTCTCTATTTCCCATTGAATCACGAGAACTGGGAAAAATAAACAGGAAAAGGGAGGGAAAAAAGGCTCTTGGAAGGGATCTGAAAAAACCCGTCAATATAAGCATGGGCAGACAAATCTTATTTAGAGTAGGCAATTTACTATCATGTTTTTGTGAGACATTTCTTCAGAAGTAAACAGATTAATACAATAACTTGTTCTATACTGTATCAACAGTAGTCATAATTGTAGGGCAAAACTCATGGTTCATCTAAGTGAAGAATGTATCCATAATTGCAGTCTTATGCAACATGTGTCATACTCCCAAGCATGCAAAAGAAAATTATGGATATTTCATTAACTCCAGTCTACAAATAGCAGGTATTGGTTAGATCAAATAAGGGAGCATGATAACAAGGTCCGCTGGTCCAAAATTTTCATACAATTTCTTTTGAATTTGTGGTCCAAAATAAGGGTGGGGTGCAGGTGAAGACCAAATAATATCAAAATAAGGGAGCAGATCAAATAAGTCTTTGTGACATTAAGGCTCTGATATAATATTGAGTTTTGGACCCCCGCTGAGCATCAATTGGCTTTGGGTTGGAAGACACTTCAAATGCAGGCAACTTTCATAGTTCATTGAAATGAAGACTTTATCGATAATTGCGCTCTTGTGCAACATGTGTCTTAACCCTTAAGCACGCAAGAAGAAATTTATGGTGACTTCATTATTTCCAGTCTAGCAATAGCAAATATTGGTCAGATCAAGTAAGGGTGCATGATAACAAGGTCCATTGGTTCAAAATTATAATACGATTTATTTTTTCAATTTAAAAAACTCATGAAGTCTTGTCCACAAAAAAATTACTCAGTCCTGTAATCTATAAGAGGTGCAAATCGAGTTTGAATAGCATATTCCAATTATATAAATACCTTTAAAACGGTCATCAGGATACACAGGAACGTCAAAATAGATCAATCCTCGTGCATATAAACCTCTAATTATCTCCGGATCAAACAGAATGAAGGATGTCGCTTCCTCTTTGCATATCTTGTCAATTGTTGCTGTTTCATCTTCACTGAGTTTCTACAGTTTGAACCCAAAAAATGAATTTTTTTTAGACAGCCCCATTCTTGCCACAAATAGGTTAATATGGGTAGGAAGCTAGGAATCTACCTTAAATTCTTCCAAAGTGAAATTAACAAGACCAATTCCCCACCATGGTTCGACTGGAAATTCCACTGGCTGAGTAGGTAATAACTCTTTTGCAATTGACTTGTTCAGCTTCCACATAATTTTCTGCAAATACAGCAAAAATAATTTAAAAACTATGAAATATAATTAACAAAATATCTTCAAATGTAGAATCAAGCAATTGAGCAAATTAGTGTTTCAAACTGTGGAAACTAAGCAATTGAAGTGGTGATATTGGAATCAGAGCCCCAATTTGAAGTATATGGTCTGCAAGAAAAATGCAGATTTGAAAATGCAAAAATCAGGGAAAAGAAGATTTACAAATATTTGAGTTTCTCCTTACTGTATGGGGGTAAAGCCACAAGTATTAAAAGGTGGAAGCTTATCAGAGGCTTCAAGGGTGGTTCACAAAGAGACTATAAAATATTAAACTGATAGCACTTCGTGATTGCAGTTTTATCATTCATCCCAGAAAAGAACATCTGATAGGCTTCCTCCTTTGTTTCAATTAAGATCATGGGGCCTACTGTGGAGATTCACAGTTACGGTTATGACACCTATGGTTTTAGTATATAGCATAATGTTTAGAGAACAGAACAATTGTCTAATTCTCATTAGGACCAAAAGAATTGCAGCTGTTTTGTATTCCACATGCTGAGACTGCAGAATGAGAAAGAAACAACTGGAGGCTCTTCAGCACTTGGTTCAAAGTTCCATAAAAATGTTGCTTCAGAAACTAAAGAATGCAAGATAGGAGCTAAGCATTACCTTTGATCTGCATTTGTTCATTATATCGATAAATTCATTCCGTCCGATTCCTGTTAATCTCAAGACATCCGCTGCACTAAAATTGGGAATGCTGTCGTACGGTTGCTCTGTTAAAAAAATACCAGACAATCAGCAACTAGTAATGTTAGGGTACAAAGTACCGTGATAAAGAAATGGGATTTGCTAATTTCTACTACAGTTTTACTCATGAAAGGCTCTTACTTCAAAAACTACATCCTACCATATGCAACAAGCAATCTTCCTTTAAAGTGGGAAAAGTAGAATTCAAAGGGTCAGGATGACATGGCTCTTAGGAAGGTAAAAAAATATTTTTTAAACCACTATGAGGGATCATGTAGGCAAATTGAAGGACAGTAATAATAGTACAGCTGTACAGCAAAAAAGTCAACATACTTGGTTGTTTTCAAATTTTCAGTTGGCATTTAGTTCTACATCTATGTGTTTGAGTCTTCTCCATTAGAATCAGTAAATATTAGAAAGAACGATTATGTACGTAGCCCATGTGAGACTTCATGAATACAAGACAGTGTCAGAGTGGGTCATGTAATTCTAATTCTAGCAGTCTAGCACAAAGAGAACGAAGTAAGTTGCAGAGGAAGCCGTATCTGACATTAGATGTTTTGGTTATCTATTGTTATCATTAATACCAGTCAAAGCGGGGATACGAGGGGTGAGAAAAGCAAAAGAAAAGGCCGCAAAAAAACAGCACAACCAAAACATAACAAGGACTCAACCAACATCAAAGACTCCCCAAACTAAAACGAAAGGTCAGCCTTAATGCCCTTCTGTTGCAACCAAATATAGACATTCCGACTTGACTTATTCCAAATTTCCCCTATGACCACACTTTTGCCGTTAAAACACACCTCGTTCTGGGCAAGCCAAATGTTCCACCAAATAGACGAAGGCCCTGGAAGCCCTGCATCTGTGAGTATGATATATCCATTTGGGATATCCTTCCACCAACTTCTCCAAAAAGAATGGAAACCCGCCACAATATCAAGCCTAGACTTTCCAATTTTGGTTATCATTCTAATCATTTTTACAAATTAGAATTAAAGGAAATATTAAGCGTATTCCACATTGGAACCCTAATTGGATGTATGGCACCCACTAAATTATATTATATATGTCCGAAAGATTTCATGCACTGTCACAAAGTATATGTACTTCTACTAAATGACCAGCATCATGTGTGATAAAGCATAAAATCCCATTCTAGCACACTACAATAAACTAATATTAATATATATCAGTGTACTAAGTCCTCACCATTTTTCATAACTTCAAAGATCATGTCACAGTAATATCGAAAGGGTGAGATTCTCATAACTCGACAAACGTACTCGGCAAGATGATATGGGAACAACTGCAAAATTATTGCCAAGTGTAAGTAAGAAAAAAAAATTAACCACGCATTCAGAGACATTCTAAAACTTGGTTTAAAGTAGTAAAGATGCAGGATAATCAAGCCACACAGGAACAGGTTGGTGGTACACCTTGCTAAGACTGACCTGAAGGTAAGAAAAGCATGCCAAAGCTTAAAAACCATATATAACATGTGGTTATCTATATATGTTACACTTTACAGTGATTTACATGAGGTAACACTCTTCATGGTGCCAGGTTGTGAATTTAAGCCAAATTTTCCTAAACCACAAAATCATGCTGGGTGAGGAATATGGGTCAACAAAGAACCCCATATGTGGATCCAGTCAAGACCTGGGCATAGTTGGATCCTTCTACAAACCAATTAGCATTTGATTGCCTAGATTGTCTCTTAATTTCATAAAGCAGATTCTTCAATCACAATTTCACATGAAAACCAAGCTAACACCCTGGAACCTATCAGTCTGGATGAGCCAAACTTGGGTGGTTTTGGCATGTTCGGCCTGGACTTCGTAATCATTTCCCAAACAACAAAGAGTTGAATACGCAGCTCGCCATGCTGAATCGCTGATACCAAATTTTAATGCTCCATGTTAGTTACAAGTATATTATTGGTAAGTAAAAACACACCCTTCCCCTGTAAAAAAATTAATTCTGTAACACTTAAGATGGAAAGCTACAGATTTCTGTGGCCAGAGCCTAAGGCATCTGAACACGTGAAATTGGCTCCATATAAGACAGGGTGACCCAATCAACCGAAGCATGACCTAGCAAATGTGTTTCCATTAGTCATGTGGACTGCATATTCAACCATTACTATGTTTGACTTGGTAATGGCTAATTAGCTTCCGTTAAGTAGTCATTTCTGAGTGTGGTGATAA
The DNA here is from genome assembly GCA_963682175.1 of Triglochin maritima. Taxonomy (NCBI): domain Eukaryota; kingdom Viridiplantae; phylum Streptophyta; class Magnoliopsida; order Alismatales; family Juncaginaceae; genus Triglochin; species Triglochin maritima. The sequence continues at coordinate 31,023,598 of OY821792.1, read as the reverse complement.
ATAATACCAATGTCTGGTAAACTGACATTTCCACTTATTTTTTAGGTATCAATCCAATTCTAACTTCTTTCGAAGTTCATCATTCCTTAGTTATAACATAAAGGGTGATCTTCGTGATACCAAACTTGCTTCACAGTAGTATTGGTTCTTCTTGGTATGTTTTCTCAAACTTGACATTTTGGATCTTAGTGAGAAACATAATATGACATCAAAGAAAAAGTTAAGTTCCCATGTTCAGCCGGGCGGTCGCCTAGGTAGTCGCATAGGCGACCACCCGCATATCACACACTTCAGTGTGCAATTTGGGTGTCCCTGTGCAACGACTGGTTTTTAATATACATGTGTCCAATCGAATGAGTAGGGCACTTGTATTGTAATTTTGTTGCCTTATAAATTATATTACAAACTCTACCATTAATAAAATAAAAGGCCTAAGTGTTTGGGTGTGTAGAAGGGGTACCTAGTGAGGCTATGGTCGGTGAACTATGTGTCTTTTTTAAGTCCAAACATGTAATGTTTGTTTCTATATTTTTTGGACATTTTTTCCTGTTTTTTCCTCTCTTTTTTTAATTAAAACCAAAAAATAATAATTAAATTGGGTCACCCAGTACTGGGCGACTGCACAAACGCCTAGGTGTTACTTGAGCATTGTTAAGTTCTAATTTTGACAAAAAAAAAATATGATTATAGTTATACCATGAGTGTTACCTAAATAAATGATAAGGAGAACATTATAAACAAAGCAAGGAAATAACATTAAGTAGCTCTGAAGAATGAAAAAACAGTACTGCAGATGCCATGAAACGTGTGGTAAGAGATAGACGGGTCATAGTACGCACTGCAAGGTTCTTACGCAAGTAACGCATCATCTCTTCGTAATATTCTCCTTCTCTACATACCCTCCGCGCAAAACATGTATTCCACAGTAATCTTTTTTTCATGCAATGGTCTATGACTCTGCATGTATAAATTCGATAAACATTATATAGCAAAACTACAACCCAAAAGAAATCTATCGGCGCATGATACATACAGAATCAGCACGTGTGTGCTTATAGTTAGCAAAAACAAAGTCAAGCTTGTGAATAGTATCAAAAGCATAAAATTCATAAACCATCAAAACAATGTCAAGCTTGTGAATGGTATCAAAAGCATGAATATCTCTCCTTTGCAGGAGAAACAATACATGAAGATAAGAAAACTACAGCCAAATTTAGCAAAGACATAAAACAGAAGACGGTGCAAGAGAGTCAAAGGCAATATATCAGAAAAGTACGGATGAAAACAAAGAGCTTTAACATGAAATAAGAGGCACCATAAGACCATGAATGAACATGGGTTGATGAGTTCATTTGCCATGATCAACTTCTTCATAAAAAGACATGTAATTTCATGGTACTAAGTGATATCTAGTTTTGCTCTTGTTAGTAGAATTCCATCAGAACCTATGACCTTGAATATTTCTTCCCACCCTTAAACGTGAAAGATCTTTCCCACTCAATGTTACATTGTATTTTCCATCAACTCTTGATCGTCAATGGCTTAATGTTATGCTGAACCCTCGGCAGAAGGAGACAGAGTTCACTCCTTTAACAACGACTAAATACTTCAACCAATGGAAATAATCAAAACTAACCATTTGTTGGATATAAATATCATGTCACTCAAACTACTGCAAGCACAGCTCTAGGACCAGGCAACAAAAGATGGTTACCTGCGGTGCCATTCTTCTTTAGACGAAATAACAGCTTGAAGACGTTTAGGGAGATTCTCCCATGGACATTCCTCCTTTATCGATTTCAAAATAAGTTGCTCCTCAATGGTCGCTGGAACATGCTGCATCTTGCCAACCACCTGCCTTTAACAAGTAAAAGTCAAAAACACAAACATCACTCTCATGCACACCAAGCACACACGAACTCTCTGTTGATCGGATTAAGCTTTGATCTAAATTCAACAGTGTAAAAATCAAACCAAAGCACCAATTTTGCAGATGTACTTAAATCATCATTATATGTCAACATCGGTCAATTCCCAATTACGACTCCTTAAACCAAAAAGAGCAAGATAAATCATAATTTAGAGATTTAAACATCGTACTGCACTGCTCCTTCAAAACAAATGATTAAAAAAACTGACAGAGATTAAAAAAACAAAATGACCGATCTACTTCGAACTAAACAATGTAACAGTCAACAGTACTGGAAACTGAAATTAGCTAAACAATGGCACTCCACAGCAACTTCACACCACTAAGAAAACACAAAACACAGAGAAATCCTTCAAAATTTCGAATTAGCGTTGTTTCCGGTCAAACACGAAACAGCAGATGGAACCTAAAACAACCGCCGATCTATCAAACTCAACATAAACCCTTCCAATTAACTAAATTCAGACATTTCACTTCCAAATCAACGCGAATAGGGCTCGAATCCATGCGTCCGAGGCGCGAATCGACCTCGATGATGGCGGAGGAGGTGGTTTTGGAGATCGAGAGGGGGTTTACCTGGAAGTTGGGGATCCGATCTAGGGTTTGGGTTTGGTGGAGTAGCGTGAGATCTGAGGCGAAAGAGTCACCCAGTGGTGGGGAACGCTCCTGGCCTGTTATTACAGACGAGGAGGGGAGGAGCCGAGCAGCCCCGAAATTGGGAACATTATTGCGTCAAAGCCCTTCGAGTTTATCAAAATCATGATATTTTTGTCAGATAGGACGATAACTTTTCTATTTGTTTGGAAAGACCCAAGGATCGATGTACTTGTTTGGTCAACGCAAGCGTAATAATTTTGCATAGATAGTGATACGATAAAAATTAGGAACTACTATTCGTCGTCGGAAAATTACTTAAATCGCCCCAAAAATGATCTTTTTGCCCTTAACAAATCAATTAATACCGATTTCGTCCCGTGTCTTTAAATAAGGTGTTTGACTCAGTTTTACTCACATTCCTAGTACCAACACCACGAAAATGTTTGGCGAAGCACCTGAATCCGGCGAGGTAACTGGGGCGGAATTTTTTTCACGACTCGGGCGTCTACGCCTGCACAAAGGTGGAGGCGTCTGTCTAAACCGCCTCCACCTATGTGGAGGCGTGTTAGGCAGACGCCTCCACCTTGGTGGAGGCGGTTTAGCCAGACGCCCGTTTTTTTTTTAAATTTTTTGTTAAATTCAAATTTTTCAGGTTCCGTTTCAAGATTTCGGTGGTGATGGAGTAGATTACAGTGAGCTTTTTGACAGTAAAGAAATATTTACAACAATCGAGGAAGGTTGTAAATGGGCGAAACAAGTTGCAATAGGAGCCAGATTTTTTTTTGTTATATCATCATACAAACCGAAAGCAGATAACCGGATGGATTGTTACCTCAGATGTGATCGCAGACGTGAGATGAGTTCTCGTGATACGAGTATTGCACTGCGAAAGAATACGAAAAGAAAAGGTTGCGGTTGTCGGTTTTTGGTAAAAGTGGTGGAGCGACGAGATCGTGATGGATGGGTTATTGTTTCTAGTAGCATGTTTGGGCAGCACAACCACCCATTGGCAGTTTATTCAGAGGGTCACCGACAGGTCAGCGGACTTAGTGCTAGGGCAAAGCAAATTGTTCGGGATATGACAGAGGCACAAGCAAGGCCCCGTAACATTTTGTTGGCGGTAAGAAGAAATTTCCGGACGATAATCCTAATCAAAGGCACATTTACAACTTCAGAGAGTACATGAGGAGGACGAAATCTGAAGACAGGAATCCCGCGCAGCAGTTTCTCAGAGAGGCAGTGCAGCATAAGTATTTGCATTGGATTGTGGCAGATGAAGAAAATAATGTCTTGACTCACGCATTTTTGGCACATCCGACTTCAGTTCAGTTGTTGCGTACATACCCATTCGTGATCTATATGGATTCGACGTATAAGACGAACAAGTACAAGATGCCTTTGTTTGAGATGGTTGGGGTTACTCCAACAAATATGAATTTCCTCGTCGGATATGCGATTTTGCAGGATGAGACCGAATCTAGTTACCGGTGGGTGTTGGAGAGGTTGCGAGATCTATTATTGGATAATGTTAGCCCGACAGCAATAATTACGGACCGGGAGATGGGTCTGATGCGACCAGTGGCAGAGGTTTTTCCTGAGTCAGCTCATTTACTATGCACCTGGCATATCAACAAAGACGTGTACAACTACGCATACCACGTATTCGGCAAGGAGAAGCAGCTTGCAGAGAGTTTTAGACGTGGAAGATGGAGGAGAGTCATGCTTTCTGATTCACAGACGGATTATGATAGAGCAGTCCGTAATCTGAAGGATTCTTACAGTTCCTGGCCAGTGCTGACGAAGTATGTGGAAGACACGTGGTTGGTGCATAAGGAAAAATTCGTGTTGAATTGGACGAATCAAGTTCTTCATTTCGGCAACACTACGAACTGCATGGTGGAAAGTGCACATTTGGCTCTGAAAGAGTGGATCACTACATCGACTGCCGCTCTCGACACTCTTTTCGACCGCGTGAACTCGTCTATTGAAATGCAGCTGACGAATATTCGGAACTTTCTTGAAGATTCGAGACGTCGAAATTTGGCACATTACATAGGTCCTCTGTTTCAGCATATAAATGGCCGAGTTTCGCATCACTGCTTGTCGTTAATGACTCGGGAGTTGAAGAGAATGCAGGACTTAAGTGATGAAATTGAATATCGTTGTGGGTGTGCTTTCCTGACAACACATGGGATTCCTTGTGCCTGTACCATGTACGAGTGTTTCGCGTCAGGTGATGGAATTTATTTAGAGCAGATTCATCCATTCTGGAAAACACTTGTTATCGGAGAAGGAGTCCAGATGTCAGAGTTTGTTGATCAGTCAGCACAAGACACCGAGCATTTTCGGAAGCTAGTGGATGAGATCTCGCAGAGCGATCCTGCAGTAATTCGTAGTGCCTCTCGTATTTTATACGAACAGTTACACCCCAATCAGTCGAATGATGCATTGCATACATTGCATCATATGTCTTTCATGAAGATTGCTTTTAATTCAATAAATGCTACTAAGGTATGTGTTTAGCCTTGTTTACAGAATACAGGGACCTGAATGCAAATTACCCACATCCCGAGCATAAAACGCGTGCAAAAGATTCATTTCTATCATAAAGACAAGTTCAAGTTTATCGGGTTTCAAATGGAAATGCATCCAAGCACAAAAGCATTCAAGGAGCTAATCACAAAAAGGTCAGGGGCTTAAGTGCAAAATGTCAAGGACCTGACTACAAAATAAAAGGGCCAAGTTATTGTGTTGGAGAAGTCAAAAGAAAAGTCAAAAATAAAATCCCAACAATGGAAGGAATTAATCCGGAGCTCAAGACAATGGAAAGAATCAATCCAGACGCGCAAAGGATGATCAAATCATACCATAAACGCACAGCCAAAATCCGGACCCGATCAGACCAGATTGTGCGGCGTTTCCGCCGCACAGCACCTACAATCTGCGGCGTTTCCGCCGCACCCCTGTCGATCCGCGTCCCCAAATTTTGTCCAGTCATGTGTCGCCACGTGTAATTTCCTTTCATATACTGGTATCCCTTGTATCGGCTATAAATAGCCTCGTAGCACGAATGTAACACATCTTTGAACCTTTGGTCTTTGATCATTAGTAATAACTTTCTGTTTTATTTTGTTTTGTTTCTCTTTTCTTTTAATGTCTCTAGGATCCCTTCTTCTTCCTCCCTCCATGAGTTTCTAACTCTTTCCAAAGGGTGGAGGTGACGGATTTAGGGTTAGAGAAGATGAATTGCATGTTATTATTTTAAGTTCATGATTAGTATATTTTGATTACTTGAGTTTATGTTAAGTCATTTATCTTGTAATGCTTCATAATTAACATGATTTACAATAAGTTTCAGTAATTCTCTGATCTAAACCTAAATCTAAACCTCCATCCAACGGATTTCTCTCTTATTTCTTGTTTTAGTTTTATTTGTGCATGTTTAACTACTTAATCCAAAAACCTAAAAACTCAATTGATTCTTCTCTCCTTCTTTCCCCCAATCGAAATAACAAAAATAACGAAATCTCTCCCTCCTTGTGTTCGACCCGTACTTGCCACGTCTTCATTGACGCCGTGCACTTGCGGTATAAATTAAAATTCTCATCAAGTTTTTGGCGCCGTTGCCGGGGAAGCGACGCAGATTTTGTGTTTTTGTGTTTTTGATTTTTTCCTGTCTACCTTGTGCGCGATCTAAGTATTTGAATTTGTGTAGCAGGAGACAACAGAGCGCGCGGCGAAATCCGGGAGCGTTCTGAGACACTTAGGCCGCGGAATCGCCCCATCTACAAGGTGGCTTGCGGCGGAATCGCCGCACCAGTGTGGGTTCTGGTCTTCAAATTTCTGGGGCATCGTCGGCATCACTGGGTTGTCGCATTAAGCTACTGGAATCTCCGAGAGCGGGCGGCGAACCCGACTGAGCATTGCGGAGGTAACTTTTCTTGCCTTTCTCGTAAAATCTGAATTGTTGAAAAGTTTCCTTTCGTAGAATTGCATGTGTTAGGGTTTACAATTCCATAATTGGTAATAATTCAACTCGGACCTAAAATTGGCAAAATTAGAAAGACCTTAGTGCATGCATCATATAATGTTTTCTTGCATTATTCTTGCTAAATTCTTGCAAATTATTTTTTATTGTTGAAGAGTGCTGGAGGCAAGGTACATATCGCTGTTTTAACGATTGCATTTAAGCATATACTTTAGTTTGCATACAACCTTGAAATTGCCCCCATTAAAAAGATCATTGTTTGACTATCTTTGCTAGATCTAAGTTAAACTACTTTAAGGGCAACTCCGTAGGCAAATATACGGTGGGGATTTCATCACCCTCCCGTGGCCCACAAACCACAATCCTAAAGTGTCACCTAAGCCTAAATTTAAAATCAATTAGACATTGGCCCCTAAGGACTCGGACTCAATTAAGGAGGAGATTGGTTTGACTTGCTATGACCTGAAGCTAATTGAATTCAATTTGTTGTCTAGAAAGTGTTTTTGTGTTGACGAAAGTCTTCCAAGCGACGTGGTTGTCTAATTGGCACTGACTCTGTCAGAAGCGCCCCCACTAGCTATACACTGACTGGCCAACTTGGTTTGATTGGTGAGGGAGGTGAATCAAGCAAATCAATTCGACTCAACCAGTTAGGAGTCGTCTAGATTTAAGTGACACTAGGTATAGGATTGTTTTAACCGTGCTTGTTCAAGAAATTTCTAACCAACCCTAATTTTTATCCTTTAGTGTTAAGTTTCCCTTCTCGTCTGAGTCTTCTTTCCCTTCTCATCTTTACCTTTCTATTGTTTGTTTCCATTTTCATAAAAAAAAAAAATTAAAAATAAAAAAAAGAAGAAGAAGAAGGTAATTGATTTTTGAAATTGAATTTGAAATTTAAATTTCAAACTCAAATTCAAAAATTGATTCAACTCGGTGCACTCAGATTTGGATTCGGGACTTGAGTAATCGACTCTCACGAGTTCATCTAGATTCCAGTCTAGAGCTTAACCCCAATCCATCTGTTGCACCACCTCACCCAGATCTAATGGGTGAGAATGTTGTGAACCCGCCTATGACTCTGAGGGATCGGTGCTACCCAACGATGGCTGCTCAGCCATCGTGCATCGTCATGCCCACCATATCGGGTCGCGATTTCGAACTTAAGGCACAATACATGAGTATGCTGCCTAAGTTCACCTCTAGGGAAGATCCATATCTCTTCCTTAGAGAATTTGAGAAAATCTGCTCTCTTATGCAATACCAGCATATCCCTGAGGAGGCAGTGCGTCTGAAATTCGTGCCTCTAGCACTGAAGGACGACGCTAAGAAATGGCTATATAGTCTAGCCGAAAAATCTATTAGGAGTTGGGATGAGTTTGTTCAAGTGTTTCTAAAAAAATATTTCCCCAACCATAAGACTATGAAGATTAGGAATGAAATTGTTGCATTCGTTCAGTCTGAGAGCGAGCCGTTCTATTCCTATCTTGAAAGATTTAAAAGTGTCTTGACCCAATGCCCTCATCACGGAATTCCAAAATGGCAATTATGCCAAATTATTTATGAGGGATTGACACCCACATCTAGAGTTATGCTAGAATCTGTGAGCCAAGGGAATTTCATGTCGAAAAATGAAAATGATGCCTGGACTTTTCTTGAGGATTTAGCTGAAAACAGTATGCAATGGGACAATGCTAGAACACCCATCAACCCGAGTATTGGATCTAGAATAGCAAGTCAACCCTGACCAGGTGTCTTAGCTATAGATGCCAACATAGCGGCTGAGGCAAAACTAGCCACCCTTATGCGCAAAATGGAAAGTTTAGAGCTGCAAAACCAAACCCGACAAGCATCCTCTACCCCTTGCTCTAGATGTGGTCAGACTGGTCATTTAATGGAGGACTGTGTAGACTTGGAACATGTTAATGCCACGTTTAACCATTCTAGAAATGATCCTTATGCATCAACCTACAACCCGGGTTGGCGTAATCATCCCAATTTTTCGTGGAACCAACAAGGTCAACCTCCTAGACAACAACCAAACCCATATAACCAAAATAATACATCATCTGGGGGTGATAACAATGGAAATCATGAAGTTAGGTTGACAAACTTGGAAAATTTAATGAAAACTTTTATACAAACAACCAACCAATCATTCCAAAGGCTAGAGACACAAGTCAGCCAATTAGCGCAAATAGTAGGTGAAAGAGAAGAGGGTCAATTTCCAAGTCAACCTGAGGTGAACCCAAGAACTAATAATCAATATCAATCTTATCAACCACCCTCAGGAAATAACAACCCCAGACCGGTTCAAATGGTTAACGAGGAAGGATCGTTCCAACAAATCAATGCAGTAGTGTCATTACGGTCCGGACGACAAGTTGATAACAATGTGGTAAACCCTAGAATGTCTAATCAATCTAGCCATCAAGCAACCACATATGACTTGACCATTGAACCTGACGTCCAAATCGAAAAGCCCAACCCACCTACACAACCTGAACCCATAGCTCAACCTGAACCTGAGCGAGTCTATGTTCCTAAAGCCCCATTTCCCAATAGACTCAAGAAGAGCTCAAGTGCACAAATGGAGAAAATCTTAGAAGTATTTAAGCAAGTTAAGGTGAATATTCCACTCTTAGATATGATTCAACAAATACTTGCTTATGCTAAATTCTTGAAAGATTTGTGCACTAAAAAGAGAAAAACGAATGTACCAAAGAAGGCATTCTTAACTGCAAACATATGCTCTATTCTTTCCAACACATCTCCTATAAAATATAAGGACCCTGGGTGTCCCACAATTTCATGTTCAATAGGAGATACGTTTATCAATAAAGCCCTTCTAGACCTAGGTGCAAGCGTTAACTTACTCCCATTTTCTGTCTACGAGCAACTCAACCTTGGTCCACTGAAACCCTCTAAGACAACCCTCCAATTCGCTGATTGTTCTATTAAGAAACCGAGAGGTATAGTAGATGACGTTTTGATTAAGGTTGGTGACTTCATTTATCCAGTGGATTTTGTCATACTTGATACTGAACCTGTTGTAAATCCTAATCGACAAATCCCTGTAATTCTAGGTAGACCCTTTTTAGCCACTTCGGAAGCATTAATAAACTGTCGAAATGGGCTCATGCAATTATCTTTCGGGAACTTAAAAGCAGAATTTAATATCTTCCATATTGATAATGAGCCAGAAATAATATGCAACCCAAGTGATGTTGTGATGAGAGCACGTATTTATCAGAATTCTGAATCAAATAAATCATCACATAAGCAAAAAGGAAGTAAGGGAAAAGGGAGTGATTCATTTACTCAACCACCATCACTCGAGCAAATAAGCGAACCAATTCAAGTGAGAAGAGTGGAATCTTTTCCTCAAGTCAACATGGGGAACAATTCAACTGGATACATGCACCAATATGGTGTCATTCAATCCAGTTCTGATTACGGTTGACTCTGAGCAAACTCAACCCCTCTGCCGCAAGCCGACTCAGGTAATAAGTGCATTTATTTTATCTATGCATACATTGAGGACAATGCATGATTTAGGTGTGGGGGGGGGGGGTGTTTATCTATGTATATATCTATTTGTTTGTTTTCTTCTTCTAAAAAAATAAAAAATTTCAATGTTCCATGACATAACTTAAGATTGAACTACCAAAATCTGTGTACAAATTGCATTGAATTTTTGTTCCTTATTATATAGTTCTGCTTGAAGAAATTATGACATAAATCTAAGTTCCAAAGAAATAGCTAATTACCCTTTCAGACGTGTATGCACTTAAATTGGATGAATCAAATCTTTGAAGTGGTTGATAAAAAGCAGAGGTTGAGGAAAATATACCGGGAAGTGTGGACTTCTAATAGCAATTAAGCCTTGAGGAAAATAAAAGTAAAAAAAAAGAATAAAGTGAGGAAAGCACATCTTGCAAAATGATTACAAAAGCCCAAGCCTTCGAGTCACTGGTCCGTAGGGGTATCTTAAAACCTGGTAACTTGAGTCTTCCAGCTCGGGATTATCGACCAAACTCGCTACACGAATGCAAAAAGGGTATAAGTGTCAAAAAGAAAAAGCAAATATGTTGAATCACGGAAAAAGAAAAAAAATACTTTAAGATACTCAAGGCCCAAAGCTAAAAGAACGATCCATGCCATGGTTGATCCATTTGATACTTCACCACCAGAGGAGGCGTGCAAAATAATTTATGTGATAACATGTGTAGAAGGGTTAGTGGTGTGAATGTTGGAGGAATAAAGACCAAGTCAAACTTTTTATAAGTTAGAATTATATAATGAGCATGCAAGAATTCTAAGTGAGATGTATAAGGTTGAGGTAAAAATATTGAGAGCTATTAATGGAATGTTGAATTAAGACTTTGTGGGTGTGTCAGCTGAAAACCCTCACGAGACAAAACTCGTCCTCTAAGGCAACTTGGAGGTTTAAAGGCTTGTTGCACATGCTAAGTGCAACCGTGATTCCTACGAAAGTGAGTTAGGATTTCCTGTTTTCATTCCTTCTTATATTCTGTTTTGCTAGGGACTAGCAAAATCTAGGTGTGGGGGTATTTGATGCATTGCATACATTGCATCATATGTCTTTCATGAAGATTGCTTTTAATTCAATAAATGCTACTAAGGTATGTGTTTAACCTTGTTTACAGAATACAGGGACCTGAATGCAAATTACCCACATCCCGAGCATAAAACGCGTGCAAAAGATTCATTTCTATCATAAAGACAAGTTCAAGTTTATCGGGTTTCAAATGGAAATGCATCCAAGCACAAAAGCATTCAAGGAGCTAATCACAAAAAGGTCAGGGGCTTAAGTGCAAAATGTCAAGGACCTGACTACAAAATAAAAGGGCCAAGTTATTGTGTTGGAGAAGTCAAAAGAAAAGTCAAAAATAAAATCCCAACAATGGAAGGAATTAATCCGGAGCTCAAGACAATGGAAAGAATCAATCCAGACGCGCAAAGGATGATCAAATCATACCATAAACGCACAGCCAAAATCCGGACCCGATCAGACCAGATTGTGCGGCGTTTCCGCCGCACAACACCTACAATCTGCGGCGTTTCCGCCGCACCCCTGTCGATCCGCGTCCCCAAATTTTGTCCAGTCATGTGTCGCCACGTGTAATTTCCTTTCATATACTGGTATCCCTTGTATCGGCTATAAATAGCCTCGTAGCACGAATGTAACACATCTTTGAACCTTTGGTCTTGGATCATTAGTAATAAATTTCTGTTTTATTTTGTTTTGTTTCTCTTTTCTTTTAATGTCTCTAGGATCCCTTCTTCTTCCTCCCTCCATGAGTTTCTAACTCTTTCCAAAGGGTGGAGGTGACGGATTTAGGGTTAGAGAAGATGAATTGCATGTTATTATTTTAAGTTCATGATTAGTATATTTTGATTACTTGAGTTTATGTTAAGTCATTTATCTTGTAATGCTTCATAATTAACATGATTTACAATAAGTTTCAGTAATTCTCTGATCTAAACCTAAATCTAAACCTCCATCCAACGGATTTCTCTCTTATTTCTTGTTTTAGTTTTATTTGTGCATGTTTAGCTACTTAATCCAAAAACCTAAAAACCCAATTGATTCTTCTCTCCTTCTTTCCCCCAATCGAAATAACAAAAATGACGAAATCTCTCCCTCCTTGTGTTCGACCCGTACTTGCCACGTCTTCATTGACGCCGTGCACTTGCGGTATAAATTAAAATTCTCATCATCGAACTATGGAGAACCTGAAGAAAATACTAAGGTACGAGGTCGACCTAGGGGAAAGTCGACACGTCGAGACCCGAGTGCCTTCGAGTATGCTGAGCGAGGTCGTGGTCGGTCTGGCAGTAGTGGGAGCAGGGGTCGTGGTCGGTCTGGCAGTAGTGGAAGCAGGGGTCGTCGGTCTAATTCGTCTCGATCATCCTTGAATACGGGCACAAGATCTTCTGGTATGTCGATATCTTTGTTGTTATGTTATTTAATATATATTAGTAATCTAAATGGGGTTGAATATATTATCTCCTAATTTTGTTGTTTTAATGAATTGTTATTTACCTACCTTACAGTGTCCGGACGGGTTGACGTGGACAACTTCCCATATAATGATAGACTGCCAGGAATCATTTTGTCATTTCTGCAAAGGTGGAATGACGTACGTGCTGATGGCAACTGTGGATTCGATGTGTTGCCGATGTCTTTCATGGTGGTCAGGAGAACTGGTCGTACGCTCGTCGTGCAATTTCTAATGAGATAGGTGCACATCCTATTTATGAGACAGTCTATTTCGGCCATGTGAGAGAGGCTCGTCAACGAATTGATTGGGGCGGGGGAGGTTGTGGCGAGGATCATTATATGGAGGTTTGGTCCGACTTGTTTCCTATTGCGAATTTTTACAAGTGTGTGGTCATGTATTTCGCAGTGGGAACGGATGGTTCGTTGTTCCCGTGTCTTACTGTTCTACCCTGGGAGTGTCCCTCTACCATGACGAGGCCTGTCAGAGAGTTGGTCATTGCTCATTTAGGGAGTTACGCTCATTTTATTCGTTTGGAATTACTTGATGATTTCCCAGTACCTCCTATAGCGACCTTATGGTATCAAATGCGAGATGAGAGTGTTGTTGGATGGGAGAATCAGTACCAAAGTAGGATGAAGTATTGGAACCGGTTACGTTGATTGTAATTTGTAATGTTTGGTAATGTATAATATATCGTGTATTTCTACTTATATCGTGTTGTTTTTTTACCGTATTTTAAATTTAAATATTATTTCATATCTAAAGAAATAAGTTGAAAATCTTTTCGTGAAAAATAAATATTAAAAAATACGATAGTCAAAGAAATATGTAGAAGATATGTTCGTCAGAAATAAATAATAAGAGTACACAAATAAACATAAGCATATACCAACAAATGTACTAACAGTGCAACAAAACGAAAGTAAAAGCAAGACAACTACAACTCAGCATCTGAATCATGGTCCGAAATGCCCAAATGGCTGTTCCAATCCTCGATCAGGCGATCCCAATCTGTACATGCAAGTCTCGTCGCCTGACTCGGCATGACGTCTCTCTCTCGCAAGAACGACTGCGTACACCGTATCGCCCTACTCATCCACTGTATGTAAAATAGAAATTAGCGTACAATAACAAAATATACTTTACAATTAAATATAAAATTAGATAAACTTACCGCATCGGCACATGTCCTATCCAGTGCTCTCTTCGGTCTCGGAATGATACCGCGTACGAGTAGTGGATGTGAGCACCTACTGAACCACTGCAAATAATCTGGAGCACAGGTGGAGGGGTCGCGGCTACGACTCAGATCGGCCAGGTGTAGTCGTCCTAGTCTCGGAAATGTCCTCCAAACCGATTCCGCAGACGAAACGTTGTGCCTGACGTCGTACATCGTCGCAGTCGCAGACCGTACTGCATGCTCGGGCGTCGGGATGTCAACCGGGATCACCTGAATGTAACCTAACTGACGTAACACGCGATCAGGTATATAAGGCTCTGTGATATCCCTATAACGAATAATGTCGGCAAATGTAGTCCTCGGGACAGCTACAGCAGGCTCGGGACCATACGGTAACCACTCCACCTAAACGTTTATACGTTAATAATAATAATAAAATTAAATTTAAATAAACGTGAATCATATATACATTATATACCTGCGATGCAGTCATCTGATCTAGTCGTCTACGAATAGAAATAAGTCGACTCTCGCTCTTATCCTCGGCCCGGACAACCCACATACGCGAACGAGGATGACCACGCTCAACAATCTTCCGCTCACGATGTGGGCGGAAAGCAGGAAAATACTCATATATCCAAGCCTGCAGCAGTGTAAGACAACCCGTAATCTGACCACAATCAGCACGACTAGATATGCCCAGCTGGCGATACAGATATGCCAACGTCGCCGACCCCCATGAGTAATCACCAATGGTATCTGGGTCCCTCGCCTCCAATAAGTCACGTGGTCTCAGTCTGGAACCGCTCTTGTCGACAAACAATACGCAGCCTAGCAGTAAGAAGAAATAAGCAATCATCTGCGTATCCTCAGTCCGTGGTGGTCGCCCCCGTCTGCAACACTCGTCCACAGCGTCGATACTAACACCACCGCCACTCCAAAATGAGCTATCCCGCCCAAGACCCTCCAGGCTGACACCCAACAACTCAGATACATATAACTTCAGCTCAGATGTCGACGCCTGCGTACTGACCATGGGACCCTCAACAGGAATGTGAAGAATCTGAAAGACGTCATGCAACATGATCGTCATCTCTCCGAACGGCAAGTGGAAAGTGTTGGTGTCAGGCTGCCACCGCTCCACGAATGCCGAAATCAACGGCATGTCGATGCAGGAAAACATGTTGTACGACAAATGACCCAATCCACTGTCAACCACGGTCGCCGTCATATCCACAGTCATCACTGAGCGCCATGCCTGCAATGTCGTACAGGCTCTGTGCCGATTATGGCACTTCAAAACCTTCCGCTCCTCGCCATCCCAGATGCGTCTGGCGACGTGGACTCCGAAACTCGGAATGACACTGCCATCTACAGGACCACCGGGAATAATATCCGTGACGATCCAAGACTCGTCATCACCCCTCTTCTTCTTCTGAGCTCGGGCGTCTGCAGTGCACGAACTCGAATCACCGGTCACAAACCGGCCACCTCGATCCTTCCTAATGACCCACTCAGATGAAGGACCACCGTGTCGCCCCCGTCCTCGACCGGCCTGATGTACCGCCTCCTCCTGTGACCCCAAGTCGTATCGGCCCCCATCGTCACCGTCGTCGTGACTCCTCAGCTCATCTGAATCATCCTCGTCGTCGAAAGACTCTCCAGGTGTCTGACGACGACGTAACAGATCTCTCTCTCTCCTAACTGAAGCAGAAATACCACGTCTACGTGGATGACGAGGACCTGACTCGTCTGCTATACTACGTACCGCGCATAAGGGAATTGATTTCCCTTTTCCTCCACGGTAACCGATGACTATTAATTCAATTTTAAAAATACAAATTTATTAATGAATTTACTAAAATAATTAAACTAATTATTAACTGAATAATCTATTAATTTAGCAATTATCACAATTAATCAATAATCTTTTACTAAAATCGTACACAACTAATTACTAACATAATAATCAATTTATTTAGCGATTTATTTATTAATTATCACATTTTATAATCAATAAACGATTTACTAAACTAATTTAACTCATTATTAACATAATATTCAATTTATTTAAAATTTATCACAATTTATAAAATAATAAAATAAAATAAAAAAACCGGGCGTCTGCGGGAGACGCCTACCGTACGTGGGAGACGTCTCCCGCAGACGTCTGTTCATTGGGTCGGGCGTCTCCCGCGACCGCCCGACTCAAAAATGTTTTTTTTAAATTAATTGAAATAAACAAGGTAATTTACCAGATGTGAGTAGTCAGGGGTCTCCGCTGGCTCTTTCCCTGGCCTCCGAGACATTCTATTTGGTGAATAAAAGTGTGATATGAAGAGAAAGTTGTGTTAAAAGAGTGAAATGAGGAGTTATATTAGTAGAAAGGGCAGAGGGGCAAAATGGTAATCTTACGGGCGATTTAAGTAGTTTTACGGCGACGAATAGCAGTTCAGTAAAAATTGTGTATGTTTTTTTTGTATTGTATAAAACGGATGTGCAATTCTTAGGATTGTACGATGGTGTATGCAAAATGCAAACATAATGATACGTTGTAGCGTGTTTGGGTGGACATTTATAGGTTCTTGTCATAAAATTAATTGGTACCATGACGATTTTTTATAACGAGATATGTTATATCTGACTCCGAATTCAATTTTTTACACCTAAACATAGTGTTTGTTGAGACATGATTATTGTCAAATTGTTTGGAAGTGCATTGACATTTTTAAAATGTAAACCATCAATGTTACAATGACGATGATAGAAAACCAAACATTTAACTCTTCTTTTTCATTATAAAAAAACTCATTGATGACGACCATCATTCTTAAGGTGGTTGTCGCGACTTTAGTTATATTGTTTGTGTTTTTTATCTAATTTGGGTTGTGTCAACACGAATAATAATTTCATTGTTTCTTGTTCAAAGGTTGACTAATTAAGTATTTTATCTTGGTAATAATGATCAAATGAGCGTGTGTTTTTCTCGCGAAGGTGCACCAATATTAGGGAATTTGACATTGTTGGGGGTAATTACAAGAAAAAATTTGGTAGTCTTCACCATCTAGCAATCATCGTCACCACGACCTTCCTTTCCGATTTTTTTATACAAAAGCCATGTACGTTTAAATCAAACAACGCAGATAGTAGTCTTCATCTTCTGGCAATTACTGTTATGTCCCTAAACCCTTGCTTAGGGTTAATGGTGATTAGGAGAAGGTTTTGCATGGGGAAATGGAGTTGCACAGTGGGTGCACGGGGATAGAGGAGTTTAAGCCGGGTAGGGGATGGGTTGAAGGGGCTGTGATGATGGGTTTGGGTGGGGTTAAGAGAGACGTTTTTCTCTCTTTATTCCTTCCTTCTTCTCTCATTCCACTTGCTCTCTCTCTCACTCTTTTCCTTGTCCAGCGATAGCAGCGGAGGAGTCGACCCCGGTGGTGTAGGCGTGCGGAGGTGGACGCACGAGGAGGTTCGGAGACGGCGTGCACGTGCGATGCTCCGACGAGTTTCGTCGTTTCCTTGAGGTATGTCGACTTCTAGTGTGTTTTGTGGTTGCTCACCCTCGTTGGAGGGTCTTGTTGGTTGGTCGGGGGAGGTCGAAGACCTCCCCGGCGACGAGTTTTGCGCAAATCCTTGGCTGGCGCAAGGTTGAAGACGACTAACTGTCGACCGGGTCCCTTCGGGCGGTCGACCGAATGTAGCGTATTTTGCCGATTTTAACCATCACCAGTCGAACGATGCCTTGTGGCGGTCGACCGGTCGTGCATTTTGCCGGTGGATCAGATTGCCTGTTTGTTTTCGGTCGACCGGTTCATTGTGGTTGTTCGACCGGAACTTAAGTATACTGCGTAGAAATGCATGTTTGTTCGACCGATTATTTCTATGCGTTCGACTGTTTATGACTTAGAACTGCTAGGATGCCCTGGTAGTTTTCGGTCGACCGAGACCCCTGAGTCGGTCGACCGGTAGTATTGAATTGATGTTGACCAGACTCCGGATTTTGACCTCGTATCGGTCAACCGGTTTTAGATTTCTGTTCGACCGTTGAGACTTAAGTTTTGCGCAAAGAGTTCGACCGTTGCAGACTTTCGGTCGGCCGATTTCCTTGTGGAAGCGGTCGACCGAGTTGCCTCTTTCGGTCGACCGTTTTTGCACAAGACTGAATTCCTGGTCCTTTTAGGATGCCAACTCTGTCCACGGAAACTCGTGTCCTCGCCTTGTGCGTGAGCCGGGAGGTGACAGTGGGCGCGTACGCGTGCCTGCCCAGGGACCGCCGTGTGGAAGAGTGTGGGTGTTCGGGACGCGTCACCTCCATGTATGGATCGTGACTAATGTGATGGATTGTTTGGACTCATTGTAGAGTAACAGTCCTGAGGGATCCTGGATCCCAATTGTATGATGATGTGCGGACACGCAACTGTCGTTGGGTGAGGTGACTACCAGCCTATGTGGCTACGAAGGTCGCTGCCCTGCTTTTATAGTGGCGTGTTTGGTGTTTGCGGCTCGTGGAGCCTGATGACCTGACAGACTTCGGTCTGGACCCGTCTGATGCTGTGCCGGACGTATTGATGGATCACCGATGCTGTTTTGGTGATGTCGTCGATGTTGTTCCGGTGATGATGATTGATGGGCCGATGTTATTCCGGCTATGTTCCTCAGATGTGCACCTACCGAGATGATGATTGATGGACTGACCGAGCGACGACTCCGTTGATGTGGTTTCGACCACGAAGTTACAGATCTGTTTCTTATGACGCGGACTTGGCGGATGCTCTTCGCCGAACCTCATGATTAGTGTAGCCGCGTGTGGGAAGTGTTACGTCATGTTTCGTTAGACCGTATGTGCCTACGGTAGGTCTCATTGGGAGACTCGATGATGATTGTCGGACTGATGTCCTGTGTTACCCTTCGGGGGAACTATTTTCCTTACTGTTGATGACATGACATGCTAATAGTATGATATGTTCATTTGTACTACTGCATGCATATAGGTGAGCTGGGCATACGGGGTTTCCTTATGGAAACTCAGGCGTTGTTGCTATATCTTTTTCATGACCGCAGTAGGTCTAGTTGGGTGGTGATCAGCATACACGCGCATCTTGGGATCGGATCCTCTCTTTCGGACCACTGAGGTCGACATGATTACTTGTATCTCCCTTTGTTGTTCTGTTGTAATCATGTATCGTTTTGACAAATTTTGATGTAATATTGTGCACCGCTTATGTATTTGATAAGAAGTAACAGTCTCGTCTTTGATTATTGGTCTCTGATGTCTTATTAATGATTTTTAAATTCCCGCTGTTATGGGATGTTACAATTACCATCGCCGAGACCTTATTTTACTTCTTCTTTTTAATCCAATCGTGTGTGGGCTTTGAGGAAGTTTCCTTGATTGAAAATTCAATGTCGTGGGCATGTCGTTTACACATGTATTAAATAGCTCCATTTTGTAGATGGCGTCCATGGGTGGGAACCGCATTACCGCAACCAACCCAACATGAGATTGAAAAATTAACTACGGATTAGACTCTTAACCTTTGTTTGGTATGGAAATCAACCTTCGACTAAATACGTTCGCCACTAACATCCTTCGTCTCACCAAAACGCGTCGGCTAAACAATATGTGGTGTCTACCATCGTACGACTTTGCAATGTACTCGATAAGCAAACACAAAGCATAACAGAGATGCTCGAATAGACAAACCTCACATTGACATTATTCAAACAAAATGGTGGCTTAAATTTTAGCCACCTACTTGTCTTACGAAAGTTAATTACAAAGTAATGGATAAATTATCATGAATAAATATATTTTTACTCGAAATTGCAGACATACATTCACAATTTTGGTGATTGGTCTCCTCTTTTTCCGTCGAGCATAAGTTGTTGGAATTGCTTCTAAAGAAAAAATTCGAGAGATCTTACGTAACATCTTCAAACAACGGAAGAATTTAAAATTTTATAACATACAATCAAACAGACAATATTACTCAAATACAAGGAAACATGTGCACCACCGTATAATATATATATATATATATATCCGAGTATTTCAAAAGTGTGATTACATCAAAAAGACTATACAACTACAAGTAATCATCCCGATCTCAAAATGAGAGAAGCTGGATCTGGTAGCAGCGCTCCTCTCCTCGGACACCACCCCCTAACGCCGATCACGGCCTGAAAAACAAACATGCAACAATACCTGAGTTTCCAGAAGGAAACCTCGTATGTCAAACTCTACAATGCATGAAACTGAATCACTCTAACATGCAATTCTACCAACAAAGAAAAACACAAACAACAATGCTGGGTTCCATGACTTTTTCACCCAACCACAACTCCTACACAGAGTTACGGGGCTCCACGACTTTTTCACCCAACCACCGCAACACTCAACGTCATCAAGCTGGGCTCCATGACTTTTTCACCCAACCGCAGCTACCACGACACAACCAGGGCTCCATGACTTTTTCACCCAACCCAAATGTCTAAGGGCTCCAGGGCTTTTTCACCCAACCCTTATCACGCAGTCCATGCTCAGGCTTCAGCGCTCTTTCACCCAACTTGAATGCACTACGGAGCTCTAAGGTTTTTTCACCCAACCCCGTAGAAACTAACTGGGCTCCAAGACTTTTTCACCCAACAACAGCTCTTACAACAGTTCCGGGGTTCCAGAGCTTTTTCACCCAACCACCGCAACACCCGTGCTTACTAACACACTTGTCGGAAGAACATCGGCACCACAACTCGCCCCACACAGACGACCACAACAACCACACCTCTAATGTGCAAAACTGGACACAAACGGTCGACCGAACCAAGAGTCCTGGTCGACCGAATCTCACTAAAACAGGGCAATTGCCTCGACTGACACTCCATCGGTCGAACAATTCCCACCAATAACACACGTTCGGTCGAACCAAAGTCAAGGACCGATCGACCGTTTAGAAGGTCGCCTCCCAGGTTCAACGAACATAATGACCAATCGGTCGAACGACAAAGGGGACCCGTTCGACCGAAACCCGCCAATAAAATCCACCATCGCTCAACATCATCAACCGGTCGAACCCCTGAGCACTCTCGGTCGACCGAATTCCACCAGTAAAATCCACCATCACATCCAATCAACACCGGTCGACCAAACCACCTTCGGTCGAACCAAACCACTATTCAACTTAAGTCATCGGTCGGATAAGTCAAACAGGCGGTCGACCGTTTAGATGGTCAACGCCCAACTGACCTACAATAGTGCACACGGTCGAACGACAACGAGGCTCCGTTCAACCGAAACCAACTATGCTTGCCTCAAATGCACAACCGGTCGACCGCCCAATGACATCGTTCGACCGGTGTGAGGCAGAAACCCGAATTCTCACTAGGAACGATCGACTATTTGCACCAACCGGTTGACCAATCCAGGAGTAAATTCTGTTGCACGATTGCTTGCGACAAGTCTTTTGGCCTACCGTCGACTTCCAAATACTCACACAACAAAGGTGAGCTACAACTACAAGTTTGACATACCGTGAAGGTTTGAAGAAACCTTCGAAAAACCTCGACGGTGCTTCCACGAGCACTCCTCCCCAAATACGATCCACTAAAGCACCTCTCGCTCGATCAACGACCACCACACCTCGTCGATCCACAACCACCTTCGTCGATCACTTCCCCAACCACAACCACTGCAGACGAGACGGGTTGAGAGAGAGAAAGAAGGAGAACCAAATGAGAAGAGTTGGTTTGAGAACCGACTCACCTCGCCACCAACCCAATACTCGTCGATCCTCTCTTCTTCGCTGGATTCATCACCTCCCGCTGGAGCTCAACACAGAGAGAGAGTGTGGGAGAAATGAGAGGCGTGAGAGAGAGTGAGAGATGGCTCACCTCAAAACCCATCCATCACAACATCCACACTATCCAATCTTCTCCACTCCATCTAACTCCTCCTAAACCCCACCTAAACAATAATTAAAAGCCAATTAAGATTAGGATCTCACATCTTATCTCCAAATCCGCCTCAACTCAAATCATTGGTTGAAATTGTAGATTTTATATTGGTATAATGTGCTTTTCATTATATCACTCAAGGTCTTGCTAATTCGATTAATTAGGAGGTTTTACAAAGATTATCTAATTTTATTGCAATATCACGCATACCGGTTAAAGTTAGCAAGCCTAGTTTCCTTAAACACAATTTTGAGTCTTTTGACCCACAATACTCGATGTAAACGCTTTCCTACCAGACACCCACCAAACCAGGGTGGAATGGTCAGGAGAGGGGATTACAACCACGTTCAGTTCCAATCTTCAATTTAGTTGTTGATTTACCGTCGTAAATTCGATTAATCACCTTAAAAGGTGTATTTTCGTTCAAAATATGTTAATCTCTAAGACCCCAACCCCAAGTTTTTAGAGCACCATTAACACTGTCTGGGCGTCCGATTTTCTCTCTCAGTCACGTCAGCTCAAACCAACCCCCATAAATTTTTCTTAACCACACCCAGAAATAACTAAAACGTCTTACATTCTCTCCCCTCCACGTCACTTGGGGATCAATTTTAGGTAAAATACAAAAAAACTGTCAATTTTTTTGTATTTTACCTAAACAAATAAAAAAATAGTTTATTTTTTTTTGAAAAAACGATTTTAAATACTTTTAACATTTTTGAAACACAATAAATCAAAAACAAAAAAAAATCCACCCAATTGGGAGGGCCACGTGTCCCCCTGGATTGGACGCCCTGACAGATTTCCAAACGGATCCCGCCCGGATCCGTCCTCCCATTAAGGGAGAGCATTTCGGGCACCCGAAAAAGACCACCCTTGGGTCTTACAAAAACAAAAGAAAAGTAATTTTCACTTGGACGAGTTTGTTGCATGCACACCCGACCCGATTACCCGCCAACGATACGAAGCAGCGAGTGCGCATATATAAAGCGGGAGCCGTTGTTTCCGGTCTTCGACTCTCCTCTTGCTTCCCACTTCAGCCGCCACCGCCGCCGCCGCTGCCGGCAAACGACTCGACCCTTTCCGCTCCGAACCCACCATGGCGCTTCGCTTCGAGGTAGTGACCTCACTTTCGTTCGAAACGGTCCTTTTCCGGTTCAAAACCTTGTTATGTGATTAGTGGGGAAAGTGGCATTCGTTGTGATTAGTGTTTCGTTTTGTTTTACTTTTGTGTTTTTTGACGAGAAAACAGTTGGTAGGAGTTTGTTGCTTTTTTGTGTTCGCAAACACTTTTGGATTAATCACACCTTGAAGTGGAGGAATTGGATTTGGAAATGATGTCCAATCTGAAAATCACATTAATAGAGCCATAAGATTTTTGGCGATTTTTTTCCTGGTATAAGTGTGTTACGGTTAAGGCACGAGTTTAGGATGTATTGCGAAACCTAATGGGATGTATTTGGGGTGTTGTGGAGTTGGAGTAGTTGTTAATGTTACTATGTTTTTGAGCTGTAATATTACATATAATTTAATGTGGAGTGTAGCAAATGATCTATTTTTCTGTGTTCATTACTGCACTTGGTGCAGGGCATTGTTACTCACAATAAATTGAAATATGTGAGGTCGTTATTGTATATGTATTAGATTGCTGTAACTTCAAATACACACGGTAATATATTGGCACGCTATTATATTTCTATATTTATTACTTCTTTCGCGATCTATTAGGGTTAGAAAGTTACATGCTTCTATTTTTAAAACTATCGGATGTTGCCCTCATTATCAAAAGATTGCATTAATACAGGGTAAGTCTGTCTTAGATTTTAGAAAGTAATTAACCTTCATATTGTATTCAGGTAGTAGGAAGGTTTAATCGAGCTCGTGCAGCTCGACTCACTCTACCTCACTTTCTCTGCCAGACACCATTGTTTATGCCTGTTGGCACCCAGGGTAATGATTATTTTCTGTCGTATTTCTACCTAGGCAGTCTGTAAGTTTTTTTTTCAAGAAGCATTTGCATTCGTTGTGAAAGAAAAATTAATACCCATCAACTGTTTAACACTCTAAAGCATTGTGTCAAGTGCATTGAGTTATTTTCTTTCGTATAGAATATACTGAAAAGTCTTTTTTTTTTGTTCTTTTGGTAACCAATTCATTTTATCACTGAATGTCTTGATTTTCCTTCATTCTCAAATTATATTTCAAAGCAATCGGGTATTTGATTGTACTTTCTTTGGATATGCCTATATGCTATGCGGGTTATTAATGTTCTCTGACCTTGTATTTACCTAGGCACAATAAAAGGCTTAACGAATAGCCAACTTGAGGAAATTGGCTGTCAAATAATACTCGGCAATACATACCACTTAGCGCTCCGTCCAAATGCTGATTTGATAGATGACCTTGGAGGTCTTCATAGTTATATGAACTGGAAACGAGCATTGCTTACTGATTCCGGTGGTTTTCAGATGGTCTCTCTCTCTCTCTCTCTCTCTTTCACTTGAGTGTGTTAATAAACAGTTATACACCATCATGGCAGGTTCCAAATTTATTTCCATAAATTACTCTAAAGGGACTTGATTTGTGTGTCTTTCTCTTTAATAGGTCTCTTTGTTGCATTTAGCTGACATCACTGAGAAGGGAGTAACATTTCAGGTATACAAGTTTGTAACAAGTTTTTGTTTGTTTGGTGAAATCATCTTTAATTCCAAAGGCCATAGAACAAATCTATTACATACCATTTTGAAGATACTCTTTAACATCACCTACAAGAAGCAACCAAATGTAGAGGAATATAGAAGAACACCACCTTTTCACTAAGGAACTTAACATTTAACAATGTCACTCAAGACAATTAAGCAATCTTGTAATGTTATTATGTCCTAGTTGTTACTTTTGCAATGACGAGTATGGTGTGTAGTGGACAAGTGCTATTACATCATATTGAACTGTAAATTGTTTATGAAAGACATTAACATGCTGCAATTGTTGATTCTTCCAAACGGTTCTTGTATTTTGCATGATTTCATCTTTTCTATACCAGTGTTTGAAAGAAATTAGGATCTACAAGGCCTGGCCCATACCCTAATAACCCCCCTGTGCTGCTATGTCTAATGCTTAAAGTGCAGATCGGATCCAATCTTTCTTGTGCCAACATGGTTCACTGAACATTTAATTATGACAATAGAAACCAGTGCCAAATCACCACTACCTAGTGGATAAAGCAACACCTTGAATCTGTTGTGTTGTTCCAGCAATGATACTGCTCTCAAGTCTATATGCAGAGAAATAGATTGTGTCCTTAGAGTTATGACCTATACTATAATTATTCATGTGGTTTAGTAGTTAGATATCAGACTCTACAAAAGACACCCATATGGAGCAAACCGAAATGCCTAACATTTAACCTGTTTTTCACTCAGTCACCCGTGGATGGAAAGCCAATGCTCTTGACACCAGAAGAGTCCATTCAAATACAAGTATGTAACTTTTTCCCAAGCAATCTGAAACTGTGGTATGCACATGATATTTATTTTTCTAGGAGGAATTGTTTTTAATGGAATCTGATTTCGAAGGTTCTAAGTCAATGCTATGGCAATAAGTTTTTTTTTTCAGAATAAAATTGGTGCTGATATCATTATGGCCCTGGATGATGTGGTGAAGACAACCATTACTGGTCCACGGATTGAGGAGGCAATGTATCGCACTCTTCGTTGGATAGACAGATGCATAGCTGGTATTATCTGACCTATTTTGTATGCTTGGATGCTTCAAGTTAATGAAGTGAAATTTACCCACTTTTATTTTGGAAATCTTTTTATCTCTCAAATGTTCTTTCTTTGGCAATCGTCTTTCTATGATGAAGAGCAGCTCATCAAAAGCCTGATGTACAGAACTTATTTGGAATAGTACAGGGGGGATTGGACCCAGTTCTCAGGTGAATAATCCATTTCATTGAAACTGACGAGAAAATATTGTGTGTGGAAAAAAACAAATTGGAATAAAATTGTCAGAACTTGCCAAATCAAACATGATCAAAATTTTATTGCAAATAGTTTCCATTCAATATAATGCATATGATTTTGGGTTTCTTGCTTGTAAGAAAAAATGACGATTTTTGTTTTTATTATGTAATCATAGTCTCTTAGATGTACTGATCTTTTTTTGGACCTTCCTCTACAGAGATATATGTGTAAAAGGGCTGGTGGAGCGCAACTTACCAGGGTATGTTTGTGATCTGATGATTGAATTCTCTATGCTGTTATTTCTCTTTTTGTTGTTGAGGTCATGTTTCCCATTAACCAAGCATTTTACCCTTTAGTTTTTGCTGTTCATTACGTGTATGTCTGAGTTTGTACTTACTGTTTCATCCTGTTGAAATTCATCTGTGATAAACTCTCTGTTGCAAATCCTAATATTTTTTCTTGACAAGCAAGTGACGTGGAAGACCTTTTTTGATGCAGAAAATGCCGAAAATTATTGTCTTTTAAGTGAATAATGTTCTATAATTTCATTGTTACAGTTTAATTTTGTGTCTCAATTATAGTATCATGCTTCGCTTTCTGTTTCTGTGTTTTGAATTGATTGAAAATGAATGAACAGGTTTAACACTGATTCCTAACCTGTAACAGCTATGCTATTGGTGGCCTTGCAGGAGGCGAGGATAAAGACTCATTTTGGCGTGTGGTTGCACAGTGCACTGCTGGACTACCAGAGGATAAATCACGCTATGTGATGGTAAAATTCTATTATTTTTTCTCCTTGTGCAATTGTCGGTTCTTATGACCCTGAACTCTTGCATTATAAGCTGAGTTTCCCATTGTTTTGTCTAGTGCATCCATGATAGAGTAATAGTGTTTCTCCTCGTGCATATTTCATTAGGATCCACTCCTTTTGGTATATCATACATGCTAGTAGTACTGTCACAATGACATCATCATCCATTTATAAGGTCTATTTGACATATTATTGTTGTAAGTAATAGATATAAACCAAATATTATCCTTGGTACCATGGGAATTAACTAAATAAGTGATCAAATTTCATATGTTGTAGGTAGTAAGCAGACCAGATAACCTTTCACTCGCTTGCCAGTAATGCTCCTGAAGTAGTTTAAATGAGTAAAATGTCTTCCTTCAGGTGTAAATGTGCAATGGTAGCATTTTATCATGTCTATTTGAGATTGCCATCTCGCACACTGGTTTCCTTGTTTGCAGGGTGTTGGTTATCCACTTGATATTGTAGTTTGTAGTGCTCTGGGTGCAGACATGTATGATTGTGTTTACCCCACTTGCACTGCTCGGTTTGGCACTGCACTTGTACCTGAGGTTGGTCTACTTGTCAACTATGAACTTTTGTCATCCAAGCAAGAAAATGATTTTTTGATACTGCATTATACCTCCACTTTAGCTGCTAGTTTACAATTACACATACTAGATCTGAATAATAAATGTTTAACCTACAAACTCAATTTATGAGCATTTAATGAACTTACTGAATTATGAAGGATATAGGCTCAGTAAAAGATGATGATTGATGATTCTATTCTTGTAGATGCCTGAATGCCTTAATGAGCATTCTCAATCTCAACATTTCTATCCTAACCTCCCACATCTTATCTGTTGTATTTATATAATTCACTTATTTTTTCTAGTTACGTTTCTTCCCTCTACAATTAGTGACAATCACAATGATGATTTCTACAAAAGAAAATATTCGTTGTCTTTGCATAGGGCATTCTGAAGCTAAAAAACAGGGCCATGGCTGACGACAACAGACCTATTGACCCAACCTGCAACTGTATGGTTAGTTGCACCCTGGTGAAATTTGTAATACTTTCAAATTGTTCAAATGTGCATATTCTTTATTGGCTTGTTTCAATATTTTGTAGGTATGCAAGAAATATACAAGAGCGTACATACATTGCCTAGTGACCAAAGATGCCATGGGTTCTCAGTTATTGTCATATCATAATCTAGCATTTATGATGAGGGTACAGTTGCTTTATCCTTGAAAAGTGTTTTGTATCATCTGTATTCCCTTGATGATGAATTGTATGTGTGTCTCTCCATTGCAGCTTAGCAAGAACTTGCACGTGTCAATTGTTGAAGGGAGATTTCCAGAGTAAGCTGAAATTGTAGAATCTGAATTTATTTGGAAGTTGCACGAGTAAAATCTGCCGATGTGTAGAATCAAGCTAATACCTCACTTCTTTCTTGGTGTAGGTTTGTACAAGAATTCCTACGGTTACATGTATTTCACCCTTCCATCCATGGGATTCCTTCTAGTTTTTTCTTCTCTTTTGAAAAGCCTGCATATGGTCTTCTAACATGCTGATTGCTGAGTTTGTGGCGTACATCTTAGTTGAGCTTTCATTTACTTATGGTTCGAAGTAACAGTAGTTAATAGACCCACTACGCAATAATGATATGCCATTACTACTCTGAAGCGAACGTCACTGTTTCTCCATTATTTTTGGGCTGAACTGAAGATATCTGTTGATACCATTGCTCGCTGCAAAGCCCTTAACCAGCTAAATGTGGTTGGTTCATTTAGTCATTTAGATGACAACCGATAGTAGTGAAAGCTTCAGTGTTGCATTCTGTATATAGTCCGTAGGATTTCGCTTAGAAGTGATATACTTTCGTTCAAATTCTTATTGTTTTGTAGTTCCCCAAGGGTGATGTCCCACAGTGGGTTCGTAATGCTATGGAGGTTGCTGGAATCGATATCTCGTGCTGCTGTTCTCCATTCAAACCAGAAAATATTGATTCCTGACGGCAAGATCCCTTTGATGGACTGAAGGCAACAGATTAAGCAGCAGTTTTGTAGAGTAGTTCGAGCCTTTCAGTTAACAGGTTTCGTCCATCTTCATAGTTTGTCGCCTTGGATGTGCTAAAGCCCTTCTTCCACAGCTTATGACCAACTCTGACAAACACATAGGATAATTTATCGGGCTTTTGCCAGGTGAGTCCTTGGAGCTGCTCAAGTACGAGTGCCCAATCGGGGATTCAAGTATTTAACCGTTCCATTGACTCGCGAAAAGTAAGCATTAGATCTTTTAGTTTGATTTTTAGAAGGAATACGAGCGTTGTTGGTGGATTTTTTTCCCTTTTCCATTTGAAGGTGGATAGCATTGTGAAATTTGAAGATACTGTATTTGTAACTTAACCATATTGCCCATTAGATATTTTCATCCGGGTAGTTAGAAACTACCCGGACCATGCTTGTGTTCAAAGAAAAATGGGAATCCAATCAATCCATGTTTGGATGTATTTAATGCTCGAGTTCAAACCAAAGGAGAGAATTCAAGCTTGACAAATCTTACATGTCAAGAAAGGCCTTCCAAAATACGAAAGGCGGGTGAGGCCTACGAAATTAAATTATAATGTTCATACTCTCATAATCTCATCTTCCAGGTTGGAGGAAGTTGCCTGGAAATCGAATTGATGGAAACCCAACTGTACTTCTGAACGTGCGACACACGACTAAGATAACCTCGTCGTGTTACTTTACTCTGAGGTTGAATGAATATGGCGGTGGATTTATTAGATTGACTAAACTTCAGGACCCACAAGAAACCAAAGCTAATCCTATTGATTACGAAATCTTGCTGTCTTTGAAAATAATCTGACGTCGGTCCTCTAGAGACGTGACATCTGGACTTTTACACGGTCGAAAAATTGACGTTCATCTCTACTAATTAATGGTAGTCAGCATATCTGCTTACCTTCTACGTATAGAATGGAGAAGAAATACATTATCTAACTATTCATCATTTACTGAGGGCTTACCAGTTGCATTATTGTAAAATATATGCTTTAGGAGGTTGATACCGGATCAGATATCTGGTGTCACGAAAGTTTAAATGGAAATATTCTTTTTTGTCAAAAGATATGTACTTCAGCATAGTGTTCTTTTGCCGCTGCTTCTGTTGGATTTGGTGGGTCCGGTAGGTTTGAATCTGATCAACAAAATAGAAGTAGACTTTCAAATAACTGAATTGTTATTCGTTGTCGGAAAATTACTTAAATCGTCACTTTTCTCATTTCTTAAATGTATCTTTTCATTTCACTTTTCTACCATCACTCTCTTCATTTTTCTCTCATAATCATCAAAAAAAAAAAGTTTCGGAGGTCAGGTAAGAAGCCAACGGACGTCTCGGTGCACTCGAATCTGGTAAAATATTCAACATCTTTTATAATAAAAAATAAAAAAGGAGGCGTCCACCGGAGCCGCCCTCATGGGGTGGTGTTTGGCTTAGACGTTCCTATTTTTTTAATAAAAATCTAAAAAAATATACGGTGTGTTATCTCAAATTATTCCAGATTCCGTTCCAAGTTTTTCGGTATTAATAGGGTGGATTATAGTGAGTTTTTTTTGTAAGTCAGGAAATTTTACCAAATACCACATCGACGGGTCTGTCGGGCGTATCACTCATAACTTGCAAAAAAAACTCATTGCAATCCAACTCGTTACCACCGAAATCTTGCAACGGAACATCAAATAATTTGAGATAACACACCGTATAAATTTAAGTTTTTTTTACGGGCGTCTGGGTAACCCCCCCATGGGGGAGACGTCTTAGCCATGGGGGGCGTTTTACTCAGATGTCCTGCCTTTTTTTAAAAATTCGCGTGATGTAGATGTTTCGCCAGACATTTTCGCGGTATTTGTATTGGTAAAGTAAGAAAAACTTAGACAGAAACTTTAGTTTAAGAGACAAGACAAAATGAGTATTAAATGAATTGTAAATGACAAAATGTTAATTGAACGAATGATTTAAGTAATTTTCCTACGACGAACACTAGTTCCCGAGTAAAAAGTAGCTAAGATTTTCAACAAACATGCAATTCAAACAGTACTGCACATCTTTATTATTGGTTGAGAACTTAAGATCTTATATACGGTGTAGTGGTTGAGTAATTAAATCTCCACTTGAAGAACTAAAACTACTTAATCTCACACACATGCATGCAAGTACGAGGAAATAATTTAAAAAAAAAACGTCCCAACGTCATACATGCTAGCTGTTCTAGAAATATACATGTTCATATGTCATGACAAGAAGGGCAACAACTTTGAACTGGTTTGATTCTTGAATTTTAAGTTTCATTGGCTTATATTTATTCATTTATAATGAGATACCAAAGTCCCTTTTTTGCTAATTCAAAGTTAAACATCTCTCTCTCTCTCAACCAAACGACATTTTTTAATGAGTCTTGTCATTAAGTATAAGTATGTTTTACATGTTGATTTACTCATTCAAAAAAACATAACTTTGTTATTTGCACGCACGTTCCGTTTTGAGATCTTTCGCCCAACCACAGATCCATTTATGGCTTACCTATGTGGACTTTTCTACGTGTGAAACAAAATTTCTAACAAAGACAGCAAAGCCATAAGTAAGATACCAAAACATCAAAAAAGATGTGGAATTAGATGACAAGAATCATCCTAGAAAGCTCCCATCTTCCAATATTCCAACCACCTCTCTCTCCTCTTTATATCTATATATCACACGATTGCATGTAACCCCGCAAACTTGAATGAGAGTGGTACTAGACCTACATAGCTAGAAAGAATTTTTTTAGAGAGAGGAAGGAAAAATGGGTTGTCCAAGGAAAGATTTAAGGTGCAAGAGGCATCCAAACCACAAGCAATCTGATGGTGTTTGTCCATCATGCCTTAGAAATAGGCTCATGCACCTCTCATCTTCTTGCTCGTCGTCGTCCATTTATAACGTTTGTTCTTCTGGCTCTACACCTTACTCGTCTGATTCTGTATCGTATTCTTCTACTTCTTCGTCTCTCTCCGACGTGGCTTCTCCTGTGTACCAACTTAAGAAAAATCGTTCTCTCGGGTGTGAGCCTATGAATGTAAAGGAAGGAAGGAAGAGAGGCTTTTGGTCTAAGCTTTTGATGGGCTCGAGGGGTGAAAGGAAGAGAAAGAAGGAGAAGGATGTAACTAATTGTGTTGGAACCGTGCTTTGTGAAAATTAAGACAACCATATAATTAACAAGCATTTTTCTTCAGAAATATGACAAATCGTGCATGTGTTTTGAGAAAAATAAGCTATCTATATATCTCATTCAACCAATGAGTTTTAAAAGAAGAAAAGAGATCTGTGTGGAGTATGTAGTTGTTTTCAGTATCATTAATTTATTTTCTATAAGCATTCAATGGTGGTGAGTTGTGAATACTTGTACATATTACATAAATACATAGGCGTTAAGTTACGAATTGTGCATATTGTTGTCCATCTTCATTGATTCATATATATGTAAGTCGTGGGACACAATTAAAAACATATTTTTGGATGAAACCCCATTCGTTGTTGGTTTTGTGGTGCAATTTTAGTTAATTGATAATGTTAGTATTACAATTATATAATTGTTGGATTGAGATTGTTTCTGCTTACATATGCTATTTAATTTGATCCATTTAATCTGTATTATTCATCGCTTAGTTATTGCATGGACCTGAAAATGGAACATTTAACTGAACTCCACAAGTGTACGTGCTCGCAAGTTTATTTTGTTGATTCTCTTTCGAAAAAAATGAAATAACTTGGCACACTACAAACGACGGTTAAAGTGTAAGAGGCAGCTGCAAACTACATCAAAGAAAAAAAAACCTGAATTTCCATAACCACTATGGTTGAGAATGTTACATTTATCAACGCATAAGCACATTAAATCAATTATGTCAGTGTCTTAATGCACATTTTGTTGATATAATTACAAATCTGATCATGTAATACAGTGAGTTACATATGTCGAATAAATATTCCGTAAGGATCCAGATAAAGCCAACATACAAAAACATGTATAGGAAAATAAGAAACGAATGAACAGTAATCAGAGACGACCTTAAAGACCGAGCCGTCGGAAGGTGACTTGCCTCAGAGAAAATATTGGCCCACATACCAGTGTGTTTGATGGTCTACCGGTTTTCTCCCATGATAGAACAGTCACACCGTCGATTAGGCGCACACCGGAGTCGACGGACAACGAAAGCAGCACGGAACCTCGCAAGAATCGGTCGCCGGAGAACTCTGGATTTGAGACCTCAAATCGTCGGAGAGGGACAGTTTTCGTAGAGAGAGGATGAGAATAAAACGTGTGTGTACAGGAGGAAATCGATTGTGATATATATGTATTTAATCTTGTAACCGTCAAGGACTTAATTGCAAAAAACAATTAACATGAGGTCCAAAAATTAAATATACCCATCACCCTGAGGCTAAAGCCTCTAATTTCCCCCAAAACCCCTGCTACCTCGCCTCGCGCGCGCGTGTGTGGAGAATTCTTTCCTCCTCTTTTTCCACCTACAAATGGTCAAGTGAATAGGATGTTTATCAACATCTTTCAACTTGTTAGCTTGACCAATATGCGACTAAAAGTGAGGTGAGCATATGACACATGAGGCAAAAGTTCTCATTTTCATCTCAACATTGGATTTCTTCAATTGAGTTATTCATGGGCCTAGCCCAAAATCAATAATCCAACAATCCCCCACAAATCCATTGTTGATCGAGCGACCAAACCTTGCAGCCTAGTGCTTTCAGTAATGGTACCTTTCGGGTTTGAACCACGACTTGAGTCCTTCAACTTTACCCCCACAGGAACTAACTGAAACGAAGTCTTGAACTTGAACCTTTTGTGTGGAGATGTCCATTGAGAACAACACTAAGCAGGTTATGCTGCAATCTACAAGGTTAATGCTTTACGACCATGCATCCGTATCCTGTTTCATGAATGCTTTCAAGGAATGACCCTCATTCCTCTAATTACGGCCACACAATTGCATTCACATAGTTGGACTTCTCCAAAGATGCACTGCTAGCATCTTGTCTCAAAGACTTGAACCCATTCAGAGTCTACACTCTTACTAAACTTGCTGTTTCAGCAACATATCCATTCTTTGGGGTATTGACACAGATACAATGTATGACCTATAATGTATCACCAATGAGTTGCACTTGACTCACTCAGGAACTTGTTATTACCGCATTGAACCAAGTTCGTGGGATCTCCACTCAGATTGTTTCGGTTGTCATTCTAGATGAGTCATGTAATGGATCTCAGTCCTATCCCCAACTTGGATTTCAGAACTTGAGCTAGATCAAGTCCTTTGGTGAAAGGATCAGATGTATTATCTTTGGTACCAACAAAATCAAGAGCTATCACCCTTTCCGAGATTAATTCCCTTACAGACTTCAGTCTGACTTGAATGTGTCTCCTTTGTTTGTCGTTATACTTTGAGCTTCTTAACTTTGCAATAGTAGTCATACTATCACAATGCACAGATATTGCAGGAATTGATTTGCTAGTCATTGGCAATTCAGAACGGAGTCCTTTCAACCATTCAGCTTCCATTCCACTTGTATCCAAAGCACAAAGTTCAGCCTCAAAAGTAGATCGAGACAATATGGTCTGTTTTGTAGACCTCCAGGAGACTGTGCCTCCACCTAGAGTAAAAACATACCATGTAACACCGTTACTCCCAGAGTTTTTGGCTATCCAGCTTGCATCATTGTACCCTTCTAGTACAGCTGGGAATTTCCCATAATGCAGCCCAAGGGTAGAAGTACCCTTCAAGTACTTAAGTACTTTATCCAAAGTCTCCCAATGAGTACGATCAGGACAACTTGCGTATCTACTAAGTTTGCTCACCGAGAATGAAATATCTGGTCATGTGCAATTTGCAAGATACATCAAGCTACCTATAATCTGAGAATTTCTTAGTTGTGAAACTGGAACACCACTCTTGTTCTTGTACAAATGTTTTGATGAATCATATGAGGTTTTCACAGATCTACAATTCGTATAGTCAAATCTCTCAAGAATCTTCTCAACATAGTGAGATTGAGATATGGAAATATCATCAACTGACCAAGTCAGTTTGATACCCAAGATCACATTTGCAACACTCATATCCTTCATCTCAAACTTAATACACAAGAAGGATTTACTTTCATGTATTATATTCAGATTAGAGTCAAACAGTAAAATGTCATCAACATATAAACACAATGCAACACATGCATTACTTTGAACTTTGCAATAAACACATTTGTCAGAATCAATAACCTGGAATCCAAATAATAATATAATTTTGTCAAATTTCTCATGCCAAGCGTTTGGGGCTTGTTTAAGTCCATAAAAAGACTTAACAAATTTACAAACTTTGTTCTCATTTCCAGAA
The DNA here is from genome assembly GCA_963682175.1 of Triglochin maritima. NCBI lineage: Eukaryota > Viridiplantae > Streptophyta > Magnoliopsida > Alismatales > Juncaginaceae > Triglochin > Triglochin maritima. Next base: position 30,988,718 of record OY821792.1, on the reverse strand, counting down.
GCTACAAATCTTTCAGGTTGGTCCATATAAATTTCTTCTTCAAGATCACCATGAAGAAAAACAGTTTTTACATCCATTTGATGGATTCTAAAATCATATACAGACGCCAATGCAAAGAGCACTCGGATAGTAGTCATAAGAGACACTGGAGAATAAGTATCGAAATGGTTTATTCATTCCTTTTGTTTAAACCCCTTGGCAACTAATCTGACTTTATACTTATCGATGGAACCATCTAGTTTTAATTTCTTTTTAAATATCCATTTACAACCGATCGTCGAATAACCTGGAGGAAGATTTACCAACTCCCATGTCTCGTTAGAGACAATGGAGTCCATCTCGACCTTAACTGCATCTTTCCAATGCGTTGCTTCAGATGAAGTCAAAGCATCCTTGAAAGTGTTAGGATCACCCTCGACGTGGTATATGATAAAATCACTTCCCAAATCCTTGGCAATTCGAGAACGTTTGCTCTTTCTTGGTTCAATTTTAACTTGAGCTTGAGAAGACTCAAAATCGGCAATAGACAAATTTGCCCCACATTTGTCATCCTTTCCACATGCTCGTGGATGGAACCAGACGTAGAGGGATCAATTGAAGAAGAAACTTGTTGAGGAACTCCAGATTTCATGGGAAATACATCCTCAAAAATGTGGCATCACAAAATTCAACAATTGTGTTAACTTCTATGCCAGATATCTCGGACTTGATTACCAAAAATCTGTACGCATAGATATTAATCACATATCCGATAATATTGCATCAACAGTCTTGGGACCAAACTTTTTGCTCTTATGTTCAGGGATTAACACTTTTGCAAGACAACCCCAAACTTTAAGATATTTAAGGCTAGGGTTTCGACCACACCAGAGTTAGAATGGACTACCCTCCTTATGTTTCTGAGGAACTTTATTCAGAATATGGCAAACTGTATTCAAAGTTTCTCCCCACATATATTTGGGTAATCCTGAACTCTCCAATAATGCATTAATCATATCAGATAATGTTCTATTTTTCCGTTCAGCAATTCCGTTAGATTGTGGAGAATACAGTGCCGTCACCTCATGAATTATGCCAAAATCCTGACACACTTGTTCGAACAGGTTAGACGTATATTCACCACCTCTATCAGATCTCAACCTCTTAAGTTTCTTTTCAGTTTGTGTCTCTGCTTCATTCTTAAAAATAAGAAACTTAGATAACGTTTCATCTTTACTTTTCAAAAAAAAAAGCAATACTTTGAACTATCATCAATGAAAATGATAAAATGTTTCTTTTTATCCTTAGTTAACATGTCATTGAATTCACAAGTATCAGTGTGTACTAAATCTAAAATACTAGTATTTCTAGTCACAGAATGAAACGATCTTTTCCATTGTTTAGCTTGTACACACACTTGACATTTTTTTATTCTCAATAGCATACTTAAGAATCATATTTAAATTCATCATTCTTTTCAAACATTGATAATTCACATGTCCTAAACGTTTATGCCAAACATCACCAGATTCAATGGAATAAACAACAGGAGAAGATACATCTTTAACAGAAATAACATTACAATTATAAAAAGCAAGTTCAACATGAATTAAAAAAGCACCACAAAACAAGTACCCCTTGCCAATAAAAGTACTAGAAAGAGTAATCACAACTTTGTTACATTTAAATGTTACTTCATAACCATCAACTACCAGACACAGACCACTGATAATATTGCGACGAACAGTAGGCACATGATGTGTCCTGTGCAGTGAAAGAACTCGTCCTGAAGGTAACTTCAAGTCGATACGTCCAATTCCAAGCACCTTTGCAACATTCCCATTAGTCATTGCCACAGATCTACGATCAACAGGCTGATAAGAGACAAACATGGACTTGTTAGCACATACATGCACATTAGCCTCAGTGTCAACCAACCACTCACGTGGTTCATAAATGGAAAAAAAGCTTGAGGATTAACAGAAACAAACTTACTGTTGGTCTCATCCACCTCAGTCAATACATTGACTTGTGGAGTCGATTCAGTGGTACATTGTTGGCGTTTGGCTTTCTTGGATGGACAATCCTTAGCCCAGTGCCCAACCTGTCCACAATTCCAACATGGTTTGTTTGTTGGTTTTTTCTGGATTTTGGCCTTGGGTTTAGTCTTATTAATAGGTTGTGGTTTTCCTTTAAAATGTGACTTAGATGAGGATCCAATTAATACGTTTGCCTTTGGTTGGAACTCTACAGACACCACTGGTTTTTCACCCTGATGTTCCTCCTCGATTGCAATAGCAACCATGAGGTCATCCATAGTCAGTTTTACTCTCCTATGCTTTAGAGACATCCCGAAGTCCTCCCAGGATCGAGGGAACTTCTCAATAATTGACATTACAAGAAACTTCTCAGGAAGCTTCATGTCAGCCTCTTTTAAGCCATGGATTAGAATCATAAACTGATGAGCCGGTTCAGTAACTGACTTGCTTTCCACCATTTGAAACTTCAGGAATTTTCCAACATAATATTTTTCATGACCTAAGTCCCCAGTATTATATTTTTTATCTAACTCATCCCATAAATCCTTTGTAGTCACAGAAGCAGAGGGGGACAAACTATAAACATCGAAGAGCACGTTGGAGAAAGCCAACAGAATGCAACCTCGACATGATTTGTCATTCTCTATCCACAGTTCTTGTGCTGCTTTGATTTTGGGATCTTCAGTTTCAGAAAGTGGGAAAACCTTTTCAATTACATCAACTAAACCAATAACGGTCAACCAGATCTTCATACGTTGTTGTCAATGTTTGAAATTCTGTCTGTAAAATTTTTCCGGCATGCCTGACATGTTCACTTTTGGTGTAAATGAATTATTAGACGACATAATTAACAATATTTTCTCTGAGATTGTTGATCCAATTACAAATATGATCATGTAATACAGTGAGTTACATATGTCGAATAAATATTCCGTAAGGATCCAGATAAAGCCAACATACAAAAACATTTATAGGAAACCAAGAAACGAATGAACAGTAGTCAGAGACGACCTCAAAGACCGAGCCGTCGGAAGGCGACTTGCCTCAGAGAAAATATTGGCCCACATACCAGTGTGTTTGATGGTCTACCAGTTTTCTCCCAGGATAGAACAGTCACACCGTCGATTAGGCGCACACTGGAGTCGACGAACAACGAAAGCAGCACGAAACCTCGGAGAGGGACGGTTTTCGTAGAGAGAGGATGAGAATAAAACATGTGTGTACAGGAGGAAACCGACTGTGATATATATATGTATTTAATCTTGTAATCGTCAAGGACTTAATTGCAAAAACAATTAACATGAGGTCCAAAAATTAAATATACCCATCACCCTGAGGCTAAAACCTCTAATTTCCCCCAAAACCCCCGCTGCCTCGCCTCGTGCGAGCGTGTGTGGAGAATTCTCTCCTCCTCTTTTTCCACCTACAAATGGTCAAGTGAATAGGATGTTTATCAACATCTTTCAACTTGTTAGCTTGACCAATATGTGACTAAAAGTGAAGTGAGCACATGGCACATGGGGCAAAAGTTCTCATCTTCATCTCAACATTGGATTTCTTCAATTGAGTTATTCATGAGTCTAGCCCAAACTCAATAATCCAACACATTTTATCACCTTTCATAATATTATTTTAGTACATTATTATTCTGTTCCGATCATTGACAATTTTAAAACAGTCTTTTGCCTAAACATACATCTCCATTTCACCACACATCTTTACCAACAATGAAGGGTTTAACCAAATAAACGACGCTTTTACCACAATTACCACCACTAAAGAGACTTGAAAGACAACTAATAGATGACGTTAATTTTATTCACTAAAATATCATGACCACGATTATCATCAACGTGTAATAGAGGGTGGAGCTCCGACTGTGGTGGAGGGTTGAAAGAAGATTACGAAAAAACTTAATTGGGAGATTTTATTCATAATCCATGGTGATTGCCTTTTAAGCAAGGGTGCTTGCTTACTAGTTACTGCTTATTTGCTTAGGCAATTGGACTTGAATTGTATTGAATTTTGGTTTGGGCTAATCGTGATCGGGATACGCTTAATTAATCGGATAAGTTTAGAAGTACTTTGTCAAAAACAATGTGGCATAAAGATGCAAATTAGATTTTGCCAAGTCAATTGAACACGAGGGCATAAGTTGGAGTATGATGAGTAGTTGTAGGGATAAAGTTTGCTCGGTCGAGGTTTTGTTAGGCCTCTACATGACATGAATTAAATGGGTCAAATCTATTGAAACCAATACCAACAAGTTTAGAAATGGATTTGAGTTCATGAGAAATTACCTCTCACACAAGTAAATTAATAAAACCAATGGCTTCTCGTTAAATATTTACATGAGATGAGAAACTTATTCCACTGTCTCTTCACAAAACAAAGACCAATCCACTCCACAACAACGAAAGAAATTTTCCATTTTGAATCAAATCCAAAAAAAGACTCCTCGGATTATCGCAACCATTATTCCTAACCAAACCCATCAACCAAACTTGACTTATAACGTAACTTGGACCAATTCAAATTTCAAAATCAACGGTCCAGATGAAATCTTTCACTCGTAATCCGTGGCTCAAGTCGGAAGCCAATAGGAGTGGAGTTTCACAATCCTCGGATCCGACAGCCCGACACGTCTGTCGGTGACAGCCGTTGGTTCGTATCCACAAACACATATGAACCGATCTCAGCCGTTCGTTTGATGTCCATCGGCTATAAGTAAGAAGATCCTCCTTATCTTCGGATACTTTTGGGATTCCGAAGAGAGAGAAAAGCACAGAGGAAAAGGAGAAAAAGGTGTTTTTTTTATTTTTTTTGAATTTGTTTGGTTGTTATTTTTGCTAGTGTTTCCCCAAGATCTGGTGGTTTCGCATTTTGTGTTGGTTTGGAGCTGCGATTCGTGTTCAGAATTAGGGTTTTTGGTTCCAGCATTGGTTGATTAGGCGAGATTTTGATCGTTGTTTGTTTCGATGATTCTTATCTGTTCGTGACTTTGGCGTTTGTTCTTAAGATTTGCGCATAAAATGAGATTTTTTGATATAAAACTGTTTTTTTTCTCTCCATCATGTTGATTTCGTAGTTATTTAGGGGTTTGAGAGAGGGTCTTTCGTATTAGCTGTAGTTTTGTTTGAAAGATATGATCCGACATGTTACATAGCTCTCAGATTGTGTTATTTTTGACATTTTGCTGTAAACTGCTTTGGATTAGGCGTGTTTTCTTTTACATCATGTGATTTTAATTGGCTTATGACATGTTTTTGTTCTTTTGGTGTGTATTAGATGTTTGTGCAGTTATTTGCTTGCCATAATGACTTTCTACCTCAATTCTCTTTAATACTTCAGAACTCGTTTTTTAATGATCGTCTCTCTTGATTGTTTTCCGCCGCATGTTGTTGTTTGTCTTCAGTTTTAATTTGGGGCTTTTCCCTAATTTGGTTACGAATCTAATATCTAGCAATGTAGTTAACTGTTGATTGAGATTAGAGTGCTCATGGTGTGTGTTTAACTATTGGCAGATGGCCCGTACCAAGCAAACCGCTCGTAAGTCCACCGGAGGAAAGGCCCCCAGGAAGCAGCTCGCTACCAAGGTCTGTTTACCTCCCTAACAATCTTCCTATTTGCATTGTGTGATCTCCTGTTTATGGAAATTCTGATGTATTCCTGGGTGTATTTCAGGCTGCTCGCAAGTCTGCTCCCACGACTGGAGGAGTCAAGAAGCCCCATCGATACCGTCCTGGAACCGTCGCTCTTCGGTAATGTCATACTTCAATTTTGAGCCCCGGCTAATTCTTTGATTTGTGTAGTTTTTTTAATATACTAATCTTAGTCTGGCTACTTACTGTACAGTGAAATTCGTAAGTACCAGAAGAGCACTGAGCTCCTCATCAGGAAGCTCCCCTTCCAGAGGCTTGTCCGTGAAATCGCCCAGGACTTTAAGGTGTGTTAGGTTTAGCTAAGTCTACATAAGTAATAATGTTTCTTTATGATTGTTGATTTTGCGAGCAATTCTTATTATGTTATGATTTGTGCAGACTGATCTTAGGTTCCAGAGCCATGCAGTCCTCGCACTGCAGGAGGCAGCCGAGGCCTACCTCGTTGGTCTGTTTGAGGACACTAATCTCTGTGCCATCCATGCCAAGAGGGTGACCATCATGCCCAAAGACATTCAGCTTGCTAGAAGGATCAGGGGAGAGAGGGCTTAATTGTGGTTTTATGGGAAATGCTGATTTAATGATGACATTGTTGATATTAGTTGGTTCTATGTTTGCTTACTGTTTCGGGTATTACCAGACATATTGGATGTGTCATGAGTGAGTCTGTAAGCATCATTTCTGATACATTTAGTATTGTGTTTGGTAGGAGTCTGGATTAAGTGTGTGTTTTGTGCCACTGCTTATGTGGTTTCGTCGTGTTACTAAGTGATGGATCTTATGCTCAAGCACTATCTAATCTTTGTTTGGTGAACAACTTGTGGTTTGATTATCTTTTGCGTTTGGTTGTACCTGTGATGATCGTGATTCTTGTACTTTGGAATTCTTTGCAGGGCAAGTGGAGTATTCTCAGGATTACTCCTGGTTGTTTAATGTGCAGTTTATGCCTTAAATTTCATGTTCAACAATTGTTATGGTTTTGAGAAGTGGAAGCCGGAAGGGGAGAATCCATGAAACCTTGGTGTGCATGTTTGCAGATATAATTTTGGTTTAGTTTTCAGACATTATTTATCATTTAGTCTAGGTGAGAAGGTACCTTCTGGTGATAATCCGAGCTTAACTGGGCAATTAAGCATCATGTTCCTGGCAGTTAGGTTAGTGTGGCACGTTAGGGTCTACCTTGTTATAGTTGTCTATACGTTCTTGAATATCGACAGTCTCTCTTAGTTATAGGGGATTGAAGTGCTGTTTTGAGTTTTACGATTTACGATTTTAAGTGGGGATTGAAGTGCTATTCTAGGAAACACACATCTATGATTGATATTATTGAGCAGAAAGATACGAAGATCGATCGTAAATCGTAAACGTACCAATTGCGTATCTTAAAACCAACAGGCAAAGCTTCAGGTCTTCGGATAAATTACAAATTTACAAACGTCAAACGCAAAACATAGGCTCTTCTCCAGCCAACGTGTTTTTCTTTGGGCAAGATCTGACATTCTTACAGGCCAGTCAAACTGTGTTCATGGCTTCGAGGTTTAAGAACTTGATGTATGTGTACACAATAGACATGACTATCACAAATTCATGATAATTACTCATTACTCGTCACTCATCACCATCGTTTAGTACCGCTACGTCGGGTCCCAGATACGGTGCATTGAGAACTACTAGATCCTCAGGTACTTCCCTTTCCTTCAAGAATGCAAAACCTACGGAGAAAAGTATTTTTTTCTTTCTCCGGTCAGATGTAATGCTTAATTTTTGCAATGAAAAGAGAGGTCTCACCTAAACCTCCAAGCAAATTTAGATGTTGCAAGGAAATGTAGCTTGAAGCAATAGAGCATGACTTACGTTCGATATATGGAACACTGATCTCAGAGTAGTACGTGGATGGACGACCTTGCTCATCTGAGTAAGGAGGAGATAATACATCTAATATTGCGCATGGGGTTAAGGCTGTGAAGGTGTGTATGTTTCCTCCACTTGTCGGAAACAGTACTTGAGGTGGAGTAGTTGGATCTATGACCTGATCATCAATCGCCAGTTTTGCCAAACCATCTGCAATGATCAATGCTTAGTTTCAACTAATCAATGTGATTAAAATTCTTTGATACACAAATAGAATTGTTAAGTTCTTACAATAGAAGTTGAAGTGAAAGCTGTGTCTTGGCTTAACAAGATTAATGAATTGACGGGAAAATAATTGAAAGCGTTCATTGTTATTTCTCGGCTCATTGTTTTTTTACTATTTTATTAGATAATTTGTAAATTTGAAAACTATAGATTTAAAAATGGATTTATCCGGACCATAATTATAAGCAAAGGTTACATCAAAAAATTATTAACAATTTAAGTCAGACTTCTCACGAAATAGAACGTCGCCGAAGTTTATGCTAAATTATTCCAGACGTCTGACTTTTGGGTCCAGTATTATCTCATATACTGCTTCTTCGACATGTTACTCGGAACGTTGAATTAACATTTGGGACACCATTACTACAAAATTCAAGCTATTGAAGTTGACATCCGAAGGAACTGCTGATTCTAACAAAACGTACGATTAAGAACATTAGACGCCAATGAGCAATTTAATTCAAATGTTTTCATCATGTCCGAGCAATTTAAGCAGCCTTCGTGATATGGTAAAAAATAAACTTATAGGGTGTTACATTTGGGGAGAAAATTCCCGTCTACAGACTTTTCGTCCAAATAATGGATATCAAAGTGAAAATAATTATTATACAGAAAATATATGGTCATAAAATTCATAATCTAACTGGAACAAACTAAAGTCTCTATCTCCATTCACCAGTGTTATAATTTAGAGAATTATGAGCAAAACATGTAATCTAATAAAGAAAAACGTTCATAATAACATTTTCACCATATAAATATTAGTACTCTTCCGTTAGAAAGCAGAACTGATCATCAGTAATCACGCGCCGTTCTCTTATCGAATCATGTGTTCATCAAGGAATTGAGTATATATGCAAACTTATTACGCAATAATAATTTATTTATTAATACGTTTTCCTTGTTGGTTGATTTTTACCCTTATTCTCGTTATTCTTCCCAATGGATTGATTTTCGAGCATTCTGAAATATGCAAAGTTAATGTACTACCAATTAAATAATTGTCATTTTATAGTTTATACTTTGTTAGTCAGAAAAAGAACTTTTGACATGCAAAATGATTGAACTAAATAATATATGGTAGATATAAAAATGAAAGAAAAAATAAGAGTGAAAAGTTTGGTTTCTCACAGTTTTTATAGTACGTGTCTGGCGTCTTGACCCAATCATAAGCCCGAATCATCGCAGAACCATAGAGAACTCTGCTCAACACCATCATTTCCGGGTGGTCGTGTAATGGGAATTGTGCTCCGGCAGGAAAACAAAACACACCAATCTATCCAACAAAATACATTAACAACAATATTTCCCCAATTCCCAAGCACATAGTTCATAAACAAGTTCCTCATTTAGAATTTGAGCATTTCTATCTAGTGTAGATTAAATTGAGGTGATTATCTGAAGCAAAAGATAATTATCAACAATATTTTCCCAAAAAAAAATAATACCCAAACATATCATAATTCTTAAACATGTTCACCTTTTACAATTTGAGTATTTTCTTTATGGGATCATTAAATCGAGATAATTAACCAAAGCAAAAGAAATGGTTAATCGTATATATACCGAGAATTTTTCGCACTCATGGATGTGTATGTAGGTGATGTCCTCCACCAAACGGCCCACGAACAATTCGTCTTCGTTATCATCCGATACGTTGATCCCCACATCAACGGGCTCTATGGTTCCTTCGTGAGCCACCCCACCACAAGCACATCCAAAAAATTAGTGAATAATTCTGAAATTTGCACCGAACCATTGGGTGACCCTTTTATTGGCACAACTAATTGATTGCAAGAAGCAAGTCTCGAATCGTTAGAAAATATAAAAGATAACCACAGTTAATCAAACTAGATATCTCAAATTAACTACTTTTCGGTACCAACTTTCTTAACAACATAAACTAATATTTTTGACAGGATATCATCAATCAAAAATCACAAACAGGGAAACAGTATATATTTATTTAAAAAAAGACAAATAAAAACTCATAATTCATAACATCATATCTCATTATACCTAGTAGATCTTGTAGCCACTGGATCTCTTCCAGAGGAGGAACCTCCCCTTGACATCCGGGGAACACCACATTGCACCTTTCGTAGAGCTGCTGGATCTTGCTGCAGCTCTCATCTTTGGACATCAAACAAGTCATTGCATTGCAATAATCTCCCATCCAAACCAATGAAATCTTTATAACCTTTCAATGTGATGTAATTATGACATTTAATAAGGTTTGAGTGAGACATTTCCAAGTTAAGAAACAGTGTGCTCGTGTTTGGATTCCACGGATACGTGAGTGAAACGCAGATTTTGGACAAATCCGGGTGATCCGGATTACGATCACCGTCTTATTTCTCACCGTCTTCGTGCCTCATGGAAATTGATAGTTTTGGGGTGAGTGCATGGATTGTGGTGTGTGAGGTGAGGGGTTCGTTAAGCGTACGACGGTGAGTGGAATCTTTGTATACAGAGATAATAGTGATACACCGATTCAGGGTGAGAGGGAGAGTGGAATATAGTATGGGATTTTACATGTTTATCTTCCATTTCTGTTATTTTTGTACCTAAAGCTCTTTTTGCAAATTGTTATCACATTTTTCTATTTAACTTGCTACCTTAATATGTACGTTAACTGTGAGATCCTAATTTTAATTGGGTTTTAATTGTTGTTTAGGGGGTGTTTAGGAGGAGATTGGATGGACGGCTGGGATGGAGTGAAGTTGGATGGATGGTGAGATGTGGTGGAGGGGTTTTTGTATGATTTCTAGTTTAATTGCACATATTTATTTTCGGAATTTTTATGCACAATAATGATCAATTACATTTTTCTATGATTTGTTTCATACATTCTTCCGTTTGTTTCAATAACTAGTTTCAAAACTCTATTAAAACAAACATGACCTCCGAATTTCATACCTAGAAGTTCTCTAAAACTTCTTGATGATCCGGAGACGTTGATGATGCTTGTCGCTGCGCCGGATGCCTCCGAGTATTCACCAAACTCTAAACAAGATCGGAGAGAGAAGAGCTAGCCTCTCAATCTTCATTAGGGTTTAGAATCTACTTACTAACCCATTTTTAGTTCCATTGAGAAGAAAATCTCTGAAAACTAAAACTAAACTCAAGAATTAAGGTGAAATTCGTGGAGAATTATGGAAAGAGAAGTTTGCATAAGAAGAAAATGAATTAATTAATGAGGTAATGAGATAAACTTGTATTTATAAGTTCTCTCCAAATTACCTATTCATGTGCAACCTCTTGCCCATGATTTCATGCAAACTTCCATCCAACAATCCATTATTTGCTGACAAATAATCTTAGTCACGAATTAAATCAATTATGGACCAATTCCATGCATGATCTAATTAATTCTTAAATTAATTCTGCAGTAACCGTCTGGATCGGTCGACCGTTTAGAGGGTCGGTCGACCGTTTAGACCAAGTTTCGATTGACCGTTCATAAGCTCGGTCGACCGTTCGTAACATAAATATTTCATCGCAATTTTCGGTCGACCGACCGATACACTTTGGTCGACCGAAAACGAACAGTAGAAATTCTCGTTACGATCGAGACACATCCGGTCGACCGTGCAACATTTTGGACGACCGTGCCACATTCGGTTTACCGTTTATCGTTTAGCGGTCGACCGTTTTTGCACAGTACTGCAGACTTGTCAAATTTCGGTTTAACCCCTACAAAATTTGACGTTTTGTGATTAGTAGTAAGTTCACAACTTATGTAACATATTATCCTATGTAATGATTAATCATTACACCCCATAATATTTACATCACATATGAATTTAATTTAGATTCTAATTATGTTATTAATCACAACATGATTTTAATTTTGCTTGTTCACCCCGTGTGTCATATTTTCTACATGAAACCCGACACATCTTATGAACTCAAAATCCTCATTTCTTGTTTCCCAGTTTCGTGGTGTGACATATGGGAGGATCTAAACTAAGTTGTCAGTGATATTAAGAGCTTAATACCACAAGCTATAAGCGGTATTTAGCTACACATTATATCTCCCAATTAGTTAGATGTCTTAATTCCACTCGAACCAAAACCCGATCCATTTAGTGATGGAGTGCACCACTTGTGTCCGTCCCTTGCCTCATGATATTAAGAATACACACAAAGTAGTATTTTGTCATCTTTGTATTAGTATTCATTTCTTGATCTCTTTAAGCTAGTTACAAATATGTGACTTAACTCAAATCACATTGTGCACATTATAACTTTGCTTTATCAAGGGGCCCCCTAATATCATTACTCAATTAAGATGGGCAATGATAATCTTTTGACTAACTATTTTCTCCAACGAAAGTTATACTTAACCAACTAATGCCTTTACACCACACTCATCGATAGCTTAAGACACTAGTCTAATTAAGAACTCCTTAAGCGATCAGATATAAGTCTCATATCAAAGGACCAAGGACATAGTAAAATATTAATGACACAGAAAACACATTTCTATAATATTTACTTGTTAGGTCAATTCAGCATACAAAAGTACTATTTTCCTCTTTTGTGTACCCGTGTTGTCACTCACTTGTAGAGCTACAATGATCTATGACCAACACGACAATCTTAACTCGGTAATTAACGTCTCATGTTAATTACCATGATTGCGAATATCTTTTGTTTTATGTAAACCAATATCTTTTAGAGCTCTACGGTTAAAGACCAAGAGCATCTTCCTTAACATTTCTAAAAGACGAATAACAGAATCAATGAACAAAATGATTTCTCATTCAATTCATAATAATTGACATTTAAAAGTAAAACTTTAGAACACATTCCTTCAGTTTTTGCGGTGATTCTCTCTCTCTTTCACTCACTCTCGCGTTTTTTTCACTCGCTCTCTCACGTGTCTCTCTATCTCCCTCTCAGTGTTGTGCTCTGGCGAGTGGAGGTGATCTCCGGTGAGGTTGAGGTGGTCGGCGTCGTTTGGTTGGCGAGGTGAGTTAGTTGTATGCTAAACCCATCTATTTTGTTTCTTCTTCTTCCTCTCTTTCAATCCCTCTCTCTACCAGTTGTTGTGGTTGGTGAGGGGATCGGCGAGGGGAAGATGTGGCTGTGGATCGACGAGGCACAGTGATCGTTGATCAAACGAGAAGTTCGTCGGTGGATCGTGATTTTGGGAGAAGTGCTCATGGAAACGTCGTCAAGGTTCTTCGAAGGTTTCTTCAGACCTTCACCGTATGTCAAATTTGTAGTCGTAGCTCACTTCTATTGTGTGAGTATTTAGAAGTCGACGGTTGGCCGAAAGACTCATCGCAAGCAAATGTGCAACAATTTTACTGTTGGATCGGTCGACCGGTTGGTGCAACGGTCGACCGTTCATAGTCAGATTTTCGGATTTTGTCACGCACCGGTCGAACGATGTCTCTGGGCGGTCAACTGGTGGTGCGTTAGAGGCAAGCTCTGGTGCCTGGTGGTTTCCGGTCGAACGAGTCCCCTTTGTCGTTCGACCGTGTGCACTGTTGTAGGTCGGTCGTGGTCGTTGACCATCTAAACGGTTGACCGCCCGCTGACTTGTTCGACCGATCATACATGAGTTAAGTCGGTTGGAGCCTATACCATCTAAACGGTCGACCACTTATTGATTGTCGTCCGACCGATGACTTAAGTTAACTTAATGTGGGTTCAACTGATGGTGGTTCGGTCGACCGGTGTTGATTGATTTCGTTGGTGGATTTTACTAGTGGTTTTCGGTCGACCGAGAGTGCTCGGGGGTTCGACCGGTTGATTATGTTGAGCGGTGGGGAATTTTACTGATGGTTTCCGGTCGGACGGGGCCCATTTGTCGTTCGACCAATTGTTGGTTGTGTTCGTTGAACCTGGGAGGTGACCTTCTAAACGGTCGACCAGTCCCTGACTTTGGTTCGACTGAACGAGTGTGATTGATGGGAGATGTTCGACCGATGGTGTGTCGGTCGGGGCATTTGCCTGATTTTGTTGAGATTAGGTCGACCAAGACTCTTGGTTCGGTCGATCGTTTGTGTCCAGTTTTGCACATGTGAGGTGTGTTTGGTGTGGTCGTCCTTGTAAGACGAGTTGTGGTGCCGATGTTCTTCCGGCAAGTGTGTTAGTGAGCACGAGTGTTGCGGTGGTTGTGTGAAAGAGCCCTGAAGCCCCGTAACTGTTGTGAGAGCTGTGGTTGGGTGAAAAAGCCCTGGAACCCAGTTAGTCTTTGCGGGGTTGGGTGAAAAAGCCCTCGAGCTCCGTAGTGCGTTCAGGTTGGGTGAAAAAGCCCTGGAGCCCTTAGAACGTTCAGGTTGGGTAAAAGAGCCCTGAAGCCCTGGTCGTGTTGTGGTTGGGTGAAAAAGCCCTGGAGCCCAGGCTGACGACGTTGAGTGTTTGATGTGGTTGAGTGAAAAAGTCATGGAGCCGAGCCTTGTGTTATGTTTTTCTTTGTGGATAGAATTGCATGTTAGAGTGTTCCAATTTCATGCATAGTAGAGTTTGGCATACGGGGTTTCCTTCTGGAAACTTAGGCATTGTTGTATGTTTGCTTTAGGCCGTGATCGGCGTTAGGAGGTGGTGACCGAGGAGAGGAGCATCACTACCAGATCCTGTTTTCTCTTATTTTGAGGTCGAGTGATTACTTGCATTTTGTATAGTGTTTTGATGTAATCACACTTTTGAATACTCGGATATATATATATATATATAATTAGAGATATGTTGGTGCATCATTCTTTGTTATTGCGTACTGATTATTGTATGTTCGAAAATTTTAAATTCTTACAATATTGAGGATGTTACATTAACCTTATTAATTTATACCATGTGTTCCTGTAGATCCCTACACACTCTACGATAGAAGTTGTGTTATCTATCTTACATGTAAGAACCTAGAGTTAAAGGTGGATAATCACTTGTTCTATCTATGTATTTCACTTCTAAGTTCGGAGAATGATCTGAATCATTTGTGTGGAGACGATATTGAAAGTTGGTCTTTGTTGAACGTTAAAACGTATAACACCAATAAAGTTGAGTTCTCTTATCTCCTGTTACTACATCTACGTGGTTGATATACTTTGTAGTACTAACAACAAATTGAAATAGAAACATACATTAACAACGTTAGCGTGTCGAGAAGTTAATCATAAATTCAGATATATAATATGAAAAGCAAAAAATTGCAAAACTCACAATAAAATCCGCATTATAATATAACGTCCAATGGGCTTCATGACGAACCGAAAATAAGGCTGGATTCAAAAAAAATATTCTAATTTAAATTCCAATACCAATTATCATCATATCAGTTTTTTTTGGTTGCCGGTGGTATTTCTACGGCACGTGCTTTAGGTAATGATCTTTGTTGCGTGGTGTCGTTGGATGTGTTTTCGGGATATTTTATGTGATTAATTTGTTTCTTCACACTACTTTTGTGCATTTTAATTACACGAAGTTGACTAAGTAAACAATATATATCTGTCAAACAACGAAAACCTTTACGATTTCCTCTGAATCTGTGGGAATATATCGTTTTATATTTCACTATACTTGTTGTTCCTTTAGGTGGCAATCCGGTGTTCTTTAGTTGTCATAATGCAGGCATTCAAAGTAGATGATTTAAACTTCTGTTGGTCCTGGTAATCGAACCACATTTCTCTTTTATTAGATGAAATCATTAACAATTACAAGTTTTTTTAGACAGTTAGTTCCAAATGAAAAATTATCTAAAGTCAACTCCCAAGTGATAAAACATGTGAGCTTTATAACCCACAGTGATTATGTGCATGATTGTAATGGACTTATTTGTTTCTGTTATCACATCGCGTTTTGCTCACTCATTTCGCCTGGAACATTTTTCATGGTCTGTACATGTTGACTAATGGCTTTTCATCCCCAATGTTGAAATTTAATTGTGACAGGGGTATTGCCATAGAACCATGTTTATATCGAAGTATTAATAAACTAATGTTAACAAACCTTCCTTTAAGGTGTCTTAGACGTGGGTCCGACTCAAACCCAAATTTCAAATTGCAAACAAAGAAGAAAAAAAAGACTATATACGCCTCAAACCCGTAATTTTTTTATATAATAAAAAATAAATTAAAACTTCGAATTTTAGGAATTTTTTTTTCTCGAAAAGTACTCGGATCACGGTTCACACCCGCGACCCGTCCCTCAATTTTTTTTCTTTTCCGGATCGCAGGTGTGAACCGTGATCCGTCAATTTTTTTTAATTTTTAATTTTCCACGTATTGCGGTTCACACCGGCTATCCATGGATTTTTTTTAATTTTTTTTATGTTTTTATGTTTTAGTTGTATTTTTTTATTTCTGCTTTTTTTAAATTGTAATTATTTGTAATCTTTTTTTAATTTTTTTTCAAAATATATTTTCTAATTGATATTATTTTTTAAAATTTTTTAAATTTGATTTTAATTTTTTCAAAAATCGACCTCCAAATCACGTTGATAACTGAACGTATTTAAATGTTAGGGTATTTTATAAATTAAAAAAACAAAATTTCTTAGCAAGAATAATAAATTATTTACAACCGAATATTAAACAAATACTAAAACTAATTTAAAAAAATGGTAACGTTGTCAAAAATTCGTAGGGTGTACACACATTACAAACAATTTTTAAGGTCAATACAGAAAAAAATTAAAAACACAATTAAATTTAAAAAAAAATGATAATAACAATTACAAAACATTTTTTGAAAACAAATATAATAAAAAACATAGTTAAAACGATTTTAAAAAATCAAACATAAAGCACTACAACTAAAATCTGTGACTTTTTTATTTTATTTCGTTGTTTTTGATTTTATGTTTTTTATAAATCATTTTAACTATGTTATATATATATTTCAAAATAAGTTTTCTAATTTTTATAAAATTTCTAAAATAATTTAATTTAATTTTTTAACGACTTTAAAAAATATTTGTAATAAGTGTACCTTAAGAATTTTGGACAACTTCACCAATTTTTGTTTTACTTAGTTTAGTGTTTGTTTAATATTCAGTTGTAAATAATTTATTATTCTGCATAAAAAAAAATTGTTTTTTTATTGTATAAAATAACATAATTTTTCAACCCATTCTGTTATCCACATGATTTGGAGGTAGATTTTGGAAAATATTTCAAAAATATTTTAAAAAACAATAACAATTAGAAGACTTATTTTAAAAACAAATATATTAGAAAAAAAGATAAAAATAAATTTTAAAATTTCAAAAACAAAAATAAAAAACAATAAAAGAAAATAAAAAAAGTGACGGATTTTAGTTGTAGTGTTTTATGTTTTGATTTTTTTAAAATAGTTTTAACTATGTTTTTTATTATTGTTTTCAAAAGATGTTTGTAATTGTTATTATTTTTTAAATTTTTAATTGTGTTTTTAATTTTTTTTGTATCCACCTCCAGTACCGTTTGTAATGTGTGTACACCTTACGTATTTTCGTCAACGTTACCAATTTTTTGTTTTAATTAGTTTTAATGTTTGTTTAATATTCATTGTAAACAATTTATTATTCTGACTAAGAAAATATTTTATTTTTTTATTGTATAAAATACTCTAACATTTCAATACGTCTAGTTATCGACGTGATTTAGAAGCCGATTTTTGAAAAAAAATAAATCAAATTTAATTTCTTTTAAAAAATAATATCAATTAGAAAACATATTTTAAAAAACAAAATTTAAAAAAAGATTACAAATAATTACAATAAAAAAAACAGAAATAATAAATAAAACTAAAAAAGAAAAACATAAAACATAAAAAAAAATTAATTTTTTTCTCACGCACCACGTTCCGTGAAATTTTCTTTATTTTTTTTTAAATTTCCACGGATCGCGGGTGCCAACCGCCATCCGTGGGAAAAAAATTAAAAAAATTGACGGATCGCTGTTCACACCCGCGATCCGTCAAAAAAATTTTTTTTTTGGGGGACGGATCGCGGGTGTGTACCCCGATCCGACTACTTTTCGAATTTATTTTTTTTCTACGTAAAATTCGAAATTTTAATTTTTTTATTATATAAAAAAATTACGGCCTCAAACCTGCAACCAAGATTTCCTTAATTCGTAAGGTTAATGTAAAAAGAAAACCCTCCTTGTGGGCAACCACTAAAATATTAAGATGCTGCAATTTTTTAAGTTGGCAATGTTTATCTTCTCTTTATCATCTGCGAGGGTTATTTTTTCAGCCAGTTTATCACAATATATTTATCGATCTATTTGATGGATCAGTTTTGTCTTATTTTCTTTGAAAGTGAAAGTCTAATTGTAAATTGTTTGAAAACAACCCTCTTCAGTCTTAACAATAAAGGTCCATTCGGGACGCATGCGTATGGTATGATGTTTGGAAAAGGGTAATGGTTGGAGACAATTGGGGGGGGAAAATAAATTTCAAACTTAACAGAAACTGCATTGAAGGGGGTGATGCAAAGGTCCAAAGCACAATACAAGTTGTTTCTCATTTATACATGGACCAACGCATTTGATTCAAGAGTGGAGAAATACTGCTATGACTTTAGCCAAGTTTTGCTGATACTACCTTGTACATATAACACATATCTATATGTACAAATAATTACTTTTATAGTATGAATAAATGTAAAACATAAGGTATTGTATTTATCAAAAACTACAACAACAACAACAAAATTTGAGAAAAACTCATAACAAATCTTAAGAAAAGATTAATATATGAAATATTCGATTCCAAACATAGCATCAAACCACCGCATCACATAAGTGTTTTTTGTTTGTTTGAAGTAACAACATTTTACACATTACATTGAGATGTGTCACTTCTTCAAGCAAATACTAAAGAAAAATCAACACCAGCAGATTCTTGCGGGGGGAGTGTGCAAATTAACCCGGTTTCACGGACTGGAAGAGTCCCAAATGGACCTTAAGTATATATTGGGCTGGACTCTATAATGGGCTTCTCTAAGAGTCATTGGATATAAATCTCTGGTCTATAATGGGACATTCTTCTTTCTACGGAAAGGAATCGGCCCAATAAAAGCCCACGACCCAAACGACGTCTATCTAAGAGCCACGTATAAAACCGCA
The DNA here is from genome assembly GCA_963682175.1 of Triglochin maritima. Lineage (NCBI taxonomy): Eukaryota > Viridiplantae > Streptophyta > Magnoliopsida > Alismatales > Juncaginaceae > Triglochin > Triglochin maritima. The sequence goes on along the minus strand of OY821792.1, from coordinate 30,969,839 downwards.
GTGCGACGAAACCCTAGTTTTCGGTAGAGAAGGCGGAGGCGAGCGATAGAGGTGAGGTCAGATTTCGCGCTTTTCTGATCCGCTCCGACGATGAAGGTAACGAATCGAACACGACAAGAAACGGTTTCCGATTGGTGTTGGTTTTGATACGATCTGTGTTTTGTGGTTTCAGTTCAACATCGCCAACCCCACCACGGGGTGCCAGAAGAAGCTCGAAATCGACGATGACCAGAAACTGTGAGCTTTTTATCTTCCCAAAAAGAAATTATCTTTTTAATATGATATTTTTTATTATAGTGAATTCTGTTGTTTCGTCATCTGTGTTCTGTTGTCTTAATTCTTCAAACTTGATATCTTTGACTGCTTTCTGCCGTATATTAAGTGTTTCGATGTTCACGGAATGGGAAAAACTGACAATGCAATGGCTCTAAAGTTGTCTGTTGCGTAGCGATTTTTAAAATGTTCCGTTCCTTAGACGGACTAGTGCTTTGGTTCGATACTATAACTGCTGGTAGTTCTCCTATGGAGAATTAATTACAGAATAGGATCTCATTTGGATTTAATTGTAGTTATCCTGAATTTTACTTTATTATTTTACTCCATTGAGGATCTTTAGTGTTACAAAATAAGTGCATTCAGATTTGTTTGTAGTTATCCTGAATTTTACTTGATTCACGTACTCATTGACGATTTTGGTTGGCACTTTTGGAAGGGATTTTTCTGGTAGTTTGGGCCTTTTGATTTTAGTGGTGGTTGTTATGAAGCGGTACTGGTTATGTGATTGTATTTTAAGTGGCCCTTCAGTTTGTTCATTTATTTGTCAAATAACACTTTCGTGACTTCGTATTTGTCAGGAATTGTTTTGATGTAAAGGAGTTAAGATTTTTTCTAATATTTCACCGTAGAATATAATGTACTAAATTTATATTAGTACCAAAGCTACAATCAATGTTGGATTCTTAATGGAACTAGAACGGCCATGTCGTTTTCCTTACTCTCTTTGTTGTGTTGTTTGCTAATTGTAGCCACTCGATACTGAAGTTGAAATTTCCGGAACAGAATACAGTGGCAAACTGAAATTGTATTTATGTTTTGGTTCATTGAAACTAATTAGTATTATGTCTTTATATATAGCTTCTTTAATCAGGAAGTGCCATCTAGATTCTGTTTGTGGTCCTAAAGTAACCATTGTAAATATGCCTTGTCTAGTTTATGTTTAGACGTGGATTGTTTATTCTTTTGTTTCTAATTGTCAGTAGATGCCTGACTTAAACCTTTTTTTGTTGTAGTCGAGCATTCTTTGACAAAAGAATCTCACAGGAGGTCAGCGGAGATTCCCTTGGAGAGGTGTGTACATGGGGTTTTATTCGTCTTGCCTAGAAAATATGATTGTATAATGATCCCCATTTCTTGTTTAATCTTTCAGGAATTTAAGGGTTATGTTTTCAAGATCATGGGGGGCTGCGACAAGCAAGGCTTTCCCATGAAGCAGGGTGTGTTGACAACTGGCCGTGTCCGTCTGTTGCTTCACAGAGGCAAGTAAAATCCACCGTGGCTAGTTGATATCATGTTTACTTCTGGTGTTGGTTTTGTTTTGTTTATTGAACTTATGGTTTCAGTTATTTTCTCCAGGAACTCCCTGTTTCCGTGGGCACGGAAGGCGTAATGGTGAACGTAGAAGGAAATCAGTCCGTGGATGCATTGTCAGCCAGGACCTTTCTGTTTTGAATCTGGTTATCGTTAAGAAGGGCGATAATGATCTTCCTGGCCTGACCGACACTGAGAAGCCAAGAATGAGGGGACCTAAAAGAGCTTCTAAGATTAGGAAGCTCTTCAACCTTTCCAAGGAGGATGATGTCCGCAAGTATGTGAACACATACAGGAGAACATTCACATCCAAGACAGGTCTGTCCGTGTGACTTTTAGGTGTTTTCATATAAGATGCATGTTTCTTTTGCTACTATGTATGCCACTAGAGTTGTTGGATCCCCCTTTTTAGTCCTTCGGTACCGGTTTACAGTGTAGCTTTGTTGCTTGTGATAATTGTACGGAATTTCTTTGTTGCTATTGGTTTTTTGGTGCAGGCAAGAAGTGCAGCAAAGCCCCCAAGATCCAGAGGTTGGTCACTCCTCTTACACTACAGAGGAAGAGAGCGAGGATTGCAGAGAAGAAGAAGAGGATTGCCAAGGCAAAGTCTGAGGCAGCTGAGTACCAGAAGCTTCTTGCCTCCAGGCTCAAGGAACAGAGGGAAAGGAGGAGCGAGAGTTTGGCGAAGAAGAGGTCTCGCCTCTCTGCTGCCAAGTCATCAACTGCTGCTGCATAAGCTGCATGGTCACTGTTGAGAGCGAAACCTGAATCTTTTTTTTAGAAGACAGTTAGATTTGCTGCTTTCTATGCCCCTTCTGTTTTGATGCTGAAATTATATTTTATCATGGAGTTTTGCTTCTGTTATTGCTTTGTTGATCGAGCTCGAAACTGATACTTGAGGCATGTTAGTGCATGAGAATTATCTAATACGTGATTTGTTATTCTAAATGGCTCAGTTGTATTCTTCGTTGGGGAAAGAGGTAGAAACACAAGGGGTGGGAGTGTGCAGCACTCGAGGGATTTCTATTTCAACAGTAATTGCTGTTGCTGAGGAATTGTGGTGTAGCATGGAAATTGTCTTCGTAAATATGGCTGAAGTATTTTAGGTTAAAATTGAAACTCGTCTTTTTATGGTATACCACAATAACCACAGACCTGCTGGGAAAATATATCAAGTTACTTATGCCTTTGTTTCTTTCTCTGGATTAAGCTCTAGTCGAAGTGTCTCGTCTCGCTCCCTGGTATACTTGAAAGGATCTCAGTTGACTCATGCTTTGTCTAATTAAGTGTTTTATGTTTCATAATTTCGAAAAGATCTTCATCAATCTTCTTCCTCGACTAATAACCCTCGGGCCATATGTACGTCATAGAATTCGATCTCTTGTGAATAGAGAAACATCCCCTCATCAAATTTGGAAGTTTTTTGTGCTTTTCGTTTCTAATAAAAGAAAAACAACACAATCGGTGACCAATCTCCACAACTAATACAAGGACCAAAGTTTGTTCGATTTTTTTTATATTTAAAAAGAGGGAAAAATCAATATATTCTTCCACACTCAAATCCACAAGCAAAGCAAATTAAGTCTTCCATTGGAGCAAAAAACGGAAAGAGCAAACGAGCCAACTCCAGACCAACAATGTCTCTCCGCCGTTCGATCTCATCCCCTCTCTTCTCCGCCGTCCGATCCACACTCCGTCCCTCTCCCTCCCCCTCTGTCCGCCCCCGCCGCCTTCCCATCTCCTCCTCTCCCAGGTTTCCAAACCCTAAACCCTAATTCATTCCAGGGTCTCAAACCCTAATTCCGATATTCTTCAGGTCTGTCGGAGTTTTAGGCGCGGCGGTGTCGCTCCTCCCTCTCCATAGCGTCGTCGCCTCCCACCGGCTCAACTCGCACCTGCCGGCGTGCGGCGGGGCTTGCTGCGGCCTGCGTCTGCCCAAGGGTACTTGCAAAGATCCATAATAACTCTTTTGCTTCGTGAGTTGTCCCACCGGTTTTCTCTTTTCACCTTTGAACTTTTTTTTTGGTGGCATCGGAATGAGAGTATATTATTATAGCCCTTGGATGGATTGGAGATTATGGTATGTAATTTTCGGATAACTGCTCTTAGTTCTGTCTCGGACGGAACTAGAAGTTGATAGTTTGCACAATGACAGATATAGGCTGGATTTTCTTGTTCTTCGTTAGAGGAATTTGATGGGTATTATCGGGTGATTTGGTAAAGTTCGAGCTTTGTGTTGGCTTGTAACATTTAGTTGACGTGAGTTTGTGGCACTAGAAGTTGATAGTGGGTTAGAGGGTGGTGTCGGCAATTCATGTTATGGGTTCGAAATTGTAAGGATGATCAATTGGGATGGAATGCGCAAACTAAGTGAATTCCCAATGTCCAGGGGGTCACTCAAAACCCTTGGTGGAGTGAAAAAAGTGCTTTTAGTATTGGAAATATCTTTTCTCGGTCTCTATTAACTTTGTGAGTTGTCTCCATGATCCTTGGCTATTTGCTTGATGTTGGCTTTTCCGGTAGTCATTTTTATATTTGTTTTATATTTTGAAATTTCCAGTTGATGTGAATTATATGTGGATTCTTATGGGGTGCAAGGAAGATGGATAATGGGTGTTAGATTTGAAGGTCTTTATTAAGAAGATGTTTCTACTGTGTGTTTGAGGACTCTAGCTCTTCCTGTCTGCTGATTGTCGTTTCCAGCTTATGTTAATGTTTATTTGTTGGTATGGTGGTCTAACATGTAATACATAGTAAAACAGAACATTAGAATGAAAAGGGAAGATAAATGAACCATCTTAGGAATTCAGTACTTTGTAGTGAATATTGTTCGTTCAGATCATAGTTCTTATGAACTATTTCTTTTCAAGGTTTCTTCGTGAGTTTTTAAGTTAAAGATAATTCCTTTGTTATGTGTGGAACTAGTTGTTTGTCGCTTATCGTTCTGAACTCTGACACCTATTTTTGTCCATTCATTTGATTATATCCACAACCTTAATTTGTATTTGGAAACAATGAAGTGAAAATTGTGAAATTTCAAGATTCTCATTCATGTGTTATTTTGTGGTATGTTCTTTTTTCGTGAATTTAAGAATTATGGCTTATGACGTATAATCTATGACTAAACATGTGGCAGTAACCTATTAGACTTCATGTCAAAATTTTGAAGTGTGCTCTGTGTTAATTGTCTGTTGAAAGTTTTATTAAACCCGTTTTTCTGCTTAAGAGTTATTGTTGTAGAGGTAATTTTTCCAATATATCAAGTTCGATGTTGTCTTCCTGGTGCAGGTAGCTGAATGGCTGCAGAATGCTTTCCAGAAGCTAGAGTTGCAATTGCCAAGTTGGAGCTTTAAAGCTTTTATCTTTAAAAACATTGTTTTTGGCTATGCCCAACACAGGATAAGAGGCAATTTTGTTTGAATTTATTTTTTAATATTCGGAAACTGCATTTTGATATTGGTCGAAATGGAAGACCAGTTGTTGAGTTACTAATCTAAATCGAAGAAATAATTACTTCCCTTCAATTGTGAAGGATGTTGCAGAATTTACGAAAGACGTTAAAATTTGTTTTGCTATGTCTGTTGTGGTATGGTCTATTTGTTATCTGTATTAGAATGACAGACATGAATCAGTGATGAAACATATCGTCAAAGATTACTATCAGAATGGTTTTTCTTTTGCCCAGTGTCAGAACCGTGAAGCAGGTGTTATCAAAGCCCTTGGGTGTTGCACCAGGAAAGATGAAAGCTTGAGATATTATTAATTTCAAGGAAATTAATTTGTAACAAACTATGAAGTTTGAAGAATTCTGATTGAAAGTAGCTTCAAATGTTGGTACTTTTGTTTGTTTCTTTGAGTTTAACCTATAAAGAGTGTTTTTCATAGATCAAATTTCAAATATCATCAACTTTCTAATAAATCCCACTTTCATATTCACTTTTAGATTGCAAAAAATACAGTCCAAAGGTTGAAGTTAGAGCATCCACATCAATGACTTATGTCATCTACATTTTCTTTTTTTCCTCACTATTACGTCATCATGACCTAACTTCATATTTATTCTTCATTATTCACCCATTAACAATGACCTAAGTCATACCTCTCTCTTCCCTCTACATCATTAATTTTATTCTCAAATTTTATTATATTCCAAAATCATTTGTATTTAACAAAAATATTAATGATTACCAAATACTAAACATTATTAATATTAAGAAAACAAATATACCTTAGTCATCACACACCTTAGTCATCTACAATACACAGTGATTTTAATATAATTTTCGTACTTTAATTATAAAACACGACATAATTCAAATATTACGCTACATAAAACACACATAACTGGTCGATCGGGAGTCTCGTTTTTATTGGTTTTGGGTTTTTTGTTTTAATAATTACGGGTTTATATTTTGATAAATAATTAGGATTTAAGTAGTTGTATTTATATTTTGATAATAATTAGGATTATGGTTTATTATATTTTGATAACCGTTAGATTTTCAAGTTTTAATTTTTTTGTGACTTTTTAATATTTCTCTACTAATAATATAATAATCCATAACTTGAGTTTTTTTTCGATAAGACTTTTTCTTATAGTCCTTTAGTGATAATTAATTAAAAGCATATTATCAATGCATGATGCTTCTTGTGGTCGAGTTTTTTTTATCTTAATGAATTCGACCATATTTTATTGTTCCTGTTTAATCACTCGATGCATCATGAACAACAATGCCATTTGTTGGTTTATGTTTTGTGTAAACAATGTGCAAGTATGAAAGGTGAAAGATCATAAGCAAATTTTCAATTAATCTTCATCAAAAGCAAGATTTTTGCTCCAAATTTCTATTATATTGATTTAACGGTGCCTATGATTCAACACCACTACTGAAAAGCATCATCAAGTTTATCATCGTTCAGTATTCAGCAACATCAATGAATATTACAATCACAAGTTTTCCATGTACCCCTGAAATAAATATTTTGAATGCCAATATTACACACAAATCAAATAAAACTGAAGAACTAGGATATGATCGACATTACAAATCAATGAAATCTTCACAAAACAATGGGAAAAACCAGCCAGCCACAAATATCTTCCTATTTAGGCTTTTCCAATATACACTACCCGGCAAATGAATCATAACTTCATAACAAGTAAATCTTGTTTTCTTTAGTTTTATAGTCTAAAACGCACGACTATGCAAGATATATCATCCTTACTCTCTCGCTTAACTGCTTCAGCGGTTAACTGTTTTGCTGCTGCTTGAGGGTGTCTGGCCTTTCGAGAAATCTCGACAGCTTCTTCATTGCTCATGACCTGCAACATCATGCGTAAACCAACACGTTAATTACTAATTCATCTTCTAAAGTGAGGCCACTAAAAAATGTACAAGAGCGTAGGTACAAACAAACCTTCCACAACCCATCACTTGCGAGGATAATGAGTTCGGTATCGGAAGCAACATCTACAACTTGCATATCTGGATCTGATCGCAAATGTGGTTTCAAGCTTTTGTCGCCAAAAGCCCGTGATACAGCCAATTGACCATTAACTCTAGGGACATCACCTGATGAGTTTGAGATATTATAAGTTTCAAGGCATGCAAATTATGGGAAGAGAATATTTCCCTTGTTAGCATCTCTTCTATGCACAAGCAAGCTAATGGTTAGACAGAAAGATGTAGGAAAGTTACGGGACGCGAATTTTTCCCCCCTTAGAATAAGAATGCCACTAATTTGAAAGTGACAGATACCCAAACAACAATATATATTGTGTGCCTTTCCTATTTTCCTATGACCCATAGAACCATTTCTCCCTTCCACTAAATCAAAAGAACATAAAGGAATATATAGTAAAAAAATGTCTTCCCAAGGAAGCATCCTAGTAGGAACAGGAAGCAACATAAATAAATTAAGTCCTCCCACTTTGCAATAAAAAATTGCTGAAACTGATAATAAATTATCAGTTTATGTACTTGATTACGACAAGCCTAGGTAGGATGGAACATCATATGTTAGTATATATTTCAGAAAACTGATAATAGACCAGCCTAATAATATAAAACTATGGTAGCTCTTGAAGTCAGAATTCATTATTAACTTAATTTTTGGACATAACGTCAGCTTGACCCAAGCAAATTCATATCCATCATTGAAGAACTGTGGGATTTTCCTAAGCAAGAACACAAAGATTCCAAAACTTAACATTGTTTAGAGCTAAATATAATGAATGCAAGCTGAAAGAACAAGGCCAAGACGAACAATAGTAAGAAACTCATTATTAACAGCTGAAGAATTTGAATTTTAAAGTGACTGCCAACGAACCTGGCATATTAGACACAAAACCACCTCTATTCTCGATGCTCCTTCGTTCTGTTCTAGGTTCATGATCAATCGTCAGCTGTGTTACTTGACCACCTTTGGCAAGAACTGCACGGGAATCCCCAACATTTGCGATACACAGCTTCTGCCCATTGATCAGAATAGCAGTAACTGCAGTCGAGCCACCCTGACCAAGTTCGGGATTGTGAGAAAGAATTGCCTGATCTGTCGAATTATAAGCTTTTGCGATGGCCCTATCAGGGTGTGTTCGAAATTCTTCCTGTCATAGATAGAGTATCATTATATGTTACACTATATTGAAAATTTGACAAAATTGTATAACAAGGTTGTGTCCACTCCCCCTCCCTCCCACCTACGTAATAAACTGTGAAGCCGATAAAGGACACAATGATATTATATGTGACGACGTTTATGAAATTTGAAACAGGATACCTCTTTCAAGATATTTGAAAATAAATGTTTCTGCAAGTAAGCGGGCACGCTGTCTCCCAAATGCCCATCGAATATGGCAAACAATCCGAGTTGCTGCCCTCGAATTTGGGCGAACTTGGCGACGTGATAGTCCTCCATAGGATGGCTTGCCTTTCCTTTGACAAGGCTGAATCCATAGGAGATCTTGACATTGCCATGCTTCTCTGCCCCTTTGCCAGTAGAGGAAGATTTATCCTGAAGGCCCGACAAGGATATAAGATGGAATAAATTGAAGGGGAAAAATATCGAAATCTTCTACTTCGAAGAATTTGAAAATCATTCCTCTGCACTAGGCCAACAAATAGTTTATTGTCTTTAATTTGCATAATTAAAACCACAAATATTAGTTATAAGAAAAATTAAGGTTTCATGTTACAGTCTAAAGATAACCAAAATACGTATCCATGGGATTTTATTGAAGAATACCAAGTCAAAAGTACACAAACATGAATACATTAACATCATTTGTATTTACAAACCACAAATACCACTCATCACAGAAATAGACATAATTTTTACAATCAAATTCCAGCTTATTATATTCATTGCACAAAAGGGACACAACATAAACTCAACAAAGACACAAAATTCAAACCCTAAAAAGACACCTAGACATGTCAAAACACAAAAAGATACAAAAAAACAAACCACAGCAACAAAGCACGACAGCAAGCGCTTTTGGATTCATTCCACAAGTCTAATCACGTTCACGTGAGCAACTTAAAATGACCAAAAACAGGGAATATAATAGTGAAAAAAGAAACACAAGCATCTCCACTCACCTTAGAACGACCAAAGCAGCAAAACTTATCCATATTCTCCACCCAAAACTACGAACTGCACTTCTGCTTCCACCAAGGCGAGATTTTGATGGCTACCCAATTCGCAGAAGCCAAAATCCTTCTAGAATTCCAACTCTTCCGATCCAAAAAAACAACTCCCCACAAAACCCAAGTAGCCTAAACCCCCCAAACCCACGTGGGTTGTCTCAAAACCCTATCCTGAACTACTGTTGAGGATTCCCAACAGGCGAAAAGGGATGAGAGAGAGAAGAGATTGAGCTCATCTAGGACTGCAGACAGCAGAGGAGGAGCAGAAATTGGCAATTTGGTGTTGACTTGGGCACTGCAAGAAAAAAAATGGAAAGTTGGAAACTGGGAAGTCTTCTGTTGGGATGTAATTTAAGTTGGGAAATTTTTGTTACAAAAATGCCCTCATTGTGGGTCCGGAACGTTTCATGTTTGACCCTGATTGACCGATTGCTATCTTATTTAATGTGTTTTATTGTCTTTTTTTCTTTTTGAAAAGCAATTTGCTTTAGGTCGGCTGTTCGTATCCAATTATCATCTTACATGAGTAGGGCTGAACAACAACCGGTCTGATTTTTTGGACCGGATCGGATCGATCAGTCCGGTATTTGATCTGGGATCTAGAAACAATTCGGTTCTGGTCCGATCCGAATCAGTTTGATTTTTATATATTTAAATTTAAGATAAAAAATCTGATTTTGGACCGGACCGGTTCGGGGTCCAGGGTCCGGTCCAGTCCGGGTCGGACCGGTTGCATAGCACTGAGCACGAGGCTTCCGAGACTTGTTGTGACATGTATTGTGACAAATAATAACTCTCTATGTTCGATCACAGGGTGTTGGGATTATTAGTAGTGTTTTCCTAAAAACAATTGTTAGAAAATATGTCCACGTAGGATCTCAAGACATTCATCTTAGGTTATAAATTATCTCCCCGACCAATATTTATACTTTTGTCTCCATCTATGACTATATATCAAGTCTATTTAGAGCATTCCCACTTCCAAGTCAATGTGAGGAAAATAGATAAAAAAATTCATTCAATTATTCAATCTCACCGTGTTGGGTTTAGAAAGAAGCTTCTTTTTCAGTGTTCCTCAAAGAAAGTCTCTTTTTGGACATGCCGTTTGTAATTCTGCCAACGTGTTGCGATGCGACTTTATTCAATGTGATGACCAAATGCATTGCCTCCTGCTGTTTGTTCATGACAATGTATTCCAAAACATACACTCTTTTAAAGCTCCCCGATAACATATTTGGATAATCTGCTAAAATGTTTAAAATCATATTGGGCGAGATCAAGTTTTCATGAGTCAGAATGATGGGGACAGGATTACGTTACGTAATACAGTTTCTAATGATATTAGTAGATGCAAGTACAACATCCTTTTTACTACATCAATTAACTCACCTGAACCACACACAAAAAAAGAGCAACTGCGTATATTTAAACAACAAACTAACACTAGTAATGAGATTTGCAGCTACATGAACGCGTGAAACTGAAAGTTCCCAACTAAATCTGAGAATATCGATTGTTTAGTATATTGAACAAGTCATTTGAACAAGTCAATATTTAAAAAATACCTCGTATTGGACTCGTGATGTTCAAAATTGTGACTTGTTTGGAACTTCTGAAGCAAAAAAAAAAAAAAAAAACTAAATTCCATCCAATTTTTGACACCTGCCAAAGAATAAAACCCCCCTACAACAACTAGCGAATGCGGGATTTGAATTCACTCGACAAGAAACAATTGATACCTCCACCGATAACAAATATTCCCGTATAAATATATTCATGATATATCTGATTCTCTTATTAGCACATAGAATCAATGCTAAAAAACATATAATTGGGTATAAATATGACATTCGTTTGCTTTTCTCCACGAGTTGTTCTCCCATCCATTATCCATATCCCCTTAATAATCAACCGTAGCAGCTCGGCATGATTTTGACCTGCTTAACGCAAAGAATTAAACCTCAAGACAGAATTCGTTTTGATTTTTGTGTTCGGTTTTTATTGATACTATACTAGAGATTGAGATTTTTTTTGACACATCCATGGAAACTATACTTTAGATCTTTTTTTGCCAATGTATTGATGGTTACCACGCAATGACCAATCTCAGTTTCAGGGATCAAAACTTACAGAACGAAACAATTAGGCAACCATTTCAATAATTCATGGCACCGGAGCCACAAGTTGGTCTTTGGACGGCTGCCGACAAAAGACATTATTAGCATTTGACCAGAGTAAATAAACAAAATGATCGGTCTGACCACTTTAAGTTAAAACATCAAAAGTCAAATTTGCAAATCACGACCACATTTCCTGTCATACCATAATATGAGGCACGTGCAAATGTGCGATAATGTGAAACTAGCAAGTTGTAATATAATGACGGGAAAGATTGAATAAGGAGCATAACATTTCATTTCATTTCACGATGAAATGATGGTAAGTTGGTAACCTTCCAAACAGATGTATTGAATAATTTGTCGATCCACACATGAAAATAAAACCCAGTTGCAACTACAATGTTCCTGCAGGCTGCAGATTACGTAAAGTAAGGCAACAAACTAGCTATCAAGCTCATGGATTTTCATCGAAGCACAACACAATTATTTGGTTATCTAGAACAAAGGGTTCAATTTCAAATAGTGTGATGAAATGCCTCACGACAAAAGATAAAACAAAATAGTGTGATGAAATACCTCACAACAAAAGATAAAACAAAATAGTGTGATGAAATGCCTCGCCACAAAAGATAAAACACAAAAACAAAATCCAAAGATGCCACAATAGAAATGCAAGACACAACAACGGCAGCGGACTTCTATAGCCCGTTACGAATTCAAAATTATATATATAATAAATAAATGAAGCAACTACTGCTTACACTTTATGCTTCCAAAAGCATATATTTGCCTTTTATTAAAGGATAGTACTTGTCAATAACATCTAAGCGACTAAGCAGTATGTTGGATGTTACACGTCAAAGAGCATATATTTGTTAAGTATAGAAACATCCTTCCAAACAATAGAAAGGATACACAGAGAATGAAAAAAGGACGCCATGAATATAAGAGCACAAGAGTTGTTGATTCATCAAATATAGTGAGCGAATCGGTGATTTCAAGTTTAACTTGCCATGTTACAGAAAGACGCCAGACTCGTATAACTTAAGTTGTGGCAAGACTATCAAAAAATGCTTTGCTCTAATGACTTTTATAGAAATTTGCATATATGGTTATATGGTCACAAGTTCACGGGGCACGCGTTGCCACACTTGTTTTGAAGAATGATAGAGGTCGAACCTAGTTGGATATGTAGATCCACCATTTGTAAATTCCAAAGCTGTATACCGTAATGAACAATAGCATCCTCCATGGATAGATCTTCAATCTGCACAAACAGAAGCAAATATCAGCATCCATATTACTGATATAAAATAGTCTTGGCAAAATATGTTTACATCGGCCGATTCTATGTGCTAATAAAAGAATCACGATAGTATTAATGATAAAGATATCATGATATCTCTGATCCTTTTATTAGCACATAGAATACATGTCAACAAACACATCGGGTATAAAATAAAGGGAAGTTTTGCTTTTCTCTACTTCTAGATTATTCCTGAAAACATTAAACTACAATTTGTAGTAGTGTACTTGTAACTTTGGGTAAACTTATTGATGTCATCTATTATGCTTTCATTTCACTTTCAAACCTTAAATTTCAAATTTGAGGATACCCTCAAAATGCCTAACAAATAACATTGAAAATGACGGTTTAGACATAAGAGAATACAAAATGATATAAGTCTGTTAAGCAGGTAGAAACTTGGTTATACATAGTTCTAGGCATCATCAAAAGAAATGACACTGCCCAAGGAATAAGACATTGGAAGATGCAAGCATGGCGAGGAGGTGCTGTAAAATAGTAGTGATCATTCAATTACAGCTATTTTTTTCCTTTACATGTTTAAAGGCATAGCCCCTGACAAAGTGGACCTTACAAGATCAACAACTAACCCTGATCCATAAAGGAGGTCGACTGTTATGGATTTAATCCAGCCATGTTTAGATAAAAGGCTAAAGCAATTATCTTGAAAACAAAATAATACTTTCCTAAGGTCTACAACCATAATCCCCTGCCATTTGGGCCTTTAGATACAGCACGCTATAGTCATTAGTAAACTTGTATTGTTATGAGTGCAATAACATCTTGGCCAGTTTTGTTTGACTTTGCCGGTGTAGATGCAGTTTTGGGATTTTGTGTGTTGTAAAAATGATTTTTTTAACAACGTTTTTGTTCTATGTGCTAAAACGTGGCACTCATCCTTCCACAGGTTGCTTGCCTGAGCACTTCATAACATTATTAATCAAAGAAATTGTCTCATTGGAAACCTCTGACAAACAAAAACAGATGCTTTCACTTGTATCTTGCGATTGATGGTGCAAATTGTTTGGCGGAAATAAGGCCACACCATTCAGTTAAGTTTATATCCTTCCGCGACAATGTTCTCTTTGTACACACACAATAACAAAGGCTTAAGCGCAGATACGAATATTTGTTATTCAAATTATTAGCCTATTAAGAAGCAAATAAAGTTGGTTGTAACTTTGCCCAGTGACAAAAACATGACTTTCTTTTCACGGAGAGTAGGCAATCTCTGAACACCGAAACTAGCTAATCACACTATCCTTCAGTCTCTCCTTCATTCTCTCGACTCAAAACAAAATTAACACAAAGATCTCACATACATACGTATGTACGTACACGTACATACATACATCAAAAGCCCCTACAGCTTGTAATAACCAATGCCCTCTTAAGCTCCACTACCTACTTACATCTACAACCACAATTTCCATTTCGTAATATTCCACACATCGTACAAGTGGGAAACTAGACTTATGGAAAAACGGTGATTGTCTACATAAAACTCTAACTATCCAGGAACTGGAGTTCCAGGACTTAAAATTTTGTACTTGTAGTGAATTCCACCACTTCCAATCTAGGATATGAAGAACTCCTAAACTCCAATTTCACGACTTCTCTGGACTTTGGAGTGGAAACAAGGAAAGTCATTCCATATACAATTTCATAAGATCGGGGAACTCTCATGACAGAACTTCCTAGAATTTCATTAAATTTTCCTACAAACCAGTCACCAAAACTCACACAGTCCCCCATTTCTAGGCTATTTGATAGGCCAAAACTAAGAAAAGTTGTGAAACTAGAGTTCTGAACTTCTATGTGCTTCCTACAAACCAATCACAAATTTTAAAATCATATTGTTTTAAAAAGTCCACCTTCAAGACCTTAAAAGTGACACATTTCACCAAACAAACAGCACAAAATCGGAAAAATACCTCAGCTTTTGGATTCAGAAGAATTCCTGAACTCCACTTCCATGACTTTCCTTGATTTTGGAGTGGAAGCGGGGAAAGACATTTCAAGTACAATTTTACAAGGTCAGGGAACTCTCATAAGTAGACTTCTTAGAACTTCACTAATTTTTCCTACAAAGCAATCGCCAGAAATCATACTAGAAGTTCCATTACCCAACTTCTAGACTATTTTATAGGCCAAAGCTAAAGTGGAGTCATGAAACCAGAGTTTAAAACTTATATTTGCTTCCTACAAACCAATCACAACTTTCAAAACCATTTTTTTTAAAGTTCACTTTAAACCTTCGGATGTGATTAGTTTGTAGGAAAATAACTTGGAAGCATGAAAACTGGACTTCCAGAGGCAACGTGGTAATTGATTTGCAGAAAACTAAATGAAGGTTTAGAAATCCAATTACGAGAGTTCCACAACCTTGTAAATTTGTACCGGTAATGATTTTCCTCATTTTGACTCCAAAACTCAGGCACATCCGAAACTAGAGTTCGAGAAGTTTCTTCACTCCCTCCAAACAAACACATTTCACCAAACGAAGCAAACAAACCTCAAAAAAGGCCTCACCTTTTGGATCCAGAAGAAGCATCAGCATTGGGGGGGACTTTTCTTTCCCCATTGACTGGCTCGAACCACTCCTCAAACCCCCGATCGAAGAACTCCCAGTCGGGGAGCACGATTGCCGAGACGGCGAGCATCCAGACGAGGTAGGTCACTACCATCTTCCTCCAGGAGAACGTGGTGACTCCAACGACGGAGACTACGGCGGCGACGGCGAGGAGGCACCACCGCAGCACCAACTCCTTCTTCGTCGTCTCCATCACGGTCCCGATTCCGATTCCGATCCCATTAGGGTTTGGAAATGGGGGTTGTGGAAATGGCGTTGGATTTCGCTTTCGGCGTTTTAGGTGTGCTTTCAGATGAGTTAGTTGTGAACGGTTTTGGAGTTACGGTCGCCACTTAACGCTTCACTATCAACTGCCATTTATGGCCGGTCAAAGTCAGGTCGTATTTTTGGGGAATAGAGTCGATTAATGGTTGGTCTAAAAAATAGATTTGTGTCCAATATTGAGTAATGATGGGTCGGGTCGGGTCGTATTTTGGGTTTAAACAGAATAAAGTTGATAATTCTTGAATCTATGATTTTTTATTAGCGCATTTCGTTTAGGGTCGTAAACGAGTTAAATCGAGTGAAATTTTGAACATACGTATTATCTTACGTAATTATCAAATATAAAATAATAATTATAAATAGATAAATAAAAAATTCGAACGAACTATCGAGTCGAACTTTAAATTTTTTCGAGCTCGAGATAGTTCGTTTATCGAACCAAGTTTGAAGAATTTTTTGATTTTTCATCAAAATCCTTCATTTTTAAATTAAACTAGAGTCGAACGTTTTTATAGTCGAGTTCGAGTCGAGCTAAAGTTGACAACCCTACCTCAGTTGACGGTAATATGTATGTTAAATAATACTTTAAAAGTTATAATGCTGCAAATTGGTGGGAAGTTGTTTTAAAGTTTCTTACACCAAAACAAATTTAAAGTAATTTAGTGAACCTAGCAGAAAATATATCTATGAACTTCTTGAATATGTTACGTTATTTGACTTGAATTTATTTTCTGAGTCCTCAGTCTCATATATATATACATATAAGTATATGTAGGGGGAAAAGAAGAAGAAAAAACGTGGTTAGTGCCTTATTGGAACTTAAAAGACTTGAAGTGCTTATACAAGAATCGGACGAGAACCGGCGCAACAAAAACGTTAGCTTGAATGAGCTAAGTTTGTTTAGATTCGGCTTGGAGCCTGAGTTGGGTCTTTTCTAATCAAACAAATCCGAAGATTCTCATTGAATCCAACGAACCAAATCCAAGTAGTGATTCTTAAGTTTTGTCAGACTAAAACTGGACCTCAGTCATAAATGACTTTTCAGCGAGAAGCCCAATTAGGTCTTACTCATTTCAGTTCGTCTCGTCAAGACCTTATGAGAGACATATTTATTACTTCTCCTTTGATGTGTGAACCCTTAAAATTAGATGTTGATGCTATTTCAAGAGTATAAGATTGATGTTTATACAATGTAATGTTTGGCATATTTGATATTCGTAAAAATTACATACTAAGTGGTACAATGTCACAAATACAATAAAATACACGAGTTGGGATACGTAAAATTTAACTTTGCCAGTTGACTTATATCTGTTGCTTCCTAAATGATCTTTAAATGTGATCACTGTTTTCATCAACACTGTTAAAGTGTGAGCTTCCAACTTCACACCAGGACATAATAAATTTGCCAAAGAAGTAGTTCAAGATTTAGAAGTTGATCATGTGCAATGAAACATATTTCACTATGTTTCATGTATGTTTGCTGATGCCTTCTTGGTTGGGAATGAGAAGCAAAATTGTCCTGTGAAGCTACCGTATGAGTTTATTTATATTTAATGACATATGCTCAAATAACTTTTAGGGAGTTGGAAGTAGCAACCATTCAGGGATTATGTGGATGGCGGATTGTGACAATGATTTGTGTCAAGACCAAATGTTTGCAGAATTGATGTTTTGTCCGACCAAGAATTTATTGTATATATTTTTTGGTTTTCCAATAGAATTTATTGATGCTTTGCGTTAACCTAAATTACGCATCTTTATAGCTATATGGTTTATTAGTTATCTGATTGAGATAAGAGTCCTCAACATAAAGCAAATCTTTTTTTTGTGATTTGGATCACACTGAGCTGCAGCTGAGAGTTAGCTCACAGACCAACATCTCTTGCATAGTGCCATGTTTTTTTACTAGTGTGTTAGTGTATAGAGTTGTCTTGTTGGTAGTTAACTTGTCCATTTTAACACTACATAATGATTAGTCTTTTTGTTCATACTACTGTTGGTCTTAGAGGGCCTGTCTCGTGGACAGTGGCAGTGGTCAAGTCACAACCACCAAAGGATCATCAGCCTAACAGTTTTCTTTAAAAAAATCTTGATTGTTTACATCATTATTAAAGTAGAACACAAATTAAATGTCATTTAAATACCCTTTTTGAATATTATTTCAAACGCTTGATTTGTTATCTTGAGCGTTCGCTATTAATACATGATGGCATATATTTTTCTTTTCACAATTCGTCAGGTTGATCTGAATTTTCTTGACAAATGATTACAATACGTAGTATCCGGATCGTGTACAATTTCACATCACATATTTAAGTGAAGCATGCGTAAAAATGAGTTGAGAATGATCCTTAAATAACTAATATTCTTAATGATCTGTATATAAGATCGAAAGTATCTCCACTTGAATTGTGTTTTGACAGATAACCTTAACTTTAACAAAGATAATGGTCCATGGTGAACTTGTTACAGTACTTGGGAGCTTCTGCAGCTCTGCTGGGGTGTGTTTCTCTATGTACGTGGATTATCTGTGTTGATTTTTTCTGTATATCTGAGATGTGAATTCCTAGCTTTATTTTGTAGACCATTAAATTATTTCTGTCGAATTTGCAGAAATTTACGTACAAATTTATCACGTTATCTGGAGAACTAAGGAGCTGACCATAATGTTCCCAGACTAATCAATAGTCTGGGAATCTTTTCTGCATTTGATTCCCAGACTAACAATAGGTTCTAATTTGTAAGTATTATTGCGTACTACTCCCTGTCCAGTGGAGAAGATGAAATGCACGTAGAACCTTCTATTTTGAAAATTAAATTGGAAGTTACTCGTTTACTGTGGCATAGCCAAGATATAATAACGGATTACGGATGGGATGACCACATAATTCATAATAGTAATCGTAACTGTTGACTAATTAAATATTAAGCGTGAAATTCACATTTGTTAGTCAAATTCTGCTTTGGTGCATGTGCTTGTCTTTTTCCGGTAAAGAATTAACTTGAAGAAGAAAACAACGTTAATAAGGATAGTTAAATCTTTCGACTCACATATACAGACATTTCACTTTCTCTCACAATCATAAAAAAATAATATTTCAGATGTCAGAAATGAATCAACGGACGCCCCAGTGTACTCAAATTTGGTAAATGTCCAACTTCTTTTAATAAAAATTAAAAAACAAGAGGACGATTGATGGAGCCCCCCATGAGTCAGGCGTATGGCTTAGACGCCCCTATTTTTTTAATAAAAAATTTAAAAAATATACGGTGTGTTATCTCAAATTATTACAGGTTCTGTTCCAAGTTTTTGGGTATTAATAAGTGGATTACAGTGAGTTTTTTTGTAAGTCGGGAAATTTTTTGGATCTTGAAATTTTTGAATCTTAATCACTTACAAAAAATACATCGTAATCTAACTTGTTACCACTGAAATTTTGCAACGGACCTCAAATAATTTGAGATAACACACATATAAATTTAAGATTTTTTTTAATTTTTTTTTGGGACGGACGTCTTAGACAGATACCTTCTCCATGTGGAAGTCGTCTGGGTAAAATGTCCCCCATAGGGGTGGCGTCTGGCTATGCCCGATTTTTCTTCTTCTGGGTTTACTTCACCGAATTCAGGTGTTTCGTCGGACATTTTTGTGATGTTAGTACTGATAAAATGAGGAAAACGTAGGCAGAAACTTTATTTTAATAGACGTGACGAAATATGTATTTAATGAATTGTGAAAGACAAAATGTTAATTATTGGGATGATTTAAGTGATTTTTCGACTAAAAATAGTAGTTTCTTTAATAAATAAACTTTCAAAAATAGAAAAAAGTAACAAAATTTCCAAAATAATTGCACAGATATTCAAGTAAACATAAGATTAAGTATGGGGGGAGGCGGTTCCCGCGACCGCCCGATCGTTGGGTCGGGCGGCTCCCGCGGTCGCCCGACTCAATTTTTTTTTTAAATTAATTGAAATAAACAAGGTGATTTACCAGATGTGAGTAGTCCGAGGTGTCCGCTGGCTCTTTCCCTGGCCTCCGAGACATCGTATTTGGTAAATAAAAGTGTGATATGAAGAGAAAGTTGTGTTAAAAGAGTGAAATGAGGAGTTATATTAGTAGAAAGTGTAGAGGGGCAAAATGGTAATCTTACAGACGATTTAAGTAGTTTTACGGCGACGAATAGCAGTTCAGCTAAGTATACCCTTGTAAATGGTCAAATCGCACATGCACACGCACATCATGTAGGGCAATCATCCTACACATTAATAGAAGCGACAATTTCACAATTTCAATGTGAACTTTAATCTTCACCATTTAACTCAATGGAATCCCAAATTAATTTCAGTTATTAACCATTTCCACAACTGGTACGTTTTTTAATGTAGGAGAATGATAATGGATTGCACTTATTTAGAGAAAAATTCGCACTCGTGTTGTATATGCATGTGGTTTATATATACGCAAACAATGAAACAACTCTTATGGCAAAAGAAAATGTCTTTATTTTATTTTATTTTTCTGTATATCCCGTTGATAAAACTTGTCACCTACACCAAACTATGCGATTGGGAGAAAAAAAAGAAGACAAACAGTTGGAATAGATGGTAAACCTTTTTCTTCCTCCATTTGACTCTTGTGTAGCAGGTGAACGCTTAAAGTTCAAGTTTCTGATGCCCTCATTCATTTATTTATTTAATCATGTAACTCGCAAAACAAGATTTTAAACGTAGATGGGCAGGTAGATTGCTCTTCCATCTGCAACTTGCACACTTCAATGTAACATAACTAACATGTCCCACATCATTTTCTTTTCATGGAAAGTGCAAATTCCAGTAACTTTATAGTTTCTCTTCTTTAATTGTGAAGATGGAAATTTTGCATGCATTATATCCTCCCTCTGCCCTTCTCAAAGAGAGAAGGATTTGCTGGTTTGAATTTTTACAATATATAGTTGACTAGTACTTCCCTTATCATGTGACACATATTCGCATCTAAAATGCAGTCATCTTTAAAAGAGACGAGTGACTCGTAAAGAAAATAAAACCAATCAAGAATATTTTGAAATCATACTAGTCAAATCCAAAGACTTCTAAAAGTGATGGCTCTTGTACTCCTGTATACTGAAGTTGAAATTGTTGCGCTTAATTAAATTTGAGAGCAAGTTATGTAAAGTTGTGGGAAACAAATATACTAGCTAGAGAGGTAAGTCTAGGAAATTCAACAAGACGGGGAGTTGCAAATACGATCACCTCAAAGTAAGTCAAAATTAACATACATCAAATGCATCCTAATTATAGTACTAGTTATAATTTGATGTGCAAGATCATGTGATTTCTTGGTGTGAATGTTATATGTAAGTTGATTAATTAATTATGCATATGTTTTGTTTGGAGTTGAGGAGGGGTAGAGGAAGAACCCCAAACCCCCAACAAATGAATGTCATTGGCGTGTTGTTATAATAATGAAAATTAGGATGGGACATAAGGAGTGGTTCAGTTGGAGTTGAGTGAGATGGAAGAAAGATGAGACGAAGTCGTCAGAGTTGAAGAATGTCTTTGGGAGGATATGGTACGTACTATGATGGTTGCGAAATTTTGTTGGTGTTTGATGCACCCACTTCGTGTCTAACCATGGAACCTCTTCTTAAAAAACTGTGTCAACATCTGATGTGATGGAAGGGAAATCATATATAGATGTGGGAAATTAAGCATTGATTCCCTTAGCTTAGCCTGATTGTTAATTAGCAAGGGAAACGTAGATTGCAAATTAATTTGCAAGGGAGATCTGGGTGTCATTTGTGTTCTCACTCGAGAAAATAACAAATTAACAATGACCCCAAGAAGTACTATGTTCAAGATACGGTGAAGATCAAACATTGATTATAATTTTTGAGTGATTTTGTGGGATTCAGAAAATGGTCGCAGTATATGGGTTCAAGATACCGGAAAATGATAATTAATTCCACATGGTTATATTAGAGAAAAAATCCCACTTTGTAAGATAATTATCTACTCATTTAATTAAGAAGGAAGTGTCATGTTACTGTGGTATTAGAGTTCAATCGCCCATAGTTAAAACACAAACTACCCGCTCTTAGATGAACTGATGTCGAATTGTAGAGATCGATTTCGTATTTGTGACAGAGTTGTCGTAAATTGCTCAAATTATAATAGAAAAGACAATTTGCAACTTATTTGATTCCCATTGGTCATGAGATGGCATAACAGTCAAATTTAAATTAGGATGTAGCTCAACTAGAATAACGATGTGACTTGTGAGCCTTAGTTATAATTAACAATTAATTTTCCGTTTGGGACATCATCTTATCATGAGAATGAGCTATTGAGGTAAATACGACTTCATGATGATGATGATTGCATGCAATTATTGCTACTTATATATACTACTAATACAGAGAGATTTACTAGTAAGTGAACAGTTGATTAGAGAAGAAGTTTTGTTAGAATATTTGACAGAAACGACAAAGTTTTGGCAAAATACACTTAATTATACACCTAACAACAGTGAAGAACAGTGGAACCAAATGTTGATAGTAAAATAAATAAAATGTATAATAGTGGGGATACATATGTCCGATCAACATCTACAATCCAAACAAAAATGACAAAAATAACAAAAGCAAATGAGATTAAGAAAAGATTACATCTTGACCGAGCCATCAGTTGATAGACTCCTCTAAGCAGAGAAATTGTTGCTTCCACGTACCGGTGTGATGAGTGCATGTGTTTTCTCTCATGTATAGAACGGTCACAACGTCAAAAATACACATTATGGTGTCAACGAACAACGAGAGTAGATCAAGACTCGTAAGGAAGATCGATAAAAAATAATAGTAGAGTGGAGATGGTGGTCACAAAAATCCAAGGCCAAAAAAGTGTTTTTCATCTTAAGAAACGAATCACTTTCCTTTTATAACCATAGAATTGGTAACGAGAATTGAATACACATGAGAAAGATTGTGCCACACCGACCTGACTGAACGGGTGCGCGCACATGTGTGTCCATCTTTTTCTCTCTTAGGGGTATGAGAAGTCAATATGTATAAATTTTTTTCCACTTCCCGAATCTTCCAATGTAGGACTAAAAAAATGTAAGAGAATCTCACATGTTTCAACAAATACATTTTAGCCTTAAATTTTCAATTAAATATTGTATTGACCTTATATTCAATAGTTCAACACCAGAGGTTGGTTCATTTGTTATTCTTAAACAGTTTCATCGTCTCAAACACTTCAGAACAGAAGAACCAACGTCAAACTAATATATCAGATCATTTGAGAAAATCGGTTATAGTTAGTGACTCACCTTGCATGTTGCATATAATACTTGAAGCATCCACCACTATCCCTTTCACAATATATGTTTGTTAGATTAGGCTCACCAACTTGTTTGTAATTTTCAATTTCTAATTTCTAATTGCGACGTAGATTTATTATAATCATGTGAAAGAGTGTGTAGGGATCATTATCTAAATGTACGTAAATAACAGTTGGACACGACATATCATATTAATAATCTGTAACAAGTCGTATATAGTGCTTTATTTGTACTTATTTAGCAGAATTACATTTCCTTTACATCCTCAAGAAACTTAAATATTTATGACACCTATTGCGTTTGTTATATATGGGTAGATTAATATTTGACTATATGGTATTAATGTATGATATTGAATGTGTAAAGATATAAAGTAGCTCGAACACATGATATTGGATGCAGAGAAGAAGAATATGCTTGACAATTTGTAATTATGATGTTATTCATAGGTCTCAAATCATCATGTGGGAGATTTTCTAATGGTTCGGTAATGCTCATGGTTGCGTGCATGGGAGAAGATCTCTTGTGACACTTGTCGTGACGCGTGTCATCATTCTAATGTTTATGGTTTCAACTTTGCACTGGGTTCATTTGTCAAGTCTTGCCACCTTCTGCCAAATGACCAATATACCCTGCTGGTACATTGGTATTTAAGATAATCAATCAACATTATGTATTGTCGATTGATAATGTTTTTGGCTTTCTCATCTTTCGAAAAATTTAACTATCTTAGACCACAGATCCACAGCCAGAGAAGTAGTGTAATTTAAGCAGCGAATGTTAGCCAATTTCCCGTTCCTTCTGTCTAGATCTATCAAATTCTACTTGAACTTGTGCGTTTGCTCGAGCTCGACTCGAACACGGTTCGTCGGCTCGCTCAGTAAACGAGTCAACCCAAACATAGAAATACACTTGTTTAGTAAACTAGTCAAGTTCCAGCTCAGATTGGTTTGCTCGATAAATACTTGTTTGCCTCCGCTTAAATTTTATAACCTTAAATATTACATATATACATACTCTTAACTATAATCCAGCAAGCTTAAATTTCATTGTATAGTTTACAAATTTCCGATATATATTCTCCAATCAGTCTAATCCTTGTTGTCATTTAATTTTATTTATGATAGAACTTGTTTATTTCATGAATTAGTTGTTTAATTTTGCTCTATGTCGAACTTATGTTGTTAGGTTGAACTAATTTGTATTGTGTTATTTATCTATGGTGGTTGTTAAACTTTTGTTTTAAGTAAGAATTTATGAATATTCGTGTTTTGTTTTAATGTTTTAAGTCATATGTTATATATAATGTATAAATACTAGATTTTATAACAAGTTAATCAAACCTTAAACAAACTTTAACGAGCAAAATGAGCCGACCAACTAGTGGAACGATCTCGTGAACGAGCAAATGAGCTGAGTCTACCTGCTCGCGAGCTCTAAACGAGTCAAGTTCAAGCAACAACTCAAGCTCGTTTAATAAACAAATTGACTTCAAATAGGTTGGACTTAAGTCGTTTAAACTTGTTTACACCCCTACTTTCATCTTCAACTTGAGCCGTCGTAATACAATGACGAGTGCACCATATATGGCACTACGTAAAATATTTTGGATAATTTCTTAAATACCCCCAAATAATGCTTAAACCACAAATACTCTTCAATTTAAAAAAAGTTTCAGATTAATTACAATTTGTCTCATGAAATATGTTCTGATTTCTTTTTATAACAATTTGTCCCTTGAACTTTAAGAATTTATTATTTTTCTACTTATACATCATTATTTCTCTAAATTTTTTACGTTGTGTACATAATACACTCATAGTCCTAACTATATGATAAAGATCATATCAAATTGGAGATCAGATCTTCTTTGAATTTAGGTATAATTGACTACCAATCGGAATCAAATTCCAACAAAATCAGATTTCCGATTTGATCCAAACTTTTGCATAAAGTTAGGATTATGAGTTTGAGGCAAACAAAACATAAAAAAATTAAAAAAACGACAAATGTATGTTAAAATAATGAGTTCCTAATTTCAAGTGAATGATGAGATAATGTTACAAAATGAAAGTATAAGGGGATATTGTCGTCTTTTAAAGTTCAAGATAGCAAAGTGAACTTGAGATATAATTCAATGAGCTAAATTGTAATAAACTCAAAAGTTTCCAATCATGATGTTTTCTATCAATCATTTAACATTAGTTTCAACCTTAAGTAGATGTAACTTCACGAAAATGTAGAAGTTGATTTATTATTTAGGCAGCATATATATTTAGTATCACGAACTTAGAAGTTCAAGCTCACGGGTGCACCATAACGGGCAAGGTTAGACTACTCTGATGTATCAACAAATCATGACCGCCAAGCTAAAGTGGTTCAATATAGTTCAGGATATTACTTAAAACCTCCCAAGTTTGAAAGTATCTACGATATATATACTAATAAATTAATATTGAAGCATATAAGTGATATTTTAAATTCTTTCAAGGATAATTGTGAAATTATCCCCAAAATGTATATTTTTATGAAATCAGATACTCGTGTTTGTTGACCACAGACCTAATTATATATTTTTTGGACACAACCATTGCCACAAGGGCAGAAGGGGTAGTCCACAATATTGTCAGTGTCAATGCAAACTTTTGGGATGAATTATAATAAGGGGGGGACAAGCAGTGTATAAATATGTCATCTTTGGTCCTGCTACCAAAGTGGGGAAGAAGAAACTCACTAACTCCATCTTCCCACAAAGCTCTTCTTAGCAGAAGATCAATTAACACAAACTAGAATTAATGGGTAGATCGCCTTCAAGTGATGAGAGTGGCCTCAAGAAAGGCCCTTGGACTCCTGAGGAAGACCACAAGCTCATCCAGCACATCGAGAAACATGGTCATGGAAGCTGGAGAGCCCTCCCTAAGCTTGCAGGTTTATCTCTTTATCTAAGATTTTGTTTTTAGTAAGTATAGCTATTGTCTTGTTAATTGTCCAGTGTTTGGAATTTTCATATGACTTCTATCTTCTTCTACCTTGGCCACCCTTGAAATGACATCTTGATATGCTTAATTATATTGAATACAAATTTACTATTTGTGGGAATAAAATGATCCATATAAAAGCTTAATTTGGTGTTTATGATGTATATATCTCCACATCAACGTATGACATGTAGCTATTGCCTAGTGATTAGATTTAGACGACTTTTTTTCCCAAATGATTTTGACAATACTTTTAAAGAAACCCTTTTGAGGTGGGCAGTTTTTTTTATTGCAATATTTTTGCTCCATGAAAAACATTTATTGCTTTAATTTTGATTCTTGAAGTTTGGAGATAAATTATTGTATGTGTATGAGAAAGTGGAAATCGACCTAGTGTTTAATACGTACGTACAAATGCATGCATGCATGCAGGGTTGAATAGGTGTGGTAAGAGTTGTAGACTGAGGTGGACAAACTACTTGAGGCCAGACATCAAGAGAGGCAAATTCTCACCTGAAGAGGAGCAAGCCATACTCAATCTCCATGCCATCTTGGGAAACAAGTAATTTTCTTCTCACAATTTCTTCTCTACACCTACTAAGACACGAGTTTGGTTGATGAAGGGATAAGGAATCGTGGAACTGTATTTTTACAGCTGTATGTATACACTTTAATTTGATTTTAATAAAAAAATGGGAACAGTTATTTTGGGTCATTTGGGTTCACACAATCAAGTGGGCAGATGATCTTTTGGGAAATTAACCTTGTTTATTATCTAGATTTATTATTCAAAACTACATCTTAAGTTTGAAATATATAGTTCCCAAAAAAAAGCATTAATCCATGATTCATTGACTCGATCATAAATCAGAAACTCTTCAATATATCTAGGTGGTCAGCAATTGCATCGAACCTCCCCGGTCGCACTGACAACGAGATCAAGAACTACTGGAACACCCATCTAAAGAAGAAGCTCATCCAAATGGGGTTTGATCCGATGACCCACCGCCCGAGGACCGACATCTTCTCTAGTCTACCCCAGCTCATTGCCCTTGCAAAGCTCAAGGAACTTATGGACCAACAACCATGGGATGATCATTCCATTAGGCTACAACAAGCTGAGGCTATTAACATGGCCAAATTGCAGTGCCTCCAGCAATTCCTCCAACCAACACCTCCATTCCTTCTAGACCTCACATCTAACAACAACAACAACATGAACAATAACACAACAACGACAACAACAACATTAGACATGGATCCGTTGTCTGTTGTGCCACCTTTGGACAATTGTGGGCAGACCCAATACTCAAGATTTGGAGAACAAGCTGTGCATGTCCCATTCAATGAGCCAAATCAGCAAATACCATCTATGGTGCAACATGGAGGGGAGAGCACAAGTCAACTACACAAAGCAGTTAGTTTCTCTCAAGACTCTTGTGTTCTTCCTCCTTTGACTGATTACGCACTTAGGAATATTAATGGTGGGGATGCATGCAGTACTTTGAGCTATGATCCATGTGGAACTGCTTCTAGCTCTTTGTGGAGTGACCTTCTTGTTGATGATTCCTTCATCAACCAATTTGATTAAGATTTGCGCGTATGGATAATGGATTTAGATGTAATTCTTTTTTTCCTTTTTTCCTCCAGTTGTATTAGAAGCTTGGAGTTGCAGAGTGGTTATAATTAGTAGTGTTGTAGATAGAATCAATCATTACATAAGTTTTTGTAGCACTTGAAGTTATGCGACATGTGATTGGTCTTATGTATGTACAGAACACTTATTTTTTAGCTAAATGATGAACATGTTAACCATCATGCTTTGCTTGAGCATGGAATGTGAATTAGAAGCCATTTTGTCTAGCTAACTTGTTGGGAATTCGGAAAGCATAATATCTTTGCATATTATGTGCCATATTATCACTTGTGCTAATGTGCAATGACGACTCAAATTCATAAAGCAGGAAGGAAACAAAAGATAACCCAAGTTAGAAGAGGTGAATAATTTACTTGTTAGTAGAATTTCACTACTAAAATTATTTTCCTTTTGCAACTTGAAATCTAATGATATTTCTTTTAGTTTTTTTTTGGGGTGGGGGTGTGGTTCCAAACAACTTTATATAAAAAAACGTTTGATTTATTAACATTAATTATTGCTTTCGGTGCTTTATTTTCTCAGTAGTATATACATAATCATCTCATTACACCTCTTTTTCCCAAACTAGTGTTGATGTGAATGAAATGCTAAGGACGAGTGTAAAAATTCATTTTTTATACGTAATTACTTTTACCTTTTAATGAAAACCACATTTTCAAATTATAGTGCTATAAATCTGGATTCCTTTGTCATATCCCAACAACTTCGATTGTCCCAACATCTTTGTGCAATGATATAGATAGAACTAACCTGAGTGTCACCCTACACATGTATGGAAACTCATGATTGGGGTTTGGTTTAATTTGTCTTCTTAATTTAAAAGTGTAATGGTTGTTGCGTTTTTTTTCAAAGTGCTGCGGAAAGCTAATCATTCGTTGAAAAGGAACACCACTATCATCACCTAATCCTCCCATAATAACTTATTTTGGATAGCAAGAGAAGTTTCTTATGTCACTCCTTTGTTTCTTATGGGAATTTTAGATGATCGCAATTAACACCATGATGCTAAATTCTATGGTTGGTGTGACTAAAATATTGGAATAGCAACGTCTAGGACAAATGGTGTTAAATTTACCTAGTGGTAAGTTCGATCTGCTACATAAAACCTTTATTCAACATCAGTCACTGTAAATGTTACATGAGCTTTATTCGTTAACGAACACAACTTTATTTTGCAACCGTGCTCAACCTTTGGCTATGTTTCAATAAGAATCAAATTGCTATATTTTTACTACAATAATCTATTGTGATATATTGACATTCATATTAAAATTAAGAACCAATCAAAATAATGTATATAGGTTTGTTTAGCTAGATTTTGATGAATAATGACAAAACTCTAGGGCTTTAGTCCATCTGTAACTTCAAGAGTCAAAGCACAAGCTTAATTTAATCCCACTACACCTAACAAACCAAGGATCAATGTAGGTGAGTTTTTCTAATCATAAAACGAAAATAAAAATAGGTGAGGTTTGGCGCAACTCAAGGGGTTAGATTATGAGCTAAACTCGATTAGTCAAGAGTGAAGACTCTGCTAATCTTGATGGCAGCAATCTGGTTGGGCTGATCCCAATAAGCCCACATATATTGGTAAAGCCCAATTAAATTAGGCTTAGTTCTTTAACTACCCCCAACAAATAACTTTGCATAAAGTAACCAAAACTGAATCAAAATTATAGATATTTGAAATCAAATTTGTTTCCTTAACTTAAACTCAGCGTGTGATTGCTTTATAGAGAAATTAAATAATAAAAAAAGAGCTTCTGGAAATCTGGAATGACTTCCGGGTGATTGGTTGAGGTAAAAATTAAAATAGAAATGTAGTTCCAGTTCCATGTGTTAAGAACTAATACTTTAAAGGAATTCCCTTTCTTCCACTCTTAAACGAAAGAAATCCCAAGAAAATAAAAAAATTATACACTTCCTCCACTGCTTACAACCCAATAAACCCTCATATAGATCCTCCAAGTGAATGAGAGTTAAGGTATACACCAAATGGTAGAGAACTGCATATTTTCTCACCCAATCCAAATGGGACATACCAAGTTATCGATATCATAGAATTCCATTTTCAATTGGATTCGGATCCTTTGGAAAGATCCGAGTCCGACCCGAGTACCAGTCCAATGGCAGAGCTGTGGTTATACCAAAGTAAGAGGTCAAAAAAAACATGAAAAGTATTGGTTACTTGAAGGCGTTGACCTTGCTTGTCGTGGTGACGGTTACTTGTTCACGTCTCTCTTCTTCTATAATAATCTGGTCACATTCCAACATTCAGAGAGATAGATAGATAGAGAGAGAGAGAGAGAGAGAGAGAGAGAGAGAGAGAGAGAGAGAGATGGCTGTGGTTTCAGCATTGGCCAAGTTCAAGTTGGTGTTCTTGGGAGATCAATCTGTGGGTAAGACCAGCATCATCACAAGATTCATGTATGACAAGTTTGACACTACTTATCAGGTAATCGACATGACATATTTCTTATTTGTTGTTGTTCTTGTTGTTGCAATTACGATGGACTGGATTGGATTCATTTGATGGTGTTGTAAGTTGGTTTACGAAGGAATGGAGATTTGATGATCTCGTTAAACAAACACACACAAAAAATGTATTGAACATGTAATTCGTAAAACAAATGTATATGACACAAGATTCATGTATGACAAATTTCACACCACTTATCAGGTAACCAATCAACATAAATTTAGATCAAAACACCTAAATTTAACAAAGTTACTGTCGAAACACAAATTTTGTATTCATGTGGTTTATACAAGATGTTGTGTATAGCATATGCTACAAAATATCGTATAGGCTCAATCAGATCGAAGCACTTCATTATTTATATCAAAACAAATTGGATATGATTTGTAGTTACAATTGTTAATCAAGTTTGTGTGTTTTAAATTACTGTGAGGAAACACATCCATGAAAGCATAAATGGGGTTGACATAAAACAAGAGTTTTTTTTTAAAACATAGTTCCATAGATTCAGATTGTCAGGGGGGAAATTAGGTTCACAATTTCCTTACATATTGGTTGCCATGTTGGGAGGAGGACTGATTGTATTTAGATCTTGTATGAAAACATATGAGCATGATGTGCACCTTACAGATTGACTTACCAAAATCTTATTATTAAACTTTATCTATGGAGGTTAAAAGCAGGGTTATGGACATAATCTAACTAATGTCGTTTTGATAGGTAATTCTCAAATGAACCATGTTTTATGACATATGTCGTGCACAAATTTGTTTTCATTCTCTGTACTTGTCCCAAGAGAACATATCAAATTTCCTACGGTTTATATTTTCACAATGGCCAAAAATAGAACATTATTAAACATAATCTGATTCTGAATTTCTTATGTTTACAGGCAACAATAGGAATTGATTTCTTGTCCAAGACCATGTACCTAGAAGACAGAACAATTCGGCTACAGCTTTGGTATGTTATGTTAATTACTTACACGATACATATCGTGTCAAGATTTTCAAATTTATTAACAAAAAAAAACAAAATACTAGCTTTAAAGTGCAACTTAATTACATCTTCTTGAAATGTTGAAGGGATACTGCTGGACAGGAAAGGTTCAGAAGTCTCATTCCAAGTTACATCAGAGACTCCTCCGTCGCAGTGATCGTCTACGACATATCAAGTGAGTGGTAGCATTTCAATTTTGTAACAAAGCATCACATTAGCTACTAGCAATGAAGTATTGAATTTGTTGCATGAGAAAAGAATCGATCTCATGTTGTATTGTTTCCAAATGATGTTAAGATCGGCAATCGTTCATGAACACTACTAAGTGGATCGAGGAAGTACGTTCGGAAAGAGGCGGTGATGTGATCATTGTTCTTGTTGGCAATAAAACCGATCTTGCCGAGAAAAGGTAGCAATTCAAGCTCACTGAAGTTCAAAAGTTGAACTAAAATTCCCCTTTTGCTTCGTAATCTTTACATTTGGAGTTGTTGTTGTTGTTCTATCATAAGGTGTAAGAATTCAAGTTGGTTTATTAACATGTATCATGCTATGCTTTGTGTATATTAAAATGTAACTTAAAAGGAAACTAATTACTAGTTCCACTTCTATATATGGGCAATTGAACAGGCAAGTCTCTACAGAAGAAGGAGATGGCAAGGCAAAAGAGTTCAATGTCATGTTCATAGAGACCAGTGCAAAAGCAGGATTCAACATTAAGGTAACAAGACAATATAAATTTGTGACTAATGTATGTGAAAATTATTATTGAGCATGTAAGTCATATGGTGATCTATATATGTTGTTGTGGGAGTGCAGCCACTATTTAGGAAGATTGCTGGGGCTTTACCAGGGATGGATTCCATTTCTTCGACCAAGAATGAAGACTTGGTTGATGTTAATTTGAAGTCCACAACTCTTTCTACGCAAGAACAGCAGGGAGGTGGCTGTATGTGTTAAACATTATTTGTTTTTTTACTCGAGCAAGTAAGAGGATGTTAAAGTGAGAAAACATGATTTTGGTCCGTCGAGTCTGACGACCGTCGTTGCAAAAAGTTTTAAATTGTTGTTTTTGGGAACATTTTATACATAGTTTTTTGTTCAGGAATACAGGGACATCTAGTCTAGACGTTGTGGCTTTGAAAGAAATACATTGTGCTCATTGTTTAGCTTGTTTACATCCATGCGATCTGTATTGCACGATTAACAAAAGCTTGGAGTGATCTGTTTAGCTTGCTTAGTCATGCAAGAAAGAAAATGTAAGACGTGGTAAGTGCTCAGCGCTACCAGGGTCGCAGAACGCTTGTGAGTTGTGACCCCTGCTAAATGAAAAATGAAGATGTGAGTTGTAGTACAAGCTTATGCTTTTGATGATTAATTAACATGTCCACATGTAAAGTTTGTGCTGTATATGGAAAACAATTCTACCTAAAACACTAAAAGCTACGCCTTTCAGAATAATAAAAAAAATTAACTAACGATAACATGTACTACGGTTGTTCAATGGACATGGTCCAAACTTAATTTGGTTTTTGCTCACATATTAGGATCCCTGCAGTGATGATCTTTCTTCAGTCAAGTTGGAGACGGAATCGGCACACAAAATCAAATGCTTCTTCGAAGTAACCACAATACCACCAACTAGAGGCAGTCAGCAGTCAATAATACTCCATTAGTCAGGCGTACTGTCAGAGATAATACTCCACACTCTGCAATAGAAGCTACCTTTCCCTCAAAGTTCGAGTTTCACGAACAGCACCAGAGAGATGTCAAGTGAACGTCTTCAATAAGCGTAACAAGCAAGACAAGTTCAATCGAAGTTACTAATGAAAGCAGAGCACAAAATAGTAACACACCTTCCAAATTCCAACTATGACATAATGACAATAAAATGTATTGAGTATGTAGGCCTGTTGGGGTTCTTACTTTGGTGTGTAAACAATAAATTTGGCTCTTCAAACTACAACCATTAGGCTTCATTTCAGATGACAGTAACTAGGCAAACTAAAAGCCCAAACAAGTAAAATATCACCCCCTAAACTCAAATTGCATATAAAATCTAAGGTAGTAACTTTTCCATACCAATCAAGGCAATAAATGCACAACAGACAATACAGTTTATTATGGTTCACTGAAAGGCTAGCAGCAGTTCTTACCAATCAAGTGTTTCCTTTTTTTTTTGTTGAGCAGTTCTTACCAATCAAGTGTTCCCTATTTTTATTCAACAGATCAGCAACTCAGCTGCTTTGTCAAGACATCGCGACAAAACTGTAGAGGCTATCCATTACAATCATCTTATCAACAACAGCATTACTGTATTAGATGACGATCTTGTAAATGAACACCGTTGATTCTAAACACCAGCATAACCATCATCATCTAGACAGTACATACAGCATCGGCTACAACATCACCGATATGAGATGTCTGCTAAGTCAGCAAGCCTTCCAAGAAATTTTTAAATCCATCCACTGTGTAATTGTGCATGGACAGCTAGAATGAGCAAAAAAGATCTTAAACCATCTACCATTAGCAAAAGAGAAAAAGGAATAGAAGTACCAATTCATTAGTCAATACTACGAAAAACAGCTCAACATCATCTGTCCGCAATCAGCATCATCTAAACCAGCAATACCATCATCTAATCCCTCAACATCATCTTCAACTAAAGTGAAAAGCGCACCAGCTACAACAATAGCAAGAGCAAGTAATGCTCACAGCATCAGCAAGCCTTTGAACACCATCACAACCAGCTACCATTTCAGGAGCTACTGAGTACATAAGATTATCTTTTATGAGCAAATCTCTTATGGACTACAAAAGGCAACCAGCAACAAAGAGAACATGCAAAGAAGTTATACCAAGAAAAATAGAGTTCAAACTAAAAAGAATGGTCCAAACCATGCAGTTGTCACTTTAGTGTGCACAGATCAAAAGACAACAACAGATCAAGGCAAATTTCAGAGCTTCGCCACTTTGATCCTAATGTTGAGAGTTTTCAAAATTCAAATGCAGAATCAAGGACCAATAATCCATGAAATGTCCTGGTATGGTGCAGCATAAGTACCATCGTCACTGTCAACAAAATAAAGAATGTCATCAAGATCAATGCAGATATTAAAATACAAAGGAACTATCAAACAGAAGTACGAAAATAGACTGACTTCGGCTGCATTGTGGAGAGATGGACTGTGTGATCCTTCACATCGATCACGAGGTGAATCACTGTGGCGTTGAACACGAGGAGAACCACTGTGGTGACGGTCATGAGGTGAATCACCACGATGTTCGTCACGAGGTGAACCACTGAGGCGTCGGTCACGAGGTGAACCACTGCGACGTCGGTCACGAGGTGAACCACTACGACGTCGGTCGCGAGTTGAACCACTACGACGTCGGTCGCGAGTTGAACCACTACGACGTCGGTCGCGAGTTGAACCACTGCGACGTCGGTCGCGTGGAGAACCACTGCGACGTCGGTCGCGTGGAGAACCACTGCGACGTCGATCTCGAGGAGAACCACTGCGACGCGTGTCACGAGGTGAACCACTGCGACGTCGGTCGCGAGGTGAACCACTGCGACGTCGGTCGCGAGGTGAACCACTGAAACGTCGGTCGCGAGGAGAACCACTGAGATGTGTGTCACGAGGTGAATCATTGTGATGCCGGTCACCAGGTGGAGAACTGCGAAGAGGGGACTTCTCACCACGGCTGCGGATGCTTTCATCTTGAGACTTACGAGGAGACTGGCTCCTTGGTGGAGTATGGCTCCGTCCAGCAGGTGAAGCGCTGTCACAAAAATACAAAAGAAAAACATTAGATAGAGGTTGAAAATCAAACCTCAAGTTAGCAAACACTCAACCTGTCTACAAAGCGACTCCGGCGCCTATCATCGTATTTG
This sequence comes from Triglochin maritima, assembly GCA_963682175.1. Classification (NCBI taxonomy): domain Eukaryota; kingdom Viridiplantae; phylum Streptophyta; class Magnoliopsida; order Alismatales; family Juncaginaceae; genus Triglochin; species Triglochin maritima. The sequence continues at coordinate 30,934,964 of OY821792.1, read as the reverse complement.
CCCCTGCCACGGCCTCTTTCGTAATCTGGACTGATGCTGCGACTCCTGCTACGACGGCGATAGCCTCTTTCATGTTCAATGTATCTGTCACGCCCATGCCTTTCCTGACTATGACTACGACTCTTGCGACCTTTTCCAAGATAGTCATCTCGGTGCCTAGACACCAGATAATGTCATGTAAACACCCGACACAGTCAGTATCTCGCACTAAGTGACGTGTTAAACTGTGAATAAGCAGTCAATGTAGGGTGTTTTGGCAACTGAGTATTTGACTCTCAGGAATCAAATATAAAATATTAAACCACTACTCTGGAAATCAGAACCAAACAGGATATTATAGACTTAGATAATTAGATTCCTCAACCAGATAACATCGTCCCAGACATTATAGTTGAAATCAGTTCCAAAATATGACCATGGAGATATCATGATGCTATAGAATCAAAATTTGGAAAATCAATTTTCCAACGCAGCCAAAGTTTTAAATCGTTTCAAAAGTAGTTTGGAAAATTACCTAGGCCTTGGACTCCTGCTTCTTGATCTGCCCCTGGTGTTTTTAGATTCCTCAACTATTCTTCCTTTCTGGCTGCAAATGGACAAGGAAGAAATCAAGTATAGAAGAGCAATGCAAATGAACAAGCGAAAGAAAGATCATATTCAAGTCCATGCATTAAAACTCCACAGAAAAAAGATGGGAAAACGATACAAAAGCTACTTTCACAATCTTAAGTCTAAAGCCTCTAACACAAGAAACCAATGCAACAAACTGCAAGAAAATAAAGAGTGGGACTATGTTCTACCAGCAGAACACAATGCAAAATAAACTAACCTAACAAACAGCACTTCATAAACGCAATGCACATACCTAGCTGCCTTAAAAATCCTCTCGAAAATATCCCACTAAATTCAAGTACCAGGATATGTTCAAGAGATCACCAATACTGGCATATCCTAATCATAATCCACAAGAACCCTTCGGTGTAAAAGCATAATCAAATAAATTAGTCTACGATGTTGAAATTAACCATACTCCGAATAACAAATGAGCAACTATCTCAGCTTACGAAACCGAGTACTCACATTCTTTCAGCATTCGGTCCATACTTGGCAAACTGCACCATGATATTACGCCCATCAACATTTCTCCCTGCAAAACAAGCAAACAAACCTAAACACCAAAAACCTCAAACCCCAAACAGAAGTTCGACTTTTAAAAACGAAAACTTGCCGTCGAGTCTTTCGACGGCCTTCTGCGCCTCATCCGCATACTTGTACCGCACGAAAGCAAAACCCCTCGAGTCTCCAGTCCTAAAAAACCCAAAAATCACCAACACGAAACCCTAAAACAACAATATTAGCTTAAAACTTCCATCTTCCACCGCACCTTCGGTCTCTGGGGATGAAGATGTCGACCACCTTCCCGTACTTGTCGAAAAGAGGGAAAAGATCGTCCGCGCTCGTTCCTGCTCGAGAGGGCACCGGAAAAGGTAAGATTTTTACCAAAAGAGTGGTTGGAGAGAGGAGAAGGCGTGGAATGGGGCTCACGGAAGGTGATGTTGAGGACGAGGAGGGAGAAGGTGTCCTTGATGTCCGGAGGACCGGATCGGCCGAAGTGGGACATCGCGAGGAGGGGATTAGGGTTAGGGTTTTGGGTGGAAGCTGGAAAGGAAGTGCGGCCTTTTCTTACGAGATAAGAAACCGAGTTCGAGTGAGTTGAGTTATAATTTTTTAATCCGGAACTTTGTTAAATGTTAAAAAACTATCATCAGACGGATAATTGCAGGATTCCGTTGGTGTAAACGAGTTTAGTTTTATATTATTATCAAATATAAAAAATAATTATAAATAAAACAATAAAAAAATTGAACGAGCTATTGAGTTGAACTTAAAAAAAATTGAGTTCGAACGTCTTTTTTACCGAATCAAGTTTGAATTTTTTTTTTATTTTTCATCAAGATTCTTTATTTTCAAGTTAAACTATAGTCAGAAAATTTTCGATGATTCAAGTTGAAAATTTGCAACTCCAAAGTCTTGATGATTCAAATCCTCTCATAGGAGTTGTTACACTACCTTCACTGTGAAAGGGAAACAATCATATAAAAAAAGAACCAAAATTTCATACATTTAAGCAAAATAAAAACTGTAGAATCCCATGATTCATTAATCTTATTGCGAATTCGATAATACTGAAAGGGTGTTTAAGAAAATAACCCAAACATACAGCAAAATATAAAATCGACTCCGCTGGGGATCGAACCCAGAATCTCTGGTTCCGTAGACCAGCGCCTTATCCATTGGGCCACGGAGTCCTTGTTTGAGTGATGGGCAACCACAACATCTATAATCGTTACAAACTCCCATTTTAACAAACTATACTAGTGATTAGTATCCGACTCTTGTAACAAACCACGTCTAACTTGACCGACTCGAAAACGAAACAGCATTGTCCAATGTCCACACATGTCTTTGAGTCACAACAAGTCTCATTATGTCATACACAACATTTTAATTTTTAAGACCAAATCTCTAACGTCTTTCCCCCACCCCATTTGTTTGGCACGTTGTATCGGCTTCTAATTATGAAATGCTTCCAATTATAACAACGTAATTACCCAATCGAAACAAGCACGGTTTTTGGTTTCCCACGACGCACATGCCTCACTCACGTCCCGCACGCATCCAGTTCGGCACTCACCTAACCTTTTCAGTTACGCTCACCTCTCTTTTCTCGTATTGACGACCAGTCATTCCATTGGAGATATACATTGGGGAGTATAAGGTTTCGGCTTTCGTTTTTTTTATATATCTGAATACTAATAACAAACTAGACATACGAGATGTTGTGCAATTAATGTAGTATAAGATAATACGAGTTTCTATCTACACAATTATGGTAAAACAATTGATCATACTCCAAAGCCAAGCCAAACCAAACCAAACCAACGAGTTCCCATTTGTTTTTTAAATTTATTTACAAATTTTGATCCCCCCGACATAAATGTTAAGCACTCCCCATGTTTGGATGATTAGACATGTTGACTAGGTACGCACTGCTTTTAAACATAACAACACATGACATACTTTATAAAGGAATGTTTGTAGTACTTGGATTTGGGCTAATATTAGCATGGAATCTTATAAGATTGATGGACACACGACGACCAATTTTAAGAAAATATTATCCACTATTAGACAACAAAATAGTTTCAATTGTAGTTGTGAGAGTGATGGATACATAATCTCATATTTATCAAAAGTAAATTCTTGTACCGCAATATAAGAATCATATACTTGTATATTCCATTCCCTCTAGTCTTATACTTTGTGGTTCCAAAAGGATGGTGGACTAACCAAAATAAACCCATGACGATACGACATCAACACATTACTGTGTCGAAAGCGAACAAGGTTAGCTTGGGTTTGTGAGTCCATTACGGTTAGAGTTAGGTATAACTCTATCTGAGTTGTTTTTCATTAAAAACACACAAGCAATTAAAAAATTAAATCAACACCTCATAACTGTAGTCCAATGATCCAATCTAGTCTTCCAAGTTTCTCATGCATTGAATGTCCAAATTTTTGCCGAACTTTCAGCACCCCCAGATCAAGTGGTGTTATTTGAGTACACATCAACATCAATTCAACTCTCTTCTATCAACCGATTTACATAATTTGACTTAAAATTAGACTTGACAATCGTATTGTGTCGTATTTTTTGGGATATATACTAGAAATATTACCCACAACTAAACACAACACTGATTATGTGTTTAGTTTTAGAAACACAAAAATGACACGTATATTAGCCCAAATCCACGTATAATCCAACACTGACGGATTATACATTTATAGATGACATTTCGTGTACACAAGAAACTACGCTAGACATGCTTATAAATAAATTATTATTTTTAATGTATAATCGTTTGTATCTTGTTTTAATTTTCCGCGCTGGGACTACTTAAAATCTCATCCGTCAGACGTCACCAAATCAAACGTCAGCCTGCACCTAACCTCACCTTCCGGCAGATTTCCCCTGAAACGGGCCCCACCAATCACCTCCCGACCAATCGCACCCAACTAACGATCCCAACCACGAGCCCAGATATGCTCGCGGCACCCGAACCGCCACGTGTCCGCCTCCCGCCGAATCCCCTCACTATAAATACCGTCGACCCTTTCCGTTTCCGGTGAAAAAAAAACCAACCGTCGAGTTAGGGTTTTGGAGATCGATGTTGATGAATTGGTTTGGTCTGTGTGGAGGTGGTGCTGCTAGAGTTGCTTCGACCCGGAGGAGGATTGGTTTGGTATGGAGTTTGTCGATGTGTTTTTTTGGAGGTTTTGGGAGTTCAAGGTGGTTTTTTTGGAGTTTCTTGTGGTTTTTGGAGGTTTGAGGTGTTTGTGTGATTGAATTTGGAAGTTTAAGGTGGTTTTTTGTTGAGTTTTTTTAATGGTTTTGGAGGTTTGAGGGGGTTGTGTGATTGAGTTTGGATGTTTAAGGTGAGTTTTTTTTTTGGAATTTTTTGTGGTTTTTGTAGGTTTGAGGTGTTTCTGTGATCGAATATGGATGTTTAAGGTGGTTTTCGGAGGTACAAGGTGTTTGTGTGATTGAGTTTAGACGTTTAAGGTGTTTTTTTGGAGGTTTTTTAGAGTTTACTCGAGATATGAATAAAATTGATGATCGATGTTGATGACTTGATTCAATATGTGCGGAGGTAGTGGTGGACTGGTGGTTTAGTTGGTTCTATGTGGAGGAGGCTTGATTTGGTATGGGGTTTGTCGATGCTGTTTTGATGAGTTTTGGAGGTTTTGTGGTGGTTTTTGGAGGTTTTAGGTGTTATTGTGATTGAGTGGAAGTTTAAGGTGTGTTTTTTTGGAGTTTGTGGAGGGTTTTGGGATGTGGTTATGTGATTAAGTTGTGGAAGTTTAAGGTGGTCTATTGAAGTTTATGGTGTTTTTTGTGTGGAGATTTGAGGTGTTTTAGGATTGAATTAACAGTGATTCATTCGGATGGATGAGTTTTGGAGTTTTAAGTTAAACTAGAACTCATTTTCTGCTGGGGTTGGGTTTTTTTATTTTTTTGTGATTTTAGTTGTTTGCATGGTTGGTTAGTCAAAGTACAAGCTGTCATCTTTTTTTGCTTCTACTGGGACTGAAGGCTTTGATTGTTTTCTGGTGGTTTTTGTGGTTTGAGGACCTATCGAGGTTGAATTTTGATCGTTAAGTTTTGGAATTGCAAGGTTTGATGAAATTGTTTTCTGCTGGGTTTTTATATGTTTTTCTATGGATTGAGGTGTTTGTATGGGGTTGTGTTGGGAATTCACAAGCTTGATTTCCACTTCAGTAAGGACTAGGGACACTTCTAGTGGTTTCATAGGCTTGACGTGTTTTAGGGGTTTGATTTCGGAATTAGTGGTAATTGAGTTTTGGAATAGTAAATCCTGATGAACCTCGTTTTCTGCTGGCATTGGGCGTTGGTGATTTTAGGGGTTTGTTTGGTTGATTAGTGGAAATACAAGTTGTGTTTTCTTTTCCCTTCTACGTGTGGGGCGTCGATGGTTTTCTGGTGTTTTGTTTATGGGTTTGAGGTAGTTTTGTGGTTGAATTTTTGAATCAGAAGTCGTGACTGAGTTCTGAATTCTGATGGAGTGATGTTTGAGTTGTGGAATTGCACGTTCTGATTTTCTCAATTGGTGCTGAGATTGGCAGGTTTTTTATGATTTCTGTGTTTTTTGTAGGTTTGAGGTGTTGGTGTAGTTCTTTTTCCGGAAATATGAGAACAGATTCGACAGATTGGTATAGCTTTGGGCCTGGATAAAGGATTTCTAAAGGAAGATGGGGAATTGGAATATTTATGAGGTATGTTGTCTGGTTGTTAACTTGTATCTGTTTCCTCTCTGTTATGTTGGATTCAAAGCTTTTAATTGATGGGTTTTGCGAAATAAGAAAAATAGGGTAAATTCTTGTTAATACATCTTGTTTCAGACTTTAGAAACCATCATATTTGAACCTTAATTGACTATCTACTGATGAGATGAATTGAGGTTGTGAAATGATGCATTCTGTTACTTTCTGGAAGTTCAAGGTACCAAACTGATTGACTAAAACTTAAAGCTCTAAAAGTAAAGGGGTTATAGGATATGGGCATACCTAATATCCGCATGCATGTTGTGATTGTAATTCTGTTCAATGCAATATCAAATATTTAGTTGAAAGTCATAAGTTAACTGGCATGCTTGGTTCAGCCTCAAGATTCTACTCTGTGGAATTTATCATATGAAGATTATATCACAGTACCCCATGATGGTGGTTTATCGGGTGATCAATTTGAAGTACAATGTGGTTCTCAGAAAGACAGATGTGATGTAGAAGACTTAATGGAAAACAATACGAGAAATGCTAAATGTACAGGAAATAGTGGTCAACGGAATAATAACAAAGCCATATTTTCTTCCTCTTCTTCTCTAATGGATGGAAAGCCTGGGGCACAGGAGTATTCATGGTCTGATGCAGTGGGGAGCATGTTTACTGATACATCTGATGCTGATTGCATGAATCAGGTGACTTTACCTTTAGAGTCTCCCAACACCACATCCACAAACTTTCCGGATACCCCTAACTTCAGCATCAGTGGAACCAACTTTTGTTTAGCACATCCTACTCGTGGAGATACTTCTGTGGTAGATGAAAGCAACTTCTTCTCTTTCTCATTTGACGTCTCTACATCAAGTGGGGGCTTTGTGTTTCTTGATGACCAAAGCAAGGACATAAAAGATGAACTCAAACCCCACTGGCTTGAGTCACTGGACACTTGTAATTGTGAAGATCCCAAGAAGACTTACAGGTACCAGATATTTTCCCCCCTTGAAATTGTATGCAGCACTTATACTTCATATTCTGTACGAGTCATATCTTTTGTTTTAGTAAAATACATTCTAACTGTGTTACTTATCACTTCAGAGATGAAGATTTAGCTAGTGGACTAAGAGATAATGGGTACAAAGCATCATGCTTATCATCTTCAGGGCCTATGACAGAGGATGTGGAGCATAATTATAGATCAGGTCAATCCTCACAATCAGGTTTAATCACACGGGACACTTTGGATCAGCGTAATGACGCGAGCATGACAGTTTGGCTGGATAATAGTGAATCTGCAATTGGTGATAATGATTCTTCTGAATTGGTCTTTAGATCCTTTGCCCAATGGCTAGATGCAGATGTTGCCAATGGAGTCGACCATGTTTCCCAAGGAAAGGTACACCATTTTCCAGAAATTAGAGTAATTTGTATGTTGTATTCTTCATTTGTCCGCCTTCTGGCTTTTGCTGTTTCCTTGCTTTTAGAAGTGTATTATTTTTATAAAATTGTATATTTCAACTGTTTTTTAGCAAAAGAAAAGAGAATAATCATAAGGCATGCGGCCTGGAGTCACCAAAAGGTAACGAACACTTAAGTGTCGCCTTAATATTTTTTCTGAAAAACATTTAGTTAGACATAGACATACATTGTGTCATGAAGTATTATTATATGAGTTTGAAATGTGTTTTTACTTTGTAAGTCTTAAAATGAGTACCTATGACAACATCAGTTAATAAACTTCAAATAAAACAAACTTATGAATAGCTTGGACACCGTTGATCATTTTTTGACACCTAACAGAGGGACTACAAATATTTGGACCTCCCTTTACAGGTAAACGAGCAAAGTGAATTGTCCAAAAATTCATATATATCAGGTGGCAAGAGAAAAGTTCAGGCAGCAGAATATACAAGCAGTACTCATTTTCCCAATCCGTCTATGCAAAATACCAATGAAAAATGTCATTCACCCATAGATTCAGCTTCAGAAGTCTGCCTGTCTCAGGTTTCAGCTGATGAAACTTCTTGTTCAGTTCCTCATCCTCGTAAGAGTTTGTATTCTCAACACCCCCATGTCGAAATCAATTATCATAATCATCATAGGCAAATTCCTGTCACGGAGTCAACCAGTTGCTTCAAATCTGGGGAACATAATGGATTTCCCTACTACAACAGTTCTACCTCCTTGCAGTGGTCTAGGAAGACACCTGATCGATTCCTGAAACCGTTACCTTCTGGTGGACACAAGTTAGAAGCAGCACATCTGGGGCAACAGCTGCCCTCCAGATTGGGTAGCAGATGGCCATCTCAATCGTCTATAAGCAGAGCTGTCTTAAAGAATCAGCATAAACAGAACAATCAAGTGGGAGATGGTGGTGAGCTGTGGGGTTCATTCCAACATTCTAGGATGGAATACTTACCTGAAGCCTTGCCAGGGTGTGAGAATATATCATTAGTTCCAGAACATTTTCAGCAGCTTCAGCATGCAATGGACCAGGTATTAGATTCCACAGATGCTTTATTTCTTCTTACTTTCTGTTTCTCAATATGTAGATTTATATGTCTATTTACTGATTTATCCTCGCATTTCTGTCTTTCTATACATACAACACATATTACGTACACAAGCATACATCTCCATGCATGCAGATTTTGCCAGTGGAAGACTGGTAATGTAGACATTACTTCTTGTGTCTGGTACTCTTGAATGAGCATCAAAATTACACTTGGACCATTATACCACATCTCAATTACATTCTTTCATGGTTTTCCCTTACAAGTTTTATTGTTTTTATAGAAACCAAATAGAATAATTTTTTTATGATGTCAGCAAACTCGAAAGAGAAACATAAAGACACATCATGCATGTTAATTAGTATACATATCTCCCAGCCAAAAAACACGTATGCCTCTGTACTTTTGATTTAAATTTAATAATGGATAGATTACCAGTTGATTTATGCACACAGCATATGGTAATTCTACGAGGTTATTTTTCTTCTATTGAGTCTACAAATCTTGAAGTTTTTCATTGATGCCCTCAGAAATATTATAGTTATTTTCATGGTGTTGCAGCTAGTATTTAAATATTTTGTTTCCTCTGCGGAATCATGAGAAATATTTAGTTTTGACACGAATAGAAATAATAAACTGACAGCCCTTCTTGCTTGAATTCCAGTTGGATGCCAGAACAAAGCTGTGTATAAGAGATGGTTTCTACCGCCTGGCAAGAAGTGCAGAAGAGAGACATAGTTCCTTCATGATTGGGAGGTTGACTGGTCATGGAAACTCATTCCAAGACAAAGATGAACCACAAAAGTATGTCCATCTCTTTATGTTTTTTGAGAAATTAATTTTACAAGACTTATTTTGATGATGTTAAGAATCTTTACATTTGCTTAATGTTAGGCTTGTTTATCTAGAAAATTCAGAAGCTTGACGTAGCTTTGAAATCTTTTACATTTTATATTGAACTTCCATAGTTCAATCGCCTCCTTTTGGGGGTTCAAATTTTCAACTTCAATAAAAAAATTAAATCTTAGGTTTATTCATCTAAAAAAATTTGAGTGGCTTGATTTATATTCTCCTAGCCCAATAGATTTCATATTGTTTACATTGTTGTGCATTTAACTTCTGTCACTTCTTTTATTTGCTTAGACTTCTGTCACTTTTTTAATGCTCGTATGTACGGATTCTTAAAGAGAAAATAATCTGAATTGCTAAACATCGCCCCAAAATTACTTAAATCGCCCCTTGAAATTACCATTTTGCCCTTCTCTCATTTCTACTGCTATAACGCGACATTTTACCCTCCTATCACACATCTCTCTTCATATTCCTCTTATAATCATAAAAAATAATGTTTTGGAGGTCAGTAATGAACCAACGGACGCCCCAGTGTACTCGAATCTGGTAAAACATCTAACATCTTTTTAATAAAAAAATAATAAAAAATTACGGGCGTCTGACGGAGCCGCCCCCACGTAGGAGGGGGCGTCTGGCTAAGACGCCTTCCCCATGGGGGCGGCGTTTTACCCAGACGCCTTACCCATCGGGGAGGCGTTTTACCCAGACGCTCCGCCCTTGGGACAGGCGTCTGTGTAAGACGCCTCCTCCATGGGGGAGGCGTCTTAGCCAGACGCCCCCTCCTACGTGGGGGCGGCTCCGTCAGACGCCCGTAATTTTTTATTATTTTTTTTAAAAAATAATTGATTATAAATTTAGATAATTGTTAAATTAATTAATAAGTTAATAATTACTATATTCGGATGACCGATACCTCTTCGGTACACCGAAAATTCAAAAATTTCCAGATCCAACAATTTCAAAATCCAAAAAATTTCATGATGTTTTACCCCCGAACGACCTGTCGAGGTGGTATTTGTAAGTCATGATGTTTTACCACCGGGGGATTTGGAACTTTAAAAATGTTGGATCTGGAATTTTTTTGAATCTTCATCACTTGCAAAAAAACTCATTGTAATCCGACCGGTTACCACCGAAAATTTGCAAAGAAACGTCAAATAATTTGAGATAACACACCGTATAATTTTAATTTGACAAAAAACATTAAAAAAAACGGGACGTCTGGCTAAGACGCATGTACCATCGTGGAGGCGACTGGCTAAGACGCCTCCACCATGGTCGAGGCGTCTTAACCAGACGCCTGTACCATCGTGGAGGCGTCTGGCTAAGACGCCTCAACGATGGTGGAGGCGTCTTAGCCAGACGCCTCCACGATGGTACAGGCGTCTTAGCCAGACGTCCGTGTCGGAAAAAAAAAATCCACCTCCGTTACTTCGCCTGATCTAGGTGTTTCGCCAGACATTTTCGTGGTGTTGGTACTAGGAATGTTAGTAAAACTGAGTCAATAACCTTGTTTAAAGACACGGGACGATATGGGTATTAAATATATTGTTAAGGGCAATTTGGTAATTTCAAGGGGCGATTTAAGTAGTTTTGGGGCGACGTTTAGTAGTTCCCAAAATAATTTAACAAAAGAATTTTTTATTGATCTAGTGCAAAAATACCTGCAGGTGTCCAGAATTTGTGGATGTTGAAACATACACAAATGCCATTGACCGATATGTAGCTCAGTTGCTTTTCCATTGGGATTCAGAATATCCTACGGTTCATGGGACCAACCGATACGACCCACTTATTGCAGTAAGTGCTGATGGTTTTTACATGGTTTTTGTATCCCCCATATGTTTTGAATGGTCTAATTTGCTCTCTTAATGGTGCAACAGGAATAACAGTTCGTTGCACTGATTTCTGATCACAAGTTGATACCACTTAGAGCTCAAGTTTCAGCATCACCATAGAAATTGGTAGCGACTTTGGTATTTCCTCGTGTGTTATAGTAATAAATTTAAGATCGTCATCACCTACAGCGCTCCTGTTTGTCACTTGCTACTACAGCTTGGATTTGGTTGCTATTATAGAATTTCAGCAGCTTGTGATATACACTAAAGATCTGAGTTAACAATGTTTGGAGACCAGTTAGCTGTTTTGAATTCTGATGCTCAGGTTAATGTACATGTCATCTAGGATAGTTTCATAATTGATAATACGAACTTCAAATAAAGATCTCCTAGTTTTTTTCTTACTTCTTATTCTGGTTTGAATTTGTTGAGCTTGGTGTGTGGAGCAACATGAAATCTTGCTTGTTTATGTGTAAATAAATAAATGAGCCAAGCACGATGTGCATGATGCCCAATTAATTAAAATATTACATGTAATAATATGCTATTGTAAAGTGTAAATAATTGATGTACCAAAATCCCGAGGATGGTATTGTATAAGCAAAACTTACATAACATGATTGCAATCGAGCCAATATCATATGGTAACACCTTGTAGATAGAAAATCATCAAAATATAAATTTGAGCCAAAAGGTGTTTAGTATTGTTAGTAATCGCGAGTAATAAATTCATTTGGTGGATACAAATCAAGACATGAACACCGATAAAAAAAATCAAGACATGAACATGAAAATTGATATTCAATTCGAAAATCAGCTAAAATGGTTTATTCAACTTAAGTTTGCCTCAATTTGAATACAAAATGGTGAAAAGAGAGTGCCACAGCTATTGTTTGCTCATAAACAAACTTATCTAACTTGTAGTTAGATATAAAATTCTGAACTCGTACTACTCTATGGAGACTGATAGATAAATATATTCCAACTTGTATTCAAACGAAGTCCACAGACAATTAAAATGCGGTGGTTATTATCGATAAAAGATAAGTTGATAGGAAGACAAATCACATTCTGAGTTCAGACACCACATGACCTACCACAACAAACAGGAAGACACAAGCATAACAAATCAACAAAGGGGACCGGTTCTCTTCACTTTCTCAGCATGCTGGATCTTCATGCTTTAAAATGTCCATGACAGTAAACTTTGCTGCCATCGGTGAGGTAGATGATGCAGTGCTTACCTGGAGTGGCAAAGCAGCAGTCGCATGCTCCTTGCCGAACCTCATCCCCACATGTCATGTAAACATCTCTAGCACAAAGAATAGCAGCACAATTCTTGTCTTTGGCATCACCACTGCGGATCAATCCAAACAACACCAAACCTTCCCATCACCAAAGCCATAACAGAAAACAGACACAGTTTAGTTGTTTTTTTTCTGTTGCTGATCATGTTTTACATTGAATAACAAAGTAATCAAGTTATAAAAGTAGATTGTAGAATACCACATAGAAGCAGAGGAATAGAGATGGAGGGCCTCATGTTGATGCTTAACCTTTTCTTCTCTGTATTCTGTTTTTATGGTTTTGGACTTGGAAGGGTGTTGGATTTATAGATCTCTCTTTGAGTATTTTTCTTGGGTGTACGTGGGGAAGTGTGAAGTGTTTAATGCACAATGAGTTGACTAAGCTGCCATAAATGATCATCTAAAGTTTACTCAATTATTTCACTTTCATTTTGACTTAATATGGGAACTGAACTTTTTTAATGAAACCAAGAACAGAAGTTTGAAAAATGGGTTACAGACTACTTTGGAGTGGGAAGATAAAATGTAGGCTCTGACTTTCTGAGTTATATGCTTATCCATGATGTTGACAAGGATGTCATGATGCAATTTCTTGTTGAAAAAATGATTTCACTATTGATTTGGAAGTTGGAAGTTTGGAACCGAATAGTGAAAAAATTGTATGGAACGAAGATGGTGAAGTATAATGACAATCAATGTTTTCTTTTGGCGCTGCATGAACTGCACAGATTGTGCGACGCGACGCACAGGCCACACAATGCGTGGCACATAAAAGAAAGTGCACAAAAATAATAATTAAAAATTAAAACATGATTAAACACCAATTAAATGATGTAGTTACCAGTTCTGCAACGATGCATATCGCATATGCCCATTGATCGAATATGCCATGGTCGTATATTGCTACACACCTAAAGATATGCCATATAAAGAAACTTAATATACACCATCTTTATTTAGAAAATATAATACAACTTGAGATGATCGAATAAATAAGCTCAGTTATCACAAGTGTAATAACCTAAATCTAAAACACCCTAATTAACTAAACTAAACCTAATTAACCTAATTAAGCCATGAATAGTAAAGCATGAGGTGGAAGAATTGGATAAGATTTGGAATTGATATAAATAGAGGTGTTAAGTTTAATTAAAACGTTTTCTTCGTAACTTGGTTTCCTCAGAGAGTGAGAGAGGTGATTTTGGAGGAGAAGAAGAAGGAAAGAAGGAGAAGGAGAAGAAGTGAGTTGAGTTTGCCAAAGCTTGGGAAGCTTCCATAAACGTCAATAATGTATGTCAAGTCTTCATTATAACTCACTTAAGCCTTGTGAGTGTTGGGGATCGACGTTGGTGTCGAATTCCCCGTCGGATTTCAACCTGATCAGAGGTTGAAGACGACGATCGGTCGACCGGTGCCTGTGGGCAGTCGACCGATCCTATTATTATATTGATTTGCACCTGCGAACGGTCGAACGATGTTTATGGACGGTCGACCGTTATGCTAGATTTGTACGGGAAAAAAGGTTGATACTGTTATCGGTCGAACGTGTCCACTTAGTCGGTCGACCGAAAACAATGAGAATGGGTCGGTTGGGGGTTTTGACTTATTAAACGGTCGAACGCCTTTAACCTGGTTCGACCGATCTATTCGATGCTAAGTCGGTTGGGAGCTTTGACCATCTAAACGGTTGACCGCTCTTTAACTTTCGGTCGACCGACTGAGCATTTAATTAAGCAGTAGAGTGCTTGTGATGATTCGGTCGAACTGTATCTCAGTTCCGGTCGACCGAATACCACTTAGGCAAAATGCCGAAATCCCTGTTATCGGTTGAACGGCCCCTTGGTTCGACCGGTCGGATATATATATTATATAAATTTGTATAGCGTAGACCATCCAAACGGTCGACCGCTAGATGACTTTTGTTCGACCGATTGGTCGGTAATTCGGTTGACGTGGTTCGACCGATAGACTTGTTTGTACAGTACCGAGTACTGTGTGGAAGACCGGTCGACCGGTGCGCTTTTAGCGGTCGACCGATCTGCCGCAGGTTGGTGGATTTATCCACACGCAATCCGTTGAGTATAGGTCGACTACCGGCTCCGAGGCGACGGTCGATTACCGGCTTTGAGAGCGACGGATTTCACCTTCGACGAGGGCGTATTATTGTTGGGCCTCTCATATCGAGCGGGGTGTGAGAGATGATTGCCGTAAACCTTGGGCTGTTTGCTGGGGTTTGTCGGTAGGCCGAGGATGTTCCGGCAGGGTGCGCGTCTGGCGGCTCTTGGGGGAGCAGCGGCTGTCGTCTGGCCCGAGTTGTGCATTCGGCGGGCTGACTCGCTCCTGGGGTGGCGGCGTAGTGACAGGGTTCCTTTCTGCACTTTTGGGGAGCAGTGGTGCCGACTGACCCTTGTGAGGCAGCGGTTGACTGACTTGACCCTTGTGGTGGCAGTAGTGGTTCAGTACCGCGGAGGCGGAGAGGGGCATTATTGTGGGTCCGAGGTGGATGATCATGTGCATTGCATTGCATGTATTTAATTCCATTTTTGTATTTTAGGAGGTTTGACATACGGGGTTCCAGCAGGGAACTCAGGCATGTTTTAATTGTTTGTATTTCAGGTAACGAGCAGTTCTAGAGTCGAGGTGGTGACCGAGGAGGGTGCCCCCGGGATCAGATCCTGTAGTTGTCAGTCTCTTCCTTTTGAGGTGATTACATATTGTATAGTTTTTGTTGTAATCACAGTCAGTTTGTATATTTGACTTCCACGTGGATCATATTTATATTATATATGTTGGTTTGTTTTCCGTGACGTGCCCTGTGTTGACCGTTGACGGTCTTTATTATTGTTTAAATTTTCCACTGTTTTCGGGGATGTTACAACAAGCCTTTGGATTAATCAGACATTTAAAAGTCACAACTGTTACAAAGTTGCTACCAATATCTCATACTAGAAAGTGTGATACTGAAACTAACACAACTGACATGAAAAAGAAAACCATCTACCACATCAAATTTAGATGACAGAGCAGTGAGCAGGAACTTCCATATCCAAATATTTATGTAGAGTCCGCTAAAATCATAATTGCTTTGGTTTCAATATCCACCTTCACAGCCACGAAATAATATTACAACAGACATCAAGTCCACAAATAAGTTGATATGTAGTGATTATTAATAGATACAAGTTGATACACAGAAACAAATCACATCCCAACCACATGACCACAACAAACTGAAAGAAAAACATGATAAACCAACAAGGAACTAGTTCTCTTCACTTTCTCAGCATGCTAGATTTTGGCCCTTCAACTTGTCAATGGCAGCACACGGTGCTGCCGTCGGCTAGGTGGATGATACAATGCTTACCAGGAGTGGCAAAGCAACAGCTGCATGTTCCTTGGAAAACCTCCTCTCCACATGTCATATAAACATCTCTAGCACAAAGAATAGCAGGACAATTCTTGTTCTTGGCATCACCACTGTGGATCAATCCAAGCAACAGCAAACCTTCCCGCCACCAAAGCCAAACATAACAGAAAACAGACAGTCACACAGGTTAGTTTTTTTTTCCTGTTCAGATTTCAAGTAACAAAGTAATCAGGTCGTAAAAGTAGATTGTAGGATACCACATAGAAGCAGAGGTACAGAGATGGAGGGCCTCATGTTGATGCTTGGCTTTTCCCCCCTCTGAACTCTGCTTTTATGGTTTGTGCTAGAGGGTGGGTACATGGTTGGATTTATAGATCTCTCTTTGAGTATTTTGCTTGGGTGTATCCGGGGAAGTGTGGAGTGTTTAATGCACAATGAGTTGACTAAGCTGCCATAATTGATCATCTAAAACTTTTACTCAATTATTCAACTTTTGACTTGATGTGGGAACTGAACTTAATTTTATTGAAATCAATAATAAAAGTTTGAAAAATGAGTTACAGTGTCAGTAATGGCTTCCACTTCTTTAGAATTTGAAGATAAAATGTAGATTCTGAGTAATGTGCCTGTCCATAATGTTGACGAAGATGTTATAATGCAATTTCTTGTTGAAAAAATGATTCCGCTTTTCGCTTGGAAGTTGGAACTGCGAAGTGAAAAATTTGTATGAAACGAAAATGGAGACACTGTATAATGACAATCTATATTTTCATTTCGTGCAGTGTGATCTGCACAGGTCGTGCCATTGCGACGCACAGGCCATACAGTCCGTGAAAAACAATTACAAACTAAAACATGATTAACAATAATAACACATGCTACCTGTTGGACCCTAATCCTTTTTAGCTTTGACTAATCATGTTTTAGGTTGATGTGATGGTAAGGGGTTGAGGTGGACGGTTGTGATTTGTTCGGGTGAGGAGTTTTTAAGTGCTAAACCCCTCTTTCTCTCTCTCAATTCGTCTCTCTCTCAGCTCTCTGATCTCCAGCAAGAAATGTTGGTGAAGGTGAAGAAGAGCAAGGCAAATCCAGCAAATGGTCGATGTCGTTGTGTGATCGTTGCTCGAAAAGAAGTTCACCGGAGAAACGCTCGTTGGCGTGGAAGTGCTCGCGGTTGATCTTCATAGGTTTCTTCAAGCCTTAAATGTATGTCAAACTTCTCTTTAATACTCACCGGAGGTGTGTGAATGGTGAATTTAGTCGACGGTGACTGTTAGGCTCGCCGGAGGTTGCTGAATAGCAAGATTCTGCTGAATAACGGTCAACCAGCATGTGCCTTGGTCGACCGATGTTATTGTAAATGCGAGTTTCTGCCTTGCATCGGTCGAACAATGCCCTTGGGTGGTTGATCAGTTAAGCATTTCAGGTGGACTATGATATTTTCGATCGAACGAGTCCCTTTTGTCGTTCGACCGATAACACTGTGGGTAAGTCGTTTGGGGGCATAGACCACCTAAACGGCCGACTGCCTTTAGATCCGTTCGATCGATTGTACCTGTAGCAAGTCGGTTGGGGCCTAGACCTTCTAAACAGTCGACTACCTATATGATTTGTTCGACTGATAGCTTAAGTTAACTTAAAGTTTGTTTGACTGATGCGTGCCTTGTTCGACCGGTCGTGGACTTTGAGAAAATGTTGAAGTCTCTGTTATTTTCGGTTGACCATGTCCCCTTTGTCGTTCGACCGATGAGATGATTGTATTTAACATTATTTGTGGCGTAAACTTTCTAGACGGTCGACCGCTAGTGACCATCGGTCCGATCGATTTGTCGTTTTGTTAGTTAAACATGAGAGTTGACCATCCAAATGATCGACCGCCCATGACTTTTGGTTCAACCATTGTTTGTTGGATTTTGTTCTACCGGTTAGGTGACGGTTAGACCTTGAATGTTTCTTGAGGGAGCCGGTCGACCGGTATGCTTGGTTCGGTCGACCGTTGTTGCTTTGTTTTGTGTTGGTGGTGTGTGATCAGCTTTGAGGGCAACATGTTCACCATCCCTTCTGGGACAACGGAAAGGACATACCGGCATGATAGCAATCAGTGGTGGCTCTACGGAGCGTGTTGTGACTCTTTTGAGGGAGCGACCGTCCTTGTGAGGCGATGTTTGTTGGACGACGATGTTCCAGCAGTGGTGCCTTGTGTGCACGTATGATGTGGGGGGGTTGGGTGTGAGGACCCTGGAGCCGTGATTGTGAGTGTTGTTGGGTTGGGTGTGAAGACCATGGATGCCCAGCTAATGTCGATGTTTATTTACAACACTTAGTATATCTTGTTGTTGTATGTTGTCTGTTCATGCATAATAGGGAGTTTGGCATACGGGATTTTCTTATGGAAACTCATGCATATTTACATATTTTAGTTTCATGCCATGAGTGGTCATAGGAGGGTGGTGCTTGAGGAGGAGCTCACTCTGAACTGGATCCTGCATTTTCCCCATTTTGGAGGTTGTAGTGATTACTTGTACATTTATTTTATAGTCTTTTGATGTAATCACACTTTTAAAACATTCGAATATATATATGATATTTCAATGTGCATACTTTGCCAATTAAGTTTCTGAAGTGCATATTTTTCCAATTTTTTTATTTTTTTTTGATTATTTTGAAAAAAAATCCTTTATATATTGGTGCACCTTGTATTTGTTTCTGGTAATATCCTCTTGGGTTGATTGTCCTTTTAAAAATTCAAATTTTTTCCGCTGATTGAGGATGTTACACTACCAGTTATGCGTCAGCAAATATCGGATATGTCATTTGATTGAATTTGCTATGGTATCCAAAGATATTTAGGCTATATATTGTATTCAAACATATAAGTTTACACAACGTTTAGAAACTTAATCAAAATACAACTTGAGATGATTGAACACAAACTCAGTTATTGTGAGATCCTAATCCTTGCTACTATTCAATCTTGTTTAGGGGTTGAGGTGGACGACTGAGATTGCTTGGATGGAGAGGATTTGAGGTGGGGGGTTATAAAAGCTAAACCATCTCTCTATTCTCACTCGTCTCTTACTCTCACACGCTCGTTTTGTCTCTCAAGCCCATTTCTCTTTCAGTAAAATGGAGCGACGACGACGTGTGGTGATAGATGAGCGTAGGAGTTGGGGTTGGGTTGCCGGAGTTGCGGTGATCGGGCTCGAGGAAACGTTCGTCGTGGTTCTTCAAAGGTTTTTTCAAGACTTTAGGTATGTCAAGCTTTGCTTTTATGCTCACCTAAGATAGTGTGAGTGTTTGAGTGGTCGACGGTAGGCCGAAATGCTCATTGGATGTTTTCTTTTTAGTAGATTTAGCTGCTTAATGGTCGACTGGTGCATGTTGCGGTCGACCGGTGCTAGTGTAATTGTTGGAGTTCTGTTCTGCACCGGTCGAACGATGCCTTGGGGTCGACCGGTTGTGTGATTTGGGCAAGCTCTGTTGGATTCGGTCGACCGGGACCCTTTGCCATTCGACCGAATGCACTGTGGTAAGCGGGTTGGGGACGAAGACCATCAAAACGATCGACCGTCCTTTTGATCTATTCGATTGATTGTACATGTAACTGAGTCAGTTGGGGGTGTAGACTTCAAAACGGTCGACCCCCTGTGATCTTATTCGACCGATAGCTTAAGTCAACTTAAAGTTTGGTTGACCGGTGAATGTCTTGTTCAACCGATTGTGAAAACGTGAGGAAGCGTGGACCGGGTTCCCTTTGTCGTTCGACTGTTGGGACGTTTATTATTATTTTATGTTGGGCGTAGACCACCAAACGGTCGATCGTCCATGCCCTTATTCGACTGTTTGGTCGTTATGTTAGTTATTTGAGTTTTGTGGTTCGACCGATCGCGGAGACGGTCGAACTCTTGTGCGTTCCTGAAGGGAACCGGTCGACCAGCAGGGTTGTTTGGTCGACCGTTTCTGCTCTGTTTGTGGTTTTGAGTTTTTACTCTGATCTGCTTGGGTACAACGGGTCTCCGACCTTTTTGGAGCAACCATACGGACACTCCGGCCTGATAGCGATCGATGTTGTGGCTCTACGAAGCGGGTTGGGGCTTTATGGAGTGATTTTGGACTCTAGAGCAGCCTTCTTTGTGAGACGGTGTGTTTGTTAGCCGAGACTCTGACCGGTGGTGCCTTGTGTGCACGAGTAGTTATAGGGTTGGGGTGAGAGGACCCTTGAGACCCGGGTTGGTTTGTGTCAGCTGTGGTTGGGAGAGAGGCCCCGGGAACCCAGTTTGACGGTGGCAGTTGTGATATATTGCATTTTCATATCATGTTATGTTGTTTAATTCATGCATTTTAGGAGTTTGGCATACAGAACTTCTTTCTGGAAACTCAGGCATTGTTGCATGTTTGTGTTTCAGGCCGTGACAGACAGTAGGGGTGGTGACTGCAGAGGATGGCTCTAGGGACAAATCCTGCTTTCTCCATTTTCAGAGGTTGTTGTGATTACAGTTGTATATTTTATCTTATAGTCTTTTGATGTAATCACTTTTTGTAAAACTCATATATATATATATATATATATATATATATATATATATATAGAATGAGCCCGTGACTCAATTAGGTTTAAGTGAGCCCCCTAAACATCCACCATCCAATTGAAATCCAATGTTTGTTAAATGTTGTTGTTAAATTTACAAGTAAAAGGGTAGATTCGGTATTACTTCTACTTTTGTTTAGGGCTTGTTTACCCAATTGATTGATTTCTAAACCCAGAACAAATTTCTCACCCCTCATGCCTCCACCCAAAGTTCTCTTGCCTCCACACGTTTTCCTCTTCCTCGATATTTCCCTAAACCCTAACACTCGCCATTCTCTCCCCCGAATCCTCCCTTTCCTCTCCCTGATCCACACAAATCTCTCACGCATCCACACCTCTCTCTTCCCCTCACCGGAACACCCTTCGTAAACCATAAGCCTAATTCTTCCTCTCACAATCACGGTCATTCATCTAAATCTGAAAACGCCCAATCCGAAATGGAGGAAGACTAAGAGAGTGAGAGAGGAAACACATAAATCCACAAGTCGTTCGACTGGTATGATTTCTATCAATTCCTTCGATTCCATTGGATACGTGAGTGTTTGATGTTGGTAGGTGTTTGAACTTAAAAAGGAAAGGAAAAAGCGATGGGAGAGAATACGTGAAATCAAATGGGAGTGCGTGTTATTTTTATTTTCAGATTTGGGCAACCCACAGTAACGTTTTAGTAAATCTAAATATATATTCGTGATACACACTTTTTACTGGCCAGTTGAAGTACAAAGATCTATCTGTTCCGAACACTTGATAAATTTTCTTTAGTTTTTCATTAATTTGATACTACAAAAATTGACGTTGCTAGTAAGTACTACGTACATATTCGTTTTAACATATCAGCAGCCAATTTGAAATTTTTCTCAGTTTACTCTCAATTTCAAATTAAGTTATTGTTTTTGCTTGATATTTTTTTGAAAACGAGAACATTTTTTTCTTATTTTATTGTTTGTTTTGAGTTTGACAGACGATTAGATGGAAGCACTGTTATGGTTATTTAGTAGGATTTTATTGTTCCTGTTTAAACATATTTTGAATTTGAGTTTTAAAAATTCTTATGTTTTCAACACTTTTCTCACAACTTTTCTTGGTGTTGTAGACAATCCTAACCCAAAAAGGACCAAAATCCTTGCCCACAAAAAAAGTGTACGAGGAAGCAACCCGGCGAGCACAATAAAGTTGCAATGCAAAGAAAAGGGTGAAAATTCAATTCAACAAACCTCTAAATCTGCAAGTACATGATTGAGACCTTAAAATTCCAATATCTATTCCTTAGTTTTGTTGTGTTTAAAATTCTGATTTCTAAATGTTTTGCTACAGTTAACTATTGCGTGAACCACCGATGTTATGTGAAACTATTTGTTGAGTTTGTGGAGAAATATAAACCAAATGAAGTTCACTTGAAAATGATGTCAATGACTCCTTTTGATAAACTTCTTCATATTATCATATACATCACATTTTCTTATACTTTATATAATGCAGAATTTCTTAGACAATAAATTGTTTCTGATCTTGATGATGTGGTAAGTGAAGCAGTAGATAGTTTTTGAAGTGGAAAACGTTCCCTGTAATGTAATGCAAATTATCATATACATCACATTTTTCTTAGGGAAATGACTATCCAAATTTTCATATTCATGTTTCAATTATGTCAATTGGCAATCTGTCATGCAGGAGAGCACAAGGTCAGAGAATCCGACATTTTCAGCTATGGATGCATCCTGCGCGAGTTGATAAGTAAGCACCTCATGCAAGAGGCTGACAATAATCGTAATGTGAAAGTCCACGATGTTCTTAAGGGACAAGGGTGCAGTCCTAAAACTTATAAAAAGATCATCAACCTTATAAAAAGATGCATGGAGACACACCACAAACGCCCATCAACCCTTCAAATTGTTGAAATACTGGAAGAGATGCAGGGTGAAGCAATAATATTACGTTAACGGTTGTAATATTAACAAGATATTGTAATATTATTTTTTTAAACTTAATATAACAATAGTATTACGTTCACAAAATGTAACATCAAAATGTTGTAATATTAATTTGTTAAACGTAAGATAAAATAATTTAAGTGATGCACAAAAAGAGAGGGATGACTAACTCATGTTGAAATAAAATCGTGATCCTATAAAAATCAATATATCATTCAAAGTCGTAATAAAATATTCTTCTAATAATATGTCGTCCTTAGCCGTAATATAATTTATGATTGTTTATCAATGTTTTGTAAAAAGTGAGGGATCTCTTAATCATTTGTTTCAAATAATGTAGTTCGTCTAAACATCAATATTACATTCACAACCGTAATATAATGTTATTGTGAACGTAATTTTAATTTTTATACGAACAACGATACATGTTACAAATGATGCAGTCACCCATCATATTTTATGGGATGCTAGTAACAATAATTTCATTATATTACGGCTAACAAAACCTTATTACGACAACAACATTATATTACGGTTGCGAACATAATATTAACGTTTATACGAATAGCGATACATGTTTCACAAGTTGTAGTCATTCACCATTATTTGAGAAATATTGTTAAAAATTATTATATTATATTACGGTTAACATTTATAAATCACAAAGAACCATTTTTTCCATATGCTTTCACAATCTTTCATTGTCAAATAACCTAATTAGGTTGATTTGGAGAAATTGTCATGTTGAATTTGTAACTCTATGATATGGCACTCTTTGATATACATTTTTTCCATGGAATGATAGTTTGTAGTGGCACAAATTTACACTACAACCAACTGCCCAATCTCAAACCACTCACGGAAGGTCGCTTGGGAACCAAAACAAAGATTTGGCGTCATGAACTCACATCACTCAATTGCAGAAAAATCATACTAGTACTGGTTTCTTCCCAAACAAGCCATGAACGTGCAATGATGTTTCAATTGTGGTAAAATCATACTAGAAATAATGTAATATTACGTTTTGAAAAATAATCAACTAGAGAAGGACTTTGGAAAAAGATGACATGAAAGAACTTGTGAAATTACTAAAATATCATCATTTAAATGTAAATACATTTTTAATATTACGTTTTGAAACATAATATTACTAGCAGCCCCTCGATATTACAGTTGTCACCGTAATATTACAGCTATTAGATATAGTAAAACAATGTACATAACCTGTACTCATTAATCATTGCTTGGGACAAAACCTAAAATATTCAACAAAAATAAGAGTATATAGAATTTTTCAATTTTTTATATACTAGAGTATGTATATCAAATTTTTAAAAAATGATGTATACTCCTATACGAGATTATCATAGTTTTTATTCTTATTTGCATGTATATCTTGTCCACGAACATTAATCTTCTTGTAACCTAGGTGTTTAAAAACTGTCAAACTATGTTGGCATGGAAGTCCTTGAAATTCCATAAAGTGACGGTCACAAACAGGCACATGATAAATGCCTTCGAACCTTACATGCATCGTTCCATTGTCTTCATCTATCTTGCTGACATTGTATGTAACTGAATTTTCATCCTTATTTTCAATCGTAACGTTGCACATAAAACTCTTCTTTAACTCTATCTGAAAGATGTGAATGATACTTCTAGTGTATATTTCTTCCATTTCAGCTTCAAGGTTCCATTCAGTCAGTAGTTCTCATTTCTTATTATTGTCATTATAATCTCATCTATTTTCATTCTCTCTTTGATGCTTTAGAGTCACTTCTAATCTACATTAATAAAAACAATGCTTAATTTATAACATCACATTCCACTTATTTCAAGTGTATGATATTGAATTCGAAAACTGGCTGAACTACTCATATTTGTTTATGTAACATTCAGTATAATTAAAAATCATAACTTAATATTACAGTTATAACAATTATGTTACAGCTAATCCAATATATATGCATGCTTGAAAAGAATCGTAATGTACATGTACCTGCACAAGAACTCAAATTAATTCGACAGTATGTTATTGGAGAGTGACAGTAAAATCATATATGTTTATTTAACATTATTTAAAATTAAATAACATAACTTAATGTTAAATTAACAACGATTATGTTAATTTTTAACCAATATATTCTACCAAAATTTATCTACATCCCAAATAAACCGCAAGATTAAAGATCCACCTAATAAAAACCGAAATCAGCAGCAAAAAACCAAGCAAAACCGAAATCAACATCAAAAAACTAAAACCAAACCAAATCGAAATCAACAACAAAAAACCAAACCAAATCAAAATCAGCAGCAAAAAACTAACAAAACCGAAATCAACAGAAAAAACCCAACAAAACCAAAATCAGCAACAACATCTAACCAAAACAATACTGAAATCAACAGCAGAAAAACCAACAAAACCGAAATCAACAGCAACATTTAACCAAAACAAAACCAAAATCAGAAGCAACATCTAACAAAAAAAACAAGACGTCTCGAAGAATCCGATGTAGTGAATGACAACGAGGGATGTTCGGGATCGAGGTGATAGTCGGTGTGAATGGAAAAAAAACGAGGAGGGTTTGGAGGGTGAGGAGAAATGGATGACGAAAATGGAAAGATGAATAATGGGTTTGGAGGGTGAGGAGAAAGGGATGACGAAAATGGAAGGATGAATAGTGAGTTTATTTTTGGTAACGTGGATTAAAGGGATTGGGAAGACTATCAAATTTACTTTATTACACTTACTTAAAGTAAAAGACCCACA
This sequence comes from Triglochin maritima, assembly GCA_963682175.1. Taxonomy (NCBI): domain Eukaryota; kingdom Viridiplantae; phylum Streptophyta; class Magnoliopsida; order Alismatales; family Juncaginaceae; genus Triglochin; species Triglochin maritima. Next base: position 30,909,936 of record OY821792.1, on the reverse strand, counting down.
ACCATTTAGATTGAAATGAATGATTAGATCTTGAGTAACTCATTTAAATAAAATGAGCCCATGGCTCATTCTATCATTACTCTCTCTCTCTATATATATATATATATTCGAGATATATGATGATGCACCTCATGTTGTGTTTCGTAATGTCATCGGGTTTCGTTTGATTCAATTGATTTTCTCTTTTGAAAAGTTTTAAAATTTCCGTCGTTTTAAGGATGTTACGGTTATGACAAGCCTTTGGAGGAACCACATGATAGCAAGTCACAACTATTAGAAAGTTACAACGAAAATCCATATTAGAAAGCGAAAACTTGTTCATCCGCTACCCTGACTGAAAACTAACATAGCTGACTTAATAAGAAAACCATAAATGATATCAAATCCAGATGACGGAACCGTGAAGAAGACCTTTCATACCCCAATAATTATGTAGAATCTGATCAAATGGTAATTGCTTGGGTTTCAATGTCCACCTTAAGAATGAAATGATATTACAAATAGACAAGTCAACAATACTGAAGAATATACATTGCACTTAGCATGTACATAACTAATCAATCAAAATGGTAAACACAGAAGATAATCAAATGAGTTTCCAGTACTGGAAGGAGATTTTTCTGCTTAGATTTTCTTCTCCTTAACTTTGTAAGGATTCCGTTGGTAGATGATAGTACTGCATACTACAAGTGGTAAAGCTAGGAGGCAGTAATGGGACGGTGGCTTCCCATCAAAGACATATTGCAGCAATGCTGTGATATCTACTTGTCCGGACCGATCAGCTTTAAATATACTTGTCCGACATAATGGGATCGGTCCGGTCCGGTTTTCGATTAGGATCCCGGAAAAAATTTCAATCTGGACTGGATGCTCACCCCTATTTAGAATGAGAGAAAGATGCATAAAAAGCCATGAAAATTGCCATGCATGGTATTTTTTTTGGGTAAATCACAGTTTGCACCCTCTAAGTTTGAGGTTTGTAACACTTTGACCCCTCAAGTATGATTTGTAACACTTATCCCTTCTTTTTTAGTTTGATCCCACTTTAGCCCACACGATTAGTCTCTCTAATTTTCCGTCAGACAACAAATTATTATTATTATTATTATTATCTTATAACCTATTGTTGTAAGATAATAATTGTGGTATAACAGGACTAAATAAATCAATAACAAATTGGTGAGAATCAATACCAAAGTTAATCCTGACCAACCATGAAAGAACCCATATTTGCTAATGGCCTCTCCATCTGGTGACTTGATCATACTTAACAACATGAATATGCTTCCAGTGGAGGACATTTCTATGGTTACGAAGTACGGGGTGCGTTTTTTTACCTGTCAAAATAATAATAATTAAGGATCCCAAAAAAATACCATAAAAAAATACTTAGAACTATTAATGCATCAGTTTTATCTCAAAACCAATTAGTGTTTAATGGAATGACTCAGGAGTTTATAGTTCGGGAGAACATCCTTAATTTTCCTAAAATGAGATTATTCTTTCTTCAACATTCTCCCAGACACAGTCTCTTTAGGATCCGATAGCTAACTGGGCTCTGATGACCATATCGATGTTTGGACTTTCATTTTAAGACGAATTAGTATTGAGTGTAGTAACATGTAATTTTATATCTCCTAAATTTTTATTTTCTTTCTGATGTTAGAAAACTATGAACATGATATAACTAAGTTTCTTAACAAAGATTCCTAACAGAATCCTAACCTGAGAAGCCCACTGACACAAAGAAGAAGCTAAACCAGATAGAACAGAGGCAACCAAAATAGGAATAATTCCATAGACCATGGTTTTGCTTGATTCAGCACTACCAGTATCAGAATGTGATCCAGAACTTTCCCCGATGCTTAGAAGACTTGCAGCACAAACCAGCAAAGCTAATGCTCCAATTTGCTTAGTGGATTGCTTGTGGCTGTGGATCATAATAATTACATTAGAAAAACCTGACCATTTCGATTTTCAATGTAATTGTCAATAGTAAAAGTCAACCACTTCTAAATTGGAAAGCAAAATGGTTAATGCAACGACAACTTAAGTTAGCTTAGCTGTCGCCTAAGACTGTTTATATGTTCAATCAAATGTTGCATAATCAAATTCCAATAATATATCCATAGTTAGAATTTTCTTTCATCCCAACCATAACACTTCTTAAAAAGGTAGCTGCAAATGGGTCAAACTCGAAGGAAAAGCAAGCTCGAGAACGCAACACAGGAAGTTGCAGACAAATGTTATTGTATATGCTAACACAATGTTCAATGGCGACTTGAAGTCTATTATTGTTTAATTTAATAGCTCCACCAGTTTTTGTAAACATAAGTACTTCGACTAGTGGTAGTGGATACAACTTTATTACAAAGGATTATACATTTTTCACACTAAGCAGTGCCGAGTAATGTTTTCAACGGTTATGTAAAACTGTACAAAGATACAAAGGAATAACGGCTTAATCGCATTAACGAATTAAGGATGCAGTGATGTACCCCATTATGATGTACATAAATAATGCTGTAAAAATTAGCTTTGTCTGATTGAGTATGGTGAATGTAAGCGAGTCGAGATTTCTGTAGGCAATCTGCGTCAAGCTACTCTGCAGTGCAAAGATGACTGCAGGAAGACCTGAGGCAATCAATGCGCCAACCAAAGTCCATTTCTTGAACAAAGGTATCAAAATGCCTTGGTTTGCTAAGACCAGTGATGCAAAGACAATCTGAAATGTAGAAATTAATGTTGTCAACAATATTGTCAAACATGGTTAGTAATAAGATTCACAACAAACCAAGTAGAGACAACGTATCGATAATATTCAAAAGATTTGAGGCTGTAGCAAAATGCATCCATGAAAATGGTAACATATTATTAATGCAAGGCACCTCTTCAAAATATTAAATGTATCACCTTTGCAATTTCACATGTTAGAATATTTGAAGTCACAACGACATCCTTCCTGTTGAAGCAAAGAAAAACACATATATTATAACTTATTCACAATGTTATACAGATTAAGGTTTTTATATTTTTGGAGGTCCATCCTGACGCTAAAATACCCCCAAAATACCAAGTGGTTTACTTGAAACACTTGTACATTGCCTTATATTAATGAGATACTACGAGCCCGACCATGACTTTTGGAGAAAAAACATAAAATTGGCAGAGGGTGATTTCTCATTGAATTTTTGCCAAAAATAAAATTCCAGATCCAAAAGCACACTTGGCTTGTCTGAATTATCGAGAAAGGGCCGATAGGGGCTAGCTTGATTGGTAAATGCAGAAATCTTGAAATAGCTTATACCAAAAAATTGTACCATGGTAGAATGCGATTGTGTTTTGAAGGCTAAACATAATAGAGTAGAAAAAACTTTCAAAAATAAATTTTTCTACAAGATTATAGGACCAACGGAAGACATGATCAAAAACCAGATATAACGAAGAACTTCTACACTCACTCGACTATGGTACCATTTGGATGTCCCAAAAGTCGACAGTTTTTCCAACTAAGCTGGATTTTTTGGGGATTCATTTAAGTTGCCTTATTGTGAGGTTTAAGCTGGATCGTTCGGATATTCCCAAGAGACACCTAGCTTCGAAACGTCTCTTCAATGACAATTGCCATATTACCCTCCCCTCAGAGGTATGAATGTAATTTGTGTAGGATCGTGTGGGTCTATGGGTCCACAATTAAGGCTAATCACCTAATACTCTACTTGTTTAAGCAATCAAATGCGCAGCGGAATAAACAAACAAGTAAAGAAAGAATAATAGAATGCAAACCACAATCGACACGGGGGATTTTATAGAGGTTCGACACCCCACCCGGGTCCTAGTCCTCTCTTGTAAGCTCCGCTCGGATCACCAAGCTCCGCCTACGTCTTCACTAACCATTTCCCGTTCCGGGCCGAGAGAGAATACCTTTTACAAAACAAACTCCGCGAACAACCTCGCGAGCTTGACTTTCTTCTCTCACAATCCGAGAGAAACACTTCGGGCTTTCACCGAAGTTCTTGCTTCTTAAACAAAGGTTGAGTGGAACAACACTCTATAAACTTGAGCACACTTGAGTAGGATTAAGGAATTGATCACTAAAGTGTGGAAATTGAGGTTTGGAGTGTTTGAGATTCTCTCTAAAGTTTGGGACAAGTTTGTAGTGGGTGAGTTGTGTTAAAATGTGTTTTACAACTCCTTATATAGGCATTAGAGAGAATAGAGCCGTTGGGACAAGATTTGATTGGGTTTTGTGCAAAGCACACAAAGCAGAAAATCAGGCTGCAAATTTGTCCAGAAACGGTCGACCGAAAGGTGAAACGGTCGATCGAACTCTTGGGTTCGTTGAAGACACGGTCGACCGAAATATGGAATGGTCGACTGAACTCTTAAGTTTGTTAATGAAACGGTCGACCGAACAGGGTTACCGGTCGACCGAACTTATGTTTCGGTAGAGGGAAATATGGATCGGTCGAACGAAATAGTATCGACCGATAGCAGGGATTTTTGACAGGGTTAAATGGTCGACCAGACTGGGCAAATGGTTCGACCGTTTTGGTAAAGTATATGAGGGTGTATATGGTTTTAATACGAATACGACCGTTAGGTATATACGACAAAAATAACGGTCGGAAAAGTAAGTTCAAACGGTCGACCGAAAGAGATGGTGCGGTCGACCGAAACTGGACAGGGAAACACAAACATGATTACTTGATCATCTGGTCGACCGAACGGCCTGTTGCGGTCGACTGAATGTGGGCAGACAGTTAGGGTTCAGGTTTAGTGTTTTCCGGTCTAAGTTTGGGTGATTTATTGAAGTCCAAATTATGTGAAATTTTGTGTGTGACTTCTATAAGGAACCTAGTGTGTGTTTAAGTTGATTTTAGCTCAAGTATGCTCAAAATACACAAGTTCCTAAAGACTCAAAGAAATGCAAAATACATGTCTTCAATTGAGCTTGATTACATGTCTTGACTTGATTTCATTTCTTCATTAAGTCTTGATCACCTATAGAGATTAGCACAAAGCAATATATATGCAATGCAATATGTGTGCTACTCTACATGATCATAATTAAGATTAGGTTAATTAAATCATCAAAACATAGATTAAGGCCAAAAAATCAACAATTTGATCGGTGGCAAGAGTCGTAAAAATAAATAACGAAATACCTAAAGATGTAACCTTCAGCCATAGGTCCCACCAGATAAGCAAAAAGCTCGTTTCACCCAGCTTCTACGGTCTTATTCAAAATTGATAAGTTGGTCTCAACTTTTACGTAAAAGTTAGACTACTAAAAATCTGTTTGAATGCAGTCTCCAAAATAACCAATTTTTGTGGGGAAAATTGTCGGTTTTTGGAACATCCAAATGGTACATATATATTTAGATTTTTCTACTAATCATGCTACTACGAACTTACCGAAAATAAATTTTCAAAGCCATCATTTGAAGACGAGCTTTAGATGCCCCAAAACTCCAACAAGTCGACACTTACTATATTAAGGCAAAAAAGATAATTCCATTTGACATATTCCATCCATTTGAATCAGAAAAAACGTTGCGAGACAAAGGGAGGAGTACCCGATGAATCGTTTGGTGATCAGTGGTTGTGCGCCGCATTGGAGAGCAAGGAGGATCTGGTAGAGCCACAGCTTGGTGGCAGCCATTGGAGAGGAGAAGGCAATGATGATCCTCTACAAAAACAATACGTGCATGACTACTCACTCTTGCAAATTTCGACTATTATTTCTTTTTTGTTGTTGTTGTTCCATAACGTCGCTATACATAATCCCAAACACCCTTAATGTTTATGTTTGTTTGACTGGACGTCGTTATTTTATCGGTTATGTTCCCGAATATTACAAATATACGTAGTCGAACAAAATAAGATATGCTGTATTTTTCTTCTTCTTTTGGATATGGATATATTCCGTAGTTTTTATTATTGCTTAACCAATTTAAATATTTTTGTATTGTTTAACCAATTTGAGTGGTATTTCATTCGTACACCCCATACGTTACATGAACATCATAGGGATCGTTTGATCCTAAACAATTTGAATACAAATCACAATTTTCAACTGCACAAGAAAAAACATGCATTTGAAGAATTCATGTTGTGATGTAAGTCAGAACCACATCAGCAAGAGTTTCAGCAATCCAGAAGTCTCTGAGATATAGTCGAGCCACAATCGTTTCGAATCCTTAAAATTATATTAAGTAATTAAGATTAACAACAGCTGATGTGAAAATAAGTATGCTTCGAACATTCGAAATGCTCGATCCAAAAGAAGCTGTCAAGCAATATAATGATCTATTATTTATTTAATCTATAACACACGAGGAGTGATAGAAATGTGATTATTTCAGCAAGATAAACAAATGACAAGTTGTAATTAGAAACAAACAATTACCAACAAATCAAAGGTAAATACATTTGTCAAGTTATGATTAACAAACATTGCTCTTTAAAAGTAGGATGAGCGAAAACAAAGAGGTTGTGTGGATGACTTACAAGATAAGTCCCTGGAGTGATTACAGAGAATCATGCTTAACTCTGTACTTGATGTCCCTTCACAAGTTAGAAGACTTACCCTATTTATACATCACTCAAAGACTTCCACTAACCAATGTTGTAACTAACTCATGTCAATATTGTAACTAACTCATGACATTAGCTCATCCTCAAGTGACCGAGTGTTCTAACAATTGTAAGTTTTGGGTTAAACATACTTGTAATCGTCACATCTTTAATCTACGTGTACAAGTTGACATTCACATTGTAGACCAAATCAAACGTTATGATTCTTCGTACAATGCTTGAAACACGAGGGAACTCAATCTCGCCAAAATTAGCCAAAACTTACAAATCACAAACTCAAATGTCAAAATTTAGTTTCATATAATAAGTTGACACGACTGTAAGAATCATTAGATGACTCGGATTTGTGTTTTTCTTTTCAACCTGTATAATATATGAGTTAGTGAATCCGATGTAGTGAATGACAACGAGGGATGTTCGGGATCGAGGTGATAGTCGGTGTGAATGGAAAAAAAACGAGGAGGGTTTGGAGGGTGAGGAGAAATGGATGACGAAAATGGAAAGATGAATAATGGGTTTGGAGGGTGAGGAGAAAGGGATGACGAAAATGGAAGGATGAATAGTGAGTTTATTTTTGGTAACGTGGATTAAAGGGATTGGGAAGACTATCAAATTTACTTTATTACACTTACTTAAAGTAAAAGACCCACAACCATTTAGATTGAAATGAATGATTAGATCTTGAGTAACTCATTTAAATAAAATGAGCCCATGACTCATTCTATCATTACTCTCTCTCTCTATATATATATATATATTCGAGATATATGATGATGCACCTCATGTTGTGTTTCGTAATGTCATCGGGTTTCGTTTGATTCAATTGATTTTCTCTTTTGAAAAGTTTTAAAATTTCCGTCGTTTTAAGGATGTTACGGTTATGACAAGCCTTTGGAGGAACCACATGATAGCAAGTCACAACTATTAGAAAGTTACAACGAAAATCCATATTAGAAAGCGAAAACTTGTTCATCCGCTACCCTGACTGAAAACTAACATAGCTGACTTAATAAGAAAACCATAAATGATATCAAATCCAGATGACGGAACCGTGAAGAAGACCTTTCATACCCCAATAATTATGTAGAATCTGATCAAATGGTAATTGCTTGGGTTTCAATGTCCACCTTAAGAATGAAATGATATTACAAATAGACAAGTCAACAATACTGAAGAATATACATTGCACTTAGCATGTACATAACTAATCAATCAAAATGGTAAACACAGAAGATAATCAAATGAGTTTCCAGTACTGGAAGGAGATTTTTCTGCTTAGATTTTCTTCTCCTTAACTTTGTAAGGATTCCGTTGGTAGATGATAGTACTGCATACTACAAGTGGTAAAGCTAGGAGGCAGTAATGGGACGGTGGCTTCCCATCAAAGACATATTGCAGCAATGCTGTGATATCTACTTGTCCGGACCGATCAGCTTTAAATATACTTGTCCGACATAATGGGATCGGTCCGGTCCGGTTTTCGATTAGGATCCCGGAAAAAATTTCAATCTGGACTGGATGCTCACCCCTATTTAGAATGAGAGAAAGATGCATAAAAAGCCATGAAAATTGCCATGCATGGTATTTTTTTTGGGTAAATCACAGTTTGCACCCTCTAAGTTTGAGGTTTGTAACACTTTGACCCCTCAAGTATGATTTGTAACACTTATCCCTTCTTTTTTAGTTTGATCCCACTTTAGCCCACACGATTAGTCTCTCTAATTTTCCGTCAGACAACAAATTATTATTATTATTATTATTATCTTATAACCTATTGTTGTAAGATAATAATTGTGGTATAACAGGACTAAATAAATCAATAACAAATTGGTGAGAATCAATACCAAAGTTAATCCTGACCAACCATGAAAGAACCCATATTTGCTAATGGCCTCTCCATCTGGTGACTTGATCATACTTAACAACATGAATATGCTTCCAGTGGAGGACATTTCTATGGTTACGAAGTACGGGGTGCGTTTTTTTACCTGTCAAAATAATAATAATTAAGGATCCCAAAAAAATACCATAAAAAAATACTTAGAACTATTAATGCATCAGTTTTATCTCAAAACCAATTAGTGTTTAATGGAATGACTCAGGAGTTTATAGTTCGGGAGAACATCCTTAATTTTCCTAAAATGAGATTATTCTTTCTTCAACATTCTCCCAGACACAGTCTCTTTAGGATCCGATAGCTAACTGGGCTCTGATGACCATATCGATGTTTGGACTTTCATTTTAAGACGAATTAGTATTGAGTGTAGTAACATGTAATTTTATATCTCCTAAATTTTTATTTTCTTTCTGATGTTAGAAAACTATGAACATGATATAACTAAGTTTCTTAACAAAGATTCCTAACAGAATCCTAACCTGAGAAGCCCACTGACACAAAGAAGAAGCTAAACCAGATAGAACAGAGGCAACCAAAATAGGAATAATTCCATAGACCATGGTTTTGCTTGATTCAGCACTACCAGTATCAGAATGTGATCCAGAACTTTCCCCGATGCTTAGAAGACTTGCAGCACAAACCAGCAAAGCTAATGCTCCAATTTGCTTAGTGGATTGCTTGTGGCTGTGGATCATAATAATTACATTAGAAAAACCTGACCATTTCGATTTTCAATGTAATTGTCAATAGTAAAAGTCAACCACTTCTAAATTGGAAAGCAAAATGGTTAATGCAACGACAACTTAAGTTAGCTTAGCTGTCGCCTAAGTCTGTTTATGTTCAATCAAATGTTGCATAATCAAATTCCAATAATATATCCATAGTTAGAATTTTCTTTCATCCCAACCATAACACTTCTTAAAAAGGTAGCTGCAAATGGGTCAAACTCGAAGGAAAAGCAAGCTCGAGAACGCAACACAGGAAGTTGCAGACAAATGTTATTGTATATGCTAACACAATGTTCAATGGCGACTTGAAGTCTATTATTGTTTAATTTAATAGCTCCACCAGTTTTTGTAAACATAAGTACTTCGACTAGTGGTAGTGGATACAACTTTATTACAAAGGATTATACATTTTTCACACTAAGCAGTGCCGAGTAATGTTTTCAACGGTTATGTAAAACTGTACAAAGATACAAAGGAATAACGGCTTAATCGCATTAACGAATTAAGGATGCAGTGATGTACCCCATTATGATGTACATAAATAATGCTGTAAAAATTAGCTTTGTCTGATTGAGTATGGTGAATGTAAGCGAGTCGAGATTTCTGTAGGCAATCTGCGTCAAGCTACTCTGCAGTGCAAAGATGACTGCAGGAAGACCTGAGGCAATCAATGCGCCAACCAAAGTCCATTTCTTGAACAAAGGTATCAAAATGCCTTGGTTTGCTAAGACCAGTGATGCAAAGACAATCTGAAATGTAGAAATTAATGTTGTCAACAATATTGTCAAACATGGTTAGTAATAAGATTCACAACAAACCAAGTAGAGACAACGTATCGATAATATTCAAAAGATTTGAGGCTGTAGCAAAATGCATCCATGAAAATGGTAACATATTATTAATGCAAGGCACCTCTTCAAAATATTAAATGTATCACCTTTGCAATTTCACATGTTAGAATATTTGAAGTCACAACGACATCCTTCCTGTTGAAGCAAAGAAAAACACATATATTATAACTTATTCACAATGTTATACAGATTAAGGTTTTTATATTTTTGGAGGTCCATCCTGACGCTAAAATACCCCCAAAATACCAAGTGGTTTACTTGAAACACTTGTACATTGCCTTATATTAATGAGATACTACGAGCCCGACCATGACTTTTGGAGAAAAAACATAAAATTGGCAGAGGGTGATTTCTCATTGAATTTTTGCCAAAAATAAAATTCCAGATCCAAAAGCACACTTGGCTTGTCTGAATTATCGAGAAAGGGCCGATAGGGGCTAGCTTGATTGGTAAATGCAGAAATCTTGAAATAGCTTATACCAAAAAATTGTACCATGGTAGAATGCGATTGTGTTTTGAAGGCTAAACATAATAGAGTAGAAAAAACTTTCAAAAATAAATTTTTCTACAAGATTATAGGACCAACGGAAGACATGATCAAAAACCAGATATAACGAAGAACTTCTACACTCACTCGACTATGGTACCATTTGGATGTCCCAAAAGTCGACAGTTTTTCCAACTAAGCTGGATTTTTTGGGGATTCATTTAAGTTGCCTTATTGTGAGGTTTAAGCTGGATCGTTCGGATATTCCCAAGAGACACCTAGCTTCGAAACGTCTCTTCAATGACAATTGCCATATTACCCTCCCCTCAGAGGTATGAATGTAATTTGTGTAGGATCGTGTGGGTCTATGGGTCCACAATTAAGGCTAATCACCTAATACTCTACTTGTTTAAGCAATCAAATGCGCAGCGGAATAAACAAACAAGTAAAGAAAGAATAATAGAATGCAAACCACAATCGACACGGGGGATTTTATAGAGGTTCGACACCCCACCCGGGTCCTAGTCCTCTCTTGTAAGCTCCGCTCGGATCACCAAGCTCCGCCTACGTCTTCACTAACCATTTCCCGTTCCGGGCCGAGAGAGAATACCTTTTACAAAACAAACTCCGCGAACAACCTCGCGAGCTTGACTTTCTTCTCTCACAATCCGAGAGAAACACTTCGGGCTTTCACCGAAGTTCTTGCTTCTTAAACAAAGGTTGAGTGGAACAACACTCTCTAAACTTGAGCACACTTGAGTAGGATTAAGGAATTGATCACTAAAGTGTGGAAATTGAGGTTTGGAGTGTTTGAGATTCTCTCTAAAGTTTGGGACAAGTTTGTAGTGGGTGAGTTGTGTTAAAATGTGTTTTACAACTCCTTATATAGGCATTAGAGAGAATAGAGCCGTTGGGACAAGATTTGATTGGGTTTTGTGCAAAGCACACAAAGCAGAAAATCAGGCTGCAAATTTGTCCAGAAACGGTCGACCGAAAGGTGAAACGGTCGATCGAACTCTTGGGTTCGTTGAAGACACGGTCGACCGAAATATGGAATGGTCGACTGAACTCTTAAGTTTGTTAATGAAACGGTCGACCGAACAGGGTTACCGGTCGACCGAACTTATGTTTCGGTAGAGGGAAATATGGATCGGTCGAACGAAATAGTATCGACCGATAGCAGGGATTTTTGACAGGGTTAAATGGTCGACCAGACTGGGCAAATGGTTCGACCGTTTTGGTAAAGTATATGAGGGTGTATATGGTTTTAATACGAATACGACCGTTAGGTATATACGACAAAAATAACGGTCGGAAAAGTAAGTTCAAACGGTCGACCGAAAGAGATGGTGCGGTCGACCGAAACTGGACAGGGAAACACAAACATGATTACTTGATCATCTGGTCGACCGAACGGCCTGTTGCGGTCGACTGAATGTGGGCAGACAGTTAGGGTTCAGGTTTAGTGTTTTCCGGTCTAAGTTTGGGTGATTTATTGAAGTCCAAATTATGTGAAATTTTGTGTGTGACTTCTATAAGGAACCTAGTGTGTGTTTAAGTTGATTTTAGCTCAAGTATGCTCAAAATACACAAGTTCCTAAAGACTCAAAGAAATGCAAAATACATGTCTTCAATTGAGCTTGATTACATGTCTTGACTTGATTTCATTTCTTCATTAAGTCTTGATCACCTATAGAGATTAGCACAAAGCAATATATATGCAATGCAATATGTGTGCTACTCTACATGATCATAATTAAGATTAGGTTAATTAAATCATCAAAACATAGATTAAGGCCAAAAAATCAACAATTTGATCGGTGGCAAGAGTCGTAAAAATAAATAACGAAATACCTAAAGATGTAACCTTCAGCCATAGGTCCCACCAGATAAGCAAAAAGCTCGTTTCACCCAGCTTCTACGGTCTTATTCAAAATTGATAAGTTGGTCTCAACTTTTACGTAAAAGTTAGACTACTAAAAATCTGTTTGAATGCAGTCTCCAAAATAACCAATTTTTGTGGGGAAAATTGTCGGTTTTTGGAACATCCAAATGGTACATATATATTTAGATTTTTCTACTAATCATGCTACTACGAACTTACCGAAAATAAATTTTCAAAGCCATCATTTGAAGACGAGCTTTAGATGCCCCAAAACTCCAACAAGTCGACACTTACTATATTAAGGCAAAAAAGATAATTCCATTTGACATATTCCATCCATTTGAATCAGAAAAAACGTTGCGAGACAAAGGGAGGAGTACCCGATGAATCGTTTGGTGATCAGTGGTTGTGCGCCGCATTGGAGAGCAAGGAGGATCTGGTAGAGCCACAGCTTGGTGGCAGCCATTGGAGAGGAGAAGGCAATGATGATCCTCTACAAAAACAATACGTGCATGACTACTCACTCTTGCAAATTTCGACTATTATTTCTTTTTTGTTGTTGTTGTTCCATAACGTCGCTATACATAATCCCAAACACCCTTAATGTTTATGTTTGTTTGACTGGACGTCGTTATTTTATCGGTTATGTTCCCGAATATTACAAATATACGTAGTCGAACAAAATAAGATATGCTGTATTTTTCTTCTTCTTTTGGATATGGATATATTCCGTAGTTTTTATTATTGCTTAACCAATTTAAATATTTTTGTATTGTTTAACCAATTTGAGTGGTATTTCATTCGTACACCCCATACGTTACATGAACATCATAGGGATCGTTTGATCCTAAACAATTTGAATACAAATCACAATTTTCAACTGCACAAGAAAAACATGCATTTGAAGAATTCATGTTGTGATGTAAGTCAGAACCACATCAGCAAGAGTTTCAGCAATCCAGAAGTCTCTGAGATATAGTCGAGCCACAATCGTTTCGAATCCTTAAAATTATATTAAGTAATTAAGATTAACAACAGCTGATGTGAAAATAAGTATGCTTCGAACATTCGAAATGCTCGATCCAAAAGAAGCTGTCAAGCAATATAATGATCTATTATTTATTTAATCTATAACACACGAGGAGTGATAGAAATGTGATTATTTCAGCAAGATAAACAAATGACAAGTTGTAATTAGAAACAAACAATTACCAACAAATCAAAGGTAAATACATTTGTCAAGTTATGATTAACAAACATTGCTCTTTAAAAGTAGGATGAGCGAAAACAAAGAGGTCGTGTGGATGACTTACAAGATAAGTCCCTGGAGTGATTACAGAGAATCATGCTTAACTCTGTACTTGATGTCCCTTCACAAGTTAGAAGACTTACCCTATTTATACATCACTCAAAGACTTCCACTAACCAATGTTGTAACTAACTCATGTCAATATTGTAACTAACTCATGACATTAGCTCATCCTCAAGTGACCGAGTGTTCTAACAATTGTAAGTTTTGGGTTAAACATACTTGTAATCGTCACATCTTTAATCTACGTGTACAAGTTGACATTCACATTGTAGACCAAATCAAACGTTATGATTCTTCGTACAATGCTTGAAACACGAGGGAACTCAATCTCGCCAAAATTAGCCAAAACTTACAAATCACAAACTCAAATGTCAAAATTTAGTTTCATATAATAAGTTGACACGACTGTAAGAATCATTAGATGACTCGGATTTGTGTTTTTCTTTTCAACCTGTATAATATATGAGTTAGGTTTAAGAAATTTTACTTAATAATTTGATACGACAAATCAAATCAAACGGTTTCCAAACTTAATGAAACTGAATCACAAACTCAAACGTCAAATATTAGTATGTTAATAACAATTTGTTATTCCTAACCACAATCACTAGAATCCGGAACTCTTCTTTTCAACCGAGTCGGAGACTTCCGTCTCGTCTTCTCCAAATCTGGATCGAAACCCCTCAAACCCACCTCCGATTCCAACCGAATCCGTCGTTTTCTTCTCCGATCCAAACCTCGCATCGCATGGTGAGAATCCCCGAATCCCGACTCTCCAACCTCGATTTCACTCCTCAAACTCCGAATCTCCTTGCAGGAAGCTCCGCAGGTGGAGGCGACCAAGTCGGAGTTCGATCTGGGACTTTTCGTAGGCGATCTCGCCCTCGACGACGGCGCCAGCAGGTTTACTTCCTTTTCCCGTTAAGATCGACTCGGGAACGGTGGAGATTGGAGATCGGAGGGCTTTGTTTGGTCTGAAGTTTATTTATTTATTTATTATTAAATTTGTGCTCTTTGTTTGGTGCAGTGATGATGATGTGTCGTTGGAGGGATTGAAAGAGGAGCTTGAAGAATGCAAGGGAGATGATGTGAGTGGCTTTGTTGAGTTTAAGTGAGGAATCTTTATAATGTGCGCGGTTTTGTGCGTGTCAAGTTTGTTTGTCTGAGCTGCATTTAGGAAATGATGGTGTGTTTCTGAATGTTGAGAATGAATTTTTCGAACTTTGCTTGGGCCTGCGGCAATGATGCATTTGGATTTTTAGGAAGATAGTGTGGAAGTGGAGTATCAAGTTCCAAAGTTGACTGAATTAGAGTGACTTGATTGTGGGAAGTTTGGGATTCTAGTTTCGTGGCTTACTATGTTCTTCAGTGGCTTCTATAATATCCATTTTGAATCCCATGCTAGGATAAATTCAGGTAGGAAACAACAACAACTTGTACCTGTTTCAGTTCCAGCGTAATGCAAACTTTAATATCATTGATGTTTGAACCCCATTTCTCTAAAATAGAGTTTGTAAACTTCAAATTCCAAAAAATTATGTATTATTTGAAACCAGTCAAACTCTTAGTAAATGTTAAATGAATTGTCAAGTGATATGAACAATTAGTAGAGAAGTCAAGAACTTGCGCATGGATTTTACATGTTATATTATTCTCATGAAGTTGTGTAGTTAGTGATTTGATAAGTTCACAACGTACCACATTTTGATTCACATAAGAATTTCCTTGTAATTCCATGAGACAAACTTTTGGTACATTTCGTTTTGCTAAATTTTATTTTTCGTGATTTTATTTCTTTTACTGCAGGAAGTTGCAAATATACTCGCTAAAGGTACAAAATTACGAGAGTATGCAAAGGGTGTTGAGAACAATGTTCGTCAAGTTGAGCTGGAGTCCATCCAGGTTCGATACAATCTTTAAATAGTTTCATGACTTCAAATTTCATATCTTAGTAGATGTTATGTTGATTTACATGGTTTGGTGCTGGGTTATTTTTTCAAGTTTGTTTAACATTTTTGTCTGTGGGTATTAAACGTGGCACTGACTCCTTATGAGTTGTGCTTATTATATAAAAGGTTTTTCAGAGCCAAGAGCAACTTTAGGTTGTTTACTGGTTTTCTAATTATTTGGTCCCACTCTTATGAAAAACACTTTAGTGTTGCTGGAGACATGGTTCTTTCCACCACTCTTTTGTTGAGTAACTTGAGTTAATATAACATTATCATACATTATATGGGTGATGACTTAATTATTTCTTCTGTGCAGGATTATATCAAGGAAAGTGATAACCTAGTCTCATTACACGACCAAATTCGAGATTGTGATAGTATCTTGACGCAGATGGAAAATCTTCTTGGAGGATTTCAGGTATTGTGCTCTGCTTTGGCGATCTTCTTGGAGGTTATTCTAAATTGAATATGTTCAGTCTTGGATAACTGAACTTAAGGAGTTCTGCAGATGCTAAATTTATACTTTTGATTGAGTAGATTTTGTTACTTCTCTTCATGAATCTTAATAGACATAGATTTGTTTATATAACTGCTGAAATATTAGAGTTGCATCTGACCACATGGATTTTGATGTTTGAATTTTTTTATACCTCAGTAATACATTTAGGTTTTCTCCAGTTCTTCTTAGCATGCTTAGCTTTTTGATTATATGTACGCGTAATTTATGATTTTCCCTGTAAAGTTATCTTATAAGTTAATAAAACTTACAGAATATTGTGGTAGGCAGAGATTGGTTCTATAAGCTCGGAAATAAAAAGTCTTCAAGAGAAATCAATGGATATGGGCTTAAAGCTGAAAAATCGAAAGGTACGGAACACTTGGGCCATCTCATAACTCCTTGACTCCTGGCAACTTAATTTTGTTTTTGTCCTTAGTTTAACCCTTTTAGGCCATAATGTCAACGTTCTTGACTTCTTGCGCAAAGAATCAGCACTCGTTATGAGTGTATGGCAACATATTAGAGCTCAGTTGCCCCATATTTCATTAAATTAGCCTTTTTATTTGACGTAAAAATAATAAAATGGTCAAGATAACTTATTTGGACCCCTTAATGATACAAATATATGCTTTGACATGTAGATTACTGATTTTACCAAGATGTAGTGGACTAACTTTGCACCATCATTTGCAATTTTCCCCCTGATCTATTGGAATATGTTTGATAACCATTGATTGTATTTCCATAGGCTGCTGAATCTAAATTGGCAAGATTTGTAGAAGACATCATTGTGCCTCCGAGGATGGTTGACATCATCGTTGATGGTGAGGTAATGAAGCAATACTTTGCGTCGAAGTATTTAGGATTTAGCCATTTAGGTGAAAATGTCTTTAAGAAAAATCGAAGTGCTTCGGGTTTGATCAAGTTTCTAGTTCTGGATTTTTTATATATTTATTTATCATGGTTTTTTAATTTGCTGAATAAAACAATGCTGGTTGTAAAATTTTACTTTATTGTTCAAGTATGAACCTCTTTTATAGATTGACCAACCAACCCTCGATCGAAATATTGGTGCATGGTTGTGGAAAATGGCTTACTTCACATTTCTATATATGTTTTCTAGCTCTCCCATCATCAGGGTTTATAGTCACTTTATATGAAGCATGGTGTGGACTGAACGCATCATAATCACAAATATTGGACTACACTGAAGTTATCAACCAAGCATATAAAAACTTGTCTTCTACAATTTAATTGATTAGTACCTACCAATCAAAAAAAGTGATCAGGACCTCAGGTTTTGCTTAATTCAAACATATGATGAGTTCAGGGGTTAAAATCATTACGTGAGCACATAATTCAGTTGTCCAGTTAACGTGGATGTTTTGACTTATGAAATGTGAGTTAATTGGTCGCACAAATCGAATATGTGATTGTGTAATCCAGTAGATAGTAGACACACTTTTATTTTTATTGACATTGGTTAATCTATATTATGTGGTTGCTAAATTGATCATGTAGTCATGAAAACTTCTCTGCAACTATATGGTTGTTGATTAAGCAGCCTAGCCCAAAGTACCAATTAAGTGACCATATAACAAAAGCAGTCACTTACCTGGGAATTGATTAATTTGTTAAAACCTTTTGATAGAAGTTATGGCTTTTAAGCAATTTTTCTGGCTAGGTTATTAGAATATTCAATGTACATATTAAACATGTTTGGTTGTGCAGAACTTTGAAAAATCAACCTGCATGTTGTTATTGTCAGGTGAACGAAGAATACATGAGAACACTTGAGACTTTAAGCAAAAAAATAAAATTCGTGGAGATTGACACCGTGGTAAAATCTTCGAAGGCACTAAAAGACGTTCAGCCCGAGATGGAAAAGCTCCGGCAAAAAGCTGTGTCAAAGGTCATTTGATTTATTTATATTGCCTGTTATCAAGGAATGCACCCATAAGTTAATTGGATATCCTACTTCTATCTGTCTTGTTTTTCACTTTTCCAGTCATGGACATGGTTTTGTAAAACAATGATTAAATTTCATGACAATATAGGTATTTGAATTTATCATCCAAAAACTGTATGCTTTGCGAAAGCCTAAGACCAATATTCAGATACTCCAGCAAAGTGTTCTGCTTAAATATAAGTAAGTAACCCCTTCTTGGTATCTTGATTTGTGTTTCTACTTTCTCGTCAAGATGAAGAAAGGAAAAATGAAAATAGTGCTGCATGTACCACACCCCCCCCATTCATGATTACCTTCTTACTGACATCTAAGTTCAGGTACGTGATTGTTTTCCTTAAAGAACATAGTAGAGAGATATATGGGGAGGTTCGTGCTGCATATATTGACACAATGAATAAGGTAAAGGTCTTCTGAACACTTCTTGCAAATTAGTTTAGCATATTAAGATTGTCCTATTTCTACTAAATGACAAAACCAAAAGTTCGCACTGAAGAATTTTATGTGTATTTGTGCGGCATGAATATGTTCAACTTGGGATCTAATACCATTGTGTTGGTTTGTTGGTTTGTTTATATTTTGTTACAAAGGTTCCAACTTTTATAATCCACCGTGTTCATTATTGTTTCCTTGCATCTTCCTCAAATCAGATGACCAAGCATAGCTAGGGTCACTCTTTTGTTGTATGGTCGCTAGTTTTTGACGTAGTAAATGGCAAGGTTTCAGTCAAACAGGTCAATTGTTTTTTTTCTTTTGCTTCGTCATAATTTTTATTATTATTTTAAATTCAGGTACTTAGTGAGCATTTCCGTGCTTACATACAAGCCCTCGAGAAACTACAGCTGGACATTGCTACTTCAAGTGATTTAATTGGTGTAGAAGCAAGAAGCGCTGGCCTGTTCTCTAGGGGAAAAGAACCCTTGAAGAACAAATCTGCCGTTTATGCTTTAGGGGACAGGATAAAAATCTTAAAGGTACTTTCTACCATCTACTGGATGTGTTTTCATCGGTCACTCTAGGATTCTTGTGTCAATGTGGTGCCGACTCTCTTAGCCTTGCCTTCCTTGCAAGTTGTTTGGGAGTTTAACCTGTATTAGTTTGAAAGAATTTGTTTCTTGAAAGAGAACTTCGCCTTTGGCAAATCAAAAAAATGTTCTTTAATCTTTTCAATGACATAATATTATTTTTCTTGATTAGTTCTAATTTAGTAACTCTCAATGTTTTTCATCAGTACCTACCAATGTGCGTGGATCTATAGGTAATTGACTTTACTGTTCCTGGAAACCTTTTTCCTTCTGTAAAATTGCATTGTCTCTGTGCCTTTTATGCATCTTAGTTGATGTAATCATCTGGAAACTCCACGACAAAGGATATAACCACATTGTCTTCAATGTAATCTATTTAACCTCAAGAGTGTGCATAAGAGATTATACACTAATAAAGAGTGAATATGTGAACCTGCGGCTGATTCGTACATATTTACCATCTCAAACATCAATGAAGCACTTGGAAGATACAATTTGCAAATATTTGGATGCAATAGGAGGCGATACATTCTTGTGTATAGTTTTCTCTCTCGATTATTTGGAGTTTGTTTCTCCCAGGTGCAGATTTTCTAGGTGGGATTGTAAGTTTGTCATAGAGAAAAAGAGGTTGTTTACCTCAGTCTTGTGGAACCATTGGATCTCATGTTCAGAAACAAGTAGCTTGAGACCTGCTCTTTTTATTTTTACCATAAGATGATGGAATTGCTTTAGAAATTTCGACATTAGCACTTATCCTTTGATATCTTATTTCATTGAACCAATGTTCTCTTTCAACTTATAGGAAATTGAGCAACCAGCATTGATTCCACATATTGCAGAAGCTAGCTCTCTGAAGTATCCCTACGAAGTTTTGTTCAGGAGTTTACAGAAGCTTCTGATAGACACTGCTACTTCAGAGTAACTATTCTTTGCCTTGTTCCTTGAGATCAGTGACTAAGAAGCAGCTTCTTATTCGTCATTTCCTTACAGGTATCTCTTCTGCGAGGATTTCTTTGAAGGGGATTCCTTGTTTTATGAAATCTTTGCAGGTTTGACCGCTTATATATTATGAGATTCCAAATTGCTTCTTTTTTAAAGCCTTGATGCTTGCTTAAGTCCTAGACTAATATGATATTTTAAAATGTTAAAAGTCTACTATTCTTTAATATTGGAAGTTTCTATCTATTTTTACTTCCAAGAAATAGAAGTTTATAATACCTTGTACTCTGTATCATGCTTCTGGCTTTTTGATGTTCTTAAAATAGAGTTGTTTATATATTAAAAAAAGGAATATAATCTTGCCAAATGTTAGTCAGGAAATAGTTTTATTTACTCTTGTAATTTATACCACAAGTTGAATAAGAATGAATTAATGTCTTTTAATAAAAAAATTGGGTTGGAATATCTTATAATGACGCTGTGATTTTCAGGACCAATTTCTGTTATAGACGAACATTTCAATACAATTATCCCAAATTGCTTTGATGCAATAGGCTTGATGCTTATGATCTTGATAATACACCAGCATCAGGTAACATCATTTTATGGCAATATGACTACTATATATCTTTATATTTATATACAATTATACATTAATTTATCATGATATATATTGGATGTTCTTTTGTTTTCACTTTAAATTTTGTAGGTATACAAATCTGAACTGACCCTTACAATCCATAGTTTCTTTTTTCATCCCTAGGATCTAGACCATTTAAAAATTATATGTATCATTACTCAAGTTCAGGTTACTTTTTTTGAAAGTTAGTTCAGGTTAGATTACTTGGTGATTTTTCTTCTTCTTATTATGAGCTTCTGACTGTAGAACCTTCTTTATGAAGCTAAATATTTGTCATTCTGTTTCCACATTTTCTAATCTTTGGCTCATATTTAATAAAAATCAAATGTGAACGTGAAATGTTTTTTTGTGGTGATCGATGAAATGAATTGATGATTCTGGTAACTATAGCAACATCAATTAATAATCTTAAAAGATTTTTACCCCTTCCTTTCGCGACATTATTTCCATTTCTGTTATTGTAGATTGAACCCTTAGCTTGTGAAATTTTGGTTGGTCCACCACCTCAACAAACCCTAGGCACTTAGGTAGTAGATTGTGGATCCAACTTTGTGATTTGAGTGTTACACACTTTTAGTATCTAGCAATGTGAGGTAAAGTTGTAATGTATGGTAATAGCAGGATAGGATAAAATATGTAGATTTGTGGTCACGGAGTCATCGTATTCAGAGTCTGACACTCTTATCATGTCCGTGATAGGGTTTATTAAGACTAAATTTGCCCATGCCTTTCAATAAATCGCTTTCATGCATAAACATGATTCTTGTGAGGAAACTGCTGATATGGTCTAAAATATATTGCAAAATTTACTGAATAACTGTACCCAACCACGTCCAAATACCAATCAATGGTTAAGTGAGATATTCTCAAAACTGTTATCCATTGTTGGTCACAACTGAATTTTGTGTTCTATTACATGTTGTAGAGATTTTCAGCAATGTAATTTCTTTAACTCTTATCTTTCTTTTTTCTTTGCAGTTGATTATGTCTCGGAGAAGAATACCTTGTCTGGATTCATATTTGGATAAGGTACATCCGATCGATTTTGTGAATAGGGGCTTAAATAAAATGAAAATTGTTACAGTGTGTTAGTTTGTGACCATGGTATGATATGTGGACGACCATATTATTTCACATTGAAAGATAACTTTAGGTTGCATGTATATTACTTCTAAACTTCAAAAAAATTCATTACTGTCAGTTTGAAGACGATACCGTACTAAATTGAACACTATCACATGATGTTTACATGTTGTTTATGTGAATCTATGATCATTTGACAATATCGCATGTTTCGTTCATCCTTAACAAGAAACCACTGCTTGATTCCTTGTCAAATACGGCAGGTCAATATTACTCTGTGGCCTCGTTTCAAGATGGTTTTTGATTTGCATCTGAGCAGTCTACGCAATGCGAATGTAAGGACTTTATGGGAAGATGATGTACACCCCCACTATGTCATTAGGCGTTTTGCTGAATTTACGGCCTCCCTTATTCAACTGAATGTAGAGCATGGAGATGGTCAGGTTAGTACTACATCTCACTCCATGCACATTGATATATTTGTGACAAGGAATCAGGTTATTGTTCTTCATATAAGATGTGTTCAGAAGTGACAGCGTTCTATTCATTTTCAAACCAAAATGTTCATTTCATATGCATCATTTTCACCCTCTTCTTTGCTCACCAAACTTGAAGTGCTTGTTGTCCTTGCAGCTTGATCTAAACTTGGAACGATTGCGAATGGCTGTTGATGACTTGCTTATTAAACTGGCTAGGATATTTACAAAGCCAAAGCTGCAAACTATATTTCTTATAAACAATTGTGACATGACAATTGCCGTGTTGAAGGTACTATTAAAAGTTTTGTTTTCTTCCAGCCGTATATACTCACTTCTAAGCGTCTAATTTGCTCCCGTAACTTTTTTCTTCTACTTTTGTTATTCAGGAAGCAAGTGCAGAAGGTGGGAAGATGCAAATGCATTTTGAGGAAATGCTAAAGAGTAACACTGCAGTATATGTTGTAAGCAACTGAGTCTTTTATTGAATGTTTAATTTTTTTGCCGCATATCACTATTGGATTATAGGCCTGGTTATCACAGATGTAGATTTGAGTTATGTAGAGCCTAGCATGCCTATTTACTACCTTAATGGTCTGTTTGGGGATTTCCTGGGAATGCCACAAACCCCAAATAGTCTCTCTTCTATAAAGGAGAAAACCACCAACCACACAAGCAGCGATCTCTCTCTTGTATCGTCCATCCGTGCTCTGAGCCAAGCAACGACCAACATTGACATTCTGACCACGAACAATGACACGGTTGACATCTTCTTTGGCAAGTGAAGGGCGCTCGAATGATATCAAGGAAGAGCCATATTTGCTGAGAACAGAATAGCAAGAAATCAAAATATCACACCCACACCTGTCTACGCCATGACCCCTTCCCAACTGCACTTTTTGGGACCCCCGCTGCAACTGCAGGGCTTACCAAATGGACCCTGAGACCGTTATATCGTGTTAAAAATATATTTGTATGCAAGCCCTCAGACATCCAAGATCCAACAATGACTAAAAGTTTTTAATTTCTGTATTAGCGCATCACTTTTTAACGACACGGATTAAATACGAGTATTCTGAATGTTCCTCCTGCTAGACTATCTCATCCATACCTGAACCGAATAATTCTAATTTGCAGGAAGAACTGCTGCTTGAGCACTTCAGTGATCTAATAAAGTTTGTAAAGACTCGCACATGTAAGTAAAGTTATGCATGATTTATATTTTTTCCATTGCAAAACATTCTAGTCATAATGGATCGAGCACTGATATCTTCTTCCATCAGCTGATGATGCTGGTTCGACTTTGGGTAAGCCCACAATTGCAGAGGTCGAATCACTCGTTAAAGATTTTGCAAGCCGATGGAAAGCTGCAATAGAGCTGATGCACAAAGATGTAATTACCTCTTTCAGCAATTTCCTCTGTGGGATGGAGATACTGAAAGCAGCGCTGACCCAGCTTCTTCTATACTACACCAGGCTAACCGAGTGCGTTAAAGGAATACCCGGTGGTTCTGCCTTGAACAAGGACCTGGTTTCTATATCCTCGATATTATATGAAATCAAGAAATATTCGAGGACCTTTTAATCATCTTTGTCAACTGATAGTTGTTTATTCTGTGTATTAACAAGTACATTTTGTTTTGTCATTTTAATATATGTTTCCTTGTGGTCACATCGACGTTGGTCATTAAACTTGGAGAACAATTTTATGGGCTCTTTTGCAAGCGATGATATTTTTGCAACGCCATCAGTGCACGTACTGCAAAATTGACATTGGAACATTATTTTCTTGTGAAGGTAATGTTAGCAAAGCTAACAACTGAATCGAGATTCAAGATAATAAGCTTCAGAGGCTGTTAAGGGATGATGATGATGATACCTATGATCGTATTATCTACAGACTACAAACCAGAGTTGGTGTGTTTCTTCGACAATAATGTTCTCGTAACCTATTCTGTCTCTAAGCTTGGGACTTAGAGTTACATTATGGTTTCACAAAAATAATTAAAGTTTCGTGAACCCCATATTATTGTAGTCTTCAGAAGGCTAGGGTAATGACACGGGAATTCTCAGCAACAGCTTGTACGTCTAGTTCACTAATGTATTGTCCTGGACTCCAACTCTCAATAGAAGAGATTTCCCCTGGCTGTTGGTTCCATTTACTTATCACCAACCACGAAGTATAGCTGCCGGTAAACTTAGAACATCTGTTAGAATCCTAAACTCTACTTAAAAGACTAATTATGTTGGGTGATTAATTAGGTTAATGGATTGGTTTGGCTTTGTAAGATAAGATTGAGGCTAAAGTTGACGAGATGATTGAAGGATACGGAGGTGGGATAAAGTGACGTGTGGGATGGTAAGTTGGGTGAGATGGGAGTTGTTGATTGAAGGATGGAGAGGTGTTGGATTAGTGTTAGTATATATATAGAAGTTGGTGTAAAACGGAAGAAGGTTTTTATGCAGGTTGAGTAAGAAAAGAGAAAATTGATGAGGTTGGACGTGGTTTGTGGAAATCTTGTAGTTACGAGATAGACAAGTAATGATTCATTATTCTTCAGTTTTATGTCATGTCTGTCTCTCTTGATGCTCGTACGTAGTTGCATACATGCTGAGTATTGATGTTGAATCTATTGATATACATATGATTGCATGGTGGTGTTTCGGTCGACATGTCATGTGACTGTATGTATGTTTCTGGCTGAACCACTTAGGAAAGAACTACCTAGCGGGCAACGTGGAGTCACCCGAGAGAGGAAATGACTACCTATTGTTAGTGTGGAGCTACAAAGTGTGCGTCTGACTGATTAATAGATTTCAGAAGCATAGGATGTGATCGAATCCGGATCCGAATGGAGGTTCCAGATTGTTATGCATGCATATTGTTTGTGATGCATGTCTCTTGATTGTGCTTATTGACTGAATGTCATATTCCGGATCAGTTTCCACATACTTATGCTTCTGTTTGATTGATGGATGGTATTTGCGGACTGTCGAGCTCACAATTTGTTGGTTATATTTTTCAGATTATTTATGGACCTATCAGATGGATATACAAATCAGAATGCGCAGCGGTCAGATTCGTGAATCGTATCTTAACGCACCGGATTCGGATGGATAAGTACATGTTCGGACTCCAGACGTTACAACATCACTTTTTTCCCCTCAGGGCTTTTGCTTTTGTAGTGTAAAAACACTTTTACATATTGTTGATCCCGCGTGATGATTTAATAACACAGTATGGTACTCAATGCATCAGCAGATCTGTTTCTTTCTTCGAAGGGGGTTGGTTGCCTCGCATCTCTACATAAAAGGACAGAGACCACAAACCGAACTCATCAATTTGTCCACATTCTTCACCAACCACCCGTGCTGCAAACGTCCAAAGCTTCCGTTCAGCACAAACATATATAAGTTAGGTCCACAGAGATCACGAAACAGAACGCAAAAACACCAAACTACAACATCATCATAGTACATCCAAAGCGATTATAGCCAACATAATAACGGCATAGTAGAGCTGTTGAACGGAAACACACTGCCAGTTAAGGAGCGTGCTGGAACACTTCGTAAACAGTACTCGTGATGAGAACCTTAAAATCAAGATACATGTGGCAAAGAAGTGGTATCATGATTGATGTTAGAGGGCTCGCTCAGTCTCACACTAGGGCAATGCTGCTCTCCCCGCCTGGTGGCTTGCGCACGCCACCAAGATAGTCCCTTGAGGCAGCCTTACCATCAGCAAAGATGTCACTGCCACTCATCTCCCGCATCTTTGCGACACTCAAGGGCTTCTCTGTGGAGCCTGGCTGTGCGTCTCCTTTGAAGATACCATTACCTGACAGTTCAGCAAACTTCTGCTCGTTAATTTTCTTGGTGGACTTCACCACTACTTCTTCCTCACGGAACATGAAACTACTTGGACCTCCAGCTGGCTGTCACATGTAAATTGTATTTCGTTTAACTTCAATCCAAAAGGTTTACATTGCACTTCGGATGAAAGGAAAGTTTACATAATTAATAAAGACACGCAAGAGTAATGAACAAAATGTTTCATCTTCATTGAGAAATAATGTCATTGCAATTCACAACAAGATTAAAAAGGAAGAACAAGATACAACATGGATCTTGAATCTTGATTAGTAAATAACCAGTTCCATAAAAATGCATAAGATGAAAATCAATTTAGAGATTTAAGCAAAGCTATGAAAACAAGTTATTCAAGCATGAAAAAACCAGAGTAGAGTCAAAAAACCACAAGTTATTCAAGCATGAAAAAACAAGTGTATCACCAAATGATGAAAGCTAATGCAGCAAATTATAGAAGGATGTGAAACCATAGATGAATTTTTTTTTTCTATTATAAAAACGAACTTACGTTGGAAACTTTCACAGAGGTGTGCTTGTTTCTGGGAATGGGTTCTTCAAAGTCCTTTTTCTCCAGATTTCTTGCTGCCAATGGCCTTGGAGGGACCTCAGGAGGAGGACCAAAAATATCATGCCCACTGAGCTCCTTGCATTTTGCATCAGACGACTGCTTCTTCATCTTGGTTTCAGATTCACTCTCAAGATTGCCACTGAGTTCCCGTTGCTTTGCTACTTCAGCTATTGAAACCGGTTTCTTAGGGGAAACATTCTCATCAGCACTGAATGAAATCTGGCTGATGGCACTGGTAGCTTGCTGGGGGGGAGAAAAGAGAAAATAACAGCACCAAGAAGTCAAAAAGAGAGCAACCACATTTCTTAATCTCACCTAAATTAGATTGGAAGTAACTTCCACATCTGAGAACAGAATCCTTCACATGTTGCCATGTGACCAATAAAGAAGTGCAAATTTATTTCCTACTCTACCTATGCATCTGTTATCGAGGCATAAATTTGGAACTTGGAATGAAGGAAGCAGTAAAAGTATATAAGATTGAGAAGAACAGGCTTATTAGTGATGAAATTGCATGTAGGTAGATCAATTTTCTTCCTTTCCTTTACCTTATTTCTCAAGGAAAGGTCGTAGTTTATTAGTTATCAAAGATACCTGATAAAGTTTTCTGTTAGGAGTGGATAGGGCTGCTTCATCTGCTCCATTTTGAGCATCAGCAGAAAATATGCCACTGCCGGTCATCTCTCTGAGCTTTGGTCCAGAACATTGTTTCCTGAAGCCATAGAAAACAGAAATTATATTTAAAATGTGTCCCAATCATCAAAATCCCTATTACAAAAGACAATTCTAAACACATTTCTCTTGCATGCAACTCTTTTGCACGACAACTACAGATTCAATGAAAACTTAAAACCCCTCCGCAAAAAAAAGACAAATAAAATCCAAAAATAGTACAATTCACACAAATAGAACTCTACATGAGGACGTGTTTTTCGGATAAAAAGATACAACATAGGTGGTTTTTAAGAAGAAGAAAACCAAATTTAGAACCTTTGACCTCTGGCACCTTTAGTCTGACAATGAACTACCCCAAGGTGTTCAATTCAAACAAGCTTGAAAACTATATTCAGCCAACATCCATACTAGTCTTCTTCTTCTTCTCAAAATCACTTTTTTCAAAGTGAAGCTAACCAAACTCAAAAAGTTCAACCACTAGCTGAATATGAATTCGTCACCTGTGACTGACAACCTCAAACACATCGTGTGCTGGTGAACTACCTAAAGGTTTCAAAACCAAGTATTATATATACCCATTAGGAATCCTAAAACCACATTCATCCAGTACGCATGCAACCTTACAAAAGTCACATCTTTTTGCAGCTAGCACTCAAAACACCACAAAACGAAGCTTAAAACACCAAAGTCAACAAACAAACAAAAAAACCAATTTTTTTCACTTCAAATTCACGTTTTTTTAACAGATAATAATAATAATAACGCATAACTGAAGATCAACCACTAGCCGAATATGAATCCAACGCACACCTTGTGTGCTAGTGAACTTCCGGAAGCTCCAAAATCAAGTACTATACGAATTTACGAATCATAAACCACATTCATCCAGCACTCATGCGACCTTCCAAAAATCACATCCTTTTGCAGCCAACACTCAAAACGAAGGCCAGAATCAACAAAAAAAGTCCAACTTTTAAAGTCCAAAAACACGAAACCCAAACGGAGACCCCCAGATCTGAACTGACTGACCTCCTAAGCAGACTCTCGGCCTCCTCGTCGGTCACCTGAACTCCGGACAGCACCTTACTGATCCCTTCCGACGGCTGCAAAACACCAAACCGATTTCGGTCACCAAAACCCGACCTTGTTTCTACCTGACTTACATACCTGGTGGGATCTGGCCTGGGAACGGGATCTGGAGTCGGACGGCGGCGTCTCCTTCCAGACGAGGAGATCGGCCGTGGAGGTGTGGGATTTGCGGACTGGTGTGCTTCTCGACTCCATCCGTAACGGATTCTGTTGGAGACGGAAACAGTAATAATGGTGGAAGTGAGCTCAGGAAGGTGGCTGTTTGTATTTATACTTGGGTTCAAAATGAGTCCCGTCACCCGCAGGTGAGCTTACCACCCACCACCTCACATTTTTCAACTTTTCGAAATCTTTATTTATTTATTTTTATATTTTATCTACTCCAGTACTCACGACGTTTTAATTCTTGAACGTGTGAATTAGACTTTATGATTCGATGCTTAATCTATCAAGGCAAAAAAAAAAAAAAAAATCCAACTGAGTTAGTCTTAGTTGGTCATATTTGCTTACTTCAAAATTCGTTTGATTGATATATCTCCCAATTCTAATAAACTTACATATGTTAGGAGTGTAATATTACTACATCGAGACCAATTTATAATGTTCGTTGGAATGATATGATTTACTCTTTTTTGTTTGTAATTGTGTGCCGAACCACGAGACTTATTGTTACTTGTATGATCATTGTATACATCTTCACGACCAACTCGGACACTCATCGAAGTTGTCTCTCACTTACATTGCAACAACCACTCACCACTAATTTAATCGTGGGTTATTTTTCACAATGAATAGGATGAAGTTTTAGCCAAAAATCTTAGTCTTTATCACTTTTTCATCTTTTTAGAGTTGATCTTTTACCAAAGAAATATAATTATCCTAACACTTACCCGTTACGAATCTCTCTAAACGTTTATGTTTATCAGTGGGAGGGAACTAGTTAATGATTTTGTGTGTCTATGTCCATCGGTGTAAACGGGACGGGTAATATATGTATATTCGGTTACCCGTTTCAGTTGGGTACAGGTACAAAAACTTATACCCGTTTAAAAATTCATATCCGTATACCTGGCTAATAAACAGGTCGGGTACTGGTATACACATTACTCATATTTGTTAAGATATATTATATATTTCTATATAATATATTTTTTATATTTATAAATTTTATATACTATATGTTATATTTTTCAAGGCGTTTGTGCTGTTTTTAGGCGTGGTTAAGGAAAATTTGGGGTGAGTGAGTTTGTATGACGTGATAGAGAGAAATTAAGAGAGAAAATCAGACACCCGAAAAGTACCAGGACGTTGATGTCGATAAAGATGACATGATAAGCTCAACAAAACCAATTCTAGATGAGTATATTCATCGTTGATTCTATATTAGACGTGCAAATCAATATCTGCGACCATTTTAAACCATCATGAAAATAACAAAAACCATTTTTTTTCCAACGTTACGTTCTTTCTTGTTTTACAATCACTTGTTTGATTATTTGAACATAAAGTGAATCATGATTATTTTTTTATAAAATTATAAAGTGAGTCATTGTCGTGACATAGATACAACGATATATATCAAATAAGAATCCAAAAGGTTTTCAATAATAATAATAATAATAATAATAATAATAAATCAAACTCATGTCTAGAAAAACATTGGTTAGTAGGATGTTGTGGTGCGAGCTATCTTAATAATTGAAAGTAAACTTGACAATTTCAAAAAATACAACTTTATATTTTATAATGGTCATTAGTTTATAATGACCGGAGGTAAGCCTAAGCCAAGTACATCGTCGTCTCCTCCACAAGTTTATGGTCATCTGTTTCAAATTTTGAAATATTTTGGGGGTACTCTGACTGGTAGCGTCGGTCACTTCGGC
Organism: Triglochin maritima; assembly: GCA_963682175.1. Lineage (NCBI taxonomy): Eukaryota > Viridiplantae > Streptophyta > Magnoliopsida > Alismatales > Juncaginaceae > Triglochin > Triglochin maritima. Next base: position 30,879,514 of record OY821792.1, on the reverse strand, counting down.
GAAATTGAGCGGCTGGCGTGAGAGTAAAATACTTAAACGCCTGCCATTACCGACACGTGTATAATCCGTACATTTCTGTCAATGAGATTCCCGTGTGAGTCGAGTTTGAGAGATTTGCACACCGAAATTACCGTAACGCCCCTCCATCTCTGGACCTCTGATTCGGCTATTTTGGTAATTGCAAGTGTGGGAATGGCATTTATTGGTCCATTTGTGAGTTTTGGAGAATCTCCGCTTCCCAACGCCGAGGATTAATTGAAAAACGGGTTTGAATGTTTCAGGTTTCTCAAAAGCCTATTGTATTTTATCTAATTGCTAAACGGTCCTGGAAAGGTTTGGTATTAAATACACAATCAAAGTTTTTTTATGCTTTAAGTCACAACCACCTCAAACTTCCAAAGAAGAAAAAGTCAGGTCTCCTAACCAATACCGAGAAAGCAAAACCAATACCCAAATGCAATTAGAGGGTAATTAAACTTTTGATGGAGCAGATTTGTACGCCAAGATAGGTCGATATATCATTGTTTATGGTTTTGGTGATTGACCTTTTAGGTTAATGGATAGTTGGATACATCCATGTGCATGGAAAAGGTTGGATACAGACCGTCACGTGTCTTCCAGTCTTTGTCTTAATGACCACATGATTCTTTCCTTGCCTCTTTTCTGGTTGTTCTTTCTAATGATATTCTTTTGGTTGATAAATGATAACACAATATTTGATTGTCTCTGCCTCTTACTATCTTATATGGTTGTTTTTCTTTTTTATATATGCAAGTGTAGGATTATTTATAATCATATTCCACCGAAGATGGATTGTTACAACTTAAGAGAGTGTATATCGGACCGGTATTTTGTCCCCTCAAAGTAGGCATCAGACCAATCAGAATTCATATCATATCGCCTTACGGTCTTGTTTTTTTGCTAGTCTCTCGTGATAGTCACAATGGTTTATTCATAAGTTAAGTAAATTATAATTATTAAGATGGTTACGGAATTACATTTCAATGCACATTCTACCACACCCAACTAGTAGGTAGGCAAATTGAGAGGCACATTGAACGTGGTATTGTAACGAAGTCGACCAATATTTTTATTTTGATGGTAAAATATGAAGCCATCCGTAAAGTTAAGTTATCGTTAATTTTGAAAAAGAGTTTTGTTTAGTGGTGCAACCCTGGAAGAACTGGGCTTAGTGGGCTATTTGGATGTGCTTGTTGCAGCCATGTCTTTGAGAAGTGTTAGTGGGTCAGATCTCGCCGCTCTCCGACTTCCTCTCTGCTTCCTCCAGGTATGGCTTGCACTAAGTTGGTTTGAAAGTCTAATAAATGTGGACCTGGTGCTCGATGAAACCTTGTGTTGGAAGAGATATACTGTAAGTTAATGTACATCGCACAATAATCTCAGTCAGTTTTTTGATGTATGTCATGAAAATGAATTGTTAGGAATTAAAATCAATCTCAAATACGTAGCGGAACAGAAATCGCAAATCTAATTGGCTAAACTTGAGAACAAAACGCAAATCCAAAGTCCAAACCACACAAAACACGCAAGATTTAACGTGGAAACTCAATGCGGGAAAAACCACGGACGACACAACTCCAAATCCACTATAAAGAAACGTATTACAAGAGACGCGAACGAACCGACGAAAAACACTCGACTCAAAATTCTCCCACCGAATCATAATGATGCTCTCTCTCTATTTTCTCTCAAGAATGCAAAAGTGGACAATCAAAACAATATAATTGTTCTCCTATTACAAAGGTGACGAAATTGCCTTTATATATATGAGGTCAAAACAAGTATAAGTTGCACCAATTAGGAAAGAGTAGGCAAGTGACCCAATTATGTATAACTTCAAATATCCAATTGGGTCATTGATGATCTCATTACATACATTGAAAAATACATTTTTCGGTCAGATTAGTAATGAAGTGATCATTAAAAAAATTCAAAGCATTAAGTCTCGTAAGATTACATTACATGAAGAACATTTGAATGTAATTTTTTAAGTAGGTATAATCATTATTTTGAAGGAAAAAAACACAAACGTAAAAAAGAGAGTAAACATATCAATATCTAAAGTACAATAATAAGGGGTCGAAACAAAAAAAAAAAACCCCAACAGGGGGCAACCACCCCCTGCCACCCCACATTCCTAATTAGAGTATTAGACCCATAGACTCAACACTCCGACCGGTATTTTTTTAATTTTTCATGGGTTTTTTTTGTTTATTTCTACATGTATGACATCATGCTGCGTCATCAGTTCAAATTGGCCTGACCTCCGGTCGAACCTCTGAACCTTTGACGTTGTCAGTTTGACGTCTGGTTCGGTTATGAAAACCTTAGGTATAATTTGATGTAATTTTATAAGGTGATCACCCTCACATTTTGTTCTGAATCCACCACTGGTTACAACACTACATGAATGAGTATATTATAATATAAATGTCTAATATAACATCTCATGAAATGTGACTCATCCACTTCTATGCAATTTCATAACAATGTATAGTTTTGTAGGTCACGATTCTACATTAAATTTATTTTCCTCTATCTTGTCACCGAACACCCCAAATTCATACTTAAATTCTTAAAAAGCACAAAAAAGAAGCATTTCCAGAATCTAGGTATAAGTTTTTTTGAAATAAGATTTATTTTTTGATGACTCGGAATTTCCCGACCCGTGAAATCTAAGTATCCAACCAGAATTTACCGACTAGGAACATTTTTTCCACGTAAGTCAAAAAATTAAACAGGAAGATAATATTCTGTAACACGTAAAAAAGTAAAAAACCTTTAAATCCTGGTGAAGAGAATCCAAAATAAAACTGCACGTCAAAACACACCCTCACCGAGATTTCTTCTACTAACCCCAGTTGGTAAGGTAAAATCTACGTGTCTGAGATAACACAAGTTTCCATAGATATAAACCTCTCCTTCTTCCTCCTCCAAACCCTAGAAAGAAACACTAATCCGACCCATTCCAATGGCGATCACCGGCTGCTCCATTCTCCGCTCCGCCTCCATCGCTCCACCTCTCGCCGTCCTCCGACTTCCTCTCTGCTTCCTCCACTCCCGCCGCGGCGGGGCGAGCCCTAGCATCGTCTCCTTCCTCGTGTCCGATTCCACGTTGAGATACGCCCACCTTCGCCATGCTCGCGGTTATTCCTCCCCTGGTCTCCTTGGCGTTGTTCTGGAGGAGCTCGCGCAGCTCCGGTCCGCGAGGAAGGTCCGGGCGGGGTCTAAGTAAGAGGAGTTTGGGTTTGTGTTCTTGGATTTGGATCTGTTGTTGTTGTTATGTGGGTTTGGTTTTTGGAGAGATGGTGTTTAATGTCGAGAGTAGAATTGTTTCTTCTTTTTCATATATGTTCTTCTGAATCCGACAAGTTATAGTTTTCCAATACAACTCCACTGCATCATATATTCATATCATATATGTAGAAAATGGTAATTCATCAAATGCAACAGTAGTACTATACTTTTTAAGGTGTTATTAGTGAATAGTGGTGTAATTACTGATCGCACATTAGTTTTTTTTATATAATGAACCTGATGAGTTATAACTTATAAATCTCATCCTTTTGTCGACGGATGCTCCTATTACGCTCTGGAGTCTCTGAAGGATGAGAACCAACCATGTAGCATCTACATCGATAATTCAAGTATTTTATATGTCATTAGTCCTATCCTTTGTAGGAATTATCCGTAATAGTGAACTTGCAAAATGGTTCCGTTTATCATAAAGAGACTCATTGTTTCTGACCCTGCTTCATGTTACATTCGCTGTAAATGGCAATTCATCAAATTCAATGTTTTGGATTTCGATATGTTCTTGTTATTGTGTTGGTTTGGTTTGTGAAAAGATGGTGTTTGATTTTGAGACTAATTTTGGTGTTTATTGAACACTGACGTGATTTCTGATGAGTTTATTGTAATGAATCCGATGAGTTATAAATCCCTAATACAACTCTAACGTGTCATATTATTATTCACTTATTCTTTTGGTCGTTCCAATGAATCATATGATATATGTACCAAATGGAAATTCACTTGTAAAAAAATGGTAATTCATGAAATTCAACAGTCAGGTGTACTTTTGTGTTTTATCAGTGAATAGTAGTGTGATTTCTGATTTCGCTCCAGAGTTTGAATTAGCCTTTTCATTTGCGATGTGTTTTTAAGGTTTTGGTTGCTTTGAAGGAAGTCATATAGTTCTAGGAAGTGTAGTTGAGATTGTAGGATTTGGGTTATGTTAAGTACTGAACTTGGTTAAAACTTGAAAGTCTGGATAGTAAGTACCAAACCATGTCAGAACATCAAAACATGGTTTTTTTTGCGTAGATTTGGGTTTCTGCTTGTATTGTCCTAGATATTGTATTCTGACTTTTGTATGCCCTATAATGCTTAACATATATCCCTTTTCAAAATTCAAATTCTAAAATGTAGTTATTATCTAATACTTCTGAATATTTTAGTCTTTGTTCCAGTTGTAGATCCTTTTTTAGTCCTTATCACGATCTGCTTTAGTGAAGAAGTGTTTCATTATTTCCTTCTAATTTTATCTCTAACTCAAAGGCAGAATGACGAAACGTGTGATTTCTGCAGAGTGGGATTACTCGGTAATACGGAGTTAACTCAAGATAAGCTTGGGAAACAAGTTTTGCGGAAAGGGCTACTTCTAGAATTTCGAAAAGATTCTGAGCGGCAATTGTTAGCAGTTACTCAAAAGCCTGATGGAAAGAAAAACTGGATGGTTTGCGATCAGGTTTTTGTAGAAACCAGCACTCTGCCGCCTGTTGATTAGGTTCCTAGGTGTTTAAATGTCCTTTTTTACTAAGGATTATTGCCCATCCTATCGTCTTATTGTTGTTAAACTGATGACTTCCTAGATGACTTTATTTACAGAATATTTATTTTTTGTTTGTAGAATGGGGTAATGTCCTCTATCAAACCTCAGCAAGTTACATACATTGTACCTGGTATGGAGGATTTTGACCATGTGTGTATTGCTGATTTTATTGAAAAGGCACAAAATCTTATGGTGAGTGTTAGCTGAATCAATATCTTTCTGTGTGCGGTTTATTTCTCTTAGTAACTTTGTATATCTACTTGCTATACAGGATCCTTCGATCCTTGAGTATGCATGGGCAGAACTTCTAGAGAACAACAGGAGAGTCACTGCTGAAGAATTGGCTGAGGCATGTAGTCTCATCTCATCATGCATCCGTTATTTGATTCTTCGAGAAATAGCCTATAATCATCATTAGCTGTTTGACCACTCTGATGCTAATATTAAGCTTTTGCAGATTTTATATGGTAGCACTGATCCTCTTGAAAGCTACTGTTCACATATTCTGCTGTCGAAAGATGACATCTATTTCACTGTGGCGGATAGTAAGGGTTCCTATTCAGTATACGAGGCCCGCCCTACTGTTCAGGTAGTAGATGCTCCTTAGTCAAGCTGCTGTCTAAGATGCTTCTACTGCATGTTGTACTCCTGTTTTGGATAAATCTGGTTAATACAAATAGGTTGTTTGGTTTTCCGAGCATAGGCCCTTCGGTTTTATGGATCTTAGATGGTTTTTGTTTTAAGAATTTTGTTGTGTTTTACCTTAGAAATCAACTAGCTACATTCATATAGATGGTTGATTATACATATAATGATGAAGTTCATTGTTTCAGAATATTGCTACCAGATTATTGCCCTTACTGTTCTAAGAACTATAAATGTTCTATTTTTTATTATTGAAAATCATTTTCTTTCTAATGTTTTTGTATCTATGATTATATTAACTGGATAATGTGAGTGTCATGGAGTAGATCTGTGACAGTCAGCTAACAAGACTTATGAGTTTTGGATTTGTTTACCATTTTAATTGTTCCAATGAAGTTATCTATTTTCTTTCACATCTATTATGTTGACTTTAATGGTTTTGGACTTGTGAGTTTGACTTTTCTTTCACATCTATGAGTTTGGCTTGTCATGATTACATGGATGTCTTGACACCAGGTGTGAGGTCACAACCTACTAGTCACATAATTTTAATTTGCTATGTTTCACATGGACCAATAAATGTTGTAGCCGATCCCTTAACATGTAATTAAGGCTGTACTTATACAAGTATTCTGTAGTTGTCACTTTGTTGCAGTGTTTCTTGCTGGTTGCTGCCTTCTTGTGCACTTGGGCTATATCCTTTTTCCCTTTGTTGTATTACTACCAGGTTGAAGAGCTACTGAAAAAGAAGAGAGCCAAGGAGGCTTCTGAAAAGGAACTTGAGGAATTTGTCCAATTATTGATGTCTGCTAAGGCATTGCCCCCAGATTCCAAACCTTCTAAGTCATCGTGGATAACAACACATAAGTCAAAATGCAAAATAGAGGCCCTTGAAGCTTATGCCTTAGATGCCTGCATCAATGACGAGCAAAAGAAGATGGCTGGAATGGTAATTCTACTAATTCTGAACTCCGCGTGAATACACCACAATTTTATTTTTTGGAAAGATTTTGTTTTTTGTTTTTTTTATCATGTTCGATATATATGTATGTTTTTCATAATACTTAGGCATACTTAACGGCATTTGTAAGCCTTAACCTCATAAGCATTATATAAATCTTCAACCTCTTTATAGGTTTATTACATATATATCGATTTGCGTTACGCTGTACCGCTTATTTAAGGTGGAAGTTTTTTGCTTTGAGGTGCACCTGTAACAATCTATAATTGAGGTGACACCTGACACCTCAATGATTTGAGGCACATGCATTGATGCTTGTTTCTCCTTAAGACATCCTTGAGCCTCGTTTGGATGGCGATGATGAAGTCTACATTGTATCCAGTGTTGGTTTAGCAAGTCTTTTCAGGCTCTCAACAGTTTGAGAGCTTGAGTGCATGCTATACAGTTTCTTTGAAAAAAAAATCCCTAAAAAAATCAAGTACTGATAGGGTTGTAAAAAATCCCATGGTGAAACACACCATGTTTGCTTTCCTGATTTCCAAGCTATCAATGTCCTCTACCCAACCTCTTCTCCTACGCCTTCTAGGAAGTAATGGTATTTTTTTTCTCTTCCATAAATTCTTTCATAGAAAAACAGAAGTCTTGCTAGGGTTGTAGCTCTATATTTAATCTGGTTTGAAAAGAGGTTATACATTCGCTTTATTGTTTCTTTGCTAGAAGATACTGTGCATGATGGGATTGTCGAAGACGTCTTCTGCCGCTGTTAGTCTACTAGTCGGTGTTGGGTATTTCCCTGTGCATGTTAATCTTGATCTCCTGAAACTGAACCTACCTACCGAATTTTCTGATGAAGTTTTGCTGGCTGCTGAGAATCTATTGTCAAGCTCCCAAGATCTAGACGAGGTACTTTCCAACTGCACTTGTTTATTGGTTATTGTAATTTTCCAACCATTTTTTGCTGTTGCAGTTGAACAGAAAAGATCTTACATATTTGAAGGTTTATGCCATTGACGTGGATGAGGCAGATGAGGTGCATGATTTTCACACTCCTATTGTTGATTGATTTTTTTTGTAACGTGCTGTCGATTGATTATTAGTAAACTGTTTACTTTCTATTGTTAATTTTGTTTGGTTGTTGGTGTAGCTTGATGACGCACTCAGTGCTATAAGGCTACCTGATGGTCGAATTAAAGTCTGGATACATGTTGCTGATCCCACTTGCTTAGTGGAGCCTCACAGCATACTTGATAGGTAATAACATAGTTCGATGCATGAGAAAAATTCTTCATATGTTGAACCTGTTATTAGACATGATTATTTTTGTTATTATGTGTAGAGAAGCTATGCGTAGAGGAACTTCGATTTTCTTGCCAACTGCAACCTTTCCTATGTTCCCTGATACACTTGCTATGGAGAGAATGAGCTTACGACAAGGTCAACTTTGTAATGCTGTCAGTGTTTCTGTTGTCCTTCATAGTGATGGAAGGTGATATTTAGTCTACTATTTTGATGAAGTTTCATGTTCCAAGTGGGTGTTATGATAGTTTCTCTCTCTCTCTCTCGATATTATGGAATATTCATTAGATACGTTCGTAGTATATTTTTTTATCAGTATGCACTAATTTGTCCCTTTGGATGATTTATAGTATCGCAGAGTGTGCTGTGGAGAACTCGGTTATCAGACCTACATATATGTTAACATATGACAGTGCAACAGAATTGCTTCACTTGAATCTGGAGGAAGAGGCTGACCTGAGAATCCTTTCTGAAGCTGCTACCATCCGTTTGCAATGGCGTCTTCAGCAGGTTATGTCATGACCCAACCCCAAAAGCTTATTTCTCTCTCTCAATCACACAAAACCCACATGATCTCTGTGCTTCTAGCCTGTCATGATGTTGCTTAGATATGCATGTGTAAACACATGTTTACAGTGGGTTCCATCTTTCTATTGTCATCTTTTTGTTGAATCGAGGCTCTCAGATGATGGTTGAATGGATTAAATTTTGGGTCATCGTTGCTTGAATGTTGAGAGGCAAAATGAGTAAATATTTGATACAGAAATATAACAATTTGAGTAGGAAAGGAGGGAAGCCATATTCACCACTTTTAGTTATTACATAAAAAAATGAGGTCAGAAGAAGAACAAAACTGAATAAGCAGGGCAACAAACCCCTCTACCAGTGCCCCAAGTATCGATTTGTTTTTGCATAAATTAGTTTTGATTAATAGGTTCTACCTTAATAATCTTGCTCTTTTTGGTTGGTCTAGAATTCCCCAGATAGGGTGACAAGAAGTACCATCATCTTTAACTTTGGATGTTCTTTTTGAATCGTCATCCATATCTCTAACTTCTGATCAATATTCTTAGGGTGCAATGGATACCTCAACCATAGCACCCCGCATCAGGGTTCCTAATCCAGAAGATCCAGAGCCATCAATAAATCTATATGTTGAAAATCAGGCAGCATCTGCAATGCGACTTGTAACAGAGATGATGCTATTATGTGGGGAAGCTGTTGCCACGTTTGGGTCCTCCAACAATATTCCGTTGCCTTACCGAGGTCAGCCACAGTCAAATATTCCTGCTTCATCATTTGCTCATCTCCCAGAAGGGCCTGTTAGAAGCTTTGCTTGTGTTAAGATATTGCGAGCAGCTGAAATGGATTTCAGAAAGCCTATTCGCCATGGAATTCTGGGACTTCCTGGTTATGTGCAGTTCAGTTCTCCCATCCGGCGGTATCAGGACATGCTGGCCCATTATCAGGTTTTTTTTCCTGCTCTTCCCTTTGACTCAATACGACCACAATTAATTTTGGATGATTTATATAAATCATGTTGAAGTTGTTCAATTTCTACTCATCCATAGGGGATTTTTTTCTTTCTTTTTAAATTACCACTACCTCTTCATGTCTTTCTCCAGGTCAAAGCTTTTCTTAGAGGTGACTCTCTTCCATTTTCAGCTGGTCAATTAGAGGGTATCACATCACTAGTAAATGTGCAAGCTAGGATAGTTAAGAGGCTATCTAATAGCAGTTTGAGATATTGGTTGTTGGAATTTTTGAGGCGGCAACCCAGGGGTAAAAAATTCCAAGCATTGATCCTTCGTTTTGTCAGGGATAGGATGGCAGAGTTGCTTCTTCTGGAGGTATGCATGTTAACTTCTTTTAAAAAATATATGTACACAGTTCATTTTGCTGGCATCATGCATATTTTGATGATTTTTCTATCTACAATTTCCATCAGAAAGTGTTGGTATTTTAAGTTTTTATATAAATTGAGTTCATTTTTCTGTGATCAACATCAACATTACCCACTGCCTCATAAGAGGCTCCTGCGGCGAGGGGGAGGGGGTCTTGAGTGTACACAACCGTACAGTCAGGGGCGGACGCACGTTGGGGGCAGGTGGGGCAACTGCCCCACCCAGATTTCCCAAAATAATTCCCCACTTTTTTCTTTCTTTCAATCCCAACCGATGACAGGCACGAGAGATGCCAATGACATCACCGCCGCAGTGCCCACGAACCACGCGAGTCCTCCGTTTGAGAGCTGAGCGGGGAGATCTTGTCCTTTGCTTAACTAACTGCCATTGTCGACGCGAAGCCCACCATTGGCAGCCTACTGTTTATCCTCTCTTGTGCCGGCCTGCTGCAAGCCAGCAAGTCGAAGAAGCCCTTCTTTGGTGTTGGGGTTGGTTTTGGTGTTGGTATAGTTTGGACTTTGGAGTGGAGTTGGCTAGGGAGTGGAGCTGAAGCAGACAATGCCATTGTGCTTAAAATGGAAATGTGAGTAGTGTTCTTGACTTTGTTTGGGAGAGGAAGTTTTGAAGTGTGAAAGATTTGTTGGTAGTCTGTTAGTGTAGTAAGTTGATGGGGGCGAAGTAGGCCACATCTTAACTATTACTGGTTCGTGTGGTCATTTGTGATGTTTGAGGTCCATATATCGGCGTGACATGTTCAATAGCAAGTAAATTAGAGTCCCTGGATCTTAGTGGAACATTTCTTTTGGATCCAATAGCTTTGCGTAGACAAACATGACAACAATGATATGGAATTTGGAAGGACATTTATTCTTATAGGTTCTTGGACGTTCTAAGAGGAGTTTGTGAATTGTTAATCATATGGTAGAAAATGAATAGGAAGAATGTAGATCATTCTTATATGTAAGGTAAGATAGTGGGTGAGAAACTAAGAGAAACTAAGAAAGATTATTGTTGGATACTAGCTTCACGATTGGATGAACGATCGTCTCGTCACTTACATAGAACATGGTTTTGTAATGACTTTTTATTTCTATTTTTATGCTAAATTATTTAGTTAATTAGTTGTTTAACTGATGTATCGTGTTTTATGGTTGTAATATTTTTTAGATGTTTTAATTTTAATGTATTCAAGTTTAAAAATATGAAGGATTTTTTTTTCAATTTTTTATTTTTTTAATTAATTAATTTATTTAAAGTATCATCTCTAAAATTGTGGATCCTCAAAAAAAATCAACCAATGTGAAGACAATCTGCCCCACCCAAAATAAATTTCTGGATCCGCCCCTGCGTACAGTCCATACCATTGTGAAAGCATAGAGGTTGTTTCCAATTGACCCAACAATTCGAAATGCAACTGGACTTATACTTGCTCAAACATTTGAAATTTTGGCTCCCTTACGAAGTTCCTGATTTCTATTCCAACATCTTCTGCAATCTCTTTCCCATTTGTCCAAATTTCTGTGGTTCGATATGAGACAAAGCATTTTCTGAACTACATATGCATTTTTTCTCTCCTGATAAGCATCACTTCTCCTTTTGCGTTGGGTTTGTGGTGTTGATGCCTTTTACATATATTTATTTCTTGCTTATACGTTATTTTGGACACCCAACAAATTTATCTGAATTATTTGGTTAAGTTAGTTTTGCTGTCCTGGCTCTACATCTTCAGGTTGGCATTCAGGCTTCAGCATCAGTGTCAATAGGGAAACAGGTTGGGGATGAGATACAAGTTAGAGTTGAGGAATCCCATCCACGTGATGATGTTCTAACTGTTCAAGAAGTACGGGGAGTAGTTGAGGACACCCATCCACATGATGATATTCTTACTGCCTTGGAAGCATAAGTAGTAGTCAAGTGCTTACTGCTAAGACTCATTTGTTGGAGGATTATTTGCTGCTCTGCTTGTGATAGGAATTACTGCTAAGACTCATTTTGGAAGCCACTGAAGGGGCTTTGCTTCTGTTTGTACTGGGCATTGAATGTAGTCTGCCGTCCATCTGCGCCCGTGCTTCCCTAACTTACACACATGATTAAGGTTTACTACTCCAAGGCAACAACACTCGTCAGTCGTCAGTCAATCGCAGGGTGCAGGCGACCACAACCTTACCTTATATTGAGGATGGTGGATGTCTTATAAGTGATTATTTGGTCCTGGATATGCATGATCGACAATCGACAGTTACATCTGATTCCTATCTGAACATTCTGAGATTCATTTCCAGCTTTGTAAATGGTACAATTTTGCCGAGTCACCATGTATCTTGTAAATGGAGTCGTATCTAAATTCCCTATATTGTGAGGGCATTTTCGATGTATATGTATACAAACATTTACTTGCTACCTAATATTAATATGTATGTAACAAGAGAGTAATGTTGAACAGAAGACTGCATCATTTATTTGCAGCGGCCGATTCCCGTCTTCATTTGCATCGCCCCCTTACAGATTATGAATGTTCAAGATTTATTGGTCTTGCGGTCTTCCTACATTAAAAGGTATATAAGTAAAGAATGTTGCATGATATCAGGTGTGACCGCAATCCCACCAACTTTGTGTGCTCTTGGAGTAAGTAAAGGGGATTTGTTGCATGATATAAGTAAAGACTGCTCCAGGTTTTGCACAAACTTCTTAATAACGAAATGCTGAAAGCCTGAAATATATTAGCATTGGATACCAATGTTCGGGGTGAAGGTCGGTATATACCACTTATCTTCGGGTTGTAATGCTCCAGACATTTGGTCCATCAAAGTCTCCAAAGAAAGTACGGTTATTCCTACCTTACCAAGTGGCATCATTTCTCGTAAACAAGAGCATGCAACTGACACATGCACCTCCCACCAACTCACCAACAATCAAAACCTCTACTCCAAAACATGAGAGGCACAAGAGGTCTCTGCATGGGATGGATGAAAGATGGTATCACCAAGTTAGGGAAGCACATCAAAGGAGAAGAAACCATCACCAATACAGCTGAAGGCTGCTCCATACTGAAGGGTCATCCCCATGCACAACAGGAGGCACAATCTATGGTTTGGAACTACCAAAGACTTGCTCAGAAGAAGAAGAAGGAGCATAGAGGAGGACACAAAAGTACCATGAAGGAGTTCAGAATCTATAGGTGGGACCCAGACAAGCTCCGGAAGCCCGTTCTCCAGTCCTTCCATGTTGATCTAACCACTTGTGGGCCCATGGTACGTACCATATTAAGATCGTTTTTTTAAAACAAATTGTGGTTAGGGAGAATAGGCGGGTGGAGACCTGATCGCGAATCCACGTTCAAGAAAGTCTCGAGCACCATTATGGTGGGCAAGTCTAATTTGAATATTCGATCCAACATCATTACTACGTGTTACCACTATGAACCATCAAAATGATTGAACCAACTTTGTAGGAAGTTGTTATCGCGCACACAAAAATTACACGATTTCAGACATCATAATTACACGTACACGAACATCATAATTGACAAACAGCTACCTGAGGGAGCTAGCTTTAAGAGCCAAAAAAATCACACATTGATGAGGTTCTCACTGTTGACGTCGATCATGAATTCATAAATAAACTCGTAACACGACAAGAAAGAAAGAATATTCAACGTGTTCTTAAAATCCATCTTATTAATGTAGGAGCTCAAGTTGCCACTGCATGGTTACAATACAAGGGGTTCTGCCTTGTTCTAAGTGTAACGACAATAATAATCCAGCAATTAATGGACGATGTTTGATTGGTTAGGTTTTGGACGCACTTCAGAAGATAAAAGCAGAGCAGGAGTCGTCGTTGAGCTTCAGAAGATCTTGCAGGGAAGGAATATGTGGATCCTGCGCCATGAACATCGATGGGGACAACAACGTCGCTTGTCTTCAACCCATCGATACAAACACCTCCAAGCCCACCGACATAACTCCTCTTCCCCATATGTATGTCATTAAAGATCTAGTCGTCGACCTCACGGCATTCTACCAGCAGTACAAGTGAGGATTTGTTGTCTCTTTCAACAAACTTCAATTTGTTTTATACTATATGAAAACTCTTAATGTACCGCCTAAGGAAGCTCTTTTTTTACATGCTAAGTGTTTTTTCTTCTGTTTCAGTTTTGACTTTGAAAATTTAATCTCCAATTCAATCCTTTTAGCCTAGCGTTTGTTATTGATATTTAGTTTTAGTCTCTTTTATCATGAAAATGAAGTATGAGTTCAGATTGGATACTTTAATCGTATTATCGTGCACATGTTTAGTTTTTTGATGGAAGTACTTCGTTTTTCATAAACTACAATTAAATGTACGTTGCAGTCTCAAATTGTAATTCATAACTTCAATAACAAATCAAACCTTTGTGTACTTCGATTTGTTGCCATTCTTTGTCAAGTAAGTAAAATGTGCAAAATCTGAGTTTTGGTGAAAGCAATAAACTCAATTGGTTAACTTCTTCCTAAACCAGATTTTGAATCCTAAGAATATATATGTCTGAAAACTCAATGGTCTTTTGTTCCTAACTGAAACATTGATTTTTTAGTTGACCTGCATTTGTACAACGAAGATCTTCAAAGTGTGTTTTTTTACAGAATTTCAGAACCGAGAAAACAAAGTTGGGTAACATAGAAATGCTTTGTCTGAGAAACAGGCCTTTAACCAGATATACCTTCAATTGAATACATGACTAATCACATGCCCACGTATGTACATTAGGTCGATCGAGCCGTGGCTGAAAACGAAGAAAAAGAATGATAATGGGACGGAACACTTGCAGTCTCCAGTGGACAGGAGGAAGTTAAATGGACTGTACGAGTGCATATTATGTGCATGCTGCAACACAGCTTGTCCTGCCTACTGGTGGAACCCAGAGGAGTTTCTCGGTCCTGCGCCGCTGCTTCATGCTTATCGTTGGATCTCCGACAGGTACGAAGTCAATAAATTTCTTGTTTATTTCTTTCAATACGTGTCTTCACTGGTTTTAGTCGTGTTTATGTTGATACCATCTAATTTGAATTGTTATTGTTGTTATGTTAGACACTCTCCATACCATTCTATTCTAATTTTGCACCGAAAGGGTAGGTTGTTTTATAGACACTCTCAAAAACACTCTCCATACCATTCTATTATATTCTAATTTTGCACCGAAAGGGTAGGTTGTTTTATAGACACTCTCAAAACTACTGGCTCCATATTTCTACAAATAATATTCAAATTACTTTAAGTGCTTGAGGAAAATTAAGGTAGCATGATTGTTGGAGGATTTACGTGAACATGATTAAAAAAAGAATGATCAGTGTTACAAAGCAACATATACTTTTATGTTGTGATGTTGGTTTTGTTGTTTTGCATGTTGTAGTCGAGACGACTATGCCAAGGAAAGGCTAGACGCATTGACAGACGACGACAAGAAGTTGTATAGGTGTAGAACTATAAGGAATTGCACTGCAACTTGTCCCAAGAGTCTCGATCTGCGATTGCTCGGATGAGGGCAATGAAGGATAAGATTTTCCCAGACGAACAATAAACCTTCTCCTTGTAGGTCTTTGGATCTGTGTTGTAGTTATGTCCCACGTCATGTCTGGGTTGTTTTTTTCACAAAAGTGGTGGTGTAGTACTAAATAGAGTGTTCCATTTTATGTTTACGTTTCATGCGTCAGAGAGCTGGGATTGCACACCAGTGGAATCAGCTTTTGAATGTAGTCCTGTTCCTCTGTTATGGACTTATGGTATTGTTGTTAGCACTTTTTAGATGGATATTGTTTTTTGACAGTTGGTAGGAGTTAATTATCATGTAATCAATTCAGGGTCGTGTCCGAGATGTGAACCCTTGTCCTTTCCTTCAATTGGTTCTTGACCAATAGTTATTCTCATTTCATCTGGATGTTTCAACTACATCCGTGATCTGTAGCCTGTAGGTTCAGAGTTTGTCTATTTTCTTACTGCCAAATTGGTTGAAGATGGTTTGTAATAACTGGAGTAATCGTCGAACATCAACTCTGTTACGTGAGTTATTAATGGAAAAGGGAGAATAATGTGTAGTAAAAACACAAGCACTATTATCATTTAAGTTTTATTTAATTTGGACAACACTAGATGATCAACCAACAAATTAAGGACTGATCGAAGATAGCTGTTTGGTTTCAAATGACCCCATCATGCATGCATGTAAGCCCGAAACATCTTATTAATTATTTCAACACAAATCGATCTCACACAACTAGCTATTGGTGTTACACTCTTAATTACATGCTCAAGTCAAGGCTCCTCTTAGGTGACTTGGGACAGTTATCCCTCACAGCCCTGAGCTGCCACGGCGGGGTGTCGGTCGCGAGCCATTGCTCGACGGTGAACAATTGTTGTCCACATCCACCGTGGGGTCCGGTGGAAGTCACCTCAACATAGTTGCAATACCAACCATGGTGTGGTCCATATCCGTCGGTGTAGAGTTCCATGACACAAGGTGGGCCGGATAGGCATAAGCTCCGACCGCTGAATATATCGAGATTACCTCTCTCGTAGTAGTCATGATCGGGGCCCATTAGTCCTCCCCATGCTTCGAGGTTGGGAATGGAGATGGTGTTGCCGTTGGTATCGTTAAGGTTGACTCCGACGATCGAGTCCGTCCCTCCTTTCCAAATTGAGCTCGTTCGGACGTACAAAGTTAACACACATTTGTCCTTCGGGTCCTACGTACGATGCATAAACCATCCATCTGATGTATAGTTCGGACTACCAAAGGCTATTATTATATATAGATAGCTAAGGACAATTAATTGCTAAGCTTTGATGGAAATTAAGGTTTTGCTACAACTTTGCTCGCGAAATTCAGTATATATGAGTTTAAGCTTCAAAGAGGTACGACAGATAAGGTTGTTCTTCTTAAGTTCATTATTTGCTTTATAATGTTACCATTTGAAAGTGATCCAAGGGAGAAAATGAGAAGTCTAGCTGTAAGCCATGTATATATGTAGGGATCTGCTAAATAATCTCTCTTTTGAAATAATCACGATTCATTATGTCTTTCATAAACAAAACTGCAATCGAAAGTAAAATCAATTCTAGCATAGGCTGATGATTTAGGTATCAATAAAAGGTTACAATACCACAAGGTCTTAAAAAATACGAGAAAATAAATTCTAGCATAGATAGCATAAAATCATTTATTTGATAAAATGGCTAAGAAAATATTCGACATGGAAATGGATATGACCTGGGTTTTACTTACCCCTTGAAGAGTTTCACGAGATATGGATATGGTTGGAAGGAGAAGAAGGAAGAAAGATAGAGCTTTGTAATCCATCTTGTTCTTTCTCACTATGCACGTTCTTGGTTGTGATTTTGTGTGGTTATAACCAGGCAAGGAATTATAGATGGGCGGTGGTGATTAATATCATGCAACCCATGTTAGGTTAGAAATGTGCATTAAATATATTGATGGTGACTTTTCCCTATTAAAAATGTTTGCTTGTTGAGAGAAAATTTGGTTTTTTAATACTGAAAGCAACTTGCTTAAGTTATCTCGAGGGTTTTACGAAAAAAATTAGTATATCATTTTAGAATATGCTTTCTAGAATCAGGTATATATGTTGCACTGCCAGAGTTTTATAACCAAGACGGATATGTTTTTAGGGTAAACTTGCAAATAGATAATAGTACCGTGATTTTTTTAGTTAATAATTTGCTATGTATTACTAAGGATTGTAATGATTCTATGCGACCTAGGGATAGGTTCACGAAACCCATATTAATGTGCTCATATTGTTTACATGTTTGAAAAGTGGAAACCCAAAAATTATAAATGAAAGCAAAATAAAGGGTTGCGTGAACAGAAAGGATATCAATAATTGACGGGATTGATTTGATTTAATTTTAGGCCTTGTGTTAGGTCATCGCCAAAATTAGTTTTTAAAAAGATTATTCCCTATTAGAAATAATAGAGAGAGAAGAGGAAGATTCTGGCTACTAAATGTATATTTGATTTATTCAATACTCGATTAATCTGAATAAGATAAAATCTTCTTAAAAAGATTGGTTAATAGAGTCTCTTGAGTATACCTTTGTAGCTATTTTCTGTGATTTTCGAAATTTCCTTACTTTTTCTACTTAAGTTATGTTTTAGTATTATTATTATTATTCATTTTCTCAAAAAGAAAACAAACAAAAGTTATGTTTTAGTTGAATTATTATTGTCCATTTTCTCCGAAAAAAATATATTTTACAAAAATGTTAAATGCCTAACATTTGAAGAGTTTTTGTTTGTTTGTTTGGAATAAGGGTAAAGCTAAAAGCCACGAAAAACACAGCTTTTAGGATAAAACACCAAAAGGTATAAGCAAAGCAATACAAAGTACAAACACCGACAGAGCAGAGAGCAGTAAGGGAAATAGTCTTAAACACCAACAGTTGAAAGTGTCTTAACGTGATTCCTGTCTATTTGTTCAAAATCGCTAGAAGATTTTGCCGAATAGTTTGTTTGTCGTGATGTTGGTTGACTCCAAGTGAGAGGTTTCCATTTCATTGCCTAATGGACCCAAAATTGGCGAAAGGCTTAAATTCATTAATTTTAGAAGCCCGAATGGGATTTAATGGGTTGGGCTGAGAAACAACATCGTCGGCCGAACCCATAATGTCAACAAGAAATTTTGGTTATACAAGTAAAGTTTTTCCGTAGTAGTGTCCCAATTGAGTTTTCTTTAAATACCAGTCACAAAGACTGTTTTTATGCTCTAAACTTTAACAATATGCTTTGTTTAACTTTTATTCCCCAATTATTAAAACGGGCTATCTTATGGGCTATCTGTAGCTCTGATAGACATACCAGAAGACATTGTATTTGTTATGAGATTTATAATTCGACTAAATATTAATGAAAAAACTATTCTAATTCTACTAGATGCATCCAAAATTAACCCTTCTCCAAAATATCATTTTCTAAGTGAATTATAAAAATAACACTTTACATTATTTATGTGTTTCATGGCATTGTTTTTTTTTTAAAAATTATCCAGTAAAATGATTATACAAAATTAGCATGAACCATTTTCTTCATATCACAATAAGAATTTTTTCCTTAATTGGCTGGATTTGTTTTAGTTGTGGGTCACCCTTAAAGTTGGATTCTAATGGTGAACTTAACTTTCAAACATACCTAGAAGCCAAATTCTTTTGATATCTTTTTCTTTGTGGGACTTCACATTTGCCCATAAGGATATATAATCTTAGTTTTGGGTGTTGTAAAGCTTATTCAAGATTATATTTGATCATTCAATGGTCGGAAGTGCAGCTGCTAGTTTTCTAGCTCCTTGTTTTGAAAAGTGTCTGTATTTGAAGGTGGGTGGGAAGTTTTATTGTTGGAGGGAAGAATCTAGTTACTTGACAACAACAAAAGGGGGGTGCTAATTAATTTTAATTAATTCAAGATTCTTTGGTAGCAAAGGAAATACAGTGTATCGAATCTAATGGAAAAGAAGCATCTGATACATTATATATTTTGAGTCCAATATCCAATAATTTTTTGATTTAACTAAATCTTCTTTTTGGTGAATAAAGGGTTTCGTGAATTCCTATAGCATTTTGCTTTACATACCACCTCAGATGAACAATGGTTTAGTTTTCATTTCTCATTCAGTCGTTTTAGCTTGTACATTTATAATTAGGTAAGATCATTGGTGACCACTTGCATTCTATGAGATCTGAATTATACCTACCTATTTAGAGGTTAAAAACTTTCTATTAACTTGCAAGAAAGGAGTGTAGCTTGGCCATAAATCTACCAAATCTTGTTAGCATAATTTTTAAAACGACAAAGAATTCATTGGATTTTCTTCCACAACCAAGAGACCACCTTTTCAACCATAAATGATATACCAAGATTGAACAAAATCATCAGATTAAAGTAATGAAGTCATCATCAACCACGAACATGTAAAGCACAAGAGACTTGATTATAGATGAAATGTAAGTTTGTATTTATAATAACTAATATTACAATATACAATTTACACATCATCTGTTTTGTGAGAAATACTCACAACTACGTTTTCTATTACTATATTACTCTTATACAACTCTCTTTATAATAATACACACTCACTAACTAATACAACTACAAGTCTCTTTCTTAATTTGTAGTGTTGGAAAATAACTCTTGTTTGGGATGCATGAGATGTGGATTGACACTCTTATTAATAATGTGAGATGGAATTAAGCTTGCGGAGAAAAAAAAGAAATTTCTAGAGTAGAAATTTCTAGAATTCTCCTATGTGAGTGAACCCTTCCTTGTAAGACTAGTCTTCCCTCCACGTAAATAATGTTCCAGAGAACTGGAAATAGGTGAAGAAAATAAAGACTTCTAGGGTATGAAATATCTAGAGATTGAGTCTATTGGATTGTGCTCATATAGCTTAAGTAATTTATCTTGTTGGAATTAGACTTGGATTTAGGTTGGTATTGGATTCTTAACCTAAGATCCTCCAAGTCTTTCCTTATCATTGCAAGCCCGACAACACTTGATCTTACATAAAACAACATCTAAATTTAATAAATATTTGATGTGCATATTAATATTGTGCTATAAAATAAGATCTACCGTTTAGATTTTACATTTGAAGTTTAAATTAAGTTATTAATGAATGTAAAATTTGTATTAACAAATTTTATGGACAGTGAATCCCTCCTCTTAATTATAGGCCTTTAAGAGGGTGCATTCTACTTTTAACCAAATCCCACCAAACATGTACTTTTAATTAACGTGCAATTATTTTTCTACCATAAAAATACCAACACCATATACCAATATTTGAAAAAAAAATACCAATATGGAATATATGTTTTTTCTTGTTGTATAAGCAACTATAAACAATATTAATATGGAAGGTGGATAACATAGAATTTGGTGAAAATTAGAAAGCTCGTATTGGCCCGTAGGATAATATAGAAGTGTTAATACAAATAGTTTTAGATCAATTTTAATACCGATGGAATAAGACAAGAAGTATAAACAATAATAAAATTGAAGGTGGATAACATAGTTTTTGGTGAAAAGAAGGCTCGTATCGGCGCGTAGGATAATATAGAAGTGTTAATACATATAGTTTTAGATCAACTTTAATACCGATGGAATAAGACAAGAAGTATTATGAAAAGTTACTTATTGAATTCTTTGGTTAATGTTTATACCACTTGAAGGCATTAATTAGAAATCATTCCTAACCCAATGCATATGAGCAATATCATCATTTGGTAAAAACCACGTCTTTTTCGATGATGGAAACACCTTTTTGAAAGCGAATGAAAAGATATGAAAAAGACAGAATTGAAAATTCAAAACCTTAAACCTTAACTAGTAAGTAGTAAATACACATGGTAAATTCAAATGAATAACACTCAGTATTTGTTTAAATCCTAGTGCATTTTTTCAAACATGGTAGATAACTCGACGATTGGTCGCAAAGTTACACGAGTCAGCTGATACATTGTTTTGGGCTATCATTACATAATTTTCATTATTATTACATAAATTTGAAAATTTTCAACAACTTTATACTAATAACAAGATTTTTAATTTTGAAAAAGAGAAACTATAGTGACATTATTATTACATAAAACTTCATTTTATGTAATATTTCTCTACAGTACATTGAAATTGGTTGGAATGGAAAAATCTTTCCATAATTTGTTTCCAGCAAGATGATGCAACAAAAACAAGACAAAGGAGCGAGAGACATGATGGGTTTTGCTGCATACAACGTGTTATCACGTAGCCATGCACCACCTGCCTAGGGTTTTCTATAAACAGACAAAACATCACTAGGACTATTATTGTGTACCCATAAGATCCAAAAACCAATATATTGAAACCGTACTCCGGTGCGGGTCTTCTACTGACTTCGATCTCACTTTCTACTCTATCTTTGTTGTAAAATCTTTGTCAGTGGACGGTGATTATGCATGTTAGCCTGTTTGACATACATTAGTGCAACAACTAGTGTGCTACTTTACTTACTACACGCATTAATGTGGAGGGAGGTAGTAGAATTAATTATGGGACCCCTACCAAAAACGTTCACGCATGGTTTTGAAAATTCTAGTGATCGAGAGAAAGTTAGAATAAGAATATTCCTCGTGAAACAAGTGTGCATGCCTGCATGGGGATGACATGCATGGTCTTCATATTCTTCTTGTTAATGTTGTTGGGGATCAATAATTTGTGCTTGTTGTTTACAAAATAAGTGTTATTGTACCTGGATTATTGACAAAGATCTAAGGAAGAACATGCATGCTTGCATATTATATATATATATATATGTTGAGAGCTGGGAAAAAGATTCGTATCTATGGAATTTTTCATTGTACACAGAATATTTTCCACAACTTGGTTAACAAACGAAAAGTTAAGGACAACGAGATATATAATTAAGATTTCTTTTCGTCAAAGATAATAAATTTTCAAGAGTGGGTGGTGTAACAACTACTACACTATAACATATATATATATATATATATATATATATATATATATATATATAAAATTCAGGATAATGTTTTTTCATATTCGACCTATTTGGCGGCAATGTAGTGTCCATATCAGTTATTTGGAGATGTAATTTAGCAACAGCCAAAAAAATTAATCAGAAAACTGCATATACAAGTTCTACAAATAATTACAAGCAATACTTTAATTAATATTGGGTTTTTATTGATGTATATCTTTTCAAAGGTACAAGTACGATGTACTTTAATTTGTAACTCTCCAGAAAAACTGAATAACCTATTTCAGTTATATCTTTTTTCCCACTAATTTATTAAACTTCTAGCAGCTATACTTACATTTATTTCAACGTTAACCAAATCTAGTGAATTCATCGTGTTACAAGATTAATTCCTATAACTATCGTTCATGAGTGAGAAAAGCAATTGGCCGATGCAACTCAAACCATTGGAGAGTTCTATGACATTATTTCACAGTATCAACTTAAGATAGGCAACTTTAGCGTAAAGACAACGAACCAAGGTATCATGCAATCCCGATTTCATTGGAAGGCAGTTAATGCCATATCGCATCAAACTAAACGTTATTTTTCTGTCGATGATACATAGATACTTATGAAAGGAATTTATATAATTCTTCCTTATTTAATAAAGATTGTCTACGTTGTAGCTCCATCTAACTGACAACGTAACCACATGATAAAATAGTTAAATAGTAGCAAAACCTTACGAAACACTTGAGAAGCGCATGCATAATTCACCAACGTAACTTGGAAGTTATAAGTCACATCACAATAGCATCATCCAAAGGGAAGAAAACAAAGATGGATCGACACAATTATAAGTCCCACAATTCCTTATCCTTCCCATCAATTATCGTTGGAAAAAAAAGATCACTTTTTCACGACCAACACCTTTAATCTTCAAGCCACATATAATTTCTACCCAAGAACACGTGAGATTCTCATGGCCATGGCATTTTCTTATTTAAAGATTATTATATTAAAAAAATTCGGCGGATCTTTAGCATTATGCTGCGGTGTAATTAATTGCTAGGACTTCTAAATTCTAAAAGCACATCACGTTTTTTTCCCGGGAGAATCAATTATTTGACTAGTCAGTCAGTAGTCACCACTCACCACTATATATATATTATACTCCTGTATGAAAATATCAATATTTAAAAATTGAGAGGTATATATAGCATCTTCTTCGTAAGAACAAAAAAAAAGGAAGAATTAACTGACCAACAGTAGGGAAGAGACAGGAGAATAGTTGGAGCACTGTTTGATTGAATAAACACTGAAACAGTGTACGAAAATGTTGATTTTGATGTTGTTTGGTCCGTTGGTTTTGTCACAAACGACATGAATCCATCTGTTTACTTTTGTTTTCATCCAACAACCACAATTAGACTATTAATTAGTCTATGCTGCAGCTTGTTTCACTAAGCTAACTAGGGGCGTGGTGTTTAATCGGTTTTGTTACCTCAAATGAGGACCAAAATTATATGACCTGCAACTAAAGTTCAAAAGCTAATTTGGATTGTAATGGCTGTAGTACTTTTCCTAAGTTGCTTTCTGATGTTACCGTAATTTGGCGTTCAAATTGTCTCTATTAAGTACTTTAAAAAAAATCTCTATTAATTGAGTAATAGAAAATTACTCGGTCTATATCGGTCATGTTATTGGTGTTAAATTGGTTGGCACACCATCTTTTAAAAATTTAAATACTTATTAATTAATTAGATGGAGACATACCATCTATGCGTTTTAAACAAAAAGGTGAAAGTTTAAAAATTACAAGGAATATTAGAATAGAGAATATTGGCCTAGCCAAAGCATTTATATATCCCTATTCAAAACTTAGAGCAAAAGCTAGAGTCGACATCAAAAGAAAAATGTTAAAGAATAATCACACATTGAAATATCAAATACCATCAAAGACTTCCATGTTTATGGATGTCCAATTATTATCTCTTCTCTCAAGCTAATCAACTATTCAGAAAGAGATTAATTTTAAGAGAACATCACGTCACGTGGCACGACATAGACTTAAAATGTGATTCATATCTTGCATTGGATCCGCTACATAAACACGTACAGCAGCTGTTCTTAATTTGAACATTTGAGGAAGCATTTCATATTCTTATTACACTTGATTGGACCACACTATTGGTATTTTTTGTAACTCTGGTATTAATAAACGATCAAGTTTTTGGCAGTGCAAATATCAAACTATATTTTCCCTTGCATACATATTCATTAAAGCTCCCTTGCACAAGTGAAAAGAATGACCTTCGGAGTACTAAAATTTGGATGAAACAAAACTTATACTGTTCATGTCCAACGCTACGGGAGAACACACCTTCACTGGAATAAGATGGTACTCACCGACCGATATACCTGCCGTCGGTGTTGCTTGCGTTGGTGTTAGTTATTGTTGTTGTTTACCTAGAATATATGTTTCAAGTATTAGTGCAGAAAAACAATCGGTCGACCGGAAGGAGTGTTTCGGTCGACCGAATGTGTGTTGGTTCGTCCAACAAAGTGTCTGTCGTTTTTCGGTCGACCGAAACTTAAGTGTACGGTCAATCGGGCACACAATTGGAGCTGGGCAAAAAGTTACTGTCGGTTTTCGGTCGACCAGAACCTTGGATTCGGTCGACCGGAAACATTCGAGGAGCTAGGAGAAAAGTGCATGTTGAATTTCGGTCGACCGGAACTTAAGTGTACGGTCGACTGATTATGCACTCGCGCAAGCCAGAAAAGTTACTGTCGTTTTTCGGTCGAACGTGACTTCAATATCGGTCGACCGTTTGCGATACAGTTATTGGATCGGTCGACCGTTTGGACCCAGTTCTGCCCACGTTTTGCACATTACTCCACCCGATTTTGGTGCAACTTATACTTGTTTTGGCCTACTATATAAAGGTAATTTCGTCCCTTTTGTTTAGGGTTAATTTCCTATTGTCCACTTTTGCATTCTAGAGAGAAAAAAGAGAGAGAGCATCCTTGTGATTCGGTGAGAGAGATTTTGAGCCGGGTATCTTGTCGGTTCGTTCGCGTCTCCTTGTAACTATCTCTAGTAATACGTTTCTCTATAGTGGATTTGAGTTGTGTCGTCCGTGGTTTTTCCCGCATTGGGTTTCCACGTTAAATCTTGCGTGTTTGTGTGGTTTGGATTTGCGTTTTGTTCTCAAGATTAGCCAATTGGATTTGTCGTTTTCTGTTCCGCTGTGTATTTGGGATTGGTTTTAATTCCTAACAGTTGCACTGACGGATGTTCCGACGAGTAGATGTTGTCGATGTTAATTTTGACGTGAAATTTCCTATCAGGTTTTTTTTTGTCTTGTTTCGTCAGAGCGAATGACACTGATGAGAAATCATTGACGGATATCTGTCGGTATAAGATACACTGACTAATACTTTCCTCAGAATCACTGACGAATGTGGGTTTATACCGACGAATACGTACCATATTTGCATTGTCATGTCCATAACCAGAAAAACCTATTGGTTATTTTCAAGTTCCGATTTTCCTGATCAAAAGAATTAATATTTTTTAGCATTAATCCACAACGAATTCATGCATTCATCTACAAACATATAACAAGAAGAACTTATATATACATTTATCTAAAACACATTGAGTCAAACAACAAACACATTCATTCAAACAACAAACCGCATAGAAAACATTGTAATTATATTGAAATTAAGTTTTCAATTCACAAAGTAGCAAACAAAGTTTGATAATGATACCAGACAAAATACACAAACACTGCGTCATCAAACCTTCAATGTTTGCTCTGCCCCAATGGTCCGTGATTGTTATATATCTCGTCTTGACGCCAACATTCTCTTGACAATATATGCGCACAACGACTAACCATTCGTTGTCGATTACTCTATCTTTGGACTCTCCGCAACATTAAAAAAATGTTACGTTTGGGATGTAAATACAAATTATTCTCCCAATTCATAAATCTATTTGCATTCACAAACGTCAACATCATCATCTTCTAACTCAATGTCTGCTTGTTGTACTGTCATTGTCATGACTACTTAGTTGCTCGACCCTGCAATACTTTCCTTGTAAAAACTCACTGCTTGCTTGTTATAACAAGCAAAACCATGTACAACTATTCAATTGCAATTAAATCTTTCCCGTATAGTTTGTAATTTTCATACGTATGATATGCATGACAATTTCGCGATATAATGACGAAATATTTTGCCAACATATTTAAATAAACTTTTTGTGGGGAATTAAATATACGGAGAATTTTGTGAGCGTTCCGCACTAATAATCAGCCCAGTTCTTCAAATAAAAAGATAGCGAGTCAAGTAAAAAGATTCGCCATTAAGCTAGTAAAATTATAACTCTCGGAAGGTAACTTACTTTTTCGAAGCGCGGCTTTGAATCTTCATAAATCTGCGAGTAACAATCCACGAAAATGAGAAAAAAATTCTCCAAAAAGATGGCTAAAAATCATAGCTGAGAATAGGAGAATATCACATTCAAAAGGTAAACATTGGGAAGCTTCATTTATCAGTAATAATTCAAATGTGACACAAAAGGTGAGAGAGCACCAAAGTTGGCATGGATTAAAGGCTAAACATATTAATATTCACCAACTAGTAGTACTCCCTCATGCAACCCCATAATCTCATGTACTCTTCGTAGAATTACTAATGAGCGGCAAAACTACGATATAATACATGGACATTTTGCATGCAGAAGAAAAGTTTAAATGGGCGATCTTGTTAAAATAGTCTCACATTAAACAAGTCAAACTACTTTAGTGATTTATAAGATTTACGTTCCAAACCTGTATTTTAGGTATAGGATCTTACTGTAGTTTGGTATCTCAAGACGACCCATTTCATTTACCTTTTCAAATAAATATGATAAGTTGGACACCCATACACTTATGTAGATTTTATTTCACTACAAGCAACCTAACCTAGAATTGTATTTCTACATGTCATATATATTGTTAAAAACACCACTTATTACATATGATAACGTAATCACACATTTGTAACTTTTGATGTGGTTTGAAAAATGGGCCCATGAAAGCCCATCAATCAAATTATAAATACACCCCTAAACTCTTTGTTCCCTCCCAAACCCAACTCCCAACCAAACTCAACTCTCCAACCCTCTCTCTTACACTCCCAACCCCAACATAGAAGACATGGGTGTAGTTGAATCCATGGCAAAGGAAAACCTAGTGTCACAGACCATGTCAATGGCAACAAACCCACCACCCATGTTGCCGTACCCACCGCCTCGTAGCGGCGGTGGGTTCAACCTCAAGAGGAAGATTCTGAAGCCACTTGAGATTGGAAGTGGTGGTGTGAGAACCAACGCTTGGGTGGAAACCATGAGGGCTTCCTCACCCACACATGCCTTGGCTGAAGAGGATAAAAGATGGATGGTGAGTAAATATTAAAACCATAAAGATTAATTTGAAGTTTTGATGAGATTTTGGACGTGGGTTTTGTTTTGGAATATCAGTTAAAACCAAAAGGATTTGTGGGTTTTTAGTTTTATCTAACTCATGGTTTTGGTTAGCTTTAAATTCTAGTTTATTGATCATGTCTTGGTTTGCCTTTTGATCAGATGAGTCATCCATCTGCTTTGGGTATGTTTGAGGAGATAGCGAAGGCATCCAAAGGGAAGCAAATCGCCGTGTTCCTCGATTACGATGGCACTCTTTCTCCAATCGTGGAAGACCCAGATCAGGCCTTCATGTCGGATTCTGTAAGAATAACTCCACGTTCTTAATTAGTCTTTATATATCTTGTCGAAACATGTCTATTTTCTGTTCCAAATTAAGTGTTAGTAATTAATTTTTACATATGTTGTTGTAACACGAGCAGATGAGAGGTGTGGTGAGGGATGTTGCAAGATATTTCCCCACCGCGATCGTTAGCGGGAGGTGCAGAGACAAGGTGCATTGCCCAAACAAGTTATCAACTTAACCACAACATATCTTTCTTTACAAATTAAGTTCACTTTTATTGACTTTATAAGTTTTTCTTTTGGTTGGTTGCATTAGGTGTATGATTTTGTGAAATTGGCAGAGCTCTACTATGCTGGTAGTCATGGCATGGACATCAAAGGACCAGCCAGGGGACAAAGATACACAAAGGAAAGAGCATGTCAATTTGGTTTGGGTCTTAAATGGCATTGTTGTAATAATTCCCAGTTGGTCAAATATACCAAGTTTATATTCTAACATGATGGTGGAATATACTCTATGCAGGGTGGTAGAGCAGTTTTGTTCCAACCTGCCAGTGAGTTTGTCCCCATGATAACTGAGGTGGGTCAGTCAACCAAATCAATTAATTCCTCCATACAAATCCAAAAAATAAAATGCTTATTTTTTATTTTATTTTATTGAGTTCAGGTGTATAAAGTACTGGTACAGAAGACCAGTGTTGTTCCTGGAGCAAGAGTTGAGAACAACAAGTTTTGTTTATCTGTTCACTATCGTTGTGTTGATGAGAAGGTTGGTGATTGTTAACAGCATTTCATCAAATTCAAAAAAAAAATCTGAACATGTTTGGTTTTCTTACCCCTGGTTGTTTTGGTGCATCATAGAGGTGGAGTAGTCTGGCAGAGGAGGTTAGATCAGTGCTGAAAGGGTACCCCAAGCTGAGGCTCACAGAAGGGAGGAAGGTGAGAAAATCAATAATAATGTTATCACGAGTGTTTGTTTAAAAAAAGAAGGTTGCAGTTAATGCGGTTTTTAAGGTGTTTTTTTTTGGTATAGTTGGTAGGGTAATTTTATTTATTTCTAAATTATGGACACGAGTTATAAATAGTTGGACACTAACCGATGTTTTGACCAGTTAGAATACAATCTTTGTGTATTATGTTTTACATTTTGATTGGTGGTTTGGCTCAGGTATTGGAGATCAGACCCACAATCAAATGGGACAAGGGCAAGGCCCTAGAGTTCTTGTTGGAATCACTTGGTCAGTAATCAATATGCAACCACTTTGACTATTCAAACAAATCACATACCAAAAACAAATTTTCTAAATTTTACATGGGTATGTGTAGGATTTGCAAATTGCAACAATGTGCTGCCTGTTTACATTGGAGATGATAGGACTGATGAGGATGCATTTAAGGTATGCATGATATTTTGTTTTATTTTTATTTGGAGATGGACAGCATGATAATGGTTTTTCTGGTTCAGGTGTTGCTTGACAGAGGACAAGGGCTTGGCATCCTTGTTTCAAAGATCCCAAAGGAAACAAAAGCATCCTACTCCCTTCAGGAACCATCAGAGGTAAAAACAAATCCAAACAAGTCTAAAAAATTCCAAATGGTCGTGAGCTTGTGGAATTTAGTTTTTTAGACCAACCACTTTCCACAACGATGAAAAACTTGTGATGATTTGTGACTGATGTGATGTGTAACACTGAAAGACTTTTACAAGTTGCACCTTTTAATATATATATATATATATATATATATATATATATTCTTTTGTGATTATGTAGGTGATGGACTTTTTACATATATATATATATATTCTTTTGTGATTATGTAGGTGATGGACTTTTTACATCGCTTGGTTGAATGGAAACGTCTCTCTCAGGGAGCCGTTAAGGGAGGTTGATGTGAGAGGATGTCTATATGATAGCATTCCCACCTTTAATTAGGAAAGAGACGTAGATTTGGATGAAAATGGCTTGTGTACTTGATGTCTCTCAGCCTTCATCTTTCCTTTTGTTTCTAGTGTTATGTTTTGTACTTTTCTTGTAAAATCTCTGGGTTGAAAGGCCTAACCAATGATGGCCTCCTTGCTATCTTATACATATATGTATTGTAAACCAGTGCAGTGTGAAATCAACAAGGGAATGTAATCATTTCTATCCTTTAAAATTGGTGTATATTTGTGGGTTTTTTAAAAATATATTTTGGGTATTTTGCATGTTACTGGCATATCAAATGATTCAAGTGAAAGTTTGTTGAATGAAGAAAAACTAACTTTAGAATATTGTTTCCACTAATATGAGCATTAGTCTGTACATATAAATCTTGGAGGATGCTATTAAATTATGAAAATAAGACGGAGAACATATAAATATACTTTTCCCATCATAAAAGATGAAATGAACTTCCCTAGGAAGTGACATTGAAGCCTCCCCAATGATCAATACTTTCTGGATAATATTTTAATGTACTTTCCTATGGTCCTGACAACGGTACTCTTAATACCACCACACCACTAAACAGAAAGCAACTATTCCTACAAAGGGAAAAATGTTCTGCTTAACTAAACCCAAGCAATAATTGTTTAGGCACTGCACTAATGCTTCAATAATGTTGTTAAAGAATCAGCCCATCACTTCATGCAGCAGGAGAAAATCACGATATTTGTTGCTTGACACAATATAAAACATTGCAGCATATGAGACCAAATTTCTTGATGTATCTTCCCACCTTAAAAAACTGTTGTGCTCTCCACAGGTGGAGAATTGAAGACATGGTGCTGTCAAGCCACCACCTTCACTCTCATAAAACAATGACCAGAAATAAAGCACACCACTCAAAACCGATTCCTAAAACATTTCGATTTCGAACCCTTAAAAGTCCAGCTGGCATGTTGCCCCACTTGATCATTGATGGGCACAACACAGATTGTAAACTGTCTTCTTTGTTCTTGTTTGCTTCAAAGATTTTGTTTCCAACTCATTAAGATATCCACGTGAAGTGTGATCTGAGAAGATAAGAGAGACACATTCTATGCCTGTCACGGTTCCTTTCTATGCCTGGATTGGAAAATGAATGACCCAATTAACAAGAATCCTCATGATTTCTTGCCAACTATATTTTAGCGTTGAAGGCGACAGACATAATCGAGAGAATGCATAGAGCTATTTACTCTGTAGCAGACATTTCTGCTTCACCTCTAGCAGAGGAAGAAAAAACCGTTTCCATATTTTGTAGTAGATGATTTTTTTTCAAGTTCTATTACTAAATAATAGCCGAATAATGTTATTTTCAATGACCCAAAACGAGCGATTAACATGCGTTGTAATCATGAGTATGTCGAGGCTCGTATAAACATCTGTTCTTGAACTTCAGATGGTTGCTGGTTAGTTAGACACTAACCACCTAATCATAGCCTCATCATATTGCTAAAAGCTTATGGTGTCCATAAGATAAGAATCGTCTGTTATAACAAATTTTAGCTCAATCATTTTAATGACTCATCTGTGATTGTGTAATTGTTATAGGCCAATGGACTTATAAACGACAGATGAAACAAAAATCTAGGTACGTTTGAAAATGAGAGGTTCTAATTGAAATTTCAGGACTGAAACATAAACTCGAAGGACCACTTAGGTAGTAAGGCGGCTAAACAAGAAATTTTTTGGAGCTCCAACTTAACAAGCAAGAAAGAGATTGTTATGTCCCTAACCTAGGTTTAGGGTGTTAATGGAGATTAAGAGGTGTTTTGCATGAGGAAAGGAGGGGGGGGGGGGGGGGGGGGGGTGTTACTGTGGAGAGGGAAGGGTGATGGCGATGTGAGGTTGTGTTGGGTTTTTAAACGAAAATCTCTCTCTCTCATTTGATCTCTCTCACTCTCATCCTCTCCCTTCTGTCTGGCGAACCAGAGGACTTGGAGGCTCCGGCGTGAAGCGTGCGAAGACGATCGTGCGAGGAGGATCACCGGAGGTAACGGAGACGCGAGCAAGACTACGGCGAATTCGTTACTTTCGAGAGGTATGTCAGTTCTTAATGTGTTTTTGTGGTTCACCTTCGTGGGGGGGTTGTGTTGGTTGGTCGGGGGAGATCGGAGACTTCTCCGGCGGCGTGTTTTGCGTAAATCCTCGGCTGACGCGAGGTTGAAGACGACCAATGGTCGACCGGGTTCCTTCGGGCGGTCGACCGATGTGGTGTATTTTACCCGACTTTAACCATCACCGGTCGAACGATGCCTTGTGGCGGTCGACCGGTAGTGCGTTTTGCTAGTGAGTTGGGATTGCGTGTCATGTTTCGGTCGACCGGTTCCTTGGGCTCGTTCGACCGGAACTTAAGTGTACTGAATAGAGATGCATGCATGTTCGACCGTTTATTGTTATGCGTTCGACTGTTATATGATTTAGAACTGCTAGGATGCCCTGGTAGTTTTCGGTTGACCGGGACCCCTGAGTCGGTCGACCGGTAGTATTGAATTGATGTTGACCAGACTCCAGATTTTGACATCGTATCGGTCGACCGGTTTTAGATCTCTGTTCGACCGTTGGGACTTAGGTTTTACGCAGAGAGTTCGACCGTTGCAGACTTTCGGTCGACCGAACCTTTCATGTGAACGGTCGACCGGGTTGCCTCTTTCAGTCGACCGTTTGTGCACAGAACCGAATTCTCAGTCCTTTTTGGGATGCCAACTCTGTCCACGGAAACCCGTGTTCTCTCCTTGTGCGTGAGCCGGGAGGTGACGGTGGGCGCGTACACGTACCTACCCAAGGACCGCCGGGTGGAAGAGTATGGGTGTTCGGGACGTGTCACTTCCGTGTATGGATCGTAACTTGATGTGATGATTAATGGACTCATTGTAGAGTAGCAAGCCTGAGGGATCGCGGATCCCAATGTATAATGATTATGCGAGCACGCAACTGTCGTTGGGTGAGGTGACTACCGGCCTGGATGACTATGGAGGTCGCTGCCCTGCTTTTATAGCGGCGCGGTTGGTGTTTGCGGCTCGTGGAGCCTAATGACATGATAGACTTCGGTCTAGACCCGTCCGATGATGTGCCGGACGTATTGATGGACCACCGATGCTGTGCCGGTGATGCCGCCGATGTTGTTCCGGCGATGATGATTGATGAGCCGATGTTGTTCCGACTATGTTCCTCAGATGGGCACCTACTGAGATGATGATTGATGGACCGATCGAGCGACGACTCTGTTGGTGTGGTTTCGACCACGAAGTTACAAATCTGTTTCTTATGACACGGACTTGGCAGATGCTCCTTGTCGAACCCCATGATTAGTATAGCCGCGTGTGGGGAGTGTCACGTCTTGTTCCGTTAGACCGTATGTGCCTACGGTAGGTCTCCTCGGGAGACCCGATGATGATTGTCGGACTGATGTCCTGTGATACCCTTCGGGGGAACTGCTTTCCTTACTGTTGATGGCATGACATGCTACTAGTATGATATGTTCATTTGTACTACTGCATGCATATATGTGAACTTGGCATACGGGTTTCCTTATGGAAACTCATGCATTGTTGTTATATCTTTTTCAGGACCGCAGTAGATCCAGTTGGGTGGTGATCAGCGGGCACACACATCTTGGGATCAGATTCTTTTTTTCGGACCATTGAGGTAGACATGATTACTTTTATATCCCTTCGTTGTTCTGTTGTAATAATGTATCGTTTTGACAAACTCTGATGTGATATGATACACCGTTTATATGTTTTATGAGAAGTAACAATCTCGTCTTGATTATTGGTCTCTGATGTCTTGATAATGATTTTTAAATTTCCACCATTTTGGAATGTTACAGAGATACTCCCTAATAAAATATGGTAGGCAACCATAATAGGGTGCAAGTACTATAATATCAACTGGTGTGTTGGAGGGGACCTACGAAACATATCTCAACACACCTAAAATAAAAGATATGTCCTTTGGGAAGAGGTTATGATCACAGGTTGCTGGCAAACAAAGGGACATGTCTCTGCTCTGAGACCTTCATTGGTCACTTTGGATCTCACTCAGACCAACTCCACATTGCCAAAGACTTGTTCTTTGTCTTCTTCTGGAGACTGCAGAGGGTTATCAGTTCTCCCATTGCACTGATTGACGATTATAGTTAGTTAAAGTTAATAATGCCCATTTGATGTAATGATGGAGTGTGGTTGGGGAAAGTGTTCAGATTCCAGCATCAAGATAAGCAGATGTAGTCTTTTGAATGGGGATTCTAACGTATCACTTTCATGTTCCACTGTGTTAATCATGCTATAATAGAGGTAAACTAGACCTGGCTCCCAATAATTGTTGTGGAGGGTGTCCATTATCTCATTAGCCCACCACTAAATCCTAACTGTACTAGTTGCTTAACTTAATAAAATGAATCCAAGCATCATGCTTATAATGTGTGGCAGTTTGAAAACCACGTGTGACATACTTAATTACTGATGCATGCCTGGTTCTGGAAGGAAACAAACAGAACAGGAAAAAAACAAAAGAAATGCTACATTTCCCTTTACATTTCAGAACTTGT
Source organism: Triglochin maritima (assembly GCA_963682175.1). Classification (NCBI taxonomy): domain Eukaryota; kingdom Viridiplantae; phylum Streptophyta; class Magnoliopsida; order Alismatales; family Juncaginaceae; genus Triglochin; species Triglochin maritima. The sequence goes on along the minus strand of OY821792.1, from coordinate 30,845,061 downwards.
AGTTCACATACTGAAATTGTTAAAGAACTAAATACTAACACTCACTAAAAACATACCAGAAGACTGACTTGACTGGTTGGTGTTGCATTCACAATACTTCTCTGTCAACCCAAACCTCAAGAACTCTTCCTTGCTGAAGATTCCATCTTGCTCTGGAGCTCCTTGAATTCCATTGTGTCCAATCATTTAGCCAAGATATCACCAACTTGCTCTTGCATAACAATAGCTCTCATCTGTGTCTCTTGTCGTAGCATATTTCTTAAAAATTGAAGATGAACTTCCACATGCGCGGTTCTTGGCGTAGCTAATCATTGATTTAAGTGGCATTGCTTCACTATTTTGTTCGTGAAGATCATCCAACAATTATTTTAATCATGTACTTTCTTGGGTTGTCATTGCCTATCTCTATATTTCACTTTTATTGTTGATAGAGAAATCTACCGGTTGCCTTTTGCTACACAATGATATTGCTCCAAATCACATATGAAACAAGTATCCTTGTTAAATTAAGGTCGGGAATAAAAGGACCAAAACATATCCATGATACACCAATGCAGACAACACAGGTTCCAAGAGCATATTATCCTTAAACATGATCAAGTTGTCTTTAAAATTAGTCTGCCTAAGGCAGTTAGTAGTGAAAGAAAAATATCTTTGCACCAGTCGATAAATCAGTGGACTCCATTGTTGCTCAGCATCACCTCTGAAAATGCATCACTTCAACAAGACATGGACTAAACTGATGGCGAGCTTCATGATAGTTGAAGCAAAATTTCATGTGACAGAGGAGCCAGTAGATTTACTTTCTGATTCACCTTCAATGTCAGCAAGAAAAAAAGAATTAGCCATAGGAAAAATCAACACAGAGTTGTAATGGTTAAGGAAGAAATATTTCAAGGAATAAATAAGTAACTGCAATTTTTTTTTGTAAAGGCTTTAAATGGCTTGGAGTGTTAATAACATCTTGGCAAGATTTAAAAATTAGATCAGAAGAAAACAATTTAAGATGATTTAGCAGCCGATAAGATTCAGGCCTTCAAGTTGTCTTGCCCACTTGAGCCCATGAAAATAGCCTACAATCCTAGTAGTCATTGCCCTCCTGCTAAGAGTTTGCTCATTAAAAAGAAATCAAATAAGCATGGTGACATAAATTTAGACAAATAGTGACGGGGTAATCAATATTCGTGTGGGTATGCTTCGATAAATTAGCATACGACTATTTCGACGTGCTTAGATAGACAACAATAAGTTTACGCAATGACAGCAAACAAGTTAAAACATAACAGTTGCAATGGGTAAATTACCAACTGGCTAACTATTAGCGACTTGGAACAAGCTCATGGTAGTCCTTGAACACGGACATATTTGAAAATTTTGACTGGAGGGATACTAATTGAAAGGTTTTCTTTTCTTCATTTGTCAACCATGACAATAGACATGAATCCACGATGTTGGTGATGCACTCTAAGGATGCAGACTTTATGTCTTTCCTCTTCCAAAACCTCGTGATCATTGCAAGGTTTCTATCACTAGACTCATTAGTCAACTCTGCAATTATATCCTTGATTGCGTTGCTCCAAATTGGTCTCCTGAACGTCAAAAACTCGTGCACCGCAAGGATAGGAAGGCTCACACTACCAATATCATATTCTTCAGGTCCACCTCTACCATGGTAATCTGTTCCTCCAAGCTTCAGAAGCTCATAGGTATCACATAGATCTGTTCCTCCAAGCTGCATAAAATACACAATTATCAGATTATCTGCAAGTATGAGGAGTAATAACCGACAAAGATTTGAAGTCTAAAGACAATGGAAATATATCAAGGATGACAAGGAATACCAGAGAGTTTTCCATCACTTCTATAAGCCTCCACAGCATGAAGACCAACATTTTTCAGGGAGCTGATAATCGCAACTGAATTTTTTAGTGACCATGGATGAGCCAAAACTGCCACACTACCAGTATCACAGATCAATCTTATGGCATCTTCAGCAGGTGGTTCACTTCCTCTGCTCAAGAAAGAACACCATTCGATCAGAGGTAAAATACCATATTATAATTCAAAGTGAAGCCAACTTTTTTTTCATCCATACATATCGTAAGCAGGCCCCCCATCATATAGGTAACGGCTAAATGCTTCTTTCAAATTTTGTACGTGGCCGGCTTCAACCATGGCTCCAGCAACATGTAGTCTCCCAGGGGCCACACCATCCCCTACCATCTTAGCAACCAGCTCCCATTTCAGGGGCATCTTAAGTTTGTTTAGCTTAATAAGCATATTCTTGGCACGATGATAACGTCCCTCTCTAATATTGGACAAGAACAACTCTAGTTTCTCGTAATTGGAAGGCCCAAAGCTACTATAGTACGCCAAAATATGTACAGGTTCCTCATAACCAGACCCTTCCCTGCCAAACGTGTACATGCAAAACCAACTAGTTAAAGAAAACGTAAGGAGATGAGAATTATTCTGATGTAGGTGTACCTTGGATGGAATATTGTACTTATTTCAACTCCTGGAATTATTCTGAGGCCAAATTTTTGTGCTGCTTCTACAGCTTCTGGTACGCCAGCCATCGTATCATGATCTGTTAAAGCAAGTACATTTACCTGTTCTGAAGTCATGGTGATTTCAAAATTATAATCTTCAAATTGCTTGATCACTAACAGAAAAGATACTTATTTTCAATAGTAATGATGTTTCACTATTAAAATTTATATAGTGCAAGAGACATGAGCATATGGGAGTATGACATATTTTCTCAAATTTCATTTGGAAATTGACATGTTGTGAGAACATCTATTCTTCTAAGTGACGATTAAAATATAACCTGCCTTGCTTTTTAACTCTCAAACTGAAAATCATGCAGTAATACAGGTATCAGCAGACTAATACATGCTTAGGTCATCTTTTACTTTGAGATCTAACTTCTCGCAAAACAAATTCCTAGAGTCCCAAATGCTCTGAATTCCCAAATAATAGCCTCTTTCCTCGATATCTCGTATTTGACAACTGCAGATTATGGCAGCGATGTTTCATCCAATTTGTCCTTCACGCTTAGTTGATTCCAACGCCTCCTCGCTTAAGGTTTAACACCTCAGCCTCCATTCTTAGGCAACAGTAGTTCTCCAACTCTGCTATGAGAAAAGCCAATCCCCAACCCTTGTCCCCTTGCTACTTTGCAAATGGGATACGTATAAGAGAAGTTGCATTCTGAAGGACCAAGGATCCATGAACCCACATAGCCAAACGGACCCTCAATTAGATGTACATTTGATAAGCTAACACATTCTAAATTCATCTCAAACAGATTCCAATATGCAAACTTGATCATTGCCGAATTAAGAAATAGTGCAACCCAATAAAGTCCATACCATACACATAATGCATGTATAAACCATCAAATATATGAAAGAAAGTTTATGATACAAACACATATCAACATCACCTGTAACATCCCCATACAACGGAAATTTTAAACTTTTAATATCAAGGAAACACAAGGATAAAAACCATCAAGAGTAGGGACATTACTCGAAAAAAATACCCAAATATATCTGGTGCACCATATTACATAAGAGTTTGTCAAAAGAGTGATTACATCAGAATACGAAATACATAATACACGTAATCACGACAACCTAAAATAGGTAGACAACAAGATCCAGTCCCAAAGTGCATTCTCCCTCGGTCACCACCCGCCGGAACCTAACGCGGTATTGAAAATAATCATAACAATGCCTGAGTTTCCATAAGGAAACCCCGTATGACAAGCTCACATATATGTCATATCATACTAGTATAGCATGACATGAAATACAAAGCAGAAAACAACATTCCCACAATGGCAAAACCGGACATCCGTCCTGCAATCGTTCCCGCTGCCACACAAGCCCCACGGTCTACAACCGCCACCGCTGCCACACAGGCCCAACGGTCCGCAACATCGCCGTCGCCACACAGGTCGTACGGTCCACAACCACCGGTACCACACATGTCACACAGTCCACAGCATCGCCACCGCCACACAGACCGCACGGTCCAAACATCGGGTCTCCGTAGAGACTTATCGTAGGCACATACGGTCTAGCGGACAATACGCAACACATCCCCACACGCTACAACACAAGTCAAGGGATCGGTGAGGAGGCGTTCGCACTTCCGCGCTGGTAGAATCAGATCTGAAAACATCGTGGTCCACCACCACACCAACAGAGTCGTCACTCAGGTCGGTCCATCACCGGCGCCACACAGACCGCACGGTATCTCACTCGATAGGTGCCCAATCGAGCTACCTGCCGGAACACATCATCGGCAGTCCATCGCCGCAATCACAAAGGTCACGCGTAATCCTCCCTGTCGCCACACAGGCCACACGAACACGTGCAATCACTGCCATCAAGGTCAGTCGAACATATCCGCCACACAAAGGCCAAACAATCGACAGATCCGAACCGAAGTTTGCGGGGTCGTCGAGCTCCACGTACAGACACCAACTCCGCCGCTATAAAAGCAGGGTAACAGTCTCCGTAGCCATCCAGGCCGGTAGTCACTTCACCCAACGACAGTTGCGTGCCCGCTGAAGCAATGAGATCCACAATCCCTCAGGCTGCTACTCTAACACGAGTCAAATCATAAACTACGTCACCCTTTATAATGTAGAGGCGACACGTCCCAAGTAACCTCACTCTTCCACACGGCGGTTCCTAGGTAGGCACGGGCAACATACTCACCGTCACCTCCCGGCTCACGCTCCAAGCGAGGACACGATTCAGTTCTGGGCTCAAACGGTCGACCGAAAAATGTATACCGGTCGACCGCTTCCGCAAAGAAATCGGTCGACCGAATGCCTACAATGGTCGAACTCTGTGCTCAAAACTAAATCCCCAACGGTCGAACAAAGGTCTAAAACCGGTCGAGCGAACGTGGTCAAAATCTGGAGTCTGGTCAAAATCACACAAGTCTATTCGGTCGACTGACTCAGGGGTCCCGGTCGACCGAAACCTACCAGGGTCAACCTAATAGTCTATGTCATCTACCGGTCAAACAAGACACAACTATCGGTCAAACAACATACAATATACTTAAGTTCACTTAAGTTCCGGTCGGACCAAATGTCAAGAACGGTCGACCGTTTGGATGATCAACGTCTGGTCCAAGCGAAATACGAAGCAACAGTCGAACGGCTCAAGGGTCCCAGTCGACCGAAAACTCCCAAACAAACCCCTACCCACCAGCACAAGCACGACTGGTCGACCGCGACACATGCATCGTTCGACCGGTGTTGGTTAAAGTCAGGAAAAACACTAAACCGGTTGACCGCCCGAAGGAGACCGGTCGACCGTTGGTCGACATCAACCTTGCGCCAGCCAAGGATTTTACGTCGTTTCATCGTCGTCGGCGAGGTCTCCGACCTCCCGCGCCCGACCACAACCCCACCCCAACTTGGGTGAGCAATAAAGCCTCTAATGCAAGAACTTGGCATACCTCTCTTCGCAAGAACGACGACTCCACTGAAGAACTCCGGAGCTCCACGACCAACTCCGGCCACACAGCACGCACCTCCTTGCTCCTTCTTCCCGCCGCGTCCTTGCCTCGCGTGCCTTCCTCTGCAACCCTCACCACCGGAGCACAAAGATCTTGGAGGAGAGGAAGAGATGGGTGGAGAGGAGAAAGGTTTGGAGAAGAAGAAGAAGAAGTTGGTTTCCTCTTAAACCAACCAAGCCACCCATCAATCACCTCAGCCGCACCTACACCCAGCTGCCACTGTTCACCCATGCCTCCACTATTCCTTCCCCCAACTCTCATGCAAAGCCTCTCCAATTAGCAACCTAATCGCCATTAATCCCTAACCAAAGTTAGGGTCTTTACATCACCTGTGTGGTACAAAAAAATTCAGTACCAAACCAATTAACAAACTTGGCTACATATGGCTGTTTGCTTGTTCCACCACCTCTTTGAAACTCAGACCACTAGATGTATGATACTAGTCATAAATCTCTCATAGAGATGTTATCGAAGTTTCACGTCAAGCAACATGAAACTATGCTACCTCCAATACAATTTCAATAAAATAAGCAACTAACCAACCTAAACTGCAAAATAAAAATAAAGTAGGAATTAAAATTGGGATAACACTTCTAAATGATTTACACGAAAACTCAAAAAGTTTTGAAATTGGAATACCATAACTTACAAAATTATACCTTAAATTAGGTATGCCATTTCCACTAATTTGAAGCGAAAAGAAGTCAATTTTTTCCCGTCATGACACAAATTTGGACGACTTCAATCTACTTAGCATAAGGGTGTGATTGATGTGCATGAAGTGATGGGGAAAAACTCCGTTCATTGATTTACCATGGTTTCAAAGTGAAAATGTGAAACACAATCTAAGTTTTTTTTGAAAAAAAAACTTTACAAATCAATCGTCTTGAAGTCACCCCAGAAATCATGTTCCCCAGTTATTTAAATTCTTTTACAAACCAATCCTAAACACACATATCTATCGATCACCAGGAATTGAACTAGATTATTGTGATTGGTTAGCCGAAAAATGACATGTAAGTAGGAGAAGTGAACTTTCAAAATGAATTCTAGTGATTGGTTTGCAAAAAACTTAATGAAATTCCGAAATTCCAATTCTAAGACTTCTAATGCTTTATGAATACGTTACTTCCAATCCAAAGTTCCGGGAAGTCAAAGTTCCTTCACTTCCCTCAAGTGAATCACACCCAAACTAAACTTCTTCCTTAAACACTAATTCTAAGTTTCTAACCGATATAGTATAGATCACAAAGAATTTGGAAGGGGCCTTTTGCAATTTTAGTATTGCATTTCTCTTACGTGGTTCTGCATTAGTTTTTGTAAAATTTCCATCTTCTTCAACCTTCGTTGCTGTATAAATACTAATGAATGACAGAATGAGAATAGAAAAGACGTCAAGTTCGAACCAAAAACTAGAGTATTCTCACGTTGGTTGGAGAAGAAGACCCACACACGATAAGTATCCCATCCGGACTCCATCACTAACAAATATTTTAAAACAAGCAACCACGGAAAAAGAAAAAGAGAAAAAAAGAAGTTAAACGAGACTCACCCCTCGGGCGTGGGCCCTCTCGATGAGAGCGGAGGGGGAGAGGAAGCCGTCGCTACAGGTGGAGTGGGAGTGGAGTTCGAAGAGCACATTGGGGAGGGGAGCTTCGTGGTTGTGGTCGTGGTCGTAAGGGTTGGACTCCGGGAAGGCCCAGTTGTGGATTTCCTTCGACGCCAGGATCTGCTCTGGGGTGATCCTTTTCCTGCTCCTCCTCTTCCTCTTCCTCTTCCTCTTCCTCTTCTTCTTCTTCTTCTTCTTGGATTTGTGCTTTTTTCTTTGCATCCTTATCAGACTCTATTGCACTTGAGGCTTGTACTTTTTGAGTGTTTATTGTGGAATTCACAACAAAGATTTTATCTAATACTATTTAACTTGTTATACAAAAAAAAAAACATTTGAATCAGTTTCTGAAAAGAGGATCGGTTGGAACACACGTATTAAAAAATAGTATGGTGTAGGCAAATCATGTCTAATCCTGGTCAAAGAGCTTGGGAGGGTGTGAGACCAAATTTCTTTGTCGGATGTTTGGGCAGAATGGAAAACGACACCATGAGATTCCATTAGATTCTACGAATACGGTGGACAATGACCGACAGGCCCTTCGGTTGCAAACAGAGCGGATTCGGACGTGTTGACACGTATTATTTATTTGAGATTTGATTTTCCATCCAATTCCAAAGATGTGGTGTTGGAAGACGGAATGATTAAATTCCGACATGTTCGATAATCCCATCAGTGGGACCCAACCTCCACCACCACCACCAGGGGCTGAACTTCGTCCCTGAGGCGGCAGCTACATGAGGAGCATTTGGGCCGATGTTGTACCGAATCGTGACTTTATCCATCTCTGTTCCTTTGCGGGTTGATCTACTTTTGTGCTATGCAATTACCAAACTGTTTGGGTTGTAAACCATAAGTCAAACAAACCATTTTGTTACCAACTATCTGGACTAATATGTCCATGACACTTATTGTAATAACCTAAACTAAACATCTTAATTAAATTAAACTAAACTTACTTAACCTAATTAATGCATGCATGGAGAGTAGGAGGTGTTGGAAGGAGGAGATGAAGTGTAACGTGTAGGATAGTTGTGAAATAAGATGGGTTATTTTGATTGGTAGATTTGAAGGTGGATAATTAAAGGAGATATATATATAGTTAGATAAGAATTCACTTAAAACGTTTCTTCATCAATTTCATCTAACAGAGAGTGAGAGAGAGAGGCTTTCGGAGCAGAAGGAGGAGGAAAGAAGAAGTAAAGAAGAGGAAGAAGAAGAAGAAGAGAAGGAGTGTTGAAGGAAGCTCGGGAGGCTTCTTCAACCGTCAAAAAAGGTATGCCAAATCTTCAATATAACTCACATAAGCCTTGTGAGTGTTGGGGATCGACGTTGGTGTCGAATTTCCCGTCGGAATTCAACCAATTCAGAGGTTGAAGACGACGATCGGTCGACCGGTGCCTGTGGGCAGTCGACCGATCCTATTATTATATTGTTGTTTACCCGCGAACGGTCGAACGATGTCGTTAGACGGTCGACCGTTATGCCAGATTTGTGCGGGAAAAAGGGGATATACTGTTATCGGTCGAACGGGACCACTTAGTCGGTCGACCGAATAACGATGAGAATGGGTCGGTTAGGGATTTTGACTTATTAAACGGTCGAACGTCCTTAACCTTGTTCGACCGATCCATTCGATGCTAAGTCGGTTGGGAGCTTTGACCATCAAAACGGTCGACCGCTCTTTAACTCTCGGTCGACCGACTGAGCATTTAATTAAGCGGTAGAGTGCTTGTGTTGATTCGGTCGAACTGTATTTCAGTTCCGGTCGACCGAACGAGACTTGGGCAAAATATTGAAAGTCCTGTTATCGGTCGAACGGCCCCTTGGTTCGACCGGTCGGATATATATATTATATAAAATTGTATAGCGTAGACCTTCCAAACGGTCGACCGCTAGATGACTTTTGTTCGACCGATTGGTCGGTAATTCGGTTGGCATGGTTCGACCGGTAGATTTGTTTGTACAGTACTGTGTACTGTGTGGGGGACCGGTCGACCGGTGTGCTTGTAGCGGTCGACCGATCTGCCGCAGGTTGGTGGATTTATCCACACGCGATCCGTCGATGTCAGGTCGACTACCGGCTCCGAGGCGACGGTTGATTACCGGCTTTGAGAGCTACGGATTTCACCTTCGACGAAGGCGTATTATTGTTGTACTTTTTCCTCTCTTACCGAGCGGGGTGTGAGGGATGTGTACCGTAAACCTTGGGCAGTTTGCGAGGGTTTAGCGGTAGGCCGAGGATGTTCCGGCAGGGTGCGCGCTAGGCGACTCTTGGGGGAGCAGTGGCTGTCGTCTGACCCGAGTTGTGTATTCGGCGGGCTGATTCGCTCCTTGGGTGCGGCGTGTACCAGGGGTTCCTTCCTGCACTTTTTGGGGAGCAGTGGTATCGACTGACCCTTGTGAGACAGCGGTGGACTGACTTGACCCTAGTGGCAGGAGTGGTTCAGTGCCGCGGAGGCGGTGAGGGCATTATTGTGGGCCCGAGGCGGATGATCATGTGCATAGCATTACATTGTCTTTAATTCCTTTTTATATTTTTAGGAGGTTTGGTATACGGGGTTCCTGCAGGGAACTCAGGCATGTTTGTTGTTTGCATTTCAGGTAGCGAGCAGGGTTAGAGGTTGAGGTGGTGACCTAGGACGGTGCCCCCGAGATCAGATCCTGTAGTTGTCAGTCTTTTCCTTTGGAGGTGATTACTTATTGTATAGCTTTTGTCGTAATCACAGTCAGTTTGTATATTTGACTTCCACGTGGATCATATTTATATTATATATATTGGTTTGTTTCCCGTGACGTGCCCAGTGTTGACCGTTGACGGTCTTTATTATTGTTTAAATTTTCCGCTGTTTTCGGGTACGTTACAATTTGGTATCAGAGCGTTGATCTCGGCGTACTTGTCCAAAGAAACCACCTTTGAGTTAGGAGTTAGGTCTAGAGGATCATGCATGCACAGATTATATTGATATTGTCTTGTTTCCTTTGGCAGATGCCTCCTAGACGGGGGAAGGCGGTTGCCCATACTCGCGGTGAGAGTGAGACTGCGAGGGATGAGGCTTGGGAGGATGAGCGTCGGACGTTGTTCGATACGGTCGGACGTCTGACAGAGATGCTACAGCAGCAGACGGCACAGACTGGGCAGACGGGGACTGGCGCTATGCATGACCGGTTTATGCGCCAGCATCCGCCTACCTTTCTGGGGCAGTACGACGCAGAGGCTGCGGAGGAGTGGATCTTCACGATGCAGAAGATCTTCAGTGCTATTGGTTGTCCTCCAGAGGCGAGAGTGGGCCTGGCTACTTATGTTTTGGGCGGTGCTGCGTCCAACTGGTGGAGGTCCACATCTGCAGTGGTGTTTGCGGACAGAGATGATATAGCCTGGGAGGAGTTCGTTGGCGAGTTCAACGAGCAGTATTTTCCGCAGCATGTCCAGGATCAGAAGAGGGAGGAGTTTCTGAGTCTTCAGCAGGGAGACATGACCCTAGCAGGCTACATCGGGAAGTTCAACGCCCTTGAGCGTTACTGTCCCGAGATGTATGTTACACAGGAGCAGAGGGCTGGGAAGTTCGTCCGGGGGCTCCGGAAGCAGTTGAGGACGAAGGTGCTGACACACATGCCGAGCACATTGGCCGATGCAGTGAAGAGTGCCTCTGTTCTTGATCGTGACTACAGGGAGAACTACCAGGATGAGAGGAGGCCATCAGGTAGGTTCTCTGGGAGGCCAGGAGGTCAGACTGGAGGGAATCCGGGCAAGAGGCCCCGATTCGAGGGAGCAGGAGTTGCAGTACCACGACCAGAGCCTTGTGGTACTTGTGGGAGGTTTCACTCCGGGCCGTGTTTCACCCCCGGAGCATGTCATGGTTGTGGCCAGCTGGGTCACTTTATTAGGAGCTGTCCGAGCCGAGGAGCTGGACCGAGTAGACCACTGGGCTTACCCGCACCAGGCAGAGGAGGAGGCGGAGGTAGACCACCTTTCAGACCTCAGCAGGGGCAGCGCACTGGCAGAGTTTTCACCATCCAGGCAGAGGAGGCTCGGGATGGAGGCGCTGTCGTGGAAGGTACACTTCTTGTCGCAGGTTCAGTAGCTAGGGTGTTATTTGATTGTGGCGCGACACACTCGTTCATCTCAGAGCGATTTGCGGGAGTGTTGGGCTGTACCCTTGCGATGTTGACTGCCACTTTGGAAGTCAGCACACCCCTGGGTCTGGTGGGCACTGTGGGGAGATTTGTCCCCGGTGCCACGGTTGTTTCGGGAGATCAGGAGTTTCCGGCAGACCTGGTCTTGCTACCGATGGAGGACTTTGATGTCATACTTGGGATGGATTGGCTGTCCCAATATGATGTTCGAGTCTTGTGCCGTGAGAAGAAGATTTTGATCCCGAGGAAGGGTTTGCCTGATATTCTGATTAGAGGGATCAGAAGCAGAGGGGGTCGCATTATTGTATCTGCTGTGAGAGCTCAGAGACTGTTACAGCAGGGATGTGCAGCTTTTCTGGCGACGCTTGTGGTTGCGGAGGCAGAGTCCCAGAGGCTAGAGGACATTGAGGTGGTGCAGGAGTTCGCGGATGTTTTTCCAGCGGAGATTCCAGGTTTACCACCACACCGGGAGTTGGAGTTCGGCATTGAGTTGGTAGCTGGCACTACACCACAGTCGAAGGCTCCATACCGGATGGCACCTGCTGAGTTGACAGAGTTGAAGAAGCAGTTGCAGGAGTTGATGGACTCTGGATTTATCAGACCGAGCGTCTCGCCTTGGGGTGCACCAGTTTTGTTCGTGAAGAAGAAGGACGGATCCTTGAGGATGTGCATAGACTACAGGATGCTGAACCAGGTGACGGTGAAGAATAGGTATCCCTTACCTAGGATCGAGGACCTCTTTGACCAGCTGCAGTCAGCGAAGGTTTTCTCGAAGATTGACCTACGTTCAGGATATCACCAGTTGAGAATCCGAGATGAGGACATCCAGAAGACAGCCTTCAGGACGAGATATGGACACTATGAGTTCTTAGTGATGCCATTTGGATTGACGAATGCTCCGGCAGCGTTCATGGATCTGATGCACCGGACGTTCAGGCAGTATATTGATATATTTGTGATTGTCTTCGTGGATGACATTCTGATCTATTCATCAGATATGGAGCAGCACAGAGAGCATTTGAGGATTGTACTCAGCATCTTGAGGGCTCAGCAGTTATATGCTAAGTTCTCAAAGTGCGAGTTTTGGTTGGACAGAGTGGCGTTCCTCGGACACATTGTATCGGCAGAGGGGATATCAGTGGATCCGGCGAAGGTAGAGGCGGTGACACAGTGGAGGACCCCTACGAGCGTGACGGAGATTAGGAGCTTTGTTGGATTGGCGGGTTATTACCGTCGCTTCATCAAAGACTTCTCGAGATTGGCAGCACCACTGACAGCTCTGACGCAGAAGGGAGTCACTTTTGTTTGGTCGCAGAAGTGCGAGGACAGCTTTCAGGAGCTGAAGAGACTGTTGACTACAGCACCAGTTTTATCATTGCCGAGTGGCACGGGTGGATTCGTGATTTATAGCGACGCTTCAGGTGTTGGCTTAGGATGTGTACTTATGCAGCACGGGAGGGTGATCGCGTACGCATCCAGACAGCTGAAGGTCCATGAGAGGAATTACCCGACACATGATTTGGAGTTAGCAGCAGTGGTTCATGCACTGAAGACCTGGAGACACTATCTTTATGGCGAGCAGTTCGAGGTGTTTACAGATCATCAGAGTCTGAAGTACCTGTTCTCGCAGAAGGAGCTGAACATGAGGCAGCGCAGATGGCTTGAGTTCATTAAGGACTACGATTTCACTATCTCTTACCATCCGGGGAAGGCGAACACAGTTGCAGACGCTTTGAGCCGGAAGGTGGAGGTATCAGTAGCAGGCCTATGCATTCAGGAGTGGAGACTGCTAGAGTCCTTGGCAAAGTGGAGGCCATTTGCTGATAGTTCTGAGGGCGCAGTGATTGCCGGATTGAGAGTAGAGCCTCAGACAATATCAGCAGTGATTCGTGCTCAGACTACAGATGAGGAGTTGAGCAGTTTGTTACAGTTAGCTGCCAGAGATGGGTCAGACTTCAGAGTTGGAGTGGATGGAGGTCTGAGATTCAGAGACCGTATCTGGGTGCCGAAGACAGAGGACCTGAGACATGATATCATGGAGGAGGCACACAGATCGAGATATTCCATTCATCCAGGGAGCACCAAGATGTACAAAGATCTGCAGCGGAACTTCTGGTGGCGAGGTATGAAGAAGGACGTTGCAGACTTTGTGTCGAGGTGTTTGGTCTGTCAGCAGGTGAAGATCGAGCACCAGAGACCAGCAGGGCAGATGCAGAGGATTGAGTTGCCCGAGTGGAAGTGGGAGCACGTGACGATGGATTTTGTTACGGGGCTACCGAAGACACGGAGATTCCACGATGCGATTTGGGTTATAGTCGATCGACTGACCAAGTCGGCGCATTTCTTAGCTATTAAGACCACTCTTGCTCTGGAGGGTCTAGCTAAGTTATATATTGAAGAGATTGTCAGACTTCATGGCGTACCGGTCAGTATTATTTCAGATAGAGATCCCAGATTCACTTCGAGATTTTGGGAGAGTCTACACAGAGCACTGGGGACACGTCTGAAGTTTAGCACAGCTTTCCACCCACAGACAGATGGCCAGTCAGAGCGGACGATACAGACTTTGGAGGACATGCTGAGAGCGTGTACACTTGACTGGGCAGGACATTGGGATGAGCATTTGCCGTTGATCGAGTTCGCCTACAACAACAGCTACCACTCGAGTATTGGGATGGCACCCTATGAGGCATTATACGGGAGACCGTGTAGATCGCCGGTATGCTGGAGTGATGTGGGCGAGAGACAGCTAGTTGGACCTGACATTATCCAGTTGTATTCAGAGAAGGTTGACGTGATTCGGAGACGACTAGCTACGGCGCAGAGCAGGCAGAAGAGTTATGCTGATACGCGGAGGCGTGAGCTGACTTTTGAGGTGGGAGATCATGTCTTCCTGAAGATCTCGCCTTCCAGAGGGGTGATGAGATTCGGGAAGAAGGGGAAGCTGAGTCCGAGATATGTCGGACCTTTTGAGATATTGGATCGGGTCGGTGAGGTGGCATATAGGATTGCACTACCACCACAGTTCGCAGGACTTCACAACGTCTTCCATGTTTCTATGTTGAGGAAGTACGTGGCCGATCCAGCTCATGTGATAGAGATATCAGTACCGGAGATCCAGCAGGATTTATCATTAGATGAGAGACCAGTTGAGATTGTGGATCAGATGGTACATCAGCTCAGGAGGAGAGCGATTCCGATGGTGAAGGTCAGGTGGCAGCATCACACTGACAGAGAGGCTACCTGGGAGATCGAGGAGGATGTCAGGAAGCAGTATCCAGAGTTGTTTCGGTAAGTCAGTTGTTTCGAATTTCGCGGACGAAATTCTTTTAAGGAGGGTAGATTGTAATAACCTAAACTAAACATCTTAATTAAATTAAACTAAACTTACTTAACCTAATTAATGCATGCATGGAGAGTAGGAGGTGTTGGAAGGAGGAGATGAAGTGTAACGTGTAGGATAGTTGTGAAATAAGATGGGTTATTTTGATTGGTAGATTTGAAGGTGGATAATTAAAGGAGATATATATATAGTTAGATAAGAATTCACTTAAAACGTTTCTTCATCAATTTCATCTAACAGAGAGTGAGAGAGAGAGGCTTTCGGAGCAGAAGGAGGAGGAAAGAAGAAGTAAAGAAGAGGAAGAAGAAGAAGAAGAGAAGGAGTGTTGAAGGAAGCTCGGGAGGCTTCTTCAACCGTCAAAAAAGGTATGCCAAATCTTCAATATAACTCACATAAGCCTTGTGAGTGTTGGGGATCGACGTTGGTGTCGAATTTCCCGTCGGAATTCAACCAATTCAGAGGTTGAAGACGACGATCGGTCGACCGGTGCCTGTGGGCAGTCGACCGATCCTATTATTATATTGTTGTTTACCCGCGAACGGTCGAACGATGTCGTTAGACGGTCGACCGTTATGCCAGATTTGTGCGGGAAAAAGGGGATATACTGTTATCGGTCGAACGGGACCACTTAGTCGGTCGACCGAATAACGATGAGAATGGGTCGGTTAGGGATTTTGACTTATTAAACGGTCGAACGTCCTTAACCTTGTTCGACCGATCCATTCGATGCTAAGTCGGTTGGGAGCTTTGACCATCAAAACGGTCGACCGCTCTTTAACTCTCGGTCGACCGACTGAGCATTTAATTAAGCGGTAGAGTGCTTGTGTTGATTCGGTCGAACTGTATTTCAGTTCCGGTCGACCGAACGAGACTTGGGCAAAATATTGAAAGTCCTGTTATCGGTCGAACGGCCCCTTGGTTCGACCGGTCGGATATGTATATTATATAAAATTGTATAGCGTAGACCTTCCAAACGGTCGACCGCTAGATGACTTTTGTTCGACCGATTGGTCGGTAATTCGGTTGGCATGGTTCGACCGGTAGATTTGTTTGTACAGTACTGTGTACTGTGTGGGGGACCGGTCGACCGGTGTGCTTGTAGCGGTCGACCGATCTGCCGCAGGTTGGTGGATTTATCCACACGCGATCCGTCGATGTCAGGTCGACTACCGGCTCCGAGGCGACGGTTGATTACCGGCTTTGAGAGCTACGGATTTCACCTTCGACGAAGGCGTATTATTGTTGTACTTTTTCCTCTCTTACCGAGCGGGGTGTGAGGGATGTGTACCGTAAACCTTGGGCAGTTTGCGAGGGTTTAGCGGTAGGCCGAGGATGTTCCGGCAGGGTGCGCGCTAGGCGACTCTTGGGGGAGCAGTGGCTGTCGTCTGACCCGAGTTGTGTATTCGGCGGGCTGATTCGCTCCTTGGGTGCGGCGTGTACCAGGGGTTCCTTCCTGCACTTTTTGGGGAGCAGTGGTATCGACTGACCCTTGTGAGACAGCGGTGGACTGACTTGACCCTAGTGGCAGGAGTGGTTCAGTGCCGCGGAGGCGGTGAGGGCATTATTGTGGGCCCGAGGCGGATGATCATGTGCATAGCATTACATTGTCTTTAATTCCTTTTTATATTTTTAGGAGGTTTGGTATACGGGGTTCCTGCAGGGAACTCAGGCATGTTTGTTGTTTGCATTTCAGGTAGCGAGCAGGGTTAGAGGTTGAGGTGGTGACCTAGGACGGTGCCCCCGAGATCAGATCCTGTAGTTGTCAGTCTTTTCCTTTGGAGGTGATTACTTATTGTATAGCTTTTGTCGTAATCACAGTCAGTTTGTATATTTGACTTCCACGTGGATCATATTTATATTATATATATTGGTTTGTTTCCCGTGACGTGCCCAGTGTTGACCGTTGACGGTCTTTATTATTGTTTAAATTTTCCGCTGTTTTCGGGTACGTTACACTTATTATGCGGCTCTAACTGTGGTTCACGGCTTAAACATTTAATTAAGTAACGCATCTATCTTCTTTTTAAAAAAAATAAAATAAGAGATTGGTACGATATGTACGTACATCCGTGCACGATGAGTTACATTGGATTAAGCAGATTAACCGGTAGTACTGGTTTAGCGTTAGGGTTCGGTTGTATTGGGTTATAATATCATTTCAAAATTTACTCCAGTATAGAGTGCACGTTGATTCGATCACAAGTCACGTAGAGTTTAATTCCTCTTCTTTTCTTTTCTTTTCTTTTTGTTGAGGAAAAGAGTTTAATTCATCTCAAATTCTTGAAGACAAATTAGAAGAAGGAGAGGTGTGTTGGCGTGGGGGCGGAAAGGTCAATGTTTGGCGTTTTTACAATTTTTCTTTTTTACTTTTGGATTTTAATACAAAGGACAATTATAAATTTTGATGTTTAATTTCTAAAATTTCTAATAATATTGGACGAAAATAATAAAATAATAGACTCCACTAACGTCAAATGTGCATTCAAACAAATAAAATTGAAATACATGTGCACCTAGAGTAATAGTTGAGATATGAGTAGACCTTACTAACGACAAACAAATAAGATGAAAATACATGTGCACCAACGGAAATAGTTGAAGTACAAGTACATTGCTCCAATTACACCTAAATAGTAAAGTACTATTAGTATTTGATTAATATGTGCTTTCAAATAGTAACATTAACATATTTCTATTTTTCAATTTAGGGCCCTAACAGTTAGGAAATCAACATTATCTCCTAAGACAATAAAAAATTCAGCCAACATTAACATATTTCTATTTTTCAATTTAGGCCCCTAGCAAGTTAGGAAATATACAATACCTCCTAAAAAATTAAAAAAATCATCCATGATAACAAATTAAAAAACAACACTCTCTTAGAACAGTCAACAACGGGATAATCACAATTATTCTCTCCTGTATAAAACAGTAAATATATGAAGAAGAAAAAAAACCAAAAGTGCTGAATTAGAACCAGCGACCTAAGATTAATAATCTCTTTCATTCACGTTGTTAATTTTCTTCTCAACTTTAATTCTATTCCAAAAATCATTTATATTTACTAAAAACATTAATAATCTATTTGGAAAAATATTTATATTTATATTTCAGTTTAATTGTTTTTTACTTTAAATTTAGTACAATATTCTCTATTTCAGAGAAGTTGGTGTATTTTCAGTATAATTATAACGTTATTGTTGGAATTGACTCGTCGGTCGGGAGTTTCGCTCACCGGTAAGCGGGCGACATTTCACCTCGCACGATGTTTATTTTGAACTTGTGATTTATTAGTAATTTTGTAACTTTGTGAGATTGAATCTTGAAAATGTAACCGTTATTAAAATATAATAAATCTTAATCCTAATTATTATCAAAATATAAACTAAAACTACTTAAATCCTAACTATTTATCAAAATATAAATCCCTAATTATTAAAACAAAACCGAAACCAAAAAATAAAAACAAAAACAAAAATCGGACCAACCGGGCTCGATCGACCCGGTCGAGTCCTGGGACGCCAGAAGACCGGTTAAGGATGCTCCAAGGATATTTCGGTTGATCTCAAGTACAGTCCTCCGCTCTACCAACTGAGCTAAGGTCGGTTAACAAACATTTAGCTATAATTATTTATCTAATGATGCTGAATATATATTTTTAATTTATCTGTCGGCTGTCCTATATGTAGGAGCTGGTCTGTTCGATGTGTAATAATAAATAATATTCGCTTGATAAAGAAAGATAATGTTTCGTGGAAAACGAAATGAAATAAGAAGGGTAACCTTTTTGTTTCTGATAAAAGGTCTTGGGCTGGACTGCTTCAGCCTCTCTATAAACAACTACCTCAATATAACGCCCGATAGTGGAAAGTAGAAACAAACCAAATTAGACCTATTTTAGAAGGGAAAATGTTTAGTGGACGCGCGCGTCCGGGACGTGCGCTGATGTGGTCAGTCCACTCAGCAGACGCTGCTTAGTTGGCGCGATGGGATATGAAAAGTTTTTTGTTTTTTTATTCCTCTATTTTCGTACCTTCATCATTTCCACCATCCATCCCTCCATCCCTCATTAATGCGACTCAAATCACTCTCTTCCTTCATCATTTTGGCGCTCGGCGCTCCTACACGGCACAGAAGACTTGTTATCAATCTCAAGATGCCTCTTCCTTTTCATTCCCTTCTCTTCTGTGGTCATTCCTCTGTACCAAATGGAAATCGTTCCCGTGCCTTCCCTAGTGGAGCAGCCATCAAACGTTCCCCATGAGGGGATGTTTTTCCCCTCTTTCGAAGAAGCCAAAGCATTTTACGTGGCCTATGCCGATTATTGTGGTTTTGGCGTTAAGACAAGACAATCTCATTACGATCGTGGTGTTGTTATACGGGTCACGCTGACTTGCTCCAAGGAGGGCACCGCACCAACGGACCAAGGGCAAGGAAAATTGAAGCCTAGGTTATCCAGCAGAGTACAATGCACTGCTCGGATAAGGGTATCCGGAAACACAGCAAGGGGTTACAACGTTAACTTTGTGGATCTTAACCATAACCATCCCATGCTTGACCCGGAGCAAATGCGATTTCTCAGGCAAAAACGAACCGTCCCTGAGGCCGTCGTAGCACGGATATCGGTTAATGATGAAGCTGGGATATCGGCTGCTAAGACCATGCAATCTCTTGTGGTCGAGGCTGGAGGTTATGACAAATTGACTTTCAACGAAAGGGATTTAAGGTTTGTGTTCTTTCCGTCTAACATAATTGAAGTTGAACATTTTGCGCCTGGTCTTACTGGTTCCTGTTTGCAGGAATGTTGTAAACCAAGTCAGAAATTTGAAGATGGGACCTGGTGATGCACAAGCTCTTCAGGACTATTTCATTAGGATGCAGAAGATTGATTCCATGTTTTTTTATGTAATAGATATGGATGACGAAGGAAGACTACGCAACGTTTTTTGGGCTGACAGTCGTTCTAGAGCTGCATATTCATACTTTGGAGACGCAATATGTTTCGACACAACCTACATTACCAACAAATACGACATGCCATTCGCCCCATTTGTAGGAGTCAATCACTATTTCGAATCAGTTTTGCTCGGTTGCGCTTTGCTGTCCTATGAGACTACTGAAAATTACATATGGTTCTTCCAAACCTGGTTGTCGTGCATGAACGGTAAGTTTTTTTCCTTCTTCCTCTTTTTTGTTTGTCTATTCGTAATAAAAAGTCTGTCTGTTCGGAATAAGAAGAATGTATGTTCGGAATAAGAAGTCTGTCTGTTCGTATTAAGAAGTCTCTCTGTTCGGATTAAGTGTTGTGTTTGTTCGGAATAAGAAGTCGGATTGTTCGGATTAAGTGTTGTGTCTGTTCGGAATAAGAAGTTTGACTGTTCGGATTAAGTGTTGTGTCTGTTCGGAATAAGTGGTCTGACTGTTCGGATTAAGTGTTGTGTCTGTTCGGAATAAGTTGTGAGTCTGTTCGGAATAAGTGGTGGGTCTGTTCGGATTAAGTGTTGGGTCTGTTCTGATTAAGTGTTCGGTCTGTTCGGAATAAGTGGTGGTTCTGTTCGGATTAAGTGTTGTGTCTGTTCGGAATAAGAAGTCGGACTGTTCGGATTAAGTGTTGTGTCTGTTCGGAATAAGAAGTCTGACTGTTCGGATTAAGTGTTGTGTCTGTTCGGAATAAGTGGTCTGACTGTTCGGATTAAGTGTTGTGTCTGTTCGGAATAAGAAGTCTGACTGTTCGGAATAAGTAGTCTGTCTGTTCGGAATAAGAAGTCTGACTGTTCGGATTAAGTGTTGTGTATGTTCGGAATAAGTGGCCTGACTGTTCGGATTAAGTGTTGTGTCTGTTCGGAATAAGAAGACTGTCTGTTTGGATTAAGAAGTCTGTCTGTTCGGAATAATGTCTCACTCCTTTCGAATTGGGTCCCTTATGCAGATATACCCCCCCAGCTATAATAACAGATCAATGTGGTGCCATTACTGCTGCTGTAAGGAATGTCTTCCCAGATTCAAGACACAGATTCTGTATATGGCACATAATGAACAAAACTCCCGTGAAGTTGCCGACGCAGTATCGGGATCACATATTATTTGATCTGAAATTGATTGTATATGATTCCAAAACCCCAGCAGAATTTGATCGTAATTGGCAGGGTTTCCTTCTTGATTTTGACCTGCAGAACCACAGCTGGCTCAAATCCATTTATGCAATCCGAGAGTCGTGGATCCCTGCATTTATTGGTGATTTTTTTTTCGCGGGAATGGCATCTACTCAGAGGAGCGAGAGTATGAACGCCTTCTTCGACAAGTATCTTACTTCGAAGACCACCCTTAAGCAGTTTGTTCAACAATACGAACTTGCGCTCCGCCACAAGTACGAGAAGGAAGCTCAATCAGAATTTGATTGTCTTCATAAAAAACCCCAGTTGGTTTCAATTTATCCATTCGAGAGTCAGTTGAGCGAGTTGTATACCGTAGGGGTCTTCAAAAAAGTGCAGTTACAAATTGGGAAGATGATATACTGCGATATAACGGAGGAGTTCAATACGAATGAAACATTCCAGTACAAGGTATCTGAACGTGTTTTGGCTGGTGAGCAGCTACTGTCGAAACGTTTCCTAGCACAAAACACATCCATGAATTTTACATGTGATTGCAGAATGTTTCAGCACGTTGGGCTTCTATGCTGCCACGTTTTTGTTGTACTTGCACGCTTGAATCCTAATGCATTGCTTCCAGACTCTTACATCCTTAATCGATGGCGGAAGGATATTCGAAGGAGCTATCGGGATAAGACGTACCCAGACGATGGTGTAATGGCGAAGGATGCGCTACGTCGTCACGACGACATCATGGGTCGTGCCGTTTGGATCGCACAGGAAGCCTTCATCTCCCACAAAAGGTATATTGAGGCCGTGAAGTGTATTGAAATGCTTAAGGCACGTATGCACACTACACAAAACTTGGTTCGACCTGATGAACCTGAGTCTTCGGGTACATCAGTCCTTAATCCGGAAAAGGTCAGACGTATAGGAAGACCGCCGACTAGACGTCGAGTGTCTTTAGCTGAGAAGATAATTAAAAAGAGCCATAAAAAACACGCCCAACAAGAGAAGGGAAAGTGGAAGATGAAGGTTACTTCGCCGCTTCACGAAGTAGCACCAAAACCCGCGGATCCTGATTTCTCCGATTGGGACATGAGTTTGTATTACGAGGAATTTCCTCCTTAATTTACATTTTTTTGTTTTTTCCCGTTCTTGTAAAACCAAGAAACTTGTAATTGTTGATCTGTTTTGATCTGTAAATGGTTGTTATACAAGTTCAGTTCAGATTTACTTGTGTCTGATCGAAATAAGTTTTTCCTGTTCGGAATATGTTGTGGGTGTGTTGGGAATAAGTTGTGTGTGTTCGGATTAAGTGGTGTGTCTGTTCGGAATAAGTTGTGAGTCTGTTCGGAATAAGTGGTGGTTCTGTTCCGATTAAGTTGTGAGTCTGTTCGGATTAAGTGTTGGGTCTGTTCTGATTAAGTGTTGGGTCTGTTGGGAATAAGTGGTGGTTCTGTTCGGATTAAGTGGTGTGTCTGTTCGGAATAAGTTGTGAGTCTGTTCGGAATAAGTGGTGGTTCTGTTCCGATTAAGTTGTGAGTCTGTTCGGATTAAGTGTTGGGTCTGTTCTGATTAAGTGTTGGGTCTGTTGGGAATAAGTTGTGGTTCTGTTCGGATTAAGTTGTGAGTCTGTTCGGATTAAGTGTTCGGTCTGTTCGGAATAAGTGGTGGTTCTGTTCCGATTAAGTTGTGAGTCTGTTCGGATTAAGTGTTGGGTCTGTTCTGATTAAGTGTTGGGTCTGTTCGGAATAAGTGGTGGTTCTGTTCGGATTAAGTTGTGAGTCTGTTCGGATTAAGTGTTCGGTCTGTTTGGAATAAGTGGTGGTTCTGTTCCGATTAAGTTGTGAGTCTGTTCGGATTAAGTGTTGGGTCTGTTCTGATTAAGTGTTCGGTCTGTTCGGAATAAGTGGTGGTTCTGTTCGGATTAAGTTGTGAGTCTGTTCGGATTAAGTGTTCGGTCTGTTCGGAATAAGTGGTGGTTCTGTTCCGATTAAGTTGTGAGTCTGTTCGGATTAAGTGTTGGGTCTGTTCTGATTAAGTGTTGGGTCTGTTCGGAATAAGTGGTGGTTCTGTTCGGATTAAGTTGTGAGTCTGTTCGGATTAAGTGTTCGGTCTGTTCGGAATAAGTGGTGGTTCTGTTCCGATTAAGTTGTGAGTCTGTTCGGATTAAGTGTTGGGTCTGTTCTGATTAAGTGTTCGGTCTGTTCGAAATAAGTGGTGGTTCTGTTCGGATTAAGTTGTGAGTCTGTTCGGATTAAGTGTTCGGTCTGTTCTGAATAAGTGGTGGTTCTGTTCCGATTAAGTTGTGAGTCTGTTCGGATTAAGTGTTGGGTCTGTTCTGATTAAGTGTTCGGTCTGTTCGGAATAAGTGGTGGTTCTGTTCGGATTAAATGTTGCGTTTGTTCGGATTAAGTTGTGAGTCTGTTCGGATTAAGTGTTGCGTCTGTTCGGATTAAGTGTTGGGTCTGTTCGGAATAAGTGGTGGGTCTGTTCGGAATAAGAAGACTGTGTTCGGAATAAGTTGTGAGCCTGTTAGGATTAAATGTTGTGTTTGTTCGGATTAAGTTGTGAGTCTGTTCGGATTAAGTGTTGCGTCTGTTCGGATTAAGTGTTGGGTCTGTTCGGAATAAGTGGTTGGTCTGTTCGGAATAAGAAGACTGTGTTCGGAATAAGTTGTGAGCCTGTTCGGATTAAATGTTGCGGTTGTTCGGATTAAGTTGTGAGTCTGTTCGGATTAAGTGTTGCGTCTGTTCGGATTAAGTGTTGGGTCTGTTCGGAATAAGAAGACTGTCTGTTCGGAATAAAGTTAGCTTAAGAATGACATTGGTAATGTTTGTATTTTTACATGTAAATAGTTTGTGAACTGAATATGTAAACATTTTGTACATGTAAACCAAAAAATAAACAAAACTTAAAATATCGTTGTCTGTTTAGACCTGCACACACGACCGACGATCCCTAAGTAACATGACCGCCAATTCACCCCTGATAGAGTGGATGGTATTGGGGTCCTTCTCCTTCGTAGGGTCAAGATTGAACATTAGGCACCTTATCCAGTATAAAACGAAGGCGCCGCAATCGTTGCTCCCCGGTGGTTGTTGTTGGCTCTCTTTCCTCAGGATTCTCAGGGGCCAGTCGACCTTGAGTAGATCCCTCCAGTATACAGCCGCATCCGCTGCTGCACATTCATGTAGGCCTACAGTCTGCTCCGGATCATCACCTTCGCCTAGCTCCCTAGAGAGACTGTTGAATGCCAAAATCTCTTTGGACGGGCCATAGACAACCACCAGTGTCCAATGACCTGAAGACCAGCATGGTTGTGCGATCACGGTCTGTGTTGGAGACGCACCTACGATTTTAGGGAGGATAAAATCATCAACTTCTCTGCCTTGCCCTCCAAGAATTCGCCCCGACTCGAATGTGGATATGCATATAACTTTTTCTGGGTGGCGTCTTTCTTCGAGCACCGATAGCATAGCGTCGATAGTTTCATCGCTAATATCCATCCTAGGCGTTATAAGCTCCTTCAGGTCGGAGCGTTTTAAACTGCACATATCGCCTCTCCAGATGACCTCCCTATTGTCCTTGTTGGGTTCGGTCAGGTTCAGTAGCATTTTGACCTCATCAACTGACAACGTGCCCAATGCAGGCATGTCAACATCCGGCCTTTTTTTCTTCAGGCTCCTTTGAGCCGCTCTATCTTTTCTTTTTTGCTCTTCTTCCTTCTTATTCTTCTTGGCCAGATGTTCGCCTTCCTTCAGCTGCTGCTCAACGGTGGCCGTCGAGCGTTTTCTTTTCGCGACCCAGTTTGCTATCTGGGCCTTGCTTTCTTCTTCCTTCTCCTTCTTCTTCTTCTCTTCCCTCTTCTTCTCTTCCTCCTTCTCCACTATTTTCCTCTTTTCTCCCATCTTCCTCTCCTCCTCCCTCTTCTCCTCTTCTTCCTTCTTCCTTTCCTCCTCCCTTTTTCTCTCACATTCCTCCTCCTCCCTCTTCCTCTTTTCTCGTTCCTCCTCCTCCTTCCTCTTCTTCTTTTCTCGTTCCTCCTCCTCCTTCCTCTTCTTCTCTTCTTCTTCCTCCTCCCTCCTCTTTTCTTCTTCCTCCTCCTCCCTCTTCTTTTCTTCTTCCTCCTCCTTCCTCTTTTTTTCTTCTTCTTCTTCTTCATCCTCCTTCCTCTTCCTATTCTCTTCTTCCTCCGCCTCCCTCTTCTTCCTATTCTCCTCCTCTTGCTCTCGCTCGTTCTCCCCACCAGGGACTCCAGTTGTCCCTGTCCCTCGAAGATATATAATATCTTTCCTGAGCCTCCCACACTCTTCCTGGGAAATCCTCAGTTCTTCCCTGAGGTCGTGTACCTGTTCTGTGGCCTTCTTAAGGGCAGCTTCGGCCCTCAGCCATTTTGTCTTCACCTCACTCAGCTCCAATTCTTGGAGCAGCGGGTCGCATGGAATGCTGCAGTCTGCCAGTTGGAGCCTTGGCAAACTGACGGTTGAAGTTGAGCTCTTTCGAACAGGACCAATAAGTTGCAGCTCCCTTTCACTCATTGATGGAGCCCCCATCAGGTCGAACGTGCCGTCGTAAATCCGATGTAAGGTAATTCCACGTTCCTCCCATTTCCTCAGGGTTAATCGTTTCCCAAACATCTCCGTCCATCTTTTCATCCGTGGGAAAACTCCAGTTCTGGGCTCCCCCAATTTAAATTTCTCACAAAGCCACACCTTCAAATGGAAAGGAAAAAAATGAGAACTACTATACCAACGTACCTTCATATTCGAAAGACAACTGAATCCGAACATACATTAAACGTAAACCGAAGAGACACCCAACTTAATCCGAACAGACGGACTTCTTATTCCGAATAGACACACGTCTTATTCCGAACAGACCCAACACTTAATCCGAACAGACCCACCCCTTAATGCGAACAGACTCACCATGTATTTCGAACAGACTCACAATGTATTCCGAACTGACTCACAATGTATTCCGAACAGACCCAACACTTAATCCGAACAACCCCACCACATATTCCGAACAGCCCCACCACTTAATCCGAACAGACCCACAACGTATTCCGAACAGACCCACCACTTAATCCGAACAGACGCACCACCTCACCCGAACAGACCCACCACTTAATCCGAACAGACGCACCACCTCATCCGTCGTAATGTTAGGAAGGTTTAGGAAGTGACCGAATGGGGTGCAACGGAAAGCCTCCTTCTCCACCTTATTCATCCGGTCAAACTGCTTTCGGATGGCCTTCCAGGAGCATCGTGATTCCCGGAAGTAGTACGTGGTTCCCTAAAACCAATAATTTAATAAACGGAAGTTCATCAAAAAAAATAACGACCCAGGGAAAGAAAAAATTAGAGACCCACCGGTTCTGGGACGTGTTCGATATCGACGGCCGGAGTTGAAGAATCCATTATCGTTTACAAGGTGCGCTTCACAGGGAAAGAAAGTCGGGAAAGCTTCACAGGTGCGCTTCCTACGTTCACAGGTAAGAAAGAAAGAAAGCGAGTCTCCCTTTTGTTCTGGATATGTTATCTTCCTCGGTATCCGAACCGTCATTCGTAGGGTGTCTGCCGCTGTCTAATCTGGAAACGAACCGTCCTTCTTCGAAAACCGTCAAAAAATTTTTAAAACAATTTAAGGCGCGTTCGGAAGGAAAGCGTGACATGGCAATCCGACTAGACGCTGACTCCTCCACTTTTTGAAGCCACGTAGGGCGCGTCCGTGACGCCCGCGTCCGTGTATAAGGACTCTTTTAGAAGGCCTACATTTGGTATCTCGTGCAAACCCAAAATAAAAATATATACTAACTTTTCGGACACCATACCACTTCCCAAAGATCACCAGGTCCAAGGTAGACATTGGATATTCGAATAAGCCGTTTGATTTACAAATTTCTAACACTAATCCTAGCTCGCATTGGTACAACATTTATTTGTCACACACATAACATTAATCTGTAACTTTTTTTTAAAAAACTCTTTGAGCGCATCCCGACATGGATAAGAAGGTCGTTATTACTTGCCAGGACCATTATGAACGTCGACATCTACTCAAATGCATTGGTTTCATTGATATCCATACGTATCTTATGTCTTGCTTAGTGACCCCCAACAACTATATATACACATAGAATTATGAATATGTAATAATTTGACACAAAAACACCTGCAGAGTCCGAATCAGTGGCCCATCCATCCACCACTATCTTGTTCCCAATCTTATGTATGTCTTTCTTGATCGAACCGTATAGGAGATGTAACTTGTATCCACTAAAAGAAGTTGTCCCACCACCGGTCCACCCATGGTGGTTTTGTTCCTACTACCCATGCCTTGTCGGCTTGAGACGTTGGACAACACGCAATTTTTCTCGTCGTTTTCGAAGTATCATTTTGAGATTTCGTTTCTGAAAAATCAATTTGTTATCACTTTGTCCAAGTGTTTTGTGATAACTAACTCTCAAGTCTCAATTCTCAAGTACTACACTCAACTTGTCATCATGGACACACCTCCTGAGTCCTGACACTAGTACAGAAGGATCCTTACGTCGGTTATGGAAGGATATACTACGCTCAAGCACTGTGCTAAACTTGTACGTATGCAATCGTTATTTTGGTTTGTTTGATGGTCAAATGAAGAGATTGTTGGAAATATAATCTCATGTTACTCCTAATTGGAAATGTAAAAATGTTACCAATTGGAACCAACTCAGTTTGGAGATCTTTGGTTAAATTAAGATGGTCAAAACCAGTGATCGGTTCTTGACATGTGCGCTAGCAGATCTGAAATTTAAAATGAGGTTTGGTAGAGAGTAAATAAATAAAATAAAAAATGTAAACAAGTCAGCAGATTAATCAATTTTCACTAATCTACAATTACTTAAAAACATGGATTAACTTGTGTTGTTTGCATATTTGTTTCCTCTCGTGATTAGTAGAATTATCCAACCGTCCCCATTCATTGAACCTAGTAGAAGAGCAATTGAGTTGACGTGGGGGGTTGAAGTTTCACTTTCGAAGAGTGGTAATAAATTAATACTGTCCAAAAAGTTATGAACAGATGCCGTTTTTCAGATTTTGCAAAATCTATATATCTATGCACATGAATCTGCAAAATCTATATAACTATGCACATGCAGCACAGCAATCTAGATGCTATAAGATTGCACCTGAAGGAATATATTGTGTAGCATGTAAACGAGTCAAGAACAAGAAACTGCATCAGGTTAGATTGTCTGAGAAATAATATCGTCTGAGCTCAAATTACAATCTGGAATTGACAATTTTTTGTTGGGTAGATTTGACTTGTCAAGAACTGTATTGTTTAGACCAATTTGATATTAAATAACACTACGTAAGCCTAATAGATATTATACAGACTAATATGATTACTTATAATAAGCGGTTTCAAGTTGGATACAGACGCTCTAATATCCATTATATTTGAAAATTCATATTGTTTAAAGGCGTCATTATCCACTAAAAATTCAAAGAAAGTGACGAACTAAACATCAAAAATGACTTTTTTGAATACTTAACAAATCGTGGGAATTAACCTTGAGAAGATTAGATGACTTGATAATGTGCACTTAAAATGACTTCTTCAATTAACATTCTAAAACGATGGCAAACCATAAATTTAGAGTTATAGACTTTTTTGAATTTCATTAGTACGAACGACACCGTGTAAGAATTTGATTGAATTCGATATTTATAACTAGATGAGCACGATGTCCATGATGTCTTTTTCAGGGTTTATTTTCTGGAGTTGGTCGGCACTGTACGATTGCTCCATCAACTGTTCTGGCGCAGCCTG
Organism: Triglochin maritima; assembly: GCA_963682175.1. Taxonomy (NCBI): domain Eukaryota; kingdom Viridiplantae; phylum Streptophyta; class Magnoliopsida; order Alismatales; family Juncaginaceae; genus Triglochin; species Triglochin maritima. The sequence goes on along the minus strand of OY821792.1, from coordinate 30,816,500 downwards.
TTGGTGGTGGCTAGAGTGCCACTTGTCTCCGTTGACCCATCAGAAGATAATTATTGGCATCACACTTATTAGTTAGTGGGCACCTTCCAATCATGGAAATCTAAGGACACTACATCAATTACTCTTTATCTTCCATATTCATCACACGTCATTCCACCATGCAAAAAAAACCTTTTTTAGCTCACCAACAACACCATACTAATCGTGTACTCTATTTTCCAAACCATAAGCTATGAACGTCAAAATCGTATTTGTGTTTTTTTCATTTTCGTCATATTTGAAGGTACTTCTTCTTCTTCTTCCTCTTCTAATTTAGGCAGTTTCTTTTCCCCCCTCTCTAAATACCCATCCCACTCCTTTGTTAACAACAGCTGAAAATTAAGAATTAGAGAAGGATATCAGACCTTTTATCATTTTACTTGTATATATGGTAGATATAGCTAATGAAAGCGAGCAAATGGTCTAAATGGAACTGTTAAATAATATTATTTAAACGTGTAAGAAAAATAAGTAAACATCATTTTGACAAATTTGCACATACTTGTACTGACCCCTACTAATGACGATGAAGAAAAATAAATAAACATAATTTTTAGAAATTTGAACATGTAGATCAATATTACTAATAATGATGATGACGACAACGATAATTATGATGATATATTGATATGTGCAAAGTGCGTGTTCAGGTATATCCACAGATGCTCTGCTTATATTCCAAATTGAAGCAAGATTTTCTTATGTTAAATTTTACTTTTGGTCCTACTATCCCAATATCCCATAATACAAAAATATATATCGAAAATTTTATCTTAAATCTTACCTATCTCAAGGCCCAAACATCTAATTTGGCTATTATTATCATCTAGTAAACTAATGAATAGAGATGGAAATCAGGCTGGAAAACCAAGGGTAATGTTTAACTTACAAGGCTGGGTTTTGGTTGGCTGTTTGAAGGTATATATGAAAGATAAATGAAGTGAGAACAATCTAATATATAGGTTGAGCTTAATGGGTTGATAGTTGGATTTTATGGGTTAATTAGAAAATATGATTGAGCTTAATACGTAAGTGTTTGAACTTGGAATTCCAATATCACAAGCCCAGTCAACCTTGACAGGGCCTATCCATGCTGGATTTGAGACATTTAACCAACTAATAGTTTGGCATGCGATTAACATTCCATTTATGACACATGAGAATCCACTTAAGAAGACACAAGTGGCTACAATATTCTAGAGACATTTTAATGCAAGACATAAGACATGAAAAGATATATGCTCATAGGCAGAACTGTTCTGTGATACAAAAGTGCTATTCAGAAGTAGAATTGAAGGTTTGCATGGAAAGGGTTTACAGTGCATGCATGTGTTGAAGAATTAACGCATCTGGACGGGGTGAAGTCCAAATGCATTTCCAAAGACTTTTGCTTTCCAAAAGGACTTGTTCTCCATTCAATGTGTAAAGAGTGAAATGCACTTCGTAGTGCAGACATTAGTTGCTGGTGTTAGGCAGTGGAAGGAAGAAGATCTCCTCATGATTTTCAAATATATTCTAATGTACATGTTCTTTGGGACCCAGAGAGTTTATATTTACATGATTTATACATTGTGTCATTTTATGTTTCTTTTGTCTGATTGAACATTAGTTTTCTAGATTATAGTAATTCAAAACGCATATTATCAGATTTGGTAGCAGATGAAGTTGAAAGATTGTATGCCAATTCACTATGAAAAATGCTTTAATGCAGTCATGATTGTATTCGGAGTATGTCATTAGCATTGTTGAAATAGAAAGCTCAGACACGTGAGTCATCATAGTCTATTCCCCTAACAGCTAATCCCTCAACGGCTACTTGTCTCCAATGGAAACTACACCAAATCACATATCTCACAACTACATCAAAGGAAACCAAGATACAATCATACATAGCAAATCTCAATCACATGTAATAGGAAATAGATCAACGACTATTTTGTGCTGCCAACATAAATAGCAAACAATGTGTATTCTTTGGGGATAATAAAATTCATAAGCACGCTTAATTTCCACATGGTATCAGAGCAGTGATCGAAACTCAGAATCGGGATTCTTCACCGACGAAGATCTCTCCGGTCACCGTCTCAGATCGTCCCATAGAAAACATCATACATTCAATCACCAAAAACCCAAAACCATCATCGACCAAATTGGTCTCAGAACATCCCAGAATCACCATACAACCCCTCATCCAAAACCCAAAATCATCACCGGCCAATCAGCCTCAAAGCATAAAGAGGGGGCTGACGCACTCGTCGTCGACCATCCCTCCCAATGGTCATCGAAGGAGCACAACCTCAGAGACTGACCACTTAACTTCTGAATGAAACAAACAATCTCTCCTGGGCTCGGTCCATCACATTGTCTCTCAATGGCAAGGAAAAATTAGGCCACATCACCGAAAGCACAAAAAAACCAACCACCGACGACACCAAAATCGAGGAATGGCAGACCGCCGACCATCTCACGATTACTTTGGGTGCTCAACTCAATGCAACCTTAGATCGCGGAGTTGTTCATCTACTCCAACTCAGCCAAGGAATTGTGGGATGGCATCCACGACCTGTACGGGAAGCAACAGAACTTCGCTCACATATTCAAAGTCAAGCAAGAGCTCGCGCAAACCAAACAAGGGCAAAAAAGCTTCACAGAATACCTCGACGCTTTAAAAGGTTGATGGGATGAGCTCGGGATCTATGAACCACTGAGCACGGACCCGAAAACCATCAAGGAAAGGGACGAGCAAAATCAGACCTATCAATTTATGGTAGGTTTCGACTCTGGCTACGAGAACCTTAAATCTCAGATACTATTATCATCGGAGCTTCCACCCCTCAACCAAATAATCGCGATGATCCAACGGGAAGAAACCTAAAGGCTCGCCATGCCCAAACCCGTAGACAACGAAAACCAAGCCTTCGCCGCCACCCACAACCAAAACCAGACCTCAAAAGCAAAGGAACAATTCAAAAAATGAAAGGACGAACATTGTGACCATTGCAAAAAACAAGGGCATAACCGCGACCGATGTTGATTCCTCTACCCGCACCTCCGACCACCAAAAGATGGAACCAGAGAAAGAAGGGGCGATAGCAGAGGATACCTTAGCAGAGGCGGCAGAACCGACCAACAACCTAACCCTAGCTTCGGAGGCGAAAACCAGAAATGGGAGCAAAGTGGGTCATTCTTCGGACGTCGAGGTTTTATGTCCGAAGCCCACGCGGACCCTCATACACCCGATTATTCGGGTAACTCGGACGGTCAGACGCATCCAGTTCCTGTTGGCGTCTACTCAGGTGCGGGGGAGCGTGCGTCTTCTATTCATGGGCCTGGGTTAAGGCCGAATGGAGTCCAAAAAGAGTTGGGTCAAGTCTTGGCACATCTGAATGCACTCCTCCAAAATTCTGGACAAACTCATCTTAGACAGGTAATGTGTTAGGTATTAATCTGTATGCTTACCTTACTAATTATATTATTACTCCTAGTTCATGGATTATAGATATCGGTGCTACTGACCATATGACTGGAAATATGAATCTTTTACATAACTTACAGTATAACCCAAATCTAAACAAATTTGTTACGGTTGCCAATGGCAACCAAGTTAAGATCAATGGAACTGGACAATCCACACTTCTAAATAATACTTCTAAAAATGTTCTGTATATTCCTGAATTTACATCTAATTTGCTTTTTGTTGCTCGGATAATTCGAAATCTAAATTACAATGTGATTTTTACACCTTTTGATGTATTATTTCAGGATTGAACATCCGGGAAGATGATTGGTAGAGGCTCCATGGTTAATGGCTTATATGTACTAGATTCGAACAATAATTTGCTTGCTAATAACGTGTCCCATCAAACACCCAACCTTTGGCATAAATGCATGGGTCACCCCTCCTTTCCTGTCTTAACACAATTACTCCCTAGTTTAAATTTGAATGCTGAATTATATTGTGAGACATGTCGTTTAGCGAAACAAGTTAGGTTGCCCTTCCATTCCTCTACCGCTCAAACAGGGAAACCTCTGGAAATGATACACTCTGACATCTGGGGTCCAATGCCCGTTGAATCATATAATGTCTTTAAATATTTTATTACATTTATTGATGATTTTTCTCGCACTACTTGATTATACTTGCTTAGATCAAAATCTGATGTTTTTCTATCTTTTGTGAGTATGTTAAATATGTAAAAAACATATATGACACAGATTAAAATCTTTGTGTCAGATAATGGAGTTGAAACACTAGCAATGTTTTCCAAAAAAGATTGAAAGGAAAAAGACATATTGCATCAAATAACTTGCATTAACACCCCTTAACAAAACAATATTTTCGAAAGAAAGAATCATCATCTTCTAAATGTTACTAGGTCTCTCTTATTTCAAACGCATGTGCCGAAAATCTTTTTGTCTGGGGCTATTTGGACTACTGTTTATCTTATTAATCGACTTCCCAGTCCTGTAATTAAGAATAAACAACCTTTAGAAATTCTGAATAGGAGACACATGAATATTGATCACCTTATAATCTTTGGTTGTACTTGCTTTGTTTATAAAAAAAACGAATTGATAAATTTGATTCTCATGCCATTAAAACTGTTTTCTTTGGGTACTCTTCTCAGAAGAAAGGGTACAAATGCTATGATCCTATAGGTTGTAAACTTTACATTTCTAGAGATGTCTCCTTTTTTGAAACGAATCATACTTTTAACATTCCACAACTAATCCCTCTGGTGAGACATCTCCTCTCCCTACAATTGACATGTTTGATTTTGCTAATTCTCTTGGGGAAACTCTCATTCCCCAAGACGAGGGAGATGAACAGACTACAAGTGAGCACAATGACGAACATGATGAAACTCTCTCCAGAAGATCTACAAGGCCCACTTGCTCTCCAGCTCATCTCCAGGACTTCATTACTTATAATGCTACTTACCCCATACAAGATTATATCTCTTACAATGCCATAACTTCTTCACATCAGTCCTTTTTGAATGTAATCGATAACTCTAATTAACCCACCTCCTACCATGAAGCTCTTAGAAACCTAAATTGGGTAAAAGTCATGAAAGAAGAACTCGAAGCCTTAGAAAGAAATTAAACTTGGACTCTTGTTCCCTCTAAACCTGGAATCAAATCGGTAGGATGCAAATGAATATATAAAATCAAGTACAATAGTAATGACTCCATTAACCGCTATAAGGCCAGATTAGTTGCCAAGGGGTATACTCAGACCTATGTGTTAGATTATCTCGAAACCTTTGCTCTTGTTGCAAAAATGAACACCGTTAGAGTCTTCCTCTCTATTGATGTCAATTATAGATGGAATCTCTATCAAATGGATGTTAGAAATGCCTTCCTGCAGGGATCTCTGGAAGAAGAATTTTACATGACCCCTCCTCCAGGATACAACTCTCCTCACAATTAGGTTTGCAAACTCCATAGATCAATCTACGGATTGAAACAATCTCCCAGAGCATGGTATGCAAATCTCAATCACTCTCTCTCCTTCAATTTAATTTTATTAAGTATTCTGCTGATGCATCTATGTTTATCAAACATTTCAACAACATTACTACCATTGTCCTTGTGTATGTAGACGATATCATTGTCACAAGAAATAGCGATAGCAAGATCAACCGTGTGAAATCCTATCTAAAAAATAAATTTGACATTAAGGACCTAGGAGTCATGAAATATTTTTTAGACATTGAAATTGCTCATTCTAAGAAAGGGTTGTTTTTATCTCAAACAAAGTATGTTCTAGACCTTCTTAAAGAAACTGGTAAATTAGGATCTAAACTTGCCAACACTCCCATCGAGACCAATCGAAAGACTAACCTTATTGATGGGGAACCATTAAATGACATAGGGCAATTTCAAAGATTAGTAGGGAAGCTTATTTACCTCACTATTACCAGACCAGACATAACTTATGTTGTAAGTACAGTAAGTCAATTTATGCATACTCCGCACACTCGCCAACTTGACATCATAGACCGGATTCTCATATATTTAAAGAAAACACAAGGTCAAGGGATATGGATGGAAAAAAACAATTCTAATTCAATAATTGACTATTCTGATGCAGATTGGGCTTGTAGCTATGATCACAAATCCACCACAGGGTTTGTACATTCGTAGGTGGAAATTTAGTCACATGGAGAAGCAAAAAGAAAAATGTCGTGGCAAGATCCAGTTCCGAAGCTGGATATAGACTCATGACATCCACCACTAGCGAATTCATTTGGCTCAAACAACTTCTCAAGGAAATGAAGGTTCCTTACCAAGAGCCCATGCAAATGTATTGTGATAATCATGCTGCTCAGCACATCGCGTCCAACCCCGTATTCAACGAACGAACCAATCACATAGAGGTGGATTGTCATTTCATGAGAGAAAAAAAATTCAAGCTAAAGAAATCGATGTTCCATATGGCCAAAGCAAAGAACAACTCGCAGATATCTTCACCAAATCTTTGGACCAGAAACAATTCTACATCATTCTTCACAAGTTGGGGTTCTTCAACCTCTTCCGGACCCAACTTGAGGGGGGAGTGTTGAAATAGCAAGCTCAGACACGTGAGTCATCATAGCTGATTCCCCCAACGACTACCTGTCTCCAATGGAAGCTACACCAAATCACATATCTCACAACTACATCAAAGGAAACCAAGATACAATCATACATAGCAAATCTCAATCACATGTAATAGGAAATAGATCAACGACTATATTGTGCTGCCAACATAAATAGCAAACAATGTATATTCTTTGCGGATAATAATACAATTCATAAGCACACTTAATTTCCACAAGTGTTTAACACTATAATCACGTAGAATTTCTACATATATACTACATGTTTACTTGAGATTTGGTTTAATACTATATGTATAAAAGTGGTATTCTAAGGTCCCATGAGAACTTGGAAACTTTCAAGGAAAATCATCTAAACTGTTAGGATCTTAATTTAATGTGGTGGCTTGAAATGCGGAATGATGAATAAAACCAATAGACCTCAAGTTACGTAATGTGCTTGGTCCTCTCGTGATGCATTTGATCTTTAGTCAAGTGAATAACACTCTGCCTGTCGCAAAACATGCTAATTGAGTAATTGTCTTCAACCATAAAACTTGTTGATGCCTTCAATTGCTTCCATATACTTTGTCTTCGTAGTAGATAAAGTCACTATATGTTGAAGACATGCCTTCCAACTGACCAATAGTGAAAACATATACAATCATTAATCTAATCTTGTCATGGTAACCTGTATAGTTGGCATCAACGTACCCCATAAGAACATATGCGGACCTCCCAAACTCCAAAGACAATTCAGTTGAATCTTTGAGATACCTCAACATCCACTTCACTGCTCGTTGGTGCTCCTTTCATGGATTTTTCATGTAACGATCGACAACACTCACGACTTGTGTTATATTCGAACGTTTGAAAATCATAACATACATAAGACGTACTACACATTGCATTATTGTAAGGAACTCGTGACATTTGTGTTTTCTATCTCCTCCTCGAATTCTGGACAAAGGTTGGCTGGAAGTTTGAAGTGATTGGGCAACGGAACCTTCTCAGACTTTGCATTATCCATGCCAAAGTAATGTAAAACTTTCTCCACGTGGACTTTCTTCTAAGATAGGAATAACCTCTTGGACTTTCAATCTTTACGAATCTCAATCCCAAGGATTTTCTTCGTGGCACCGAGATTTTTAATCTCGAATTCATCAAATAATAACTTCTTCACTTCCAAAATTTCAATCTTGTCCTTGGCTGAGAGTAACATGTCATCCACGTAAAGGAGCAAGAAAATGAGAAATCATCCACAAGTCACTTCAAGTAGACACAAACATCATACTTTGAGCACAAGAATTCATGACCAACTATAAACAAATCAAACATTTTGTGCTATTGCCGAGGAGATTGTTTCAACCCATAAAGTGATTTTTTGAAGAAGACATACATGCTCTTCTTTTCCCTCTATGATAAAGTCCTTGAGTTGTTTCATGTATATTCGTTCATCAAGCTCTCTATGTAGAAATATTGTCTTCACATCTAATTGCTTCAACTTGAAATCATGACCAAACTTAGCAACACAAGTATGGAGGTGTGTTTCACAACAGGAGAGAAGATGTTAATGTAATCGACACCTTTGATTTGGCTAAAGTCATTTGCAACTAGATGAGCATTTACCTCGCATCAGAAGTTCATGAGATACTTTCTTTCTTCTTGAAGATCTATTTGCAGCCAACAATGTTTTTTTCCTTTTGGAGGCTCAACAAGCTTCCATGTTTGATTTTTATGAAGAGACGTCATCTCCTCATACATGGCTCCAAACCATGCAGCCAATTATGGCCCTGAATAACATCATTGTATTAGTTTGGCTTTCATCAATCACCAATCTCTTTAGTTGCTCACAATGCATATGCAAGTGTGGACTCGAGGTATGTTGAGGTTCAATGTTATGAACCTCAACATTCTCAACTTGAGATTCTTTCTCATCATCTTTTTCGGGTGGAGATTCAACCTCAACGAATTGTTCAACTTGTTGCTTCACCTGCTTTAGAGCACTCTTCTCAGCACATGAAATATGAGGGACAATAACATATTCTTTTCTTGAAGGCGGCATAGCAACTTCAATAAAAAACCACATCTTTTTCAATCATGAATTAATGAGATTCTGGACACCACAATATATAATCTTTCACACCCGATTGATAACCAAGAAAAATGCACTTCAAAGATCTAGCATCTAGTTTTCCTTGATCAACACAAGCATAAGCATTACAACCAAAAAAATTAAAATTTGAATAGTTAGGAGGGCTACCTGACCATACTTCTTCTGGTGTCTTGAAGTCCAATCACCAAGTAGCAAGTTGTAGAGATTGCTTCCGCCCAAAATTTCTTGGACATTCTTGCATTTAAGGGCATACATCATGCTCTTTCAAGTATAGTCTGGTTCAGCATTTTTGTCACTCCATTCTTTTGTGGTATGTGACAAACGGTTTGATGTCTAACAATGTCTTCGACTTTGCAAAATTCGTTGAATTTGGCTGAACAAAATTCTAAATTGTTGTCCATTCTCAATCTTTTGATCATCTTTTCAGTTTGCTTCTCAATCATTGTCTTCCATTGTTTGAAGTATTTGAATACTTTGCTCTTCTACTTGAGCACATATATCATGTCTTCTTGGAGTAGTCATCAGTGAATGTTAACATGTATCTTACTCCACCTTTTGATGGAACTCGAGAAAATCCACATAAGTCTGAATGAATGTAGTCCAAGGTATCTTTAGTACTTTGCACCGCTACACCCAAATTGATATGATTTTTCTTGCCCATACACAGTGCTCACAAACCTCCAGCTTGCTGGTAACATCATCTCCAAGCAAACCACGTTTTCTCAATAAAGTCATTCCCTTCTCACTTATGTGACCAAGACGTGTGTGCCACAACTGAGATACTTCATCTTTAGACATGGATGAAGCGACAACCAATGCATCACCAACAATTGTACCTTGCAACATATAGAGATTGTCAACCTTAGTCTTCTTGCCACGAAGCATGATGAGTGTCCTTTTCTTAATAGTGATCGAGTCACCTTCACCTTTGAAACAACAACCATTAGTTGTAAGAGTTTGCACAAATATAAGGTTCTTGTCAGTATCCGATAATGCCTCATATCGGCCAAGATTTTGATCGATGTATCATGGGTTTTCAGACGGATGCTCTCAATGCCATCAACATCACACTGGTTCCCGTTTCCCATGAATACAACTCCACCTACACAAGATCTGTACGAAGCAAACCAATCTCTACGAGATGTAATGTGTCGTGTGGAGTTGATGTCACCCACCCAACCATCGGTATGCGAACCCAAACTTGATGCTAAGAGAACATAGCCATTGGCCCCTTCGGCAACATTTGCATCAGACTTGTTTGGTTTACCTGAGCCTTTCTATTTTTCCTTATTCTGCGGATGTCAACACTCTCTAACCATGTGACCCGATTTCTTGCAAAACTTTCCATTCTTGCCTCTAGACTTTGATACCCTTGTTTCTTTATTCTTTTTCAGTTGATCTCCCTCTTACCACCAATGCATCACTCTTACTACTTGAACCTAGGGAACCTTTCTCCATGTCACTCTTACAATTCAAGGTATTCTTCACATCAGACAAAGAGATAGTAGTACAATTATACATAATAGTCTCACAAAAGTGTGTATAAGAGGAATTCAAAGAGCACAACAACAATATAGCTTGATCTTCATCATCAACTTTAACATTGACATTATCTAGATCAACAATTACGGAATTGAAATCATCCAAGTGTTGTTGTAGTGTGTACATTCTCTATTCTAAATAGGAATAAACGTTGCTTCAAGAGGATCCGACTGGTGATGGATTTGGATGCGAATACCTCTTCCAATTTTGCCCATAACCTCGCCACGGTCTTCTCGTGCATCACCTCATGAAATAGGGGAGAGCAAAACCCTGTCCAAACTGGGTTTTTGGACCGGACCGGACTGGTCGGTCCGGGTTTGGTCCGGAAGTTGTGGGTTTGGTTCAGTCCGATCCGATCCAGGTTTCGGTCCGGAAGATTTTAAAATTTCGGGTTCGGTTCGGTCCGGACCGGTCCGATTTTTTCTTAATTTAAAAAATTCGGGTTTTGACCGGTCCGGACCGATTCGGTCTGGTCTGGTCTTCGGTCTTCGGTCCGGACCCCGGATAAAAATCCGGTCCGGACCGGATGCTGGCCCCTATCATGAAGTATCTCATCGAACAATGACAAGTTGATGGTTGTTAGTGCTTTCTCATTGATCTTCGCCTTCTTTCGAGGCGTCATCGTCTCGAGTAACAACTTAGTGCTTTCTCATTGATCTTCGCCTTCTTTCGAGGCGTCATCGTCTCGGTCCGGAGATGTTGATTTGTACAGATAATACTTAGGTATTTATAGAAGAAGTTTAGGACAAACGTAATTATTTAAGAATGTCCAACCTACCCTTAATGAAAATTGTTCACATCCAGATTTTGGCCAATCGTACGTTTGTGGAATGGTCAACCGTTCTTCAAGTTCTAATGAATCAGTGTCCACGTAGGCGGTCGCCTAGGCGACAACCCGACGAGGTTGTCACCTAGGCGATAGCCGTTGGAGACTACTCCAACAACTATTTATTTTTTTAATATAAAAATTACAGAAATGTCATTGATCCCAAATCCTAAATACCCCCCCCCCCAAACCTTTTCATTCTTCACACCTCTCTCATTATCTTCTTCTTCCTCCTTCTAATCTTAAAGTTTCCAAATCCTTAAATTTTCGCGATTAAGTCTCTGATCCCCACTGCTAAAGAACAAGACAACATTTGCAGTTTACTTGATCGTTACAAGAACTCCCTCGAAATATTCTCTAAGGATATGATTGTCAGACAAATGATGGAAAGAAGACCTATAGATTGGTGACAATCTTATGGCGCAGACATGAGAGAGACCACATTACAGAGGTTGACCATGAGGGTGTTGGGAACTTGGGATTGATATGCTCGACATCAAGTTGTGAGTTGAATTGGAGTGTTTTCGAGCAGTTACACACAAAGAGGAGGAACATGTTGGCTGAAAGAGGATAAATGATTTGGTGTATGTGAACTACAAGCAAAAGTTAAGGCAAATGTTTAAGTAAAGGATAGAGAAGTCCGGATTTTCTGACCCCATCAGTGTGGATGTGTTCCAATGGACCTAATGGGTTTGATCATTCGTTTCTGGTAGTCTAGTAAATTATCAGTCTGACTCTGATGGATGCGTTCTTGTCGACCACTCCTGGATGCACTCCTGATGTTCTTCAAGGCAACTTTCTAACACAAACAAGTTATTTATAAATGAAATATTTTGTAATTTCATGTTGAATACAATTCCAATTGTTCAACTACCCACGTCCATATAAAACATTATTCAAAATGAGAGTATGAGATACATACGTCATGTGTCTGTTACCATCCATCAACTTCATATCTATGTTTTCATTCCCAATTATTGAATGTTTATTTTCCATAAAAGCAGCATGTTGAGTAGAGTGTATGGATTTTGTTGTCATTGAAAGAAAACATTGTTTTACCCAAAATCACAAGTCATTTTGTAGTGTCTTCTTTTTTGCGCATGTGTGTGCAAAGCCCATCCACTAAATTTGTGCTTTCTCGATCATAAAAGATATGAAAATCCAAGCCATTTGGTTTGGTTGGTCTTCGATCTACAAGAATGAAACACCACGTACGTGAATATAATTCACAATAATACATAGATTAATAATTGTGTATATTCTCAAGAAGTAGTTCAGAATGGGCTACTTATCATGTAACCTTTTAGTTACAATAATACATCCATAAACTATCACAATTCACAAGTCTTGAGGATCATTGTCAACTATCTATAGTGTTCTTGTCAAACTTTGTTCACACAACAGTTCAATGATTGCTTTCTAATTTTTCCCATGAACATTACATGTACTACAATATAGGTCAATCCATGAAGGATAAGTCCATCAACAGCTTCAAGTATATTGATGTGTATTCCTGCACCAAAGTATACTTCAACAGAAATTTTAAATTATATTAAAGAAAATTATGAACTTTTAGCCTGTGGTTCTGCTAGAATTCCATTTCTATAAATTGCCAACCATGAAAACAGCTTTCATGCTCTTGGGAAACCTCTAATTCCAATGGTCCTTGCACGTTTGGACAGAGAATCTTTGTGAATTCTGTTACTTAAAGGTGAGCTCTTCGAGTTCCTCCAAACACTTCAAGCAACCATGAGGCCTTCAGTCCCCGAGGAAACTTCCTTGGAGTTGGTGGACGTTAACAGTGGGCCGAAACGTCCGGAGAAGGTCATTTCGGTCCTTAGCTCCACTGAACCGGCCACACCATTGAACGAGATCACCCGAATGCTCCAAAAGAAGCTTTTCGTTAACAAAACTGGCAAAAATTCTATAGCAAAACGCGTAATTTCGTTATCATATGGCTTGTTTCCGATCCTCCGGTGGGGACGAGATTACAATTTAGTGATGTTTCGGAGTGATTTAATGGCGGGTCTAACTCTTGCAAGTCTCGGAATTCCTCAGGTCACTGCACTACTTAAGTTTTATTTCAAATTCTTCCTTGAGTCATGTACATCGATTTGTTTTCAGAGAACTATTTTCCATGTGTCTTTCATTAGTTTAAACTTTTAATTTTATGTAGAGTATTGGATATGCGGGTCTTGCAAAGCTCGAGCCACAATATGGCCTCTGTAAGTTGTTTTAGAAAGCAATCATATAATGCTACAACTGTTTTTCATCATTCTTTCATTCTCTTATCATAATTGTTCATTTCATGGCAGATGCTAGTGTTGTTCCTCCTCTAATCTATGCTGTTATGGGAAGTTCAAGAGAGATCGCCATTGGTCCAGTCGCAGTGGTTTCTCTACTTCTTTCATCAATGATTCAAAAAATGGTGGATCCAGTAGCGAATCCAATTGGTTATAGAAACATGGTGTTCACTGCCACCTTTTTTGCTGGTCTTTTCCAAGCTGTCTTTGGACTATGCAGGTCAAATTATAAAGAATTCGCCAAAATTCGAGTTACCATTTTATGTAAACTCAAATTTGTTGTTGTTTCAGGTTGGGATTTCTTATTGATTTACTTTCACATGCTGCTCTTGTTGGATTCATCGGAGGAGCAGCCATTGTGATTGGTCTCCAACAAATTAAAGGACTACTTGGGATCACTCACTTCACTAACAACACAGATGTGGTTTCTGTTATGAAGGCTGTCTGGGAAGCAGTTCATCAACCAGTAAATTATCCAACCAAATCTTACTTTAAATGGAAAAAAAACAGAAGTTTGTTGCTTTTTTTTTATACCACTTTGACATTTTTTTGTTTACATTGTAACAGTGGCATCCCTATAATTTCCTCCTTGGATGTTCATTCCTTATTTTTATTCTGGCATCAAGGTTCATAGTAAGTACCTAAGCAAACAAAACATGTTTAATTTTTGGCTGTTTAAATGTTAATGTTGAACTTCATTAATATGAAAAGTTTGTATCATGATTGTAGGGTAGAAAGAACAAGAAGTATTTCTGGTTGCCTGCGATTGCTCCTCTACTGTCGGTCGTGCTCTCGACCCTTATTATCTACGCTACAAGAGCTGACAAACATGGTGTCAAAACAATAAAACATATCAAGGGGGGTATCAACCCAAGCTCCATAAAAGACCTGCAGTTTAGTGGTCCATTCGTTGGTGAAACCGTGAAAATTGGACTGATTGTTGCTGTCATAGCTTTGACAGTGAGTTCAGATCAAAACCTTTATCCCATCAATATGAGCTCCCACTCTCTAGAATTTTTAGATGTTGTATTTGTATTAAAATTTGAAAGTCCATTGTTTTTTTACAGGAAGCTATTGCTGTTGGTCGATCTTTCGCATCAATCAAAGGTTATTCTCTTGATGGAAACAAGGAAATGGTAGCCATGGGCTGCATGAATCTCGTGGGGTCTCTATCTTCATGTTATTGTGCAACAGGCAGGTTTCAGTTTTCTTTCAGGACATTTAAATTAAGCATCAGTTGATGGAGCAATGTCAATTTTCTCGTGCTTCAGAATTTTTAGAAAGCATGAGCTTTGAATTTCTTAGATCAGTTTGAGTTGCTCAGTTATATCATCTTGACTATTTACTTCTATAATTCATGTGCCAAGCTCGCACCTATCATAAATCTAACTTGAAATTATTTGCTAATATATATATTTTTTGTTTATGATTGTTCAGTAACCACAGGTTCTATAGAATTTTCAGTCGCAAACTCCTAACATATTAACTTAAAACATGATTACAGCAAAACATTTGGCCTTCAACTAACTTATTTCCTTTAAATACTTGCAGGATCATTCTCAAGGACAGCGGTAAATTTCAGTGCTGGCTGTAAAACCACTGTTTCGAACATCGTCATGGCGGTGACAGTTTTTGTAGCTCTGGAACTGCTAACTAGGCTATTGTACTACACCCCAACTGCTATACTAGCCTCAATTATTTTATCAGCTCTCCCAGGCCTAATTGACATAGGGGAAGCCTGTTCATTTTGGAAGGTTGATAAGATGGATTTTGTTACATGTATTGGAGCCTTTTTCGGCGTTTTGTTCGGATCGGTTGAGATTGGAATTCTGATAGCGGTGAGTCAATCATAACCTTGAACCACTTTGGGTCAAATAGAACAGTTGTTTCAGAATGTCTTGTAATTTATTGATGAGTCTTGCCAAACGATTTCAGGTGTCAATTTCATTCCTCAAGGTGATATTGAACGCGATCCAACCACGTATCGAAATTCTAGGGAAAATTCCAGGGGCAGAAGTCTACTGCAGCATTAGACAGTACCCTCAAGCAAATCAAGTTCCGGGAATAATCATAAGCCGTATCGACTCCTCGATGCTGAGCTTTGTCAATTCAAGTTTCATAAAACAAAGGTGACACACCATAAGAATTTTGTTCAAAGTCATACTCTATATTCAGGTAAGTTTGGAACAAGCCACAACATAACAGCTTTTGTGTTTCTTTCAGGATCATGGGGAGGGTAGCTGAAGAACTTGAAATCGCAACCGAAGAACCTGAATGCAAGTTGCAGGCACTAGTCATTGACATGTCAAGTAAGACTAATCAAACAAAACAAATGAATCTGAAAAGAATAGTCCGACATTAGATAATAAAAGTTAATATTCAGATAATTGAGTTCTATATATTTGCTTAAGCCATCAAAATTAACAAAATTAAATATCCCTGAGCTGTCTTATAATAGTTGCATCACATCTTTTGACCAATTACAGGTGTGATGGACATCGACACTTCGGGAATCGCTTTACTTGAAGAAGTGAACAAATATCTAGCATCACAGAATTTACAGGTGATCAATTTTGATAAAAGTACGCATTTATTGGGGAAGAAGTATTCGATTTCTGTAGAACCAATTGCAGACAGACAATCCTTTATTTCAGGAATCTGATCCCAGAAAAATCTGACATTAATTTATTATAATGATGTCAATTATGACAGTTATATATTGGAGCAACAACTTGACTCTTTTCTTTGGTCTTAATGATTTTCAGCTGGCTATCGTGAATCCATCACGGCAAGTGATCCACAAGCTAAAACGTGCGAAATTTGTCGATAGAATGGGAGACAGATTCTTCCTCACCATTGGAGAAGCTATGGATGCATGTCTTGCTTCTTCAAAGAACTATGTTGGTTTACAGTGTTGAGTTTTTTTTAGGATATATGGAACTTATTAGTAAGTTCAATAGGAATTAACATAAGCTATATATATGTTCTGTAACTGCTTTTGACTTTTCTCTGAATCTAACTAACGCATGTAACCAGACAAGGGCTGGTGTGGTTGCATGATCATTGCAACCATAATTCTTGCTTTTCTGATATGCATATGATATATAATATGGTGAATAAGTGATGCGTTTAACTAGAAATTATAGATCATTGTATGATAATAAGGGTTGTGATCTCACTTGATTTCACCCAGATAAAAAGTTGTGTTCAGTGATGGGGATTTTTTTTATATCAGAAGTGGGTAAGTTTTTTATATATATTTTTTGTCGACTCTAGTCTAACTAAACCTCAAGATTATATGGTGTAACATCCCCGAACAGCGGAAAATTTAAACTTTTTAAACCCAAGAAATCACGAGAATAAAACCATCAAGAGTGGGGACATTACTGAAAGAAATACATAAATAAGTCTGGTGCACCAGAATACAATACGAGTTTGTCAAAAGAGTGATTACATTACAACACGAAACACAAGGTACATGTAATCACAACAACCTAAAAGTAGGCAGACGACAGGATCCAGTCCCAAAGTGCAATCTCCCTCGGTCACCACCCGCCGGAACCTAACGCGGTCCTGAAAAAGATGCAACAACAATGCCTGAGTTTCCATAAGGAAACCCCGTATGACAAGCTCACCTATATGCCCTAACATACTAGTATAGCATGGCATGGAATACAAAGCAGTAAAACAACAACGCCACCAAGGGCCAAACCGGACATCCGTCCCGCGATCGTTTCCGCTGCCACACAGGCCCCGCGGTCTACAATCGCCACCGCTGCCACACAGGCCTCACGGTCCGCAACATCGCCGTCGCCACACAGGCCGCACGGTCCAAACATCGGGTCTCCGTAGAGACCTACCGTAGGCACATACGGTCTAACGGACAATACGCAACACATCCCCACACGCGACTACACAAGCCAAGGGATCGGTGAGGATGCGTTCGCACTTCCGCGCAAGGTAGAAATCAGATCTGAATACATCGTGGTCCACCACCACCACACCAACGGAGCCGTCGCTCAGGTCGGTCCATCAACCGGCGCCACACAGACCGCACGGGATATCACTCGATAGGTGCCCAATCGAGCTACCTGCCGGAACACATCATCGGCAGTCCATCGCCGCAACCACACAGGCTACGCGCGATCCTCCCTGCCGCCACACAGACCGCACAGGGGCCCTACCGCCGCCACACAGGCCGCACGGCACGTGCAATAACTGCCATCAAGGCCAGTCGAACATATCCGCCACACAAGGCCAGACAATCGACAGATCCGAACCGAAGTCCGCAGGGTCAACGAGCTCCACGTGCAACACCAACTCCGGCTCCAACTGAGCAGGGTCGCGACCTCCGTCGCCGTCAATAGGCCGGTACCTCTCTGGACCTCCGTCGCCAATCCTGGCCGGTAGTCTCTGTGCCTCCGTAGCCATCGGCCGGTAGTCACTGCACCCGACAGCAGTTGCGTGTTGCTGAAGCAATGGGATCCGTAATCCCTCAGGCCACTACTCTAACGTGAGTCAAACGATCCACCAGATAAAGTCACGATCCATACACGGAAGTGACGCGTTCCGGACACCCACACTCTTCCACACGGCGGTCCCTGGGCAGGCACGCATAATGCGCCCACCGTCACCTCCCGGCTCACGCACAAGGCGAGGACACGGGTTTCCGTGGACAGAGTTGGCATCCTAAGTGGAACCAGGAATCCTGTCCTGTGCAAATCGGTCGACCGAAAGAGACACGGTCGACCGTTTTCCTCAAGGGAATTCGGTCAACCGAAGTGACAACCGGTCGACCGCTTCCACAAGGGAATCGGTCGACCGAAAGTGACAACTCGGTCGACCGTTTCCACAAGGGAATCGGTCGACCGAAGCGTCTGTCACGGTCGAACTATTTGCGCAACACATAAATCCCAACGGTCTACCGAAGGTCTAAAACCGGTCGACCGAACGAGGTCAAAATCCGGAGTCTGGTCAACGCTCAAAACAAATCTATCGGTCGACCGACTCAGGGGTCTCGGTCGACCGAACACTTAAGGGTCAACCTAATATTTTCTATGTCATCAAACGGTCGACCGAAGCTTACGTATTCTACCGGTACACTAAAGTCACGGTCGACCGACACAAGGTCACGGTCGACCGAAACTCGACAGACAGGCCAAAAACACTACGCTCGGTCGACCGTCCAAGGGACCCGGTCGACCGACAGACGTCATCAACCTCGCGCCAGCCGAGGTTTTGACGTCGAAACTCGTCGCCGGCGAGGCCTCCGACCTCGCGCGACCGACCCCAACCTCACCCCAACATGGGTGATCAACTAAGGCCTCTAATGCAAGAACTTGGCATACCTCGACGCGAAGGACGACGACGAACACCGGAGCTCACCGCCTAGCTTGCCTCCGACGCTCACCACCTCCTCGCACCTTCTCCGCGCGCCACACCACGCCCAGCACGCTCGCCTTGCTCCGCAACCCGCACCACCGGAGCTCAAGGATCTTGAAGGAGAGGAAGAATATGGATGGAAGAATAGAGAAAAGAGTTGAAGAAGAAGGAAGAAGAAAAGGAAAGGAGACGTTGGCTTCCCAAGCACAACTCTCAAATTCTCCACCAAGCAACCCAGCCCATGCTTCCACCATCACCTCACCCTTCACTTCACCACTCTACACCATCACCTACACCATGCACCCACTATTCACCCACACTTCTCACCATCACGTCCCCTCTTTCCTCCATTCCCATGCAAATCCATCATCAACTCCACCTAAACACCAATTAAACCCTAATCAAGGTTAGGGATATTACAATCCACCCTCCTTAAAAGGATTTCGTCCTCGAAATCGCAACAAGCTGCTCCTCGAAGCTCCAAGTCCTCCTCCCGAACTCCTCCGAGAAAAAGGAAAACGCTGCACACAACCAACTCACACTAACAACCAGGCTCAAAATAGAAAATGTACCTCCCGTTCCGGTGTGGGTGTCACCCGCCTCCTCAGCCTGGATGGTGAAGACCCGTCCAGCTCTCCGATCCTGCTCTGGTCGTGCAACAGATCTGTCTGCTCCGCCTCTCCCTGCATCCGGGGGTCCGGATCTCCTGCTGGGTCCTCCTCGCCTCTGAGGGCACTCTCGGACAAAGTGTCCCTGCTGACCGCATCCTCGACAAGCTCCATTACGGAAGAAGCACTGCTGCCCGGGGTGGACTCCGCCACAAGCTCTGCATGCCTCAGGTCGGCCATAACTAACCTCCTCAGTGCGGGGCCTCTTGCCCGAACTACCTCCCGAACGATCATCTGCGCGACCCTCCCGGTCTCTCTGCTGCCTCTGAGGTTCCTGATAGTTCTCCTGAATGTCCTGGTCGATGATAGTGGCATGCTTCACTGCGTCTGCAAGGGTCCGCGGCATGCTGTTGATCACACGAGATCGGAGCGGCTGCCTCAGTCCCTTCACGAACTTCCTCGCCCGCTGCTCTGGAGTCACACAGATCTCTGGGCAGTAACGCTCCAAGGCGTTGAACCTGCTGATGTAGCTCGTCAGTGTCATGTCCTTCTGCTCCAGCGACATGAAATCCTCCCTCTTCTGATCCCTGACATGCTGGGGGAAGTACTGCTCATGGAAAACCTCTAAGAACTCCTCCCAGCTCACATCCAGACGATCATCAAACAATACTGTGGACGTGGACCTCCACCAGTTGGCGGCCTCGCCATCAAACACATAGGTGGCCAACTCCACCATCCTGCCAGGTGCTACTCCAATAGCGCGGAAGATCTTCTCCATCCTGAAGACCCAGTCCTCTGCAACCTCTGGGGCCCTCCTGCCATCAAAAGTCGGCGGGTGCTGACGCATGAACCGATCGTGCTCAGCTCCCACCCCGCTCTGAGCGCTCTGAGCAGCCTGACGCTCCAGAAACTCGCCCAGCCTGTCCCACTGAGCACCTGAAGTGTCGTCACTGGGATCACGATCGCGTGGAGAACTCCTCACGCGTCTAGGAGCCATCTGGAACATCAATAAAACTAATCAGCAATGCATGCATGATCTACTACAAAAAATGCCATAATCAAACAATACTACTCGCAAGGGTGGTTTCTTCGAGAGAATGCACAGGAACCGACCGCTCTGATACCAATTGTAACATCCCCGAACAGCGGAAAATTTAAACTTTTTAAACCCAAGAAATCACGAGAATAAAACCATCAAGAGTGGGGACATTACTGAAAGAAAAACATAAATAAGTCTGGTGCACCAGAATACAATACGAGTTTGTCAAAAGAGTGATTACATTACAACACGAAACACAAGGTACATGTAATCACAACAACCTAAAAGTAGGCAGACGACAGGATCCAGTCCCAAAGTGCAATCTCCCTCGGTCACCACCCGCCGGAACCTAACGCGGTCCTGAAAAAGATGCAACAACAATGCCTGAGTTTCCATAAGGAAACCCCGTATGACAAGCTCACCTATATGCCCTAACATACTAGTATAGCATGGCATGGAATACAAAGCAGTAAAACAACAACGCCACCAAGGGCCAAACCGGACATCCGTCCCGCGATCGTTTCCGCTGCCACACAGGCCCCGCGGTCTACAATCGCCACCGCTGCCACACAGGCCTCACGGTCCGCAACATCGCCGTCGCCACACAGGCCGCACGGTCCAAACATCGGGTCTCCGTAGAGACCTACCGTAGGCACATACGGTCTAACGGACAATACGCAACACATCCCCACACGCGACTACACAAGCCAAGGGATCGGTGAGGATGCGTTCGCACTTCCGCGCAAGGTAGAAATCAGATCTGAATACATCGTGGTCCACCACCACCACACCAACGGAGCCGTCGCTCAGGTCGGTCCATCAACCGGCGCCACACAGACCGCACGGGATATCACTCGATAGGTGCCCAATCGAGCTACCTGCCGGAACACATCATCGGCAGTCCATCGCCGCAACCACACAGGCTACGCGCGATCCTCCCTGCCGCCACACAGACCGCACAGGGGCCCTACCGCCGCCACACAGGCCGCACGGCACGTGCAATAACTGCCATCAAGGCCAGTCGAACATATCCGCCACACAAGGCCAGACAATCGACAGATCCGAACCGAAGTCCGCAGGGTCAACGAGCTCCACGTGCAACACCAACTCCGGCTCCAACTGAGCAGGGTCGCGACCTCCGTCGCCGTCAATAGGCCGGTACCTCTCTGGACCTCCGTCGCCAATCCTGGCCGGTAGTCTCTGTGCCTCCGTAGCCATCGGCCGGTAGTCACTGCACCCGACAGCAGTTGCGTGTTGCTGAAGCAATGGGATCCGTAATCCCTCAGGCCACTACTCTAACGTGAGTCAAACGATCCACCAGATAAAGTCACGATCCATACACGGAAGTGACGCGTTCCGGACACCCACACTCTTCCACACGGCGGTCCCTGGGCAGGCACGCATAATGCGCCCACCGTCACCTCCCGGCTCACGCACAAGGCGAGGACACGGGTTTCCGTGGACAGAGTTGGCATCCTAAGTGGAACCAGGAATCCTGTCCTGTGCAAATCGGTCGACCGAAAGAGACACGGTCGACCGTTTTCCTCAAGGGAATTCGGTCAACCGAAGTGACAACCGGTCGACCGCTTCCACAAGGGAATCGGTCGACCGAAAGTGACAACTCGGTCGACCGTTTCCACAAGGGAATCGGTCGACCGAAGCGTCTGTCACGGTCGAACTATTTGCGCAACACATAAATCCCAACGGTCTACCGAAGGTCTAAAACCGGTCGACCGAACGAGGTCAAAATCCGGAGTCTGGTCAACGCTCAAAACAAATCTATCGGTCGACCGACTCAGGGGTCTCGGTCGACCGAACACTTAAGGGTCAACCTAATATTTTCTATGTCATCAAACGGTCGACCGAAGCTTACGTATTCTACCGGTACACTAAAGTCACGGTCGACCGACACAAGGTCACGGTCGACCGAAACCCGACAGACAGGCCAAAAACACTACGCTCGGTCGACCGTCCAAGGGACCCGGTCGACCGACAGACGTCATCAACCTCGCGCCAGCCGAGGTTTTGACGTCGAAACTCGTCGCCGGCGAGGCCTCCGACCTCGCGCGACCGACCCCAACCTCACCCCAACATGGGTGATCAACTAAGGCCTCTAATGCAAGAACTTGGCATACCTCGACGCGAAGGACGACGACGAACACCGGAGCTCACCGCCTAGCTTGCCTCCGACGCTCACCACCTCCTCGCACCTTCTCCGCGCGCCACACCACGCCCAGCACGCTCGCCTTGCTCCGCAACCCGCACCACCGGAGCTCAAGGATCTTGAAGGAGAGGAAGAATATGGATGGAAGAATAGAGAAAAGAGTTGAAGAAGAAGGAAGAAGAAAAGGAAAGGAGACGTTGGCTTCCCAAGCACAACTCTCAAATTCTCCACCAAGCAACCCAGCCCATGCTTCCACCATCACCTCACCCTTCACTTCACCACTCTACACCATCACCTACACCATGCACCCACTATTCACCCACACTTCTCACCATCACGTCCCCTCTTTCCTCCATTCCCATGCAAATCCATCATCAACTCCACCTAAACACCAATTAAACCCTAATCAAGGTTAGGGATATTACATATGGTCTGCTTCAAAAACATGTTTTTATAAAAAAAAGGAATGATTAGCGTAAACCAATTATCAATTGATTTCTCAAAAGTAGTTGTCAGTAGTTCAACTCGTCATCTCGGATTAGGCTCTCTTGACATGTTTGAACTCTAGTAGTGGATCATGGGGATCCCACTAATTTAACAACAAAACCGCATTTCACGAAAACTAACGTACATAAGGCGCAAAAGATCTTATTCTAAGTGCACGTAAGCAAAAAAACCCTTAAAAATAACAAATAAAAATAAACGGGTTGATAGTAACAAAGATCCAGAACCGACCCGATTAAACCTGTACAAACACCATGTCCGGTCGCTGCTCTCCGGTCCAAAGATGGGCGCGGAAGGAGATCAGAAGCAGAGAAGAGCCCAAATCGGGGAAGAAATCAAACCCATAAGCGAGTCGCAGTTCTTATCGTGGAAGCGCCAGAAGGTAAGGTTCCTCTTCGAAATTCTCATCTTTTCCGTCCTTCCTTTTTTTAGGGTTTGTGTTTTTCTTTTTTTTAGGAAAGGTGGGATTTTTAAAGGTGATTCGCTGATTTGGTTTGTTGTGTATATTGCTAATACAATTCAGGTATTATGTTCAAATAGAAGCTTAATTAATAGGTGACAAACATGGTTATTGCCTTCAGTTGGAGGTAATTCCATCGGGGATTTCAAACTTGATCTCCCAATTTGTTTTCGGATAAGAAAGCTGCATTTTTGAAGAATAATTAAAGTGGATTGTTTGTTGGTACGGTGGGAACGATTTGATTTTTTTAAGGAAATGGGGATGTTTTTTGTTGGTCGTGTGTTTGTTTGGTGGAGTAATGTTTAAGACCAGTATATCGTGTAACATCCCGAGCCAGCGGAGATTTAAAAATTTATAATCAAGACAATGAAACTCAATAATCAAAGATGAGACTGTTACTTCTCATAAAACAAATAGCGGTGCACCAAATTACATCAGAGTTTGTCAAAACGATACATGATTACTACAGAACAACAAGGAAGATAAATGTAATCATGTCGACCTTAATGGTCCGAGTAGAGGATCCGACTTCAAAATGCGCGTGTCCGCCGATCACCACCCAACTGGACCTACTGTGGTCCTGAAAAATATATAACAACAATGTCTGAGTTTCCAGAAGGAAACCCCGTATGCCAACTCACCTATATGTGTGCATTACACAATGAATCTATCATACTAGTAGCATGTTATGGCATCAACAGAAAGAAAAACAGTTCCCCCGAAGGGTAAAACAGGACATCAGTCCGACAGTCAACATCGGGTCAACCGAGGAGACCTACTGCAGGCACATGCAGTCTTACAGCACGCGACATTGCACCCCCACACGCGGCTACACTACACAAGGGTTCGGCAGGGAGTCTCTGTCACGTCTGTGGGCCGATAGAATACAGATCTGCAAATCTCTGTGGTCGGAGTCACGGTGACCAACAGGACCGTCGCCCGGAAGGTATAACAACATCATCTCGATAGGTGCCCAGTCGAGGAATCAACATAGCCGGAACAGCCTCGGCCCAACAATCATCATCGCCGGCACAACCTCGGCGGCATCACCGGCACAACATCGGTGGTCTATCTCAAACGTCCGGCACAACATCAGACGGGTCCAGACCGAAGTCTGTCAGGTCATCAGTCTCCACAAGCCGCAAACACCAACCGTGCCGCTATAAAAGAAGGGCAGCGACCTCCGTAGCCCGTAGGTCGGTAGTCACCTCACCCAACGTCAGTTGCGTGTCCGCACAAACATCAAACATTGGGATCCGCGATCCTTCAGGCCTGTTATACTACAATGAGTCTAATCAATCCATCAACTTAGTCACGGTCCATACATGGAGGTGACGCGTCCCGAACACCCACATTTTTCCACACGGCGGTCCCTGGACAGGCACGCAGAACGCGCCTACCATCACCTCCCGGCCCACGCACAAGGCGAGGACACGGGTTTCCGTGGACAAAATTTGCATTCAAAAAGGGAATCAGGAATTCTGTCCTGTGCAAAAACGGTCGACCAAAAAAGACCATTCGGTCGACCGTTTTCCTCAAGGAAATCGGTCGTCCGGAAGTGACATCCGGTCGACCGCTTCCACAAGGGAAATCGGTCGACCGAATGTGACTGCTCGGTCGACCGCTTCCACAAGGGAATCGGTCGACCGAAGCGTCTGCAACGGTCGAACTATTTGCGCAACACAAAAATCCTAACGGTCTACCGAAGGTCTAAAACCGGTCGACCGAACGAGGTCAAAATCCGAAGTCTGGTCAACATCAAAATCGAATCTATCGGTCGACCGACTCAGGGGTCTCGGTCGATCGAAAACTAACAGGGTCAACCTACTATTCTACGTCATATAACGGTCGACCGAACGAAAACCAACGTCCGAACATCACGCATAAAAATCCAATAAACTTAAGTTCCGGTCGACCGAACACAAGGACCCGGTCGACCGAAACACAACAGACAGACAATAATACATGCATTCGGTCGACTGCCCGAAGGGTCCGGTCGACCGTTGGTCGTCTTCAACCTCGCGCCAGTCGAGGTTTCTACGAAGAAACACACCGTCGGAGAGGTCTCCGACCTCCTCCGACCGACCAACACAACCCTACCACGAGGGTTAACAACAAAATCACACTAGAGAGCGACATACCTCAAAGAAGACGACGAAACGCCGGAGCAACGCTCGCGCCTCCGTCACCTCCTCACGCGCGACCTCATCTGCACGCCTCACGCCGGGACCGCACGACCGCGCTCCTCACCACCACCGGAGTCGTCCTCTGCTGCTGGTTGCCGCACAAGAAAAGGGAGAGGGTGAGATGGTGCAATGAGAGAAACGAATGTGAGAGAGAGAGAAGAACGTTTTCTCTAAACACCCCACCCAACACCCATCATCACAGCCACCCCAACCCATCACCCTACCCCTCAGACCACTGTGCACGCCACCCTTCTCTTCCCCATGCACACCACTGTGCAAACCAACTCCCCATGCAAAGCCAACTCTTAACCATGATTAACCCTAAACCGGGTTAGGGTTCTAACATATTGTCTATATAAGTAACGCGGATTGCTTGTTTGGTTGTTTGGTTTGGTTATGACATGTACATTACTAAATATAAAGAAGTCGTGATCTTTGACGTTTTCGTTAATCAAGGAAAAGGGTAGACGGTCGCATCAACCGTTATTAGTAATACTTGTATATCATGAAATGTGAAAGTTGATTGTTTCATTGTATTTACGAAGGCAATTGATTTTATCTACTCTACCCTACTCCATTTTAAGTCCCAAAATTGCAAATGTGTCTGCTTCAATTTGATACTTAGTCTTGACTATCCCAACACTAAAGATCTTCCAACTGAACTACCCCAAGGTGGTAGCAATCATACACTGTTGGTGTTGGTCAACTTAATTTAGTTAGATAGTATTAATTTTATATTATTTTTTCTTGAGAATTGTGAGAATGTTTCTAGTGCTCTCTTGTATGTATGAGCAAATTTATTTTTCATGTTTACAATCGGCAATATGAGGTGGGTCCCTATAGGTTGATCGATCTGTTTTGATGCCTAATGCATGTTTCAGAAGTTGGCACGGCATGTATTTAGAACCCAATAACTTTGACGAAGTTAGCGCACGCCCATAACTTTAGTATTCAGTGCTCTAGTACTCTAGTTTTTTGTTTTTTTAGCCCTTTAGGAGTACTTTCCTAGCACATAATCTGTTTGAAGATATAACTTTGTCATTCTATTGGCATGCAAGAATGATTATGTTTTCCTATGCTGAACTGGAACCTCAAGACCTTTTCCTACTTGACAGAAAATTAGTTGGCATGTTTTATCTTGTTTGCTCGTCGACTAGCACCTGTACGTTTTCTGTTGAAAGTTAACAGTTTATACTTTATAGTTGGTTCCATTGCAGAAGCTAGTTCTTGTGTAACTGTGTAAGTGGGTGTCTTCAATTGTATAAGATTTCTAGTGTTAGCAAGAGAGGTTTCTGCCTTGCATTTCCTAATTGGTATTTGAACTTCAAAATAGTGTGCTCATGTTAATGTATTACCACGATTCTCATTACCAAAAGTGGTGTTATTGTTATTGTTGATTGTTTCTTTTGACAAAGTGGTGATTTTTAACTAATGTCCTCTTGCAGGATGCTGCTGCATCAGCTAGAAAAGCCGAGTTAGCTAGGAAACGTGAAGAAGATATTGCTGCTGGGGTCGTGCAGATGAATGGTCGAGAGCTTTTCCTTCGAGAGCCCTGGGTGTTTGATAATTCTCTCTACTAGCGTGCCGAGATGTATTATGTATTGAACAATTAGTTTTCTTTTCTTTCCAAATAGATACTCTTAGTACAATGTGATGTGAATTTGCATCATGAAGTTAATAACTTATTATGGTAAGGCATAAGATTACTGAATAGTGGATTCCATTCACTATCAAATATCAATACCTGATGATGTTTGCATTGATTTCGTCGTGCTGTCATTGACGACCATTGCCGTTGCGTAACTCAGAAGCCTCTTTAAGCTGTTCAATTGTATGTTTATGAATTTAGAGATGAGTAACATTAGGACGAGATTTCACCACTCAACCAAATTTGCTTTCTAATCAACATAAAATGTCATTCTACGACCTCATTGCGGCATATGTGTATACATGTGCAACAATTTCGCAAGTATCATTGTTACTATAAACTGAAAGCTAATACAAAATCTACAATCATCAAAACCAAGAATGATGCAAGAAACTGGCTTCCAGATGGGCAGAATGATAATAACTAATTAGCTACGTTGATATAGCTAATAATCAAGTTTCCCATGGAAAAATGTTGGAGTAACTACTACTAGAGACGAAGGTATTTTGGAACCGGTCTCCCTTGACGAAATAAATACAAAGAATTACCTGGGTACATAATCAAGTGGCAGAATTGACTTTTTACAAGGGTCGAAGCTCTGCTGACCATGTACAATAAAGAATGTTGATGGAAGTTCATAACTAACAAGAAAATCTTCTTCCGACCTTAACTTATATATGCAGTCAGAAATAAATAAATAAAGTTTTTAACTTAAAACTATTTATTTGACCACTGGAATTCAATTTCCAAATTTCGAGTGGCTCCAGCCTTTTTGCTGTCCGGTAGAAGTGTGTATTCCCCGGCAACACAGCCCAACATCACTACACGATCGATCTGTATAGTTACTTTTCCAAACGAACCCTGTTTACAGAATTTAAAGAAATGATGTCAATGTTGTCCAACTATCTAAACAGACTCAAGTTTTAGCTGCTTTGAGAAGCCATTTTAATGATAATTACCTTTCCGAGCTTGCTTTTGTTTTTGCAGGATATGTGAAGCTTCTGACCTTTCGGAGGGCAATCAAATGCCCAAGCAAAAGCTTCATCCCACTCGGGGTTGGGACTACTAGAAACAACCTGAGGAAATAAACTGAATTTTAGCCAACAACAAAGCAAACTTATGAAGCATAATATATACAAATATCCAGAACGAAGTATGATGCATAAAGACTCAAAAACTTCCACTACAATGTAATTGTTCGTGTTCTGGTATTTATTTTCTTCTGCAATCACAGCACATTTCACCAATCTCTAAAAGTCGCATTCTACTCTGACCTGACCAAATCGTCCATGCATACCAGCAAACAGCACCCAAATTCCAAGGTTTAATCATTGTTCTGTACTTCTGTACATCTAACACTACGTGGAAATAAATTATCATATTGTTCTACTGCATAATATTGCGACCATATTCAAGATTACTTCAATGATTTTGCAATACAAGCCGGACTTTGATCACTAGCTCTTTTTAACTGGGTTCATTAGAAGGTCATGATATTAAACATATTGTAAAATTTAAGGAATCAACGCCAACCTCACTAAGCAGGCACAATAGTAGGCCTCATAAAGGCCCTTCAAGGGATACAATGGCTCATAAAGGCCTCATATAAGCAGTCACAATAGTAGGCCTTGAAATGATATGGCACAGCATGTTGTGCCAGCAGACTCACATGTGCATGGCCTGATCATTAATTTTCAGTAAAAAAAACAATCAAGAAAATTTGCAGCAACGAGAGGTGGATAGATGTTTGAGCTTCAGCCAAAAAACTTATATTCCGTCAAGGAAAATGATTTTTAGTGCGCTATTCACGATCTAATCATCTAACATACGTGAAGAAAGGAAAATGATCTCCTTTCTACTTCAACAGAATCAGTTCCTCCAAGTTGTTTTTGTAGTCAGTAATAGTACTGGTATTGGTAAAACCAACTTCACATTCACCTCTCTCAAAGATAGACATGCAAATTAGTACTTGCATTAAATACATCATTCATGTATCATTTTTAACCTTTCCCCCTAAGATTATTTGTTTGTGTTTAACATGGTCTAGTGTCAACATATGTCAGTTGTCACTTGTAGTTGACTATCCGCCATTTTAGGAGCAACTTATTTGTGCTGACAACATTAATATAGGCATTACGTAGAAATTAGAAAAGAAAAGGAATTCAATCAACTCTCAGCAAACCCAAGTCCTACGAATTACTCTATTTCATGGCCCAATACCTAAAAGAGAAAAAGAAGGGACAAAGGCTTTAGACAGAGTTTGCTGACAATACCTGTGTTTGCCTGGATGGAGTATTACCAAGGGTCAGCTTACAGTAGACACTTGGATTACCCACTGACTGTTTCAAATTATTGCCACGTCTAATTGTTACCGTTAATGTCCCTGGCAGACACTGCAAGAGAAGTTCTACTTTCTCCTGAAACCGAGGTGGCCCAGACTGTATTAAGTATTGCAACAAAGGAATAGCTTCGGATGCTGCAACAGATTGAGTTTTAGAGACTTCGGCGGGGCATGATGACCAAGCTTGTGAGAGAAGGAAAAGTGCATTAATCGATGCTTCTTGAGTTGACTCTGAACCTATCTTGAGAGATGTGACAAGATGTGGAATACAGAGAGTAGCAGGCTCAGTTGCTCTCAAACGAGGAAAATTTCCAAGCAATGAATTCAAAGCTTTCAAGTACTCCTCGTTCACACTCTCATTGGCAAACAGGTCTTTTTCTATGGCAGCTGCAGCAGGAACAGCCAAATTAGGTCAATATGAGCAAAAAAATATCAGGTCGTCCTATTTGGTATAAAATTTCATAGAGTGAAGTACAAAGTGGACAACAAATTTGACTATTGCTAGTAACATGTCAGTTCATCAGTTTAAGCAGTTCCAATGCGATGGATGTGAAGTATAGCATATTCATAAGCCTCAAATGTAGTGATTCATCAAAATTATAAGTGGGTGAAGGTACAAAGATCACCCCAAATATATTGGGAGAATACAAAGTACAGCATGATTCCTCAAGAGCAAGACATTTAAGATTTAATTTTGAAAATCGAAAGTTCGCCTACTCAGTGCCCATCAGTTTGCATGTCAACAGTACAAGCTACAAAAGAATAACATTTGCATAACAGTACTTCAAAGGTGTCATAACTATAAAAGAACTTGTTGCTCAACAAAGAACATAATGGAAAGAAATTGTGAACTGGAAATAATTAAGCAAAGATTAGCCTTAGAAGTACAGGAAAAATAACCATACTAGATAAGAAACTATCAGATTAAAAATACTTATAGTGGAGAAATACCAGTAATTGCTCTCACTGTCTCACTGGAAGCATACTCTTGAATGGTGTGATTAGAAAAGAGGAGTTTAACGAACATTGCAGCCTGAACAGATGTATCTGGATAACCAGAACTAATGAGATCGAGCACGACCTGTACACCACCAGATTCTGCAACAGCTCTTTTGTTAGATCGACTGTACATTACGAGATTCTGCAGTGCACATAGAGCCACAACTTTCAATTCTTCTGTTGGTTGATCTTCAAGAAGATTAACTAGTGCTCGACATGCTGATACGGCATCTGGACAACGAGAAAGACTCTCCCTCTGAAATAGATCACCAAGAGCAAGAGCAGCTAGAAGCCTTCCCTGCTGAGATTGCGTCTGAGGGTCCAATAAGTACAAAGATAATGGAGCAATTGCTGCTTTTGCAACTTTTGTTTCTCTAATTTTTGTGTTGTTGAGTAACGTCTCCAGTAATCTTGCTGCAGTGTCCTCGCATTGGTGCGACCTTAGAAGGTCTAAAAGAGCATCTATAGCTCCACTTTCAGCCATTGCCTCTGCACTGGTTGAATCATCACTCTCCAACACAAGCAGAGCATTTAATGCACCAGTTACTGTACTTTCGTTTCCAGAACGAAGCAACCGTACCAAAACAGCAACTGGCACTTCCAAATAAAATTCAGAACTGAATTGAAGTATAGTTGATAAAGCAGAAGCAGCAGATTCCCAGAGTGGTTGAGGCAAAGGAGGGTTTGTTTGCATTATCACCTTAGATAGCTCATAAACTCCGCCCTCTTTTGCAATGGCATTTGGCCAAATTAAAGAAATATTTGCTAAGGCTTTTACTGCTCTCTCTTTTAAAGTTTGTACGTCAGATCCAAGAATATGAATCAGAGGACTGATTGCCTGTTGAGATATTGCATCCTTCTGCAAGTGTTCTTCCAAAAGAATATGAGAAAGGAGTTCGGCAGCTAACTGCTGCACAGCTGGACTTGGTGAATGCAGTAAAGTGATGACTGGTTCAATCACTTGAGGTGTAAGAGTATAATCCATTCGGTTCTGAGGATGTTCCAAAACATTAATAAGAATTTGTAACGCACTGTTTTCTCCATCAGAACCAAAGTCTGGCCTAGACAGCAATGTGAAGACAGGATCCAGAATCCTAGCTGCAGCATTGCCCCTTGCTATGCTAGAATTGTTTGTTAATATTCGAAGCAAGTCTGCAAATGCATAACAGAGAAAGTCAGGAGCTTCAGGGAGAATATTGAGTATGCTATCAATGACACCAGCCTTCACCATATCAATCTTACAAACAGGTCGATCCTTTCCTAGTTTTACTAAAGCTCTACTAACAACTTCATGAAGTATGTAATTTCTTTCAAATAAAAGACCAACAAGAGGAACCACAGCCCCATGTGCAGCGACTAACTCAGCCAATTGATCATCATCTAATAACTTCTCCAAGGCCCGAACCACTGATTGTTGAGTGGGGTGATGCCCCGTCACTAGAAGCGAAACCAGTGGCTCAACACAGCGAGCTGCTGCCACTGTGGAACGAATCCTTACGTTTCCAAAAAGTACACAGCAAAGTTCTGCAGCATCTCCTTTGAGGTCCAAGGAATAATCAGAAGAAAGGATACGACAAAGAACATCAACTGTGTTGGAGTCAATGTCGGCAATGGTAAGAGCTCTAGAAGGGTTTTCACATGATAATTTAACAAGTGCGGAAATAGAGGCATGCTGCTCACGCTCTTGGCCTGTATTCAGGATCTCAACAAGAGGTCGCACAGCTTGCCTAGCCGATTCACAGTTCCTGATATGTTCTGATGAAAATAAGCACTCTAGAGCTTTAGCTGCACTGTATCTGGAGCTTCTTCCACCAAGCCGTAAGACTGCTACAAGTTGGCTGACTGCACCAAAAGCAGCTTCATGTCTTCGTATTTCATCGCTATCAAACAGAACACCTAGAAGATCAGCAGTTGCTTCCTCTATGGCATCTTGTGGGCCCAGAGAGAGATACTTAGTTAATGATTCAAGAGCTCCTGCTTCCACCATGACAAGCTTGTTTTCATGACAATCTACTGCTAGCTGAGTCAGAAGCCTTAATGCCAGGAAAGGTGCACCAGGCCTGTCAGGCATTGGTCTGAGTAGATCAACAAGAGCAGGAATTGCTTTTTGAGTTGTAGAATCAACCCTAATTTCCTCAATCCTAAACAACCTCTCCAGTGCCACATGTTCCGGATTTAGCACCAATGAAAATTCTTCCGCCAGTTCTAGAAGATCGGATACATCGGATTCGGCACAACCAAGTAAAGGAAAAAATCCCCCGGCTGCCCCTGAATTGGCAACAGATACAAGTGTTTCTCTGCTTCCGAAACACACAAGACTACACATTGCTTGGGCGGCAAAATATCGATTTGCTGATTCATCCAACCTTAATAAACTTACTAATACTGGAATGGACTGCACTGCCGCGTCTGAGTGTATGATATCTTCATCTTGGAAAAGAACTGCCAGGAGTAAAGCACAAGCCCATGTGCTATTATCTTCTTTGAAGATATTCTACATGTAAAAAATAAATGAAAAGAAAATCATGAGGTGAATAAGGAAACATCTAGACCACGTTATGCATCAAAAAATCCAATAGCATCAAGGACCCCGTTAAGATACGAGAGAAAAATATAACAAAATGGGAAAATGTTTTAAGAGTTATATATAATCCTCGACACGAACAAACTACAGGAGTAGCTGATACCTGTGTTACTGTGGTTATATGTTGAGATATCTTGTCTGTGAGGACGTTGATAGCTCCAGCATCCATGGCAGCAATTTTACATTTGACATTGTGGCAAGCAAGCATGGAAAGTAGCCATGTAGGAAGAGCAACCCCTGCGATTACAGATGTGGGACATTCATTTTCCCCTTGTTGCTCTTTTTTATTCCTATAGATGCTTATTGTTTCACTGCATTCAATGTCCTTGCAGCCAACATAAGAACTCAAGTAACGGATCATTCCAACCAGAGCATAGACAAGCTGTGTACATATGTTTGATTCATGCAAGACCTCAAAGGTTTTCTCTTGATGCTCTTTTGCAGCACAAATGAGAAGTGCAGTTCCACCAACTTTGACTTTAATTAAATTGGTACTGGTTACCCGCTTGGCAACAGATAAAATACATCCAGAAGTTCCGCAAACTGCAGCACCGAGGACCAAAGGCTGGTCATGACAAAGCTTTGACAAGATTTCTATGGTTTTGTCCTGCAAAATGCTTGTTCCATTAGCAAGACATGAGACAAGTGGTGTAATGGTAGAGGGATACTCGATAAGAGTCGTCCATGGAGGTTTTGTCTGTCCAGTTATTTGTCTTGACCTTGATAGCATCAATAGAGCATCTAAAACTTCAGAAGTAGCAGAAGCTTCAGTACATGCAGAATCAAGAAGAGATATAAGTGCAAGAACAGTTCCAGCACGATTTACACTGTCCAACAATGTAGCATCAGTAGAAAAACACTGAAGAAGTCGAGCAATAGCAGCTGAAGCATGAATTCTTCCATCAACTGTGCCATCACGCAATACCCTAGTAAATGGCATAATAATATCTTCAGGGTATGCTTGCTGTGTGACTTCAGGGTCTAAAAAAAGATTTGCCAAGGCTCTTGTTGCCTGCTCAGAAACTTCTAGATCTGAGGATTTAACATGCTGAACTAGGGGAGCTAAAGCATCCTTGGCAACAACAGCAACTTCTTTATTTTGCTTGATTGAAAGAAAAATGGCAGCAAGACAACTAGAAGCCTCCATTATGATCTTATCGGACTCCATAGTAAGCAACTTCATGACCGAGGGCAGAGCTCTTGCAGCAACATAAGTTTCTCTTAAATCCTTCCGGCAGTGAAATAGTCCTGCAAGAGCTGATGCTGCCTTAGCTCTAGACTCATCCTTTACTGCACCAAGAACCTTAATCATTGTTTCAATAGCATCATTTGCAGCCTTCCCTTCATGCAACAAATCATTGAGTGGAGCTACAGAAAGCAAACTCCTAAGAGCATCCAGAACATAAACCTTGGACTCAGGTAGGTCGCTGGTTAACAAGGCTGAGAGTTGGCTGATAGTTCCTGTATCAGACCTGTGGATAAAATGATTCAAGGTTTTCGCAGCAATGTCCTTCCCGTTATCACTTCCATTTTTCAAAAGCCATAACAAAGCAGGAACTGCATCAGCACTTTGAACACACTCTCTTATATCTTCACTGTGGTTGCAGAGGTTTCCAAGGATTGTTGCAGAATCTTCTTTGGCCTTTGCTGAACCAGTTTCCAAAATCTGGACAAGTGGTGGTATGCCTCCAGCAGCAGTAAGGGCCCATTTACTTTCATCGTTTTCATCAGATAATAGACGAAGCAATGCAACAGCATTTTCCTGTTGTTGTTCTGATGAAAGGCCAAGAAGAGAAATTAAAAGTTGAACTCCTTGTCGGCCTTCTAGTGCATGCCATATGCTACTTTCATCCTTGCAGAGAATGAGAAGAGAACGTATGAGATCATGATGCACCTCATTGGTTGCCATGGTGATTAAACCAACAAGCAAACGTTTTGCCTCTGAATTGACAAGATCTTTTGCTAAAATCACATTTCCATACAAGCTGGCAAGTGCTTCAATGATACGCTCCTGTACAAGAAGGGGCAGGGCCGGTTTGAATTGCTTAACCAGTATCTGTTCAATAACCAGTGGGTCAGATGCTCGGGCTGATTCTGCTTTACTATTATAAATCATCAGAGCTGATGCTAGGGCACCCAATGTATCAGCAATTTGAGTTGTGGAAGTGCACGATTCAAGGCTTTCACCAAGGCTTGAGATAACATATGATAATCCACCCGATATGTTAGCTAAGGCACACATTGCATTCTCTTGCAGTGCTTGACCATACTCCCCTTGCATAAATTCTTTTGATGGAGCAATAGTGGCATTTATCAAAGCAGGGATTCCATTGGAGGTAGCTATATCCCGCCTTGCTTCCTTACATTGAGCAGAAAGAGATTTGAGTGCACCAGCAGCTTCAGCTCTGACAGAAGCTTCATTATCAGGCCCTAATAGCTTCAGAAGTTTTTTTGTAGCTGATGCAGCCAAAACACTTGAACAAACAGATGCATCTTCCATCATCAGGGATGCAAGAAGAGAGCACACGTTAGCCAGTGTGCCTGACTCCCCAATTGAAAGCAGCTTGATAAGTATATCCGCACCCCTAGATTTTGCACTAGCAAACCAGAAACCTTCTGTGCTGTTAGACAGGTTTTTCAGTGTGCCTGTGAGCAAGCCATCAACTGAACTTCCAGTTTTTACACCCTTCTCTAGCTGTTCCCATAAAACAGGTACAACACCCTCAGTAGAGAAAATTTTTGATCCAACATGATCCCTGGCCCCATCCTGGGAAACAGCATAGAGAGTTTTTGCTGCAGCTAGTTGGTTTTCAGACGAATTTGATTTTAGAAGGGTTAGCAATGGAGGGATACAACCACCTAGTAAAACTTTCACTCTGAGCTCATTCTCCTTGCAAAGAGTTCCCAAAACAGTAGCTGCCTGTACTTTTATGCCAAGTGAACCTGATCGGAGAAGAGAAACAAGCAAAGGAACTGCTTGGGAGTGAGATCCAACGGCACTAAAAGCATTTTCACGAGTGTCAATAAGATCCAGCAACTGCTTCAAATAAAGCTCTTTTTCCTGTGTAGTCGATGAACTTCTTCGCAGCATCTCTATTAGATGAGCAACACTTGAGAGAGTTCCATCTGGATCATCCATGCTTGAATGATTCCTGAAATAGATATAAGTTACTTTGAAATTCTGAAGTGTGTTCAGATAATCCAAATTAACTTTCAACCTTGAATATGACTCGCATTTCAATATCAACAAGTTTCGATGAAAAAAATTTCCAACAGGAAACAGATACAATTTTAGTTGAAGTGTATCCAACAAACTCCAACCATTAACATACAATTTCCCAGAGCACTTTATACAACTTTAGCATTTACTATGAACTAAATCATTAACAACTATCACATAGCCACTTGCAGAAAAATAATTCGGAGATAGTAGAAATAGCATGTGCATAGTACTGTAGCAATTTAACAAATCCTAACTTCCATTTGCACCACTTATCATACATCACTATTTTATTATTTCTAAAAACCTCATTTCACAATAACCTGTTAAACTACTCATGTTTGTGTTTTCTTTGAAAGTAAAATCTTTTTTCACAAGCACATAATTGATCGTGTTCAAACAATCAATACTCTGTAGTTACCCTTTCTTTCGAAGAAAATTCATCAAAATCATATTATTAATTCACAATAGTTGACATCAGACAAGGGCCCACAAAAGGACTACCATAACAATGTCCCATGCATAGCCCATTTGATTAACCACATTTTGATGAATAAAACCCTATATGTGGTTCTTTCTATCAATCTGTATGTGATATTTGTTGCAATGATTGTGGTACCCAGCTGGTCGGGCTGTAGGGGTCTTCTGTGGGTTGCATTCAGAGTTTCTAACACATGAACCACCAACAAATGCAGTTATCTTTTGTTAGCTTTTTCCTCTTATAGGCTCACAACCATCTAGAGATGTAAACTACTGTAATTGTATTATAGAACTGAGAACTCACATAATACAGAATGAATACAACCATATTATCCCTAAAAACATGCATCAGAAATACCATGTAACCTTGGAGGAATACAATACTATACCAATGCAACCATTATTTTCAAGTGTAAACAAGTAAGAATGTGTGCAAAAGGTAATAGTAATTTAAAACCAACCTTGAGCCTTTCATTCCTGAGCGAGGAGATGGAGGATCCAACTGAATCTTAGGATCCTTGTTTCGCTCCTACGACCAAAAAACAAGTAAATAGGAATTTATATAGCTAGAGTTCAAAATATTTGTCAATACCATGAACGATTTGATGAGTGAGCGCTTTGAGTGCTTAATATCACAAAACAGCATTTCGACCTAAGAATTATTTTCTTATTTGGATCCACCGTGATCTTTTTCCCCTTTAAAATTTTGAGCTAAGAACCTATCAAAAAAAAATTGAGCTAAGAATTAATGGGCTATACATGCCAGTGCCTAAGAATTTTGACCTTCACCCATCAATTCGATGCTAAGTCGATCATCTCCCATTTCACAATAAATAAGAAATGCAGACGTGATGCAGTACACCAAGTGGGATCAAATTATTTTAGAGCTAGTATTGTTTTGACTTAAGTAGTATCTAGTGATGGTATTTTAGCATACTGTAGGATTTTTTTGCAAATACTTAGTTTTGAAAACGTCTTTATATTTGGGAAGAATGAATGAAAATATGGTTTTTTGCTTTGCCCTAAAATTGGAGTAATCTCCTTCTTGGTGGATTCCAAGATCTTTTACGGTATTCCGGATCTTATCTCGCCGGCTGGAGCCCGATCCCGGTCACTCGCTTCCGTTCCGTGTCAAGACGGTTTATAGGGCCATTTTAATTTGGTAAATCTTTATCTCGTAAAAAGAAATCAACAGTTAAGAGCATATTACCAGATTGGCAGCACCATGGCTACCGCTGTTTCCAGCAAAGCCCCATGCCAGTGCCGCCGCCAGCTTTGCTAATGACGACTAGACGATCAACCAATCCGAGAAAGCCCGAGAGTGAGGTCCTCGCGATATCCAAATCCGCAAAACCTGCACAACAAAATCAACAAAACACTCTACCTTAGCACAAAGTCAAGC
Organism: Triglochin maritima; assembly: GCA_963682175.1. NCBI lineage: Eukaryota > Viridiplantae > Streptophyta > Magnoliopsida > Alismatales > Juncaginaceae > Triglochin > Triglochin maritima. The sequence goes on along the minus strand of OY821792.1, from coordinate 30,778,073 downwards.
TCCAGATCTGGATCCCAACTTCAACGAAATACTTCCTAGTTGACAATTCAAACTCATCAAACAGCTCCATACATGCCACTGCTTGTTCACAAACATTCCATTAAAAATCACACAAAAAATCAAAAAAAAAAAACTTCACTGAAAAATTCAAAGCAAATCACACATTTCAGAGCTCAAAACGAAAACAGATTGCCAAAAAAAGATTCCAACGTCACAAATTAGCTCCAGAAACGGCGAATCCAACACATTGCACCCAAAAATCACACTCGACCTAAAAATCCCGACCTAATCACCCACTCCGGGAGCGAATCGCGCGGAATTCGCACAGATTCCAACGAAATCGAAACCGCGACCTGGGAATAGAGGAGAGAAGCGAATCGAGGTGTTGCGGTGGATTCCCCCGATTAGATCGGCGCGAATCGGAGGGTTTTGGGTGGACTTTTGGAGGGAGAGAGGGGGGAGGTTTGGAGAGAGAGAGAGTGGGAGTGTGGGTTTGGGAACTCTCTCTCTCTTCTCTCTCTCTCCTCTCCGGGTCGATATTAACTGCCGAAGAAGAGGGAGACGGCAGGACTGAGTCGAGGGACCGAGTTTTTTGCTTTTTCTTTTCAGTAGTTTACTTGTGCCTATGCTTCGGAGTAATTTGAGTAAAGTTCGTCCCTTGTTGCGATTTACGAATGCGTCCGGATGGTGGACGGCATGAGAACCGAGACCAATAAGTGTATGTAGATGGTCATGCACACATTGGTATAGTTCGGTGGTTGGGTATGGTTAATCTATTTTCTTATTAATGATTTTATTAATAGAATATCTTACGTAAACACATAAGCTCATTAGTTTTACATTAAGTGTAATTTTACGTTGCAAAATCAATAAGGATATCAACAAAATTATTGGAACAAACCAGGTGCATTGACCATTGTGCAACATTTGAAATGATATTCTGAGTAGTAGAAAGGATGTTAGTAGTATTTGAAGATTTTGTTGTTCCTACATTTCCAAATGTAAGAAAACGAAGTATTTTAACTTGCTTGAGAAGGTAGCCCACCAAGATTGATAGACAATAGAATCGCGGAGGTTGTTGGTTGTCGAGGATTTGTAGCCGTGATTCTTTAATCGGTTTGAGATTTGGTTGTTGATTTGTTGCGGTATGTTTGGTTATAGATTTCTCGTAACAGTGCAGGACGTTTGAACGGAGGAATTACTCCCAAGAGGCAACATGACAATTTTGTTCATGCATTTTTCATTTCTAGTAACAGTTTTTGTTTACATTTTTGGATCGGTGTGGTATCAATGAAAATGAATACTTTCGATGAGGTGTTTTTAGAATGCTATGATGAGTCATTGTAGTCATTGCTTCAATACCTTTGACTTTCTAGAGTCTTGTTGTAAGATACTTGACAAAATGTGATCTGTTAGCCCATAAGTTATTAGTTAGTACTATGCAAGCTTTGTCTCTTTGCAAAGTGATGCAAATAATTGCAAAGGTGATTTGAAAATTCTCTAATTTTAAAGAATTACATTCAATTTGTCCTCTGAAGATTTAGTCTTCATATTTTAAAGATTCATCTTCTATGGTCTATCAAATAATGTCACGTATATTTGTGATCATCATTGAAAAATTACACTTCACAATGTTGTAGAAGTTAATGAGCAAATTTCTCGTTTTTATTTTTACTTGTTGCAAGTCTGTAACCAAATAACAAGTAAGATAAAATGGCCAACGCCAAAGCAGTGGTTAGGAAATGAAAATTCTCAATACAATCGGTACTCTTATGCAAATAACGCAAACGGTTTTCGCACTACAAGCCCTCTCCGCCGACAGAGCAAAGTAAGACAACTAATAAGAACATCTTAATCCAACATTAATTCCAAATTATATAATTTCCATATCAAACTTTTTCAAGAAAAATACCAACCTGGCGAAGATTTTCCAACGAATAACAAAACAACTTCGTGACGTCATGACTAGTACCTGTTTCGAAAATATTCCAATATTTCTTCCGAGCAAATAAAACAGTTTTTTACTTAATTAACAGAGCACTTATTCTGGTTTGCACATGTAAGAAACTAATTATTTGTATTAATGTTGTCGTAGAACCATTACAGTTTCCTATTATTGGCCACGTTAGAACGATTGCGAAACATTAATAAATGTCTTCAATCAACACGACAGCACATGGAGCAGTTGTACAATTGGCTTGATTTAAATATCTAAAGTTTGAAATGTGTTCCTTTTTTTGTCCTCTCCATTTGAAGCAATTACTGGCAGGATAATTACTTCATCAACGTTAAACATATCCCTGATGTATGCCAACGCTTGAAATATATTTGATATTATTGCAAGTTGGAGTTTAAGTAACACTATCTCTGTAGAAATTCCTTGTTTAGAATATGATTTCTTACCACCTAAGGAAATTACACGGATAGTAGAAAAATAATTTATAGGCCATATTGTTGCTTTGTAATCATTTTTTATCAGTTTTCTTGTTTGGACGCACGTGACGTTAGACCATCCTTTAAAAGTTTAAATTAATAAAGACTAATGATTAAATAAAAAGTATATATTTTTTTAATTCTAATTTCCGGGCGAATGAACCAACCACCCGACACATCAGCTTGGTTTTTGCTACATCCACCGCTCGGGTGGGTGGGTGGGGGTCATTCTTTACTGATTTTTTAATATAAAAATATATTTAAATATGTTAATAATTATTTTAAATCGTTTTTCAAAAAAGCGAAAACATTTTTTTATTTGTTCCTATTTTTTAATATTTTTTGTGTGTTTTACCTAGAATTGATTCCCAAATGACGTAGAGGGGAAAAAATATAGGACGTTTGAGTTGTTTCTGGTACGGTTAAGGAAAATTTGAAGGACTTGGTTTGTGCTAACGTAGTAAAGAGAAAAGTTGAAGTGGCTGAGAGAGAAAATAGGACGTCCGAACGTTGTTAACGATGACATTGGTCCTTAAGAACGAAGAAAGGGACAAATTAATTTAAGTACAAAAGGTCAATGAAAATGATACCAAATTTACGATTAATTTCAAACCGTAGCCGACATTTTCATAAAATCTTATAAAAATTTAACAAAACTTAGTTAAATAAAATTTCTGTCGGATAATAAAATTAGTGACTTCCAACAAATCTAACAATAAGGAATTAGGCCAAATGGACCCACTGACCCATAACTATAACAATGTGGATTAACGTTAGATTAACTTGTAAGTGTTGCTTAAAAGCAAGTATATATATATATATATATATATATATATATATATATATATATATATATATATATATATATATATATATATATATGTTATGGTCGTTATACACGACCGCAGCGTCTTGGACGCACCGAACGTGATCAGTCGAGTCAGTAGTCCAGTTAGAAGTCAAATGTTTTTTTACTTTCTGAAATTAATTAAATAACATGTTTATTTATTTTGTGTCACATGCAATCGTTACTTTCTTCGTGTAATATTACTTCCTCAATGCAACATTTGGTTTCCACATACAATATTTGGTTTCTCCATGCAATCTTTATTTTTTCAATGTAACTTTTGATTTCCCTATGCAACCTTCAGATACAAATGTAAAATGAAGAGTTCATGTAAAACGAAAAAACCTTACAACATGCGTTTGTCCTTTTAAACATATGAGTTTGTCATTTTTAATATATGAGTTTGTATTTTTTATCATATGTGTTTGTCTTTTTTAATATATGGGTTTGTCATTTTCACCATATGTGTTTGTTTTTTTAAGCTATGAGTTTGTCATTTTTAATATATGAGTTTTTTTATCATCTGTGTTTGTCTTTTTTAATATATGAATTTGTCCTTTTTATCACATGAGTTTGTCTTTTTAGACATATGTGTTTGTCATTTTTTAAGTTGTGTTTGTTCTTTTGAATATATAAGTTTGTCTTTTTTTATCTTATACGTTTGTCCTCCCCTACACTCTCCCTTCCCCTCCTTCCATTCCAAAGGATGAACATTAAAAAAGGATGACCATTTAAAAAGAATGAATGCAATGACTATATTATCTCATATCATCTTTTTCCTCTACTTCAAACCCTCCCAACCCCTCCACCTCCCCCTCCTCTCCACTCCCCCCTTCCCTCTTAGGGCGACCGCAAGCATCTCGTCGCCCACTGTGCGTCATGGAGTTCATAAGATCTAACATGGTCCTCGGCATCGGGACATGCTCCACCGCTGACCACTTCCTCCTCGCCAACCAACTTCACGGTGACGTCCTTACCAACGTCGTCGGTGTCCACACCTCCCTCAAGACTCACTATCACGTCGTCTCCCTCGACATCCCTCTCGCCTCACACCCCGTCCTCGACCTCTTCGTTGACAACACTAATGAGGTGGATTGCGACCTCAACCTCGTCAAAGGCCGCGACGAGTCTTTGTGTCGGGAGAAAATGATGGCAAATTCATCTCCCTCCACCAAAACTCGTCGTCATCCTCCAACTGCTACATTGAGTTTTGGGAAATAATGAAAGGTTTTGAGGAAACATATATGGTGAAAACTAAAAGTTGCATAATTTAACGTATGCGTGATGTGATACAAAATAAATAAATAATATATGATTTAATTGATCTTTGATAATAAAAAATATGTGATTTTTGTTAATTGGATTGACCACGTAAAATACATCCCGATGCACTGCGACCATTAACGATTTTTCTTTATGTTATTATGCGTAGATAATAGATACGATGTGAGGTCATCTCCAGTATCTTTTTCCAACTTCAATTTGCATATTTTAATTATTTGACATATTTGAACTGTCTTTTGCTGGCGTCACTCTTTTCACAATATCGCCGTCTGTTTTTTTCCTGAAGACATTAAGATATTTGTCGGCGTTCGAAGACATGTAGCGAAGCATAGCTGTGAAAGCCGCCTTCTGTTCATGATTGAGAAGGATTGGCGGAGGATAACATAACACGCATCGTTCACATATTCACATGATCACATCTCATGGGCTTTTTCCCCCGACAAAATACAATACAAAAGAGATTCAGAATCTACCACGCATTAATGATTGTGCTTGCTTGTTTGTTTGTTTGTTTTTTCACTTGTAAATTTGGAGTTTGACGTGGGATTGACCAACATTTAGATGGTCAAATAAAAACAACATTGTAAGAAGAAATTCAGTATTCTCCTTGTGATCAGCATCGTATCTATTGTTTTTATGTTTGTTGAGTATTTATCTGATCGTATTGTACTATTTGGTAACGTGTGTTAGTACACTGTCTTTATTAATGATTTTTTTCTTATTTTCAAAAAACAACAACAACTAAAGCAATAAATGTTCCTTCATGTTTTAAAAAAAAAAAAATCCAAATATGCTGAACTATTGTTAGGCATCTTCAAAAGTAACGTTAAGAGTTACCGAGTTCATGAACTTTTCTTTATTTTTGCAATACAATTCGAAGACACAAAAGCATTCCTATCAATTTGTTCCCCAAAAAGGCTTCTTATTTACTCTCAAATGAAGCACAAAGACATGCATCAAACAACAATCTGCTAAAACAAAATACATGTCGTCACCTAACAACCACCTCGCTAAGATCACTTGTTAAAATGGACTTGCAATCTTCGACATGCTTCGTGAACATCTTTAGTCCGGCTGAAGGCACTGAATCGGATGAATCCTTCTCCTCCAGGGCCAAATCCAATGCCCGGAATCGTTATCACTTGTGCTTCATTTAGCAACTCGTTGAAGACGTCCCATGACTTCCTCCCGGGGAAGTGGGCCCACACGTACGGCGAGTTCTTTCCTCCATAAGTGTCGACGCCGATCGTTTTCAATGCGTAGGCCAGTACTTGTGTGTTTTGCCTATAAACGTTGATTACGTCTTGTATAGCCTGCATGATTGATTAAGAGCAAAGAAAGAATTTTGAAACCCGCGAGTTGTTGCGGTCATAGTAACTTAATTTGAGTGTTCGATTAAGATGCATTGGAGAAGAGATACGATTTGCTAGTATGTTTATAAGTCATTCTTGATTAGCACTTTATTAATTTGTTTACCCATGCACTACCATTATATAAGAATTAATGATGCATGCCTCTGAGAATTATGATATATATATATATCACTTGAGATAATATCACTTGTTTTGAGATAGTCAAGATGCACGATCGAATGTGTCGTTGAGATGTCTATGATTAAATAAAAAGAATTATGACAAATGCAAAATATGAGGTGATCAATGTACGTGGGTGCGACATATTTTCTTTTCAAGCAATGTATAATTATGTTTTCATTAATAGTTAAGTACTCACCTCGTTTCCTTTAGGTGAAAGACAAGCCAAACCACCAGCCTGAGAAATTCGAGAGGCGCCATTAAAGGTAGTGCACACTACGCGATCGAAGTCCTTCATAACTTGAAAATTGTTCAAATACCGCAGTTCCTTTGGGACGACTGTCCATCCTAAGCGAACTCCCGTGAACCCCGCAAATTTAGAGAAAGAAGATATTTCAATCGCGACCTAAACATTTTATTTCCAAAATGAGCTCATGTATTGATTAATTAACTTTGAGTTGGAAGTAGAAATGTAGAATGAACCTTACCTCCTTAGAGCCTGGGATCTCATATATAGATTTCGGATTATCGTCCGATATGAATGCACTATATGCAGTGTCAATGACAATGATGGACCCATTGCTTCTTGCAAATCCAACCAGTTGCTCTAATTGCTCCTTCGAAGCGGCATGACCGGTCGGATTATTAGGGGAGCAGAAGAAGATCACGTCTGTCCTCGGTGCGATCGAGAGGTCAGGGAAGAAGTCATTCTCCGGTGTGCACTTCATATATTCAAACTTTTGGTACCTTCCAGTGTTTGGTATGTATTCTCCTGACTGGCCCATCATAACTCCACAGTCGATGTATGCCTGTTGGAATATGAATTTACAATATTGAAACATAATTAATGATATTTCATGTGTATGATGATCTTTGTTAAGTTTCGTTTTAGGGTACTCACTGGAAATGATGGGTCTTGCACAGCTATTGTTACGTTTGACCCAAACAAGAGCTGCATGGACATCGTTAGCATGATTAAGGAAAATCCTCTTGTGGGAAAGATGGGTGTCACAAATAAAAAAGGTTAATGTCATTTGCACCACACATATTTGCTTTAAACGGTTTCTTTACATATGTTTTAAGTATTTGCTTGGACAAAATTATAAGTTTGAAAGGCCAATCTGAAGCTTAACACTAAACACCAAGAGCATGTTACATGTATTTGTAGAACATACATCTTAAACTTGATTCACAAGGATGAGGTGCATGTATCCTCAACTCAACCCCTAGGACGTCTGTGAAAGAGAGGATTGAAATAGTAGGTCTGTTACATTGATATAGGCTCATTGGGCCGAATACAAATACAATATCTACTGTTTTATGGGCCTTGTTGAACACTAGATACTTCCAAATGTGAATGAGCACAAGACAATCTTAGTTATTGTTTATTATTATATTCATTACTATAGTACTAGTACTATGGTTTGAATCCCTGACCCGGTCTCGCATATCCCGTAATGTAAACAAGGGTTAAGAAATAGGAAAAAATTTGAAAAAATTAATTAATTTTTTTAAAATAGACATATTTTAAAAGTATTTTCCAAACTACACCCGTTACTACCACGTCGCGACACGTGGTGACAACCGGTCTCATTTTTTAGTGTACACAAAACTCGACGTCTGAAGATATTGAATTCTGTAAAAATAAACTTTTTAGAGAACTCATCCTCAACAAGATAGACTCGCCTTGAGCGAGACACTTGCGTCCTGAGTGGGACAGACTCGTCCTAAGCGGGACAAACTCAGCCTGAATGAGACACTTGCGTTCCGAGCGGGGTAGACTCGTCCTAAACGGGACACTTGCGTTCCAAGTGGCGTAGACTCGTTCTAAACGGGACATTTGCGTCCCGCACGGACATACACGGAACTGATTCATGAATATTGATACGAAGGATAATAACAACCAACCAGAAGCATCAATCCTCATCTTTCTCATCACAAACATGTTCTTAACACATGAAATAACATAACATATGAAATCAAAACCACTTGAAGACACATGAACATTCACAACCATAAATTACGTCAAAGACATCACAACAATACACTTTACAAAATTTCTGGATTTACGTAAAAGTTAAAAATGGAGAATAAGTTCTTAGTCCTTAAAGTTCAATAAATTAAATTATAGTTTTAAATGGAGTAGAAGTACAACATATCCCAACATTTGTTTAATTAAAGTCACGTCGTTGCAAAGCTTCTAAACTGACGGCAGCATTAATGGGGGGGATGAAGTAGGGCGCCCGACCACGTCGACTTTCCCGCGCGAAGTGGGTGCCACAGAGGAGCACAAGCTCCCGCCCGGGTGTGAAATCGGGCGACAGAGCTCGTGATCACCCACCCGGGCGGGTGGGTGATTTCGTATGGGGGGGGGGGGGGGGGCAACATTCGTTTTTTTTTGTTAAAAACTTAAAAAACTCAATTTAATGTATTTTATACACAAAAAATGTGAAAATATGTTTTTTATTTGTTTTGATTTTGTAGAATTTTTTGAGATTTTACTTAGGATTAATCTTCAAATGACGTGAATGAGAGAGAATGTAGGGTGTGTGGGGTGTTTCTGGTGTAATTAAGGGAATTTTTTGGGTGAATTGGGTGAGCTTACGTTGTAGAGAGAGAAGTTGACGTGTTAGAGAGAAAAACTGATGTGACAAAGAGAGAGAGAGAGAGAGAGAGAGAGAGCATGGCACTCGGTAGCCCAAGCACCGTTAAACATGATCTGACTTAGTCGGAAGCAAGTGACTCCAAAAGGTTCATTAATGACCCAAATGGTTGGGAGCTGCTTTGAGTGGTTCTTCACTGCGTTGGTTTTGGGATTGGAGGTGTCATTTGTACTTTCTTTAGAGTCACTTCTTTTCTCGCTATATAGGTTCCTTGTATTACTTTTGGTTGTGCCCTATACCACCGCATCTCCCACACATTATCCTTTTTCGGAGTGCTCATCCATCTTCTTTCGGATTTGTGTTGATCTTGGACGACCAGGAAGTGTTTTGGTTTTGGGAGACTTCATTGTAATGTTTCCACGATTTGACTAAGACCTTACATAGGAATGAGGATAAATATAAATATGTATGTTTGTATGTACATATCTACCTGATAAAACAAGGAGATTAAATGAGAAGTGCTCACATTTGCATGTCTGACACCACAAACTGCTAAAACATGTTAGTACTAGAATGCCGGAACGTCGGTAGTAGGATTTAAATTTATATTCAAAACTATTATGTAGTTCCAATTGGTCGACCTAATTGTACCATACTCTCAAACATGAGTGTTGGTTATCAGCGTAAGGTTAGACATTTTGGGTTCATGTTCTATATACACTCCAACAACAGACATCTGTTTGAACAGACGCACATTCCATAAACTGACTTATCATCGGTTAATGGAATGTATGTTCAATTGTTGTGTAAAGTCAACTTCGCTATCAAGTTAACATCAAACATACTATATGTATAACTTCATTCAGATTTAATCACATCCACTAAATCCACATGTTTGATATTAAATGACACTACAAACTAATTTGCACTTTGTCCCTATATATTCTGTCACATCCCATTGCATTCTAATATCTCATCATACATTATCAACAAAGATCCATCATCATCATTATTCATTCATAACCTATATAAATTAAATTTAAAAAAGTGTTTGACTGAAATGGTTGTTCTTTTAGTCCTAAATAAATAAAAATTTAAAAATATTGTAAGGATTTGGAAATTACCTCGATTCTGGTGTGAAAGTAAACATCTCTAAATGCTAAATAATCTTACAAAGAAAATCAACTGCAATACAACAATAAGTAACATTATGAATAATTCCATGATTATAATGGATTCCTAAACCAACAAAAACACTCAAATCATACATAAAACAACAATGTACATCATCCTAATACATAAAAATGTAAGAAAAAATGGGTTAGTGTTTCGAAACCTAACCTTCAATCGTCGGAACTTGTTTGAGGGGGTTCCATAGCACGCATATGCTTGAGAAATAGGACGATTGATTCATATCAATATGCATGGATCAGTTGTACACCTGTCATGCTTGGGACGCAAGTGTCCTGCATAAGACGAGTTTGTCCCGCTCATGACGAGTCTGTCTAGCTTAGGACAAACTTCCTAAGAAATTTATTTCTATTATACACTAAAATAAGACCCGCCGTTACCACGTGTCGCGACATGGTGACAATAACGGGTCTAATTTGTAAAAGATGTCTAATTTGAAGGAAAAAAAATTATTTCAAAAACAAATCCTAAGAAATAAATAAACTAAAGTGCTTGGTCGAATTCACAATTATTGCCGAGTAGGTGATCCTTAGACTCGATCTTGGAATCTCTAAGATCAAAATCCTAATTCCTACGTTCGACCGTCGTACTACGGTACTGGGGCCACTTGCTTAATCAGGCGAATTTCATCGTAACTATATTGTGTACCACATACCATTCCTTCTTATTCACAAGCTTACGTATAACTTTGAGGTGGGAACTTTCTTTTGTTATTTAAAACATGTTGTTGATTAATAACGTGGCAGAAACATGAATATAGTTCAATCGATCACCTGAACACGAGCAATGTCTGATTGTGCACCATCAGATATGAAGACTTCACCACCATTAATGCCAGTGTCCTTGTAAATAAACTTGGCTATGACATCTCTTAGTTCCTGAATTGGTCAATACACTTGTTACATGATCAACATTAAAGAAATAAAATAATTTTATTTTGGAAAACTCGTTGCGTTTTTATGATATGTATGTACCGTGTTTCCTGCCTCGGGTCCATATCCTAAGTATCCTTCGTCTGTTGACAATGCATAGCATTGCTGCACCGCGTCGTTGTAACATGTTAATCGTCAATGTATGAAGAATTTAAAAGATTAAGAAGTAGTACATGCAACAAATAAAATGAACCATCGATGGAACGATTCAAGAATGCAAGATGGAGATTAATTCGCATGAAAGTTGGTTCATTATGTTACAAAATCATGGTTAACTAATGTTTGGATTACGCATGTAACTAATTAATCATGACGTTAGTTGTCAATTGGCTTCTTGCACTTGCAACACTAGTGTAAAATGCACAATAGATGTCACTGAATAATGTCAGATATAACAAAATCCGACATCTATAGGTTTGTATAAACATCAGATTTTAGTATAATCGACGTCTATACCTTCTGAAAGAATAAAAATATTTTTGTTTATTTTTTGGATTTATTTCATATAAGAATCTACGTGGATTTATTTTGTATAAGAATTAACGTAAATTTTTGGAATTTATTTCGTGTAAGAATTTATGTTGATATATTTTGTATAAGAATAATGTGAACTATTTGGATTGTTTTAAAAAAATTACATCAATGTAACTATCACATGTGTGTATATGATCATATGTGTTGAAGTTTAGTCCCATATTTGAGAAATTTTTTCCACATATGATCATCTCACGTATGTGTGTATGATCATATGTGGTCAAAAAATTGACACTTAAGACACTTGAACAACTTGGACTTAAGATGATTGCAGTGTTTTTTCCACCGGTGCAATCACCCGTTGGGAAAGTAAAAAAACGTAAGTATAACGTAAGTATTAATTTTTCCAGCCAAATAGAACAAACAACTGATTCATGCTCCATAATAATACAGTAATAACCATAATTAACTATACAGATTCAAATTCTTGGGGCTAGCAAGACAAAAATCGGTAGGTACGCTAATTTCAACCTATGCAATTTTCAACCTATGCAATATACAAGTTCGAAGTTTTCAGCCAATGATGTGGAATTTTCATGTCCACCAGTCATAAATTAATCATTTTTTGTAGAATGAAAACAATGAAAATACCACTGACATCTTTTATTTGATTTAATTTTACAAAAAACTGAAGAATATTTTATTTTTCTTAAGATTATCGTTACAATATATAAAATCGTGAATTCCTCTCGATTAAGATGTAGACATGCACGCCACCAAATTAGGGTTCTTAATGGGCTCTTTTACTTCTTTTTTCTCTCCGTATGAATTAAATTTATTTGTATTTGTTGGACTATCACGACATCAGATGCTTGCGAAATTAGAAGAGAGGAATATATAAAACTGAAGTAGCCTACTGGTAATTATTATTTAATGACAATCTACATGTATCGTAGTTTTTTGTAACTTTCCTAATAAGGCAAAAAAACCTAAAACTTGCTCAAAGTAGATGACAGCGACTGGATAACTATAACCCACTTAGTTGTACTAAAGTGTTTCCATTCATCAATTATTTAAGAAAAAAAATTGTAATGATTCTCGACCATATAAGAGCATCTGCAATGGGGTCTCGTCTGATTTATTTATTGTTTTTTCGTTTTGTTTTATTTTGATTTTTTTAATTTGTGTTTGAATCTTTTTTATTTTATTTTTTTTGAAAATGCGTTTTATAATTGTTTTGATTTTTTAGAATGATGTGGAGTAGAGAGATATGTTGGGGTGAGTTGTGGTTAAGATGTGAATAATGTAGGAAAGAACGGAAAGTGAGTTGATGAGAGAGAAAAGTGATTTGAAAGATTAAAAAACTGATTTGGAAGAGAGAGCGAAAATTCGTTACCGGATCGTTTGGGTCATGGTTACGGATGATCTAATGAGTATTTCAGGAGCTAGATCAAGAATTGTCATTCCGAGGTGACGTTCATTACGTTGAAAACTATATATTATTCGGGTCCAATATTGCTACCAGTCAAGTAAAAAATTATGATGAATTGCTTGGATATCACTAACAATCAATGAAATTGACTTTATGTCATTTGAAGTAACTATTTGACTTAATGTCATAAAAAATTTAAAAACTTGTCTTATTGTTATTATTTTTAAGGAATTCTTGGTTTAATCGCGATCTTTTTGTACAAAATTCATTAAATATTAATATAACTAACAACCATTAACGAAAAAATTAACAGTTAATAGATGCTTGCTAACGGAATGACATTGAGAGAAAAAATAATGACATTAATTAGGATTTTTTCCTATGATATTAGGCTAAATGGTTATTTTGAGATGACATTTAACCAATTTCGTTGATCCTCAGTGACTCACCCAAAAATTTAGTATTTGTTTGTTGGAACATGATAGTTTAAGTAAGTCTTTATATATTTATATACGAAACCATAAAATAACTTCCTGAATTACAAGAGTACAATAGCCATTAAGATATTCCTAATTACCTCAGCCATGGTTGATGCTATGATCTTCGGAATGGGCTCAGTTGTGTCCCCAACTCCGAGGTTAATCAACTTCGCATCTGGATACTTTTGCATGTATGCATTTCGCTTCATCTCGATCTGATTAATTCAAATGCGATTTCCATAATAATGTGACAATGTGGATTTAATTATTTGCCTTAAGTTGCATCAAATCAAGGATATATAATAGCCGCTAAATACACGAGGATTGACGGACAAATTATATTTTTTAAAAAGCAAATACATGAGTATTGACCTACACATTATATAATTATTTTGGTCTTAATTGAAGTAGATCGAGTACCTTTCAACATACAGTAAAATGCAAGAATACTTAAATACATCAAATGAATGAGAAGAAATATACCATAACACGTACTGCATATATCATATATGTATGTATGTATACTTACACATTTATCTTTCTAGTAACATGCATAATTTGCATTAGACTAGCTATCTTTGTAGTTAAGCCGCAAAAAAACTCATCTCAGAAAATATATAATTTTACAATAACTGTTTGAAAAAATAAATCAAATTATTATAAAATATATATATGCATACCTCAGGGAAAAGATAACCACTTTGGAGTCTTTCCATGTTTGCATTGCGAGGAACTCTTGTTTGGCAAACTGCAGAAATCATGAACCAAATAATGCATTTATGATATATCCTTGCTGATACTGCATGGAGCTATACTTGAAGATAATATTTTTAATATATAGATTTGTTCTCATCATAGGTTTGATAATATTGACAAATATTTAGGAGCCAATACATGTCGCCATGTCTTCATATATAGTTTCAACACAAGGACAACTACTTGCTCGGGAGTAGCATAAATGGTACCTACATTTTGAATTAGTCAGGTCGCAAATTCAACATTATATTTGTAAGAACCTAATCTAAAACACCTTAATTAACTAAACTAAACCTAACTTACCCTAATTAATTAAGTTAATGAAGAGGTGAGGAGATAAGGATGGGAGGATGAGGTGGCTTGCTTAGGTTGGTAGATTTAGAGGTGGTTAACTAAAGGTGATATATATAGGTAGATAAGATTTTGTTTGAAAACGTTTTGCTTCATTGTTGGATTATCCAGAGCGTGAGAGGAGTGAATTCGGTAAAGAAGAAGAAGTAAAGAAGAAGAAGAGGAGAAGAAGAAGGGAAAAAGAAGAGAAGATGTTGCCAAAGCTTGGGAGGCTTCACAACCGTCGAAAAGGTATGTCAAATCTTCATTATAACTCACATATGCCTTGTGAGTGTTGGGGATCGACGTTGGTGTCGAATTCCCCGTCGGATTTCAACCAATTCAGAGGTTGAAGACGACGATCGGTCGACCGGTGCCTGTGGGCAGTCGACCGATCCTATTATTATATTGATGTTTACCCGCGAACGGTCGAACGATGTCTCAGGACGGTCGACCGTTATGCCAGATTTGTGCGGGAAAAAAGGGTTATGCTGTTATCGGTCGAACGGGACCACTTAGCCGGTTGACCGAATAACAATGAGAATGGGTCGGTTGGGGGTTTTGACTTATTAAACGGTCGAACGCCCTTAACCTTGTTCGACCGATCCATTTGATGCTAAGTCGGTTGGGAGCTTTGACCATCAAAACGGTCGACCGCTCTTTAACTTTCGGTCGACCGACTGAGCATTTTATTTAAGCGGTAGAGTGCCTGTGTTGATTCGGTCGAACTGTATAGCAGTTTCGGTCGACCGAATATCACTTAGGCAAAATACGGAAAGTCCTGTTATCGGTTGAACGGCCCCTTGGTTCGACCGATCGGATATATATATTATATAAAATTGTATAGCGTAGACCATCCAAACGGTCGACCGCTAGATGACTTTTGTTCGACCGATTGGTCGGTAATTCGGTTGGCGTGGTTCGACCGGTAGACTTGTTTGTACAGTACCGTGTACTGTGTGGGGGACCGGTCGACCGGTGTGCTTTTAGCGGTCGACCGATCTGCCGCAGGTTGGTGGATTTATCCACACGCGATCTGTTGAGTATAGGTCGACTACCGGCTCTGAGGCGACGGTTGATTACCGGCTTTGAGAGCTACGGATTTCACCTTCGACGAAGGCGTATTATTGTACTACTTTTTCCTCTCTTACCGAGCGGGGTGTGAGGGATGTGTACCGTAAACCTTGGGCAGTTTGCGAGGGTTTAGCGGTAGGCCGAGGATGTTCCGGCAGGGTGCGCGTTTGGCAGCTCTTGGGGGAGCAGCGACTGTCGTCTTACCCGAGTTGTGTATTCGGCGGGCTGACTCGCTCCTGGAGTGCGGCGTGTACCGGGGGTTCCTTCCTGCACTTTTTGGGGAGCAGTGGTGTCGACTGACCCTTGTGAGGCAGCGGTGGACTGACTTGACCCTAGTGGCAGGAGTGGTTCAGTGCCGCGGAGGCGGTGAGGGCATTATTGTGGGCCCGAGGCGGATGATCATGTGTATTGCATTGCATTGTCTTTAATTCTTTTTTATATTTTTAGGAGGTTTGGTATACGGGGTTCCTGTAGGGAACTCAGGCATGTTTGTTTGTTTGCATTTCAGGTAGCGATCAGGGTTAGAGTTTGAGGTGGTGACTGAGGACGGTGCCCCCGGGATCAGATCCTGTGTCCTCTTTTATACTCCTTTTGTTGAGGTAGTGATTACATGTATATTCATTTTTGTTGTAATCACAGTTGACTTATGTATACTTTGACTTCCACGTGGGTCTGTATCTTATATATTATATATATATATGTTGGTTTGTTTTCCAGTGACGTGCCCTGTGTTGACCGTTGACGGTCTTTATTATTGTTTAAATTTCCGTTGTTTTCGGGTACGTTACAATATTTATTAGTATACAGTATGAATAAATTAACGTTAAAAATGTAATAAATTTGAGTGAAATAAATCACATATAACTTTTTGACTAAAATTTAGATTGATTACCTACAGACGTCGCTCTACTTCGGGTTGGCGCTCCTCCGGAGTAGATTGAACTAGAGAAGGAATTATGGATCAAAGCAACGAAAACCAATTCAATAATCATGTATATATAGGTATATAAACCCCTATTTTCTACCAATTAACCATGCATGAATGATTACCTGTTGGGAATCATTCTAGAATTCATAGCCATGGAAAGATTTAGAGGGGCAAATGTGCTGCAATGCTACCAAAAGCAAAGAACATATTGACCATTTTAAGCTTGGAAACACGTATATATAGCAATTTTGGATGCATGCTAACTGGTGGATGTAATGCTACTATTAATTATTATCTAATAAAAAAGTATACTTGGGTTCCTATAACCTTTACCAATGTATCTTCAAAACATGTTATTAAGTTTGAAATTTTCAACATATACTATGTCATATCACTAATAGATTCTAGGAATATGGAGTGTGTTTTGATAAGATGGAGACGCATGAATGATGTTTAAGTAAACTTCACATGCATTTTCTGATGATATTCAACTGATTATAGAACATAATTAATCATCCTCATGATGAAAGATATAGTTGCTCTGTCAACAGCGAAATATTGAACCAGCATTTCTCTTAATTTTTATGGGTTCTAATCTAACGTGAATTGGTCTTAATTAATTAAATAACCACCTATGCTTGACTATATACCTGTAAAGATCTTATTCTTTGAGATATTGGAAGAGCCGTTTATGGCATTGAATGATCCACTGTTGTAGGATGCTCTCATAAGTCATAATCCATAGCAAATTTCGGTTGAATGACACCTAGTTAATCAGCTAAGCCCATTGCACTGATTAGTGATACTTAATCAAGAAGTTAGTGCTTGGAAGGACTAATTAAACATAAAAAATAATATTACTTTGCATGCATGATCGACTTCTCCAAAGATTTATTTACTCAAGATACGATAGGGCATGCAGAGTTGCGCAAGCAAAGATTTCAAAAGGTATATATCAAAAAGAGGGAAAAAGAAAAGATTTGATCAGAAACACATGCAATGTTGAATAATCCTACTTTTAGGTCACAAAGGTGGATGAAACGAACACATCGAGAAGAAGAAAATGATTAGTTTGCTTCTAAAATGACGACACCAACCAATCATATATATTTGATGATGTAATTGAGATTCCTAATCACTTAAAATATGTGAAGGTTTATTTATTTACTAATACCACATTCACGTACACAACCAGGTTTGGTTTGATGTGATCTAGC
Organism: Triglochin maritima; assembly: GCA_963682175.1. Lineage (NCBI taxonomy): Eukaryota > Viridiplantae > Streptophyta > Magnoliopsida > Alismatales > Juncaginaceae > Triglochin > Triglochin maritima. The sequence goes on along the minus strand of OY821792.1, from coordinate 30,760,561 downwards.
TAATTAACCAATAATTTGCTGAGCTACAAACCCATGTTTGATTTAGTTAGTCGTACATTTGTATGCTAATGTTGCTTACATGTTGTCATCCTCTTCAATTAAGTATCATTTTTTTGATTAATTAGTTCCACTACCACCAACATTATTTGTATTTTTTTCTTCAATTTTTTTTGATTCTAAGGTATCGAAAATGCATGCGCAAACTTAAGCGTGATCCCCAACGTATGCTATGCAAAATCTATCAAGTATGCTATCCCACGTAGGTGGAACCTACAAGTTGCATCAAACTCAAAACTACTTTCGATCTACGACGCATTCCAGGATAATAGGCACCATCGATCGGCATCAATCCGATAACTCCGAAGATAAACCTTTATGGCTGCTCACATAGAATAACACTTATTTTGTCAAATTGTTATACTACCTTTTGACATTTGGAGGTCTCAAAAAATTTTTGTGTCAAAACAAATGGGAGCTACTATTCGTCGCCGGAAAACTATTAAATCGTTCCAAAATTACTTCTTTGCCCTTAACAAATCAATTAATACACATTTCGTCTCGTGTCTTTAAACAATGTTTTTGACTCAATTTTACTCACATTCCTAGTACCAACACCACGAAAATGTCTGGCGAAGCACCTGGATCCGGCGAGGTAACGGAGGTGGATTTTTTCCCGACTCGGGCGTCTGGATTAGACGCCTCCACCATGGTGGAGGCGTGTGGCGCAGTCACCCCGTTTTTTTTAGTTTTTTTTAATTTTCTGTTAAATTAATTTTTTTCAAGTTCCGTTGCAAGATTTCGGTGGTGATGGAGTAAATTACAGTGAACTTTTTGATAGTAAACAAATATTTACAACAATCGAGGAAGCTTGTAAATGAGTGAAATAAGTTGCAATAGGAGCCAGATTTTTTTGGTTATATCATCGTACAAACCAAAAACAGATAACCGGATGAATTGTTACCTGAGATGTGATCGCAGACAAGAAATGAATTCTCGTGGTACGAGTATTGCACTGCGGAAGAACACAAAAAGAAAAGGTTGCAGTTGTCGTTTTTTGGTAAAAGTAGTCGAGCGACGGGATCCTGATGGATGGGTCGTTGTTTAGATTGTCAGAAATCATTTTACCATTTCTGGAGAGGTGGAATGACGTACGAGCTGATGACAACTGTGGATTTTGATGTGTTGCCGATGTCTTTCATGGTGGTCAAGACAACTGATCGTACGCCCATCGTGCGATTTCTAATGAGATAGATGTACATCCTATTTATGAGAGTGTCTATTTCGGCAATGTGGTATAGGCTCGTCAACGAATTAATTGGGACGGGGGAGCTTGTGACGAGGATCATTATATGGAGGTTTGGGCCGACTTGTTCCCGATTGCTAATTTTTACAAGTGTGCGGTCATGCATTTCTTAATGGGAACAGATGGTTCGTTGTTCCCGTGTCTTACTGTGCTACCTTGGGAGAGTCTGTCTGCCATGACGAGGCATGTCAGAGAGTTGGTCATTGCTCATTTAGGAAGTTACAGACATTTTATTCGTTTGGAATTAGCTGATGATTTCCCAATACCTCCTACAACGACCTTGTGGTTTCAAATGCGAGATGAGAGTGTTGTTGGATGGGAGGATCAGTACGAAAGTAGGATGACGTATTGGAATCAGTTACGTAGTACATTTTGATTGTAATTTCTAATGTATAATATATCGTGTATTTGTACTTATATCGTGTTGTTATTTTACCAGATTTTAAATTTAAGTATTAAAAATATGATATCTAAAGAAATAAGTAGAAGATATGTTCGTGAGAAATAAGTATTAAAAATACGTTAGTCAAAGAAATAAGTAGAAGATATGTTCGTAAAAAATAAATAATAAGAGTACACAGATAAGCATAAGCAAATACCAACAAATGTAGTAACATTGTCCTCCAAACTGATTCCACGAAAAACTAGTTTTTTGCCCCCCTAAAACGAAGACAATGGCCAAAAACTTGTCTCTCACCCAGTTTTTTGACTTTTCATGCGAGAAGTTAGTTTTACCCTCCTCAAATCTTTCTTCTATTATAAAAGTACCGTAAATATTCATCTCCAACAATGACATAAATGTATCATATCGAAAAAACTAGAAAAACTCATTTTTAAGCTTTTGAGTTTTTTTTGAAAATTTCTCCCTCGTAATAAAGTGTTTGGATGTATGAAAAAGAAACTGAACTGTTATTCATTGTCGGAAAACTACTTAAATCGCCCGTACAGATTACCATTTTGTCATTCTCTCATTTCTACTCCTATAACGCGACATTTCATCCTCTTATCACACACCTCTCTTCATCTTCCTCTCATAACAATAAAAATATTTTGGAGCTCAGTAATGTGTCAACGGACGCCCCGATGTTCTCGAATCTAGTAAAATATCAAACATCTTTTTTATTAAAAAATAATAAACAATAACGGGCGTTCGCCGGATCCGCCCCTCCCATGGGGGCGACGCCTGGCTAAGATGCCTCCCCCATGAGGGGGCGTCTTAGCCAGACGCCCCTCCCATGGGTGGGGCGGCTCCGTCGGGCGCCCGCTATTTTTTATATTTTTTTATTAAAAAGATAATTGATTATAAATTTAGATAATTACTAAATTAATTAATTATTAAGTTAATAATTACTATATTCGGATGACCGATACCCCTTCGGTACACCGAATAGAGATTTCCAGAGAAATGTCGATGCTACTGAGGATAAATATTCAGATAATCGGGTAGAGGTCGGTAAACTGACCCAATGATTCCAGGAAGATCAAAATCTTACTGTCTTTACGATCGCGGTGGACCGATGGACAGATGGAAACTCGGTCATCCGCATGGAACATGTTCGGTAGACCGAGAAGCAAACGGTCGATCGTCCGACATCTCACCTTACCACGATTTTTTGCAAGTGATGAAAATTTAAAAAATTCCAGATCCAATAATTTCAAAATCCAATTTTTTTCAGGGGGTGCTGACCCTTTGCCACCCCCGAACGACCCGTCGATGTGGTATTTGTAAGTTGAGAAGTTTTACAATCGGGGGAATTTGGATCTTGAAATTGTTGGATCTTGAATTTTTTTAAATCTTCATCACTTGCAAAAAAAAATCATTATAATCTGACCCGTTACCACCGAAAACTTGTAAAGGAATATCAAATAATTTGAGATAACACACCGTATAATTTTAAGTTTTTATTTTTTTTAGGACGGGACGTCTGGCTAAAACGCCTCCCCATGGGGGCGTGATATCGAGACGTCCGACTCGATTTTTTTTTGCTGGACTTACTTCACCGAATCCAGACGTTTCGTCAGACATTTTCGTGGTGTTTGTACTGAGAAAATGAAGAAAACGTAGGTACAAACCTTATTTTAAGAGACATGACGAAATGTGTATTAAATGAATTGTTAAGAGAAAAAATGTAATTGTTGAGACGATTTAAGTAATTTTCGGACGAAAAACACTAGTACCCGCAAGAAAAGTTATTTTTTTCAAAACAATTGACCAGACTTTTTGGTCTACAAGCCGACAGGTTAAACGGTGAAAGGTAGACAAGATTTGAGAACTAATTGTGTGGTTAAAAACTAAAAACCAAAACCCTATCGATAGCGTCTTCGACCTTCAAACCCTCTTTCCCTCCCCAAATCTCCACTTCTCCGACGACGGCGATGTCCTCCTCCTCCTGCGCTTGCGGCGCTCTCTGTAAACCCCGCGTCGTCCCTCCTTCCCATCTCCACCCGCAAACCAGAGGTAAAAACGCCCAAATTGGTCCCATTTGGAGCCCTAGTGTTGGGGGAGATGGGATTCGGTGGAAAGATTGGATCTTTATGTTAAAGTTAGGTTATTTAGCTGTTTTCTGCTTTAAAGCTGAATGTTGAGTTTGTAGTTTTGTTAAGTGAAGAGAATTCTGATATTTGAGCAGTAATTCCATATGAGGATTAGTCTAGAGACGTGTGAGTAAGTATTGGGAGATTGGAATTTTACGGTGTCGTTCTGGTACTATACTTTCGTATAGGTTGTAGTTCATGTTAATGTAATAGTCTGATCCCTTGTTTATGTCTTAGTGATGTTTTCATTGTTCGGTTAATTCCATTTAAAAAACTGTTTTATCTTAAAAGTGCTTTTCATAAAATTTAATGTTTTCTATACTTCCAAGTGGTAGAAATATTGTCACAACTCACAAAAAAATTGTAATGCATGGGATGTTTGTGTATAATTTGTCATAATTTGATTCCGATGTTTTTTGTACTATTGAACCTGGAGTTTCTTGTTATAATGTTGATGTGTTACTTTTTTTGAAGATATCATCTTTCAAAAGGGGCTGGAATCATCAGCATGCTGAATCGTGTTGCTTTTGAGTTGTCTATTCTTTGGCAAAGTTTCTAATGTGTGAGTTTGGATCCCAGGTTGTCTATTCTTGCAACCCTCTAGGCTTCAAGTAAAGTCCCCTTCTATCAGTGGTTATAGAACAGTTGTACGAAGTTATTTTACTAAAAAAAACGAATTACAAGAACATATTGGTCTGGACGAAGTGGAAATTGAATGTAGAACTCATGAAGGTGAAGAGGCAATTGAAAATGAGGAAGTTGTTACTAGTCTAGACGGCCGAAAAAAGATGGTCAGAATTTGCGACAAGCTAATCGAAGTCTTCATGGTTGACAAGCCAAGGACAACCGATTGGAGAAGATTGTTGGCTTTTAGCAAGGAATGGAATAATATTCGCCCTTATTTCTACAAACGATGCCAAGAAAGAGCTGATTGCGAGTCTGATCCTGGAATGGAGCATAACCTACTTAGGCTTGGAAGAAAACTAAAAGAGGTGCATTCCAAATAGCCTTCTTTTTACCTACTCACCATTAGTGCTGCAATATTATTTTCTTTTGTTTTAATTGGTCTTGAAGGATGATTTACTTTGTATTTCAGTTAATTCTTGAGACCATATTTTGTGGAGGCTTGTGTTGCTATTGAGGACCATTTTTGGGGATCTTTGGGTCTAGGTATAAACTTGTAGTCTTATATACATATTATTATTTTTACTAGATTGATGATGACGTTCAAAGACATGATGAACTCCTACAAGTGGTAAAGACGGCTCCCTCTGAAATCACTGAAATTGTTGCAAAACGACGCACAGATTTCACTAGAGAATTCTTCGAGCATCTACACACTATTGCAGAATCATACTATGAAAATCCTGCTAAACAAAATGGTAAATTGCAATGAAGGAATTATGTCTTTGTTTTTGTAACTTCAACTCTCTTTTTCATAATATTTCACTTTGAAATTCAAATGTTCAGTATTTGCTTGGAATCAATGTCTGTCATTTAATTTATTTTTTTGTGATTTTAATTGATGTGACATAATGAGATTTCACAGTCATGATTGACCTGTAGTAACTCATTGTATCATTTTTAATCAGAATTGGCGAGTCTTGGAAATACATGTTTGGCTGCTGTTCAAGCATATGATACTGCATCTGAAAGTATTGAAGCAGTGAATGCAGCACAGTTAAAGTTTCAGGATATTGTCAACTCCCCGAATATTGATGTTGCATGTAAAAAGATTGATAATTTAGCTGAGAAAAAACAACTTGATTCCACTTTGATGTTGATGCTTACTAAAGCTTGGTCGGCAGCAAAAGAGTCAAACATGGTAAAAGATGAGGTGAGATGTTCCACATATTTGACTTTTGATTCTAAATTTGTCAAACCATGTGTTAGATTTTCATTTCTGTTATCATATTAGTTATTTTGTGTTCAAAATTGTTAATCTATAAGACAACTAAATGTAGGCGAAGGACATTATGTATCATCTGTATAAGACTGCAAGAGGAAATCTCCAGCGGCTTATGCCAAAGGAGATCAGGATACTTAAGTATCTTCTCACAATTGAAGATCCAGAGGAGCGAGTAGCTTCTCTAAGGGATGCATTCACCCCAGGGGATGAAATACAGGGACAGGATGTGGATGCCTTATACACGTAAGTTTTATTTGCAGACTTGCAGTCGTATCTTGTATTCATCTTCGGATTTTGATTCTCCCTCTCTTTTTGGTTTTTACAGGACTCCTGAGAAACTTTTGACTTGGATAAGAGCAGTGGTGGATGCATACCATTTTAGCAGAGAAGGTACCCTTATCAAGGAAGCTAGGGATCTCATGAATCCGAAGGTCATTCAAAGATTGGAAGAGATGCAAAAGTTACTGCAAGATCAGTTTATGTGAATACAAAAAATGTACTCATTGTGAATACTAGTCATGAATGGTGAAGAAGATTATGGTGTGGGAATTCCATATCCTCCACTCCTTAAGTGATTTATCTTGGGTGCTACATTTTTCAGTCATGAATGTATACACGTAAGCTGAGCGACAAGCCGCTGAAGTTAGAAGTATAACCAAATCTACAAAGAATTTTTAGGAAACTTTTCAAGTGACTGCTTGTTTGATGCGCTGAGAAGTTGTAGCTGTTAATTCTGCTTTTGGTGGTTGTAACTTATAGCATTTGGATGGCGGGTAGATGCAAGGATTCACCCCCTTCATCAGCTTCTGAAATCCCATACAAATTTCAGATGCCCAGCCGTAAAGCGGCTTCAGCCAGTGACGCAGACATTGTTCGGCAAAAGCCACCCATCGACGCCAGGGTTCCCAAACGTCCCGTTTATATTTCTTCTTTATGATAGCAATTGGTCTTTGATATTTTTGAGGTTGCTTTTGTTTTAGAAGCTAAGGGCCATATGTGTTTTTCCTTAGAATTTTTGTTACATTAAAATTGTTTTTTTATAAGACATGTTGTAACATCCCATATTTTTCTCAAAATTAACCTAATTGTCATATCCTTTATCTCTATTTAGTTTAGAGACCAATACTTCTTCAAACTTCCGACCTCATGGCCATGGGAATGCCTTTTTTGTGTCAAGTAGTAGCCTTTACTTTACAGAACAGAAAGTTGCTGAAATTTTGGTGATTCCCATGTCAATGGAGCTCTGTAACCATTTCAAGTTCCACGACCATTCACACGATTTAACAAAGAACCAATCACATTGATACCTTATAAACAATTCAAAATATCACTACACCATGTAATGTCTCGTGACATCTGAATATCGATGTAAAATGAATTTTCAGTTGGAAACATAATTAAGTACCAGGTTAAAATGTTTGATAACTCTTGACAAAATTTAAGGACGGACAATGTCTAAATAGTACTGCGAAAAGTACACCACCTACATTTACTAAAGAATCGGTAAGTTAGTATCTATCATAAGCCAAATAGTGAGCATTAACGACTATATATCAGTATAATTCTAATTCTTAGTGTGTGTTTTTTAAAAACGGGTGATTTATTAAGTAAAAGGTTTTGAGCTATGAACCACAACACAATCCGAAGTCAAATAACAAGTAAATAGTCGGTTACCAAAATATTTGGACCAACAGGGTTCTCCATTAAGTGTAAGCAATTGAATGACGTTAGAACAACAAGTGGCATTCTTTTCTAAGGTGGAAAGCAAATGTTGCCAATAAAACTCCAACTTTTTAAGGAATCAACCAACCAAGAAAGCCACCAAAGCACTGAGCTTTTCAGTAGCAAGGTGGGAGGACACCACTCAATCCCACAAGAAGCAATTGTGCCACCATTATTGCCATAAAAGCAAGTTTTTCTTATATTATCCTTCAAACCCCATCTTTTTGCCTTTTATTTTTTATCATTCTTTTATTTATTTATTTATGATATGCATGCACATATATTTTCCACTTTGGGCTTTACAAACCCACTAGCCTACCTAATCTACCTGAGCTCTGTATTCTTAATTCTACCAATAAGTTTGGACTAGGATTTTATTAACTTGAAATCATGTTAATATTGTTGACTTGAATTGCTTGTTGGGTTTGATTTTGGAATCGTTAAGATTAAAGATTGTGTTCAGTCAAAACAAATTGTGTGTTTAGGATGGCTTAAGTATCGTAGAAAACTATTTCACAAAAGAGTATATGCCTATTTGACTCAGTGATGGTATGTATTGACATGTCACATTAGTGGATCGACCACTCAAGATTCTTGACTTAGGAGATGTTAGTATTAGAAAATGGAATGACAAAAATATTGCAGTGTTTTTAAAAACCTGAAAAAAAATCTGGAAAGACTGCAGTGATTTTAAAGATTCAAATTTCGGTTAAATTTGGTAAAAAGAAAAATGAATAGAAGCAAAAAAACAAAATCCTCTGTATGCACAAAAATATTCAAGAAAAAAATAATATGCAAAAAGGTTTCTTTTAAGAAAGCATGATATCGAAGTCATATAAATATATAATTAAAGCAATATTTCCAATAAGATGGAAACGGCTTTCATTTCTCTTCCTTCCAATTTATCTTTTTCTAATCCTCATTGCTTAGTAGCCTAATACTTTACTCCTAATACCCGTGTGAAAATGGGAAGTCAGTTACATATTCTAAGAGCAAACAACTTGGAAGGTTATGAACTCAAAGGTTTCTTTGGGTTATTTGTATGGATGCTATGCAAGAAAATGCTATACAAATACGATGAGAAATTAAATTTTTAGATAACAGACTTTCGTTATGAATGTTTGATATTAATTTCAGGATTCGAAAAGATACGCAACACGAGCTGAGTTGAAAAGAATAAGAAATGCAATGATCGACATTTGAGATTCATTATTTCAAAATATATTTTCAGAACTGAATTTCCCGGACTTTTTTTGAACGAATATTATGGGAACTACTAAACGTCGCCCCAAAACTACTTAAATCGTCCCTTGAAATTACCAAATTGCCATTAACAATATATTTAATACTCATATCGTCCCGTGTCTATAAATTAGGCATACGGTCTTGTATATTCATAATTTATCAGTAAAAACACCACAAAAATGTCTGGCGAGGGTGATGCATCCGGTGAGGTAAGGCTGGCGCGGGGTAAATTTTGGGCCGGACGTCTGCATTAGACGCCTCCCCCAATGTGAGGGCGTCTGCGTAGGACGTCCTCCCATTGGCCGAGGCGTCTAACGCAGACGCCTACGCAATGAGAGATGCGTCTTATGTAGACGTCCTCCCCTTGAGTAAGACGTCTGTAGTAGTCGCCCTTCCCTAGGGTCAGGCGTCCTACTCAGACGCCTCACCCATGGGAAAGACGTTTAACTCAGACGCCCCCCATGGGGTAGGCGTTTAATACAGACGCCCGGAATTTTTTTGATTTTTTTAATTTCGATTTTTTTTGTAGGTTCCGTTGGAAGAGAGTGTTATTGTATGGGAGCTGGAGTACCAAAATAGGATAGCATATTGACAACAATTATGTAATATGTTTTGATATGTTTGTACAATTATGTAATGTGTATTGATATGTTTGTACATTATATAGTGTTGCTTTATTATGTAATATGTTTTGATATGTTTGCTTTATTTGCATTATATATAATAGTACGATACGTTAGCAAACACAAATAAAAATAATAAGCGTATGACAAATAAGCAAACACAAATACAAATAATAAGCGTACGATATGTTAGCAAACACAAACACAAATACAAATAATAAGCGTACGACAGATAAACAAATATAAATGCAAATACTAAGAGTACGGTACAACATATCAGCCTACTCATCATCTGAATCATGGTCGGAGATGCCTAACTGAGTATGCCACGACTGTATGATCTCATCCACATCTCCGCATGCAGCTCTGGCATCGTCTGGCAGCTCATCCCTCATCTGCAAGATTGGGTCTACAGCCCGTATCATCTTACCCATCCACTGCACATAACATTAACATTAGCGTACATTAACAAAACCTACGGTACAAATAAATATAGATAAAATGAAAATTTTATCAGATCGCCACACGTCCTATCTGGTGGTCGATCTGCTCTCCGGGAGGCACCACGGACGA